>CM023616.1:5706813-6306813 GCA_013358685.1 Antennarius maculatus | reverse complement strand
AACTTCGAAGGTGCTAAAATAAGATATGAAGCAAATAAAAACTACATCTTGCAGCCATAAAATTGTGAAGTCATTCAGTTGCTTTTTAAAATTTTACATTTTGAAATTCAGCTGAGAATGATGATTCGCTGACAATGAAAGTTCATTGAAAGCAATTTTTCCTTTATTTTTAAGTATTCAAATCAAACTTTATTTATAAAGCACTTTTTTACGCAAGAACATTCAACGCAAAAGTACTTCACAGAACTTAAAACAAAAAAAACACAACAAAAGAAAGAAAAACCAATTATTAAAAAAAGCCCCTCCCTCCTACCATCCATGCTATACACACACACACACGGCTTGGTGCTGATGACAAAGTAAATGGGGCCGTCCACGCTGGGAAGAGTCGAAGACCGTGCCATCAGGGGGCCCAGCACCTAGGCCGTCCGACTCCGACAGACAGGTGGATCCCTACACAGAAGGAACACCACCCCCGCTGGCCGGGTCGAAGGGCCCCGAGGACAAAGACCCCATCAGCAGACTGGACACTGCTCCCAGTGCGGAGGACCCCCTTGAGGAAACATTGTCCTCTTTGTCTGAAAGCCATTCTACTGAGTAAACAACAGCAAACAGCCTCAGAAAATACAGCACGTAATAAACTGTCATGAAGAACAACGAGGTGATGACTTACTAAAAAGACTTTTCAAATGAAAGCAGTTTAAATTGAATCAACATGCCATAAACTGTTGAAAAGACCGAATTCATGGATATATTGTCTGTATGTACTTTTAATTTAATAATGTATTTTACGATGAAATCTTCCAATACAAAATAAAACACAAGCCCTCCTCTCAATGTACATCATGTATTTTAAATGCAGCACGTCTCCTTCCTACTGGGATCAGGACCACCAGTAACTTTCACCAGTATACTCTACAGTGTGAGGATGACGATAATTCAGGGCCGATGATAAATCAAATCACGAATCACAGTAAAACAGTGAGCTCGTGAATGTGTGTTTTTATCCCACCTTGAGCTGTACAACATCTTCAGTGTCAGCTTGTGGTGACTCAGAAGAAACCTTCAGAAGATCAAGCTGTGCCTGAAGGTCTGTTATAGTCCTCTGGGCCTGTGAGTAGACATATAAGTATGCTTACCATCATTCAACAAACATACATGAAAAAAAAAAAAAAATCTAATTACTGTAATGTAAAGCAATGGTGACTTTTTACCTGTTCAAACTCTTCTGACAGCTGTTTCCTCTGAGCTACCTCCATGTGCATCTCCTCAGTCGTCTGACTCATCTCCTTCTGCACCTGAAGGCATGGAGGTAAAAACAAAAGACACACAAAATAAATATGTACAAAGACAAAAGAACACAAAAGTGTCCATGCAAACATTCTTGTGCCAAAGCAGCAGTACTACACCCCCATATGCACAAAAGCTGCTCAACCTGTCTGTCGAGTTAGTTTTCTCTGAATTTTTCAGGCGGAAGAATAGAACCAAACACAACACCGTTAATTCTTGGGAATTACAATGTATCTGAAACCAAAGGAAGAGAAGTGAGCATGCTGAAAAAGGGTGAAAGCAGTGGTTAGAGGCTCATCCACTCATTTAGTGCAAACATTGGTTAGCATAAACAGCCACTGCATCAGAGGACGACTGGACAGACAGGAAATACTGCACTTCTTTATCTGAGCAATCTGATCCAGAGTCCGAGAGCTCTAACCACATCCTTGTTCTTTGTTGTAATAGAAGAAAACAAATCCAAAACTTTATTTAGACTATTAAATGTTCTAGTAAAAGTGGACCAAAGCTCACAAAAGAGTTAAAAACACAGGAAGAAATGATCTCAGGAGAAGTGTGGCATTCACTGTCCAGTTATGTCTGACAGACAGTTAAGGGTGCCCTGTGACCTTTGCACCCTGACCTGACTGGGTTTGGCTTCAGATGGGCCATTCTGTTCTTGTTGAACCTGCATCGTCACCTTGCCCAGCTGCTCCCTGACCTGAAACAGGAAGTCACCAGTAAGCACTAACCCCACCTTTGATGAATTCTTTTGTGTCACACTACACTGACACACAGTGGTTGTCTTGGTATGGGGCATTGACTTTCCTGGACATGTGACGTGTTAACAAAACCTTTGTTGCATTTGTAATGTGAACATATTAATATTGTCTCCAGGATGGGAAAACCGGTTAGGTTGGTGAAGTCACCTGTGCAAGCTCCTCCTTGTGTGCCTGTGCCTCCTTCTGGGCCAAAAGCAGGTGGCTTTGGCATTCTGACAGCTGGTGCTTCAGCTGAAACCAGAGCACATAGAAAAGGACCAGATAGACATTAAAGATTCATACTGACCAATTATTTCTATACTCATTTAATTAACAATTTTTTTCATTCAATCTTTAAACAGGCAGAAATGAAGAACAAATCCGGATATTTATCGTAACAGGTTGTCAAAGGGTCAAGAGTGTAACTCAAGCAATTACAAAATAGACTAATTATTTGGAATGTTATATATGTAAATATAACTAAAACACACAAGAGTTGAATTTGCCAACATATATAAAATATGTCTATAGTCAAATGCAAAAAGTATAGATGTTCTTTTCCTTATCTTCCTAAAAGAGAACAACACATACAACAAAACATTTTAATTGAGCTAGTTCCAATGATGATCTGTAAATTTGACCAGCTTATGTACCTCCTTCATCTCCTCTGATGCGTCCTGGGACTCTGACTGCTTCGCCAGGTGGGGTTCCAGAAGCATCATCTGCTCCTTCAGCTGCAAAAAGAACCATAATAGATAGTTTCATATTGTAGAATACAGTATTTGTATTCAGCGTGGAAAAAACCCACCTGTTCAATACTTTTATTTTCTCCCTCCAGTTTGGTGATCTTCTCCAAAGCCTGGAAATATGTTGAGGGGTATATATTGAGTTATTCAAAATAAGAAATGTGCTACACACATTTTTTTAAATATAAAATATCCCCACAGTGATTTCATATTATACCTTACCCCTCTCAGCTGTTCATCTGCATTAGACAACTTGGACTTCCACACCAGCTCTTCTTCTTCCACACTCTGCTGCAGATGTTTCAACATTCTTTCCTAAAAGGGGAAGAAGGATTAATCCCATATTTATATATAAAAAAAGTATTTATTTGTTTTTCACTGGGTCAGAATGGGGGTGACAACCTTTGAAAGTGAGTATTTACAGAGTGAGTAACATAGCTGAAAGATTTATTGCAATATAATTTGATATGTCAAATTTTGTGTGAGCCCTTCTTAAAAATGTTGATACGGCTGATACTAGCAAAATCTAAAGCCACTGTGTATGGCTGCATTCTACCATCTCTGTCTTGTTTTTTCTTTTCTGAAAAGCAGAAGCAGCAAATGTACGAATCAGGAAACCAGAACAAGGAAGCAAAATGAAAGAACTAGAGTGGGGATGCTGCACTGACTTGAGAGCTGAGCTTCTTAAAGCTGATGTGTGACAGCACTGTCCTTTTTCTTGTTTCAAAAATGATAACAGCAAAGAGGAACTACTGTATTAACATATAGTGAAGGGCATTGGTCAGCTGCAATACTGGAAATCAAAACAGGAGCAGCAACTTGGCACATCACTGCCCGGAAAACATTTGATCAGCCGACTGAGGAAGGGGAGGGACTCTGAAAGCAGCGTTTGGGCCAAACTTCTCTAAAATGATTTAAGAGCTAAAGAAATACTTAGCAGAAGTCATGAGACTGCTTTGTGCTTGATGATGTGGGCCTTGGAGCAACGAACTGACTTTTTTTTTTTTTTAATCACACATCTAACACTATGCCAAGACAAAAGCCCGAGTGATATTGAGCTTGAAAGAAGATGAGTGTGTTTCACACCTCACTGGAAGGTAGTCTTCACAAGCTGCCAGAGACAAATTACAGTGATTTGCTCATGTGGATAACACGAAATTAGTTTGATATTGTTTGTAATATCACCATGGAGTTGCTATCGTTAGCAGAAATGAATGAAAGATCCATTTAGTAATGCAAGGCGTTACTGTTTAGGTTAGCAGAAGAAACATGTTCCAATGTATTTGTGATTTGTTTGGCTTCTTTGTCTTTTGTTATCATTTAAAATGTTAATTTACGAGTTTTTAATGGACCAGGAGACAGGTTGAATTGAACCATCTTTATTTATTATTACTTTTTTAAATTTAAGTATTTTGAATTAGGATTGAGTAAATTGTGTTGTGTAACTTGTGTCATTGTGTTTCTCAAACTGAATTTATTTAACTGTGGATAACCATTAAAAATACAAAATACTAACACTACTGACCAACAGGTACAGGTGAACTGTAGCCACAACTCTGAAGCAGCATCGACTTGGTGAGTGGAGAGACTTTCTCCATGAGCCTCTTCTAGGCAGACCGACCTTTGTACTTTTAGTGATATCCAGGCTTCTCCTTTTAAATGACCAGTTTTTATTCTGTTGCATGTTGATGATGTAACAAGAAATGAATAGCTGTGACATGCTCCATTTTAGACCAAGAGGCAGAAAATAGAACATAATGTATGCTCCAGCTGTAAGTAAAAGGATTCCAAGCTGCTCACCAGAAACACAACACTTTTTATTTAATCAGAAATCAAACAAACTCTCTCCCACTGGCATTACCTTCACAACAGAGCATTAATGAACAATTAAAACAGGGCCGCTTCGCTGATTTATCCTGCACCAGCTGCCAGCATTAGATTAGCAAGCCTGGGATGGGAAGATAACTGACTGGGTGAAAAAAAACATTGAATCTACGTTTATACTCTCTCTGTTCAATGCTTCTTTGATAAAGGTGAACACATTCAGAGAAGAGCTCAACTCCATTCTTTACTCTTAAATTTTTCTGTCTTTAATTTCGCTGCTGGTGACTTTTCATTTGTAACTGAAACCTCTTTTGGGGGAAATTCAGTAACTCACCGTTTCAGCCAAAACAGTCCTGTATTGTTCACATTCAGTCTGCAATGAGCCATAGCTCTCCTCAGTCTCCTTCAGCTTTTCAAGCAACTCCTGAAACAAGGGAGACACATTCAGAATGTTTCTGCTGGGTCATTTCAAGCCAGCATGTTAAACTTAATAAATGTGTGGCTCACATGCGACGTGTTTGACTGAGACTCCTGGTTCTGCTGGTTGACAGTTTCCTGAGCTTTCTGCATAAATACTTGTAACCACTGGGACTGAGTGAAGAAGAAAAAGAAAGAAAAGCAGAAGAAAATCATTCATGTACGCATCAACAGTACAGAAGATGTACCAGGATGTAGGCCAGTGAATCATGAGAAATCCCCTTGTCTTACCTGCTCTGTCTCCATCGGTATGTGAGGAAACAGAGACTGGAGATTTTCTTTGGTTTCAGTTTGAAAGGACGTCAGCTCTGCCATAATGTTCTGCCAGCACATTGAATGGTATTATCAGAAAGGTGATTAAGTAAAGCAGCGTCAAATGACAAGTGTCTCGAGTATAAAGAAAGCCTTACTTCATCAACGGCCTTTCTTTCTTTCATTTCTCTCAGCTCCTCTTGTAGAGATGTGACAAGGCAATCCTTCTCAGTCAGACTAGCCAAAGAACCAAAACAGACAAATGGATTTCTAATACGGATGTAAAAAGACACAGGGCTGATCACTTTCATGGTCTGATGCTCATTTACCTGTTCTGTAGTAGTTTGAGCTCAGAATCATCTGCCTGTTGAAACACAGTGGACATGCATGAGTGACTGAGATAATGCTTCGTTTACCAGGGAGGGGTTTATGGTAGACTCAAGCTACACAAGTTGATCTGCCCTTACTGGTGTGTTGTTGAGTTGCATTTCTTCTTTCATGCTTTTCATTTCATCCTGAAGTGATTGAATGAGGCCGGCGTCTTCACTAAGAGGGTAACAAAGTGTGAATTAAGTTTGAGTGAGCAGAGAACAATCAAGATTATGGAGACTATTGAAGTCAAATGGAAAGTAAAAAGCATGATACCTCTTGTTTCTTTGCTCCAGCTCAACAATAGTTTTCTCCTTATGGAAGAGAATATTTGTGATTAGCAATGCTGCGGTCCACATGTGTGTGATAATAATGCTACTTAACAATCAAGAAGTGTATGGTGAGAAAAAAAAAAATGAATAAACATCTCCAGAACTTACGGAAGCTTCTTGCTTCATCTGAAGTTGCTTCAGTTCGTCATGAAGTGTGCTAAGCTGGTCATTTCTCTCTTGAAGGCTACAGAGGTGGCATGGCATTCCAATCAAACAATAGCTTTGAATTTTAAGAAGTCTGTACAGAAAGGATATTCAAACAGCTACCTGTGCTTTAACTGCTCCAATTCCGCAGCCTTCACCTGATGATTCAGACAGAAACATCTTTAGGGGGTTATTACCTGCAGCTGTCTCGCCAATTCAAACTTGTTCAGACTGAAAATGTTTGTTCTACCTGACTGTTGTCTTCCTCCTTTTTGGTCTGGCTTTCCTCAAGCAGTGAGCTGAAGGAGGCCACCTGCTGGACGAGGTGGCTTTTCTCAGCTTTTGTTTCCTCCAACTGAACAGTCAGGGAATCCACCTGAGCAGAGCGCTCCCGAATATCAGTTTCCAATCTCCCGATACACAACTGGCACTCTACAGGCACAAAAGGCACAATCAAAACGCAGCACTCATAATGCTTTCCATATTTTGTATTCTGTGGTAAAAGAACAATCGTGATGAGAAAGAGACAGAGAAACAGGGAGAGGGAGACTGATTTGATTTTTAAAATCACGTTTATTCATAAAGTCGATATTACAAGATAGTCACTTTGACACAAAATCCGAGAGAGAGAGAAAGAGAGAGAGAGCCCCCCCATCCTCTGACCTGACAGCGTGTTGCTGTCCACCTGGGTCTTGTCCAAAGAGGCCTGCAGGCTGGTGTTTCTGCTCTGTGTTGTTCTGAGCTCCTCACACACCTCCTCCAGTTTCCGCTGTAACGCCTGTTCACTCTGTGAATGGCTGGCCTGTCAATCACAACCACCAACAGCTAATTTTAAACAGCAGGGGGCAGCACTGCAGTGAATCCCATAACTATCAATTATCCTTAAAATGTCCTTCAGAGATCTAATAGAATTACGTATACTAGTTAATCCCGAACCAACCAAATACAGTAATCCCTCATTACTCGCGGTTAATGCGCTCCAGGACCCCCCCGTGAAAAATGAAATTCCATGATGTAGCGATAAACTATCTTATTATTTACGGTAATTAAAATGTTTATGAGCCCTCTAGGCCCATACTGATATTAAACCACTTTATATCTGTATGACTTTTCCCACATTCTAATGGGCTGTTTAAAGCACTTTTCTATTAAAGAAAAGTTGCAGGCTGAACAATGAGTCGGAACGCAGCGCCCCGTCAGTCAATAGACTGCGCATACGGTACCACGTGACTACCTACTAAAAATCCGCGATGAAGTGAAGCCGCGCGTCTTGAAGCACAAATATGCGAGAAATTACTGTATCCTAAAACCTCTCAAAAATGTAGTTTGATTTGTGTTAGGTGTCCTGTGAATAGGGCGGAGCATGGGATTTTGAGACTATTAGTCTCCAGATTAAGTCAACGCTGATAACAGTGTTTCTGTGCATTTACAGGTAGTCCTCAAGATACGAACATCTGATTTATGAACATTTGTTCATAAATCAGCCACATCCGACTTCTGTAGTTCCCCTTTCTGCCGTAACCACGCGGAGCAGCGTAGATTAAGATTTCACATCACGCCAAGATTTAAGTCAGCAAACTGAACAGTTTGCTCTGATGCCAGGCTTTATGTGGTCTTGTCAGCTTTCCTTTCGGCGAGTCGTCTGCAACGTTTCGTCCTTCTTTTGTCCACATCTCTCTGAACTCGTCAGCCAGAAACAAACATACAATGTATTTATGTTCACGGAGACATTTGCAAACATCGAGACTAAAGACAATTTGGGTCAGGTTGAAAGTTAGATGTAGACTATAGTAGACTATAGACTAAATGTAGACTATAGACTACCTGTAAGAAAATTCTGTTATAACCTGCCTGTTACTTCATTTTTTCCATTTATTGACAGAGTTGTCCTCCTGTAGGAACTAAATTACGTAGGAACCCATGTTGGCTGGGTTGGGTTTCTGACCAGAAGCATTAACAGACGCTAAGGCTGAACGCTGTTTTGCTATTTGATTTCAACTATTGGTCGAGTTAACTGAGAAACTTAATGGAAATAAAACAGATTAATCAAGTATAAAGTGGTGTGTTGGACATTTGATAACAAGGAAGTGCATCAGAACATCATTCACATAAGTGTGGTGGAATACCTCAGCGGATTAAAACTTGGCTTGGCCTCTACACCCCTGAGGAGAAAATTCATTCAGTAGAGGTGGAGATGTAAACGTCACATAACGGTACTACAGCATTTCACTTCATTTACGTGTTATTTTTATGTCCCGTTATTGTTTCTGGTAAGTCTTACAGAAGAGTATTTTAGTACTTAGAGTAATAATGGCATTTAAATGACCTCAAACGGCGATTATAGATTGAAATTTAATAAATAACAACTTACGAACAATTGGGCTTGCGAACAAACAAATTGTGTTCTTAGGTTGAGGACTACCTTTACATTTCGCAACAGGCAAACAAGCCCATGTCTAGTTGATACTGCATCATCAGCATTTCCACCATGTTGACTGATGGACAGAACCATTGCATTACATAATTTAACTGCTATGATGGGATGTTAGTTAATGATTTAACTAAGTCAACACTTTTTATATCACAAAATGAGGACTCCTTTGCTCCACATCAACTTTAACAGTTGAGATCCACGGTCAGCACATTAACAAATAGTATAGGATGGTAG
Organism: Antennarius maculatus; assembly: GCA_013358685.1. NCBI lineage: Eukaryota > Metazoa > Chordata > Actinopteri > Lophiiformes > Antennariidae > Antennarius > Antennarius maculatus. The sequence goes on along the minus strand of CM023616.1, from coordinate 6,297,971 downwards.
CATTTGAAATTTAAGTGTTAAAAATTGGATTCTTTCTGCTCTTAAATGGAGAGTTGGAAAGCAGAGACGCTCGAACATGCAGGCATTCCAGCTGATGCCAAGAAACATTTTCCCTGCAGGCCTATTTTTCCATGTCTGCATTCCAGCCCAGCCCTGAGCGCTATGATTACAAGGTAATTCAACTTCCCAAAATATGAGAAGCTGTGAGATGCGGGAGTGAAATGTTGTGGATTCTATATTGGAAGGAGTAAGGAGTCAGCTGCCTAAATAATAAAACAGCATTAACCGACTACATAAAAACATATAGTCAAGTCCACTATTGTTCATTTTAAAGGAATTATGTCTTTCCCAGCAGTCCTGACTGACCTGCAACTGGGAGAGTTGCTTCTCCATGGTGGAGAGCTTGACCTCCAGCCCTTTCCTGATGTGCTCATCAGCCAGCAGACTTTCTGTCTTTTCTCCAAGCTCCTTGGTTAACTTGGTGCATTCCTGACGCAGCTTGGCCAGCTCAGCATTTTGTCTGAGGACAAAAATTGAAGTACTGAAGAAAGAGTCATATCTTCACTACGCTATGAACTGATGATCAGATTTGCTTAGAAAAAGTGCATGGTACACAAAATGATCTTTCGCTAAAGAGGTATATCATTAAGGATCATTACAGATAACTTACGGTTAGGGGACAACACTCACTTGCTCTCAGCCTGACTAGTTGCTTGGTTGAGGGCATCACGAAGAATGGAGTTCTCCTGCTGTAGACGGGCCAGCTGGGCACTGGGGCCTTTTTCCAGCTGGTCCTGGAGGTTAAGGATCTGTAAAAATATTTTAAGTACATACAGTATTTTAGTTTGTTTCATCTTGGGGTTTATCAGTAACAAGTCTAATTTCCAGCCTGATCACCAAGAAGGCAAAATTGCACTCATCTGATGTTTGATACATGTACATGAGGACTGACCTTTGCATTAAGGGTTTGGGTCTGGGCTACATGGTCCTGGTAACTGGCCTGCATGCGGGCTTGAAGAGCAATCATTTCCTGCTCCCTTTTACTCAGCTGGGAACTCAGCCTCGTCTCCACACTGGTCACCTTAGACCTCTCAGCAGACAGCTCCTGTTAACAATGTGGTAAGAGATTTATTGCAATGTGTTTGAGAAAAGATTGGAACTTCTCTTCAACTATTGTTATCAAATATAGTAAAGATGTCCATCATCTACCAAAGGAATATTTTAAAATTTATATATGTCTACAGGAAATGAATGACAAGATTTCCCTAACACTGGATGCACCTGAATGGGTGGGGCTTGTGTGTCGGGGTAACTTCATTTTCTTTTCTCTGTGGATATAGAAGTCTAAAATCCAAATCTCACAACATGTTCTTGCTCAGTGAAGAACCTTTTAATTGCAGTCACACCATGGCTTTACCCTAAGACCAAACTTTTGTATTGTTTACAGCAGAACGGACCAAAGAACAGCAAATACTACCCACCAAATGACTTTGCTTGCCTCTGTGATGAGTATTACAGATTTTCCGAGCTGCCAAGGTCACTTTGTGGTAGGAATTTTGCATGATCTGCTTCTACATTGACCTGAGACACTTGAGCATCTGACCTTAGTGAGTTCTCTGACACGGTTCTTCGCTACTGAAGCATCCTCTTGTTCTGCCGTCAGCTGCTTCTCCTTCTCCTCCAGTTGTTTCTTCAGTGTCGCCACTGGGTCTCCTTTCTGAGTGGCCTGAAAATACATGCGTGTGCAGAAATAAAGCATAATAACAGTGTCTCACTGCAGTCTCCAATGCCTTCATTCATTCATGCATGCCTTTATGAAGTACCAGAACACTCCACACTAATCAAACAAGTGCCTTTCTTCACCACTGACTGCACTTTCCCATACCATGTGCCAGGTGTCCTGAACGATGCCGGCTTTTTCAGACAGGATCTCAATAAGTTTGTGAACCTCTCCCTCGCTGAACACCATGTTATTGATGGTGGACAACAGAGCTTTGTACGGTAGATACAGTGGAGCATCAGGAGAATCCACCACCGCCACTAAAGAAAGGCAAACAAAAACACATTATTAAAAAAAAAGAAATACAATAACAGTGGCGTAACATCAGGAGTTTGGCATTCATTTTAAGTTTATGACAAAGAAACTGTCGGGAGCCAACTTCAGATGGCGAAATGTTGGAGACATACGGCACCAGGTGGAGACGAGGCTCCGGCTAGAAACAACACACAACCCTCGCTACTCATTGTCAGGGCACTGCAAGTCTTTGTCAGAAAACAAAACAGGGCAGTGATGTTTGGACAAGCTGGCAGACTCCCTACCCTCCAGAAAGGAGCGCCAGGCAAAATGCGTGACCTTTACTGGCACCGCTTTCCACGGACACGAAGACAGAAGTTCATCTGCGCCGAGTATTACCACGTTACACTGTCAGTGGTGCTGTGCACAAGTCATCTCTACAGACATGAGTTAACATGTGCATTCATCACCAGCACTATGGCTGTTGTAGTTCCTGTGTTGATTTCAACATTTTGGAACAAGTGTATTAATTATGAACCACTTCAATGTGATCAAATGAGATAATTCAAGTCAAATAGAAAACCTTGTATTGATAATAAAACTGATTTGATTACCAGGCGGCTCAGACTTTTTCTTTGACGCCTTCTTCTTGGGTTCCTGTGATTTTCCTACAACAGCGTGAACCTGCTGAGATCCTACAGGGGGCGCTGCCGTCAGTAGGACGTCTTTAGAGACGGCTTCCAGCACTGGGGCAGTCTTTGGTGGGACTGATGAAGACTTGGCTTGTGATGCAACAGACTTGCCTGGTACTTGGGCAGATTTGGCTGAGGCAGGGGCAGACTTATTTGATGCGGGGGCAGACTTATTTAATATGGGGGCAGACTTATTTGATGCGGGGGCAGACTTATTTGATATGGGGGCAGACTTATTTGATGCGGGGGCAGACTTTTCTGATGCGGGGGCAGACTTTTCTGATGCGGGGGCAGATTTATTTAATGCGGGGGCAGACTTCTTTGATGCGGGGGCGGACTTTTCTGATGCGGGGGCAGACTTCTTTGATGCGGGGGCAGACTTTTCTGATGCGGGGGCAGACTTGTTTGATGCGGGGGCAGACTTTTCTGATGCGGGGGCAGACTTTTCTGATGCGGGGGCAGACTTGTTTGATGCGGGGGCAGACTTGTTTGATGAGGCGGCAGACTTTTCTGATGCGGGGGCAGACTTGTTTGATGCGGGGGCAGACTTTTCTGATGCGGGGGCAGACTTGTTTGATGCGGGGGCAGACTTGTTTGATGCGGGGGCTGTCTTGGCTGGGGTGGCTGCAGTGTTTGCTTTAATAGAAGCAGGCTCTGAGGATGACAGGGGCACAGGGGCAACAAGAAGTGGAATTGACGGGGTAGGGGCTGCCTCCACCTTAGCCCCCTTCTTTTTTTTCTTGTCTTTAGGCGATGGAACTGGTGAGGACTCGGTCAGAGTAGGGCTTGGTTCAGCAGCAGCTTTAGGCTGGGTGTCTTTGGGTGCTGGGGCAGGAGTTGGTGTAACATCTAAGGCAGGGACGGTCTCAGGAGCAGAAGCAGAGACAGGGGGTGGTGGTAAAGTAGGGGCAGCAGCTACCACTGGGGCAGTAGCGGGTTCATTGACTGTGTCAGCTTCAGCTTCTGGTTGAACTTTTTCAGGCTCTGGGATCTTTCCATTTGGCTTTTCTTCTTTCTTCTTTCCGCGGTTCTTCTTCTCAGATACTTTGTCCTTCTTCTTTTTCTCGGAGCGAACGGGTTGTGTCTTACCCAACTCTCTACGTTGTTTAGCCAGGGCCTCCTCGTAAGAAGTCTCCTTCATGGAAAAGGTGGAAACAAGAGCAATCCCAACTGCAGAGATCACCATGAATCCACCAAACACCATTATTCCAAGGGTCTGAGGATCATAGATATCCATGGTTCAATTTCAGTTTACCTGAAAAGAGAGTGACAAATTAACACAGTTAACATTTTGGACTACCTTTTAGTACGACTTTTGTAGAAATACAAGGCACAAAAAGTTGTCAAATGGGAGAAAAAGTTGATATATCATCAGCATGTGGTGACAGAATGAATGCCTTACGGAGAAAGGTTGCAGCCATTACACTCAAAAGCCTCCAGATGTCACTGTGACCTCACAAAGGTTCTCCTTTAGACAGGCAACATAATGCAAACCAGCAAATCTAATCCACAAAGTGTGTGATAAGTAACAGCTGCTCTGAACCCACTATCCATAAAGCCTTCCATCTTGGGTTAAACATGTGTCTGGACATCTCAAGTCACTATCAGTTAAATCTCATATCCTGACTGCTTATTTTTGAGTCCAGCGCTGGGTTTTATGAGTACAACCAGTAAAAACAAATAAAGCTAAAGTAAATAGCAGCTGAAATCTCACCTTCCCCCAAACACATGATATCGAAATACCCCCCCCCCCCACCCCAACATTTCTTTAAAATGACGTTTTACAAATTAAAAAAAAATTTTTTTTAACCTGTCTCAGGAAAGAGTCTCAGTTATCCTGGTAATGGTAGATCTTTGTGTTGGAAAAAAAAAAAAAAAAAAACCATCAACTCGGCTTGTAAGAAAGGCTGCCATTATGAATTTTTCAAATTTTTCTTACAAGTCCAATTTGACTTTATTCTACCATACATGTACAAATTAAAAAAGTTTTTTTTTTTTTACATTTTATATACTGATTTTGATCCCTAAAGGGAAATTAAGAATGCACACTCTAGTTAGTGGTTCAAACACAAGCATACATATTAGTGGGTACAGGCCCCTGTAGCACACACAATTTAAGGGAAAATACTTCTGAGAAAAGGTTGCTTTTATTACTAAGACAGGAAATTAACACTGTCTATCAGCCAACCGCTAAAGATTTTGGTATTTCATGGCAACCGTGTGTACATTATCAGCTTTTATCTTTAACCCCATTTTGCCTCCATGACTTGGGTTTCCTGTCGTGATTTTGAATTGTCCTCTTTCACATGCATGAAACTCCTTCATAGCAATTACATTTTAACCATCTGAATTTTGTGCGTATATCTCTTCGAAAAATTTGCTGACACAGGATCCATTAATCATTGATATCTAAATGAATTTCATGAGCCTTGTTGATTGCAACACGTTCTCATTACAAAGTTTGATTAAATATGTTTCCAGTGTGTTTCCAGACATAATTTAATATGTTGCTGTGTAACGCCACTAAATAAGTAGAACTAGAATTTTCAAATTGGATTTCTGTTTTCTAGTTCTTTTTTGTGCTACTGCACAACAGCATTACAACTGACGTTGCAAAGGGCTTTCCCTGAAGACTCTCCAACACCAACCAAAAATTTAGTCTGCAGGGGAGGAAGGTTGGCTGAGACTGGATGGCCAATGATGCGCAATAAACCATGAAGTCTGATTGATTCCTGCAGAACTAGGGCCTCTATTCTAGTTAATAAAAAGGATTGTGCATTTATCATGTTCTCAATTACCAAAAGTGCAACAAGGGAACTGTTTGGATTTTAGTAAACCAGCGTTGTGACATGGCAGACAAAAACTGTCGAGCGACAGTACTTGAGCAAAATCGAACAGTCCAGAGTCCTTGATCGCCGCAACATCAAATAACTGTAGGGGGAAGGGGCGAACCGTCAAAGTAATGTCAAACGTCATGACATCTACTCAAAGTAAATGAAATTTAAAAATGTCTCAGTGCCTCTTTATTGGATTACGTTCCTTATAGGTGATATAAGACCTCATAAGGTACAAATCATGGACTCTTTGAGCGTAAAATAGCTGACGTTGTTGCACGAGGCAGTCGTCGGCTTAAATGAAATTCTAATAACTTTATTAAGTCATGGACAGACATTATGGAAATATTACTTTCATTCAGAGATAGTTTTTTTTTTTTAATTTCACATTGCTTTAGTTTGTAGATGTTGACGACGAATACTAAATGTGCTAAAAAAAAATTAAAAAAAATCCATCTTTTATCTAAATTCATTGATTTCCACTAGCTTCTAGATAGTTTACTCAACATCAAACCTTTTTAAACCATTTTTATTTTAGGACCACATATGAAAAAGGCCTAGAAGATTAATGAGACCAGTCAGAACACCCTACATCGACATCCAATACGACATGCATTAATAAAAACCGAGACTGTACATCAATTTAACTATTTCTATGTAATGTGCATTTAATCATCATTTGCAAACTAATACTATGGCTATCATTACGAATCAATGAACTTGGCTATTGTCCTGTTCAACAGTATTAAGAGTCTTTTTACACGTCAGAAATGCGCTCTCCACGCTTTAAATGAAACGTAAATTTAACATCTATAGAGGAAAAATATCTAAAACTATTTTACATAACTTTTAGCTACTGTCTCTGCACTAGTAGTTAGCTCAAGGTGTAGCTTTCTAAGCTAGCTAACGGTGGTCAAATGAATAAAAAAAATCAAGATACCGACACTCACCTCACCGGTGATGGAGCTACGGCTGATTGCTTCAGATTAAAAGGAGAGAGGACGAAAATCTGTCTGCAGATGAAGTGACTTCTGTACAAAGCTACCAATTTGTCCAGCTAACTAGCTCTCTTCCAGTGGTCCCCCTTACTCCACAAGAGAATCCGTGTTCTGCTGTGAAGTCGTGGCACTTCGAGCTGGCTGGACGTGCTGGCCCCGTGCCCTAGATAGCTGCCATAAACCCAGAAGTGTTCTGATTGGTTAGAATTCACTGAACCCGGAAATTGGCATGCTGGGAGTCAGAGTTTTCTACGTCAAAAAAAGCCTCGACCAGTCGTCCTTCTCTGACTCAAACATTTTTGACAATAATTCAAGTGAAGTGCTTCAGTAACGCCTGTAGGCTACTTGGTCTGAAGCATGTCAGGAAATAGACTTTCTCTTCGGTCTTTTTAGTTGCATCCCGCTTCAAAGTGGTTATGTATTGTAAATGTCAGTGGTCAAGTGCTTGTCAATTTATGTACACTCAGGAACCGGATAGGATAGGATAGGATAGGATAGGATAGGATAGGATAGGATAGGATAGGATAGGATAGGATAGGATAGGATAGGATAGGATAGGATAGGATAGGATAGGATAGGATAGGATAGGATAGGATAGGATAGGATAGGACTTTATTCATCCCTTCAGGAGGGTCCATCAGGGAAATTAGTTTCTCCGTCACATTACACACAGCACAGTACATACACAGAAAGAAAAGACACACAGAAAGTAATGCCAACACCAAATAGAAAGAGTAATAAATAGTAACCCACCAGACAGAGAGAATAATAACTAATAAATAACCTACTAAATAAAGGAATATACAAATACAAAGACCTAAATGGGCTTAAATCGGCTTAGGAATAAAGGACATGAATAAATAAACCTGGATAGGCATGGGCTGAATAATATATTGTATTAGTGTGTATATTGTTTACGATGTTTGGTGCACTGTTTCCGTCATCCCTTCGCTCCCGTGTGAACCCCCTTTTTCTTCATCTCCCCCAGAGAGGAGTTGAGCAATTTAATGGCTCGGGTGATGAAGGAGTTCTTCAGTCTATTTGTCTTGCATGTTGGGAGGCTCAGCCTCTGGCTGCTCAGGCTTCTCAGGCTCCTCTGGTTGTTGATAACGGTGTGCAGAGGGTGGCTGACATTGTCCATAATGTCCAGCAGTTTGTCTAAGGTTCTCTTCTCTGCCACCGTTGCCAAAAGGTCCAGCTTCATCCCGAAGCTGGACCCCTGGACTCGAAGATAGACGATAGATAGATGATAAGATGTCGCAGGATGTAACTGGCTTTGACGGCCTTGTTTTTTGCTGTAAAACACACCTGAAACAAGATGATGATTTTGCAGTTTTATTCACCTTTCTCACATTGACAGTTGCATTCATGCAATTTCCAACCAGAACCAAGGCAGTCAAAGACTGCAACAACCCGCGACACCCCTGAATTAAAAATTTTACCCTGATCTACTTTCATAAATGAAAATACTAGCTTTGATCTATGGTCTTACTCTCACTGGCCTTCTCACTCGTGTGCTTTTTGTTTCATCTTTCTATCTGCAATGGTTGTGAATATATTTGGTGGACGAATGGACGGACAGACGGACAGATGGACGGACGAACACACAAACACTGACAATTACAATACATCCGCTTCGCAGCATGTAAAAATCCAGCACTGGCCTGATGGGCTCAGTCAAGTCTGTGTTACTCCAGTATCTGTGTGTATTAATCAGCAATTTAGTAACTAACTTCTCAAAACTAAATGTATTACATTACCTGACATGATATAAAGATTAATCATTGCATGGTTAATTGTGGATATTTGTTTTGAACAGGTGTATGTAAATTATTTAATATTTCAAAGGGAATCGTATTTGTATTGCCTCCATAAAATCAAATGATTGCCAGGGCAGGGCACGCTAACCCAGGAATGTTTGGTCTTTGAGCTTTTGGGAGTTGTATTAATGACAGAATTGACAGAATGTCAGAATTATTATAGGAGAAAACTGTTGGTCTTTCAAATACTCCACAACTCCTGAGTGATAGAAATCTTTTTTTATGCTAAACGATCGTTTTATGCAAATGATGAAGCATATTGAAAAAACCATTTCTGTTGAGGTGCAGGGAATGGAAAGATCCGATGAGACAGGGTATTTTCATTATCTGCCATTGTGATCAAAGTTTACACAACATTAGAAATAGCATAATCTGTTTTGCTTAAGTGGGGGGCATGGTGGCATAGTGAGCAGCGCCACAGAGCAAGGCGGCTGCGGGTTTGAGTCCTGCTAAAGAAGCACGCACACTATGGGTTAACTTTAAAGGGGCCTTATTACTTCATGCCTCTATTCTTGCTGCAAAGCCTTTTGTTATATATATCATGACTTTTGAAATGAAAACCTATAGAGCTCCAGGACATTACGCAGGAATTTTTACAGTCATGTAAGAAATATGCTGACGAATAGGTTCTTTGTCATTCATCCATTGATGACTTTAACCAAGATTGGTGGTGACAGACTGTCTTCTTTGTTTTGGATTCTTATAATGAATGAGGATGAGGATCCCTCTGTGGTTATTAGAAATGAATCATAAAGATGCCGATTTAATTACACTGATGCAGCTTGAACTCCTTGAGACACATTCTGAAGCCTACAAATAACCCAAACATGGCTGCAGTCCTAAGGACAATTTAAAGACATGTATAATTTTATTTGTTAATGCACTTCCACAAAGACACAGCTTACACAGAATATCATTGCCTCAGAAGTTTTGCCTCTGTGATTTGAGCAAAAACGGACTGACGTAGTAGCTACACAAATAGAACAGAAGTCTAAATTTAGAACTGATACTTTCCTGTTTCGCACACATAAAGCCTGTGTATGTTCAGACCGTAAGAAAATAGAGCATGACCCCCCCCCACACACACACACACACACAAAGTGAGAGAGATTTTAACATCACGTTTATTCATAAAAGTCAAATTAAAAATAATCACGTTGACACAAAATCCAAGAGATTCACGTAAAAAGGATTTTCAATAATACTGTGCATTTTCTGAACAAAGAAACATCTAACCTTTTAACATTTATCAAACTTAAAAAAAAAACAGACAAAGTTAAGAGAGAGAGACAGAGAGAGAGAGAGAGAGAGAGAGAGAGCGAGAACGAGAGAGGGTTTAAATTAATTATTAGACTTTATGTTGTTGGATCTTTATAATATTTTGTAGTTCCAATGATTTAGAATGCTGTTTGCTCTGATTATATAAGCTACATAAAATGTTACATGTTGTCTTCTCATTGGTTGGATTCTTTTGGCTTCAACCAATCAGTGCAATCCATCCATTCATCTTCTACTGCTCATCTGGGACTGTACAGGAAGCAACATTCTGACTATGGATGCCCACACATCCCTCTCCCAGACACCTCCTCTCGCTCTTTGGGGGGGATCCCAAAGCATCTCCAGGCCAGGTGAGAGACATACTGTAGTCTGTCCAGTGTCCTAGGTCTTCCCTGAGGCCTCCTGCTGGTGGGACATGCCTAGAACACCTCCCCAAGGAGGTATCCGAAACAGATTTCCAAACCACAGATGGCAAACAATAGATGCAACAAAAGGGCTGAGATAAAACACTATTTTGATATCAAATTGTTGCAAACACTTTTTAAATACCCCAAAAATAATCATTTCCAGCATATAATCCTGATATATTCCTGAAGCTCTGTTTGGGAAAATACAATTCATTCATTCATCGACAACCACTTCATCCGCTTGCGCTGGCCATGGGAGGCTGGAGCATATCCCAGCTGGCATAGGGCGTAAGATGGGGGAAACTCCGGGGGCGACACCAGTACACCGCGGAGCCACACAGAGACACAGACCAGCATGCACGCACACACTCATACCTACAGTCATTCAGGACCGGCCAATTAACCTTAAACGCATGTTTTTGGAGGTGGAAGCCGGAGAACCCGGAGAGAACCCTGAAAGTAGTAGCTGACTAGTGCATATGGAGAAGGCCAGTGTGAGTAAGACCATATATCAGAGCTAGTGCATAGGTAGATCTATGGTATTAATCACACTGGCCTTCTCTCTCATCTTTCTATCCTGAGTGTACAAAAGTTGAAATTTGACTGTGACCTACTTTTCTCACGATCATGGTCATCATCCCACTTTCATCCCCTTTGCTGCCCAAGTAATGTTTTTTGTTTTATCTTTCTATCTGCAACGGTTGCAAAGATATTTGATGGACAAATGAACGAACGGACGAACACATGAACACTGATAATTATGTCACCGCTTTGAAGCGGGATGTAATAAATTCTGATTTGAACAGAGTTGTTTTTTACTTCCCCACGATGGCTGATAAAGCGGTAGACGATGAATGTTTTTTACTTTTCAGTTTTGATTAAACCTGTCTAAAATTCTGGTGACTACAACTGTAATCATGAAATTGCTCTGAATCAGGAAAAAAAGCCATCTAAATATTACATATTTTTATCTTAAGAGGATTAAGGACAAAGGTCCTCACAACTCGAAGTTTACAGTTAACAGCAACCTGCATTTACACAGAAGACATGAAATGTGCGATTGGTGACGATTCCCAAGAGTATTCTGGTATTTCCTTAGAGTTTCCCAATGCAGCACACGATCCCATCCAAGAAACCACTAAGTCAATGGATATAACACATGGTGGAACCAGGATTTACAGCAGGCCTAGTATACCTAGTTGTATAATGGGTGACCATCTAGAGTATAGACCAGCGTATTTTCATATACCAGAGGCCCACAAGTAACACAATCAAATGGTAGATACAATATTCAACCCATCAAAAACAACAACAGATCACATAGGGAAAGTAAGATTTATTCAATGTAATTATTATAAATTTATAAAATGCTAATGTTCTGTAAGAAAAGCATTCACACAGTGGGAATTCAATAGAAATACATTCCATTTCTTAAAAAACAAAACAAAACTATAATGCATTTTCACACTCCACTGAGTTTGGTAATGGTTTCTACGTATTTGTCATCTTCTTAGTGCATCTTTTTTATAACCGTGTAAAATAAACAAAATGAGTCTGGTAAATGCATGTGACCGCATCAATAACTAAGTGGATTTCATGACAAAATAAAATCAATATACACTGAAATTGGGAGAAGGTGGGGGATATTGCAGTGTCTAATGTAGAGAATGGGTGTTATGAGTGCAAGTAAAACTTAAATTCGGTTAGAATTTTTAGTTTAGTTTTAATAAAATACTAGATGTTCAAATAATTTTCCTTCCAATGTCTGGCTGAACACATATTTAATGACGAATGTGCAGTTTTGAAAACGAAGGGAAATTAGTTTATTCTTGCAAACAAGAATGCAGGGTCTAATCCAAACATACATTCCTGAAGTCACGCCATTCACACTTGAAGGTCGTTTTTGTCATTTGTCTTTTCAGTTATGCATTTTCATAAAAGAGGGCTGGTGTGTTAGTTCTCTTATCAGCAGATGCAGAGCACAGGGATACTTTCTGTATTTAATTCAGGTTTGCTTCTGGTTCTGTTCACTTAGCAACCAAAAAAGCCAAACAGATTAAACATAAGAAGTATGAGCGCAGGTTCACTGATGTGAAAAACTTTTCTAAAGCCTTTACAAACAAGATAATCTACTGTATACATAAGAATGTTAGGATTTATGGAGGCACACAAAAAAAAGATCAAAAAGGCAAATTTTCTTGCATGTGCATCATGTAAAAATGAGGAAAAAAAGAAGGAAAACAGCCAAATTGATTATGCAAAGGAATGTTAATGTTGGCAACCTTGTGCTCTGGTGGCACACTCCGTTATACCTCTATGAATAATGGAAGAAGATGGACCATGGAGCAGTAAGACAGGGACTCCGTAAACATGAAGACATTGTGCTTATGAGACACTCTGTCTCGTGTAGGGTTTAAAGTGGCATCAGACCCATAGGTAGGAGATGAGATAGGGCTTAAGAGTCACATCCACACAAGGCTCTGGGGAGGTTTCCATTTGCGATGACTGGTCACTTAGTGATGGTCGGACAAGAATATTTGAAGGTATATCAGTTGCTCTTGAGCAGGTCAATGCATCCCTGCATCAGAGTCACATTGTTCTGTAAAGACAAGAAAAAATGGAAAATATCTGGTGAACTTTTGCATATCAGTAACAGTCTGGGCTTTGTTTACTTGTATGTATAAAAAAAACCCCCAGATCCTACTGGATACTAAAGATCATTGTCTGATTGCGAGAGAACTCAGATGGCAGGGTGATTCTGAATAGAACCAGAGACGTGTATCTGAACAAAATTATATTATCCACCAGGCTGTTGCTCTCACAATTTATAATGATAGAAAAGCAAAACTTTTTGAAAATATGGCTGCAAAAACAATGATTTGAACCTGCAATAATATGATAATCAGAAGCAACAGGAGACTAGTGTCAGGTACAGATGGTGAGATTAGACACAACTCATTTCTACATCAGCCCCCCCCCCACCCCCACACAGGGATCTTTAGCTACAAAACAACAAACTTACTAGTGTGAAATTAAAAAAAAGAACATCTACAGATTCTCAGTCTTCCAGATTACTGTAGATCTTGGTGTTACATAAAATCAACAGGAACTGTAGGAGCTACACGAAAGACAAATAACCATTCCTGCCCACACTCACACCTACGGGGAATTTTGACATGACAATCCACCGAAATCGCATGTTTTTGGAGGTGGGGGGAAGTCGGAGAACCTGGAGAGAACCCACGTTGACACGGGGAGAACGTGGTTCCTTATTGCTGTGAGGCGAGAACCACTGTGCCGCCCACAATTCCATCCATCCATCCATCCATCATTCACTGCTTATCTGGGGCTGGGTCGCAAGGGCAACAGTCTCAGGAGGAATGCCCATACTTCCCTCTCCCCAGAGACCTCCTCCAGCTCCTCCGGGGGAACCCCGAAGTGTTCCCAGGGCAGCCGAGAGACATAATCCCTCCAGGGTATCCTAGGTCTTCCTTGAGGTCTCCTCCCAGTAGGACATGTCCACAACACCTCCCCAGGGAGGCATCCAGGAGGCATCCGGAACAGATGCCCGAGCCACCTCAGCTGGCTCTGCTCGAGGTGGAGGAGCAGCAGCTCTACTCCGAGCTCCTCCCTGGTGACTGAGCTCCTCACCCCATCTCTGAGGGTGCACCCAGCCACTCTACGGAGGAAACTCATTTCAGCCACTTGTATCCGGGATCTTGTCCTTTCGGTCATGACCCAAAGCTCATGACCATCGGTGAGAGTAGGAACGTAGATTGACTGGTAAATCAGGAACTTCGACTTGTGACTCAGCTCCGTCACCACAACAGACCTATACAGCGACTGCATCACTGCAGAGGTTGCACCGATCCGTCTGTCAATCTCACGTTCCATCCTTCCCTCACTCGTGAACAAGACCCCAAGATACTTAAACTCCTCCACTTGGGGTAAGGACTTTCCCTCGACCTGAAGAGGGCACACCACCCTTTTCTGGTCGAGAACCATGGCCTCGGATATAGAGGTGCTGATCCTCTGCAAACCGTCCCAGTGCACGCTGAAGGAGGCCAACAGGACAACATCGTCTCCAAAAAGCAGAGATGAAATCCTTTGGTCCCCAAACCCGACTCCCTCCGGAGCCTGGCTGCGCCTAGAAATTCTGTCCATAAAGATTATGAACAGAACCGGTGATAGAGGGCAGCCCTGCCGGAGTCCAACATGCACCTGGAACAGGTCTGACTTACTGCCAGCAATGCGAACCAAGCTCTGGCTTTGGTCATAAGGGCCCCGGACCCCATACTCCCGAAGCACTCCCCACAAGATACCACGAGGGACACGATTGAATGCCTTCTCCAGATACACAAAACTCATGTGGACTGGTTGGGCAAACTCCTATGAACCCTCAAACACTCGATGGAGAGTGTCGAGTTGGTCCAGCGTTCCATGACCGGGACGAAAACCGCACCAGGCGTTCGCATACGAGCCCCAACCCCGTTCCTGGCCCCAGGGTGGGACCCCGGTTGCGCCATAACGGGTCCTTGATTTTTTTGCCATCATAGGGCTTTTTGACTGCTCTTCGTCTGGCCGGTCACCCAGGACCTGTTTGCCAAGGGAGAGCCTAGCAGGAGCATAAAGCCCCTGACAACATAGCTCCTGGGATCATTCGGGCGCTCAAACTCCCCCGCCACGATAAGGTGGCAGCTCTAGGGGAACCACCCACAATTATAGTTCAAATTCTAATAAATAATGACTTCAAAACAATTCATCTTACAAACAGCCTCTTGGAAACAATTGTGTTCGTAGGTTGAGGACTACCTATACATTTAATTTGTATGACACCACAATGCATGGCAAAGTGTAAGTGATGATGTTCAACTACCAAGAAGACTCACACACAACCTCATGAAGCAGTCAACTGTACAGGGCTGCTCACCTTGGCGTGTTTTATTTCAAGCTCAGCCATCTCAATGAGGTTCTTCCTGAAAGCAATGACTCGTCTGCCCTTGAAGCTGGTAAGTTCTATAAACATGACATTGTTATTTTAAAAACAGCTTGCAGAGTGCTGAATATTTCACTGACCAAGAAAACAGTACAAACCGAGATCTGTTACGCATTGATGCACAAACCTTTCTTTCCAGACTCTGAGAGCTTGTCAAATTTCTGCAGGCACTGCCGCTGGTGCTCTTCTGCCTGTGGAATGTCCTTGCTCTTCAGTCGAGCCTTATCCAAAGCCTTGTTAGAGTTCTCAAAGTCCGCTAAGGCACGGGCTCGCCTGTACAAAAGGTCCTGACATGTTCCAGATGGGTAACCAAGAGAAATTAAAAAATTAAGGGCATTTGAAATACATAAAAGATCATATTTTTTCCCATTTGGAAAATAAATAATCCATTTAGCTCAATACATATTGAAAATGTCAAGATTTCTTCATAACTTTTCTTGGATACTCTATTTCTTTAGAGCGTTCAACAAAGCAATCAAACGTTAACGGATCATCTCTGAAGGAGACATTGTTTCAACTGCACCAAGAAAGACAGTGGACTGACACCTAAGTCAGAACTTCAGCTCATCACCTGGAATTTGTTCTTTATCTAAAACTGTTACCTGAAGCATAAGCACATGATACACGCAGACAAAACAGCATCTGCACGCAACTCTGCTCTCTGTGCACAAATGAAGTCAAGGAGGCAAAAGATACAGGAGAATGGCTGAAATGATCGTTTCTGTGATTTAATAACCCTCTCCCCCTAGATGAAAATTTCACTCTGATAGTTCTTTTATTAAATTGTCTTTAAAATTAGGATGAAAAGCACAGCTTTTCAAGTGAATTCTTTTATTTTGACCATTTATTATGACCATTTCCTTCAATTATCTAAACAGTTGTTATCATTATTCTAGATGGCACTTATGTGCACATTTACATCATTGCAGAAAATTATGTTTGTATTTCAGTCTTATTACTGTAGGTAATACTCACCGAAGCGTTATATATCTACCATAATAATTGATTAAGCATCTGATAATGAATATTATCTGCTTTTCATATTTTTTTTTCCTTCTTCATTCCCTAAATATTAATTTAGAAGGGGCAATGCAGTTGACAGAGGCATCTGATATGTGTGTTGCTTTCTCTAATCTTTGACACACATGAACATTTAAACTTGGTGAAAAGTAGCACCAAGATAACCTGATTCATCTTGTATAAATGCAGCAGATGAACATGCCCCACCTTGGCAGCCTGTATGTCTCTCATGTAATATCTCAGCAGTTCCGTAAGTTTTAGCTCCTGGTCAGATGCCACTCTTCCCTCCACTTTCTAAAAAGACAAAGATGCGCAGTAGCAAAGACAATGTATTTATAAATCAGGACAAATATTTACAAAGTTGTCACAGTTTGTTGGTTACTGAAGTTACTACTTACTCTGAGCTTTTCAAACAGGTCCGACACCTTCTCCAAGTACCTGAGAAAAAAGTAGGACTTGTATCAGTTGTATTACCTGAAGCTAAAAAAATTTGACATCTATCTGTAAGATAGTGCTGAGGAAACCAGTAGAAAAGATATTCCACACCATGCATTTCTGCATAAAATCATTCGATTATACTCACTTCTTACTTCCTGTACTATCATCAGCAGAGAGATTACTCAGAGTGGCACAGACAAGAATGTAATCATCAGCAATATCTGCAGGAACAGAAAACGGCAATCAGGGACCAAGCAAATTCCAATACTTCATTTACTCCATTCCGCTGAAAATCCTTACATACTTTTGTGTGCACGTGTCATTTTCTCTGCTTTGGCAGTGGAATCCTTTATTTTGCTATAATAGTCAAGCAGGAAAGTCTTCTCCTGCTCGAAAAAATCATCGACTTCCTGTGTAGAAAACAAGCAATGACAAAGGGTAATTTGGGAAGTGACGATGGTGTTGCTTCTACAATGCTGTCATGCCATTACCTTGATTCCAGAGATAAGGACCTCGTCAGCTGACTTCACCATGTTCTTAAAAAATCCTCCAAACATTTCTTTGGCATTCTTTCTTCTCACACTGAGCTAAAGTGGAGAGAAGAAACACGTAAAGAAGAATCTGGAAGCACCTGGAATTGTTTCAATAATTCCCAATAAATTTGAGAACTAATGTTTGGAATAAGTGAAATTTGAAACTGCACTAACACCACATTATTTCTATATTATTATGTGTAAATTGTGGTCTATAGACAATTGTGGCTTTTCCTATTTAATGATACAAGTATCTAAGCATGTCACAGATATAATTCCTTGGACTGGCAGACAATATGGCCAATGACAATGGCTACACAGATTAGCATAACTGCTGAACACAGCAGGATGTAAGGCTTGTGTCACAAGTCTCCAGTAAACGTTACTTCCTCTCTTTCCAACTGAAAACTCAGGAAAGGAAGTCAGCATTATGAGGAACTCACATCCTGGTCATACTCTAAGAAAATCTGGAAATTTCTGTCTTCGCTCAAAATTGGGTGAGAGGACAATCTCTGCAGGAAGATTTCATGCACTTGCACAGTTTTCTTGAACACAGCCAGATATTCCCTGAAAAGAACATAACGTACAATACACAGTTAACACACACAGGATGATGTTTTGGAATGACAACGTTTCTCACAGCTTTTGCAAAGGATTTATCAAGATTCTGTCTAAATACACAGCACAATATAAGGTGGATTGTGTTCCACCTAGGCACTCACGCCTCCAACTCTTGCTTCATTTTCATGTACTCATCCTTGGTCATGGTCGCTTCACCGTCCCCCAGTTTGTGCATTTTCTCTCTTGGGCTCTCAAAGTCTGGCTTTGGGGGCGCTGGTGGAATCTTGAAGTTACAAAGCAACAAATAAATGACTTCAAATTCCATGACAGTATAAATATACGTTATACGTTTAATTATAAATGGACACCTTTTAATTTTAAACTGAGCATGTGTGAGCCAGGGACATCTAGTGATGTTATAACCTTTAATCAAACTCACTATTAGACCAGCGTAGTCCTCTGTTTCAACCAGAGTGTCATGCAACCAGATGAAGTCTTCATGCTGCCTGGGTACAGAAAACTCTGGCTTCTGAAAAGAACTAAGGGTGGTCTGGGAAAAGATTTTATATTTGTCAACATATTGGCAAGAACCATTAAAGACTATTTTTAGGAGTATGTCTGTGTTGGTTTGTATCACAACCCGACACCCCCCCCCCCCTTTTTTTTTTTTTACCTTTGTATGGACGGTGAACTTCACTTTGTCCCTTTCACAGAGTGCATCAGGAATGTCAATGAGAAGCGAGGAATCATGGTTTAGATCCACAGACACTGAGCGCATCTAACGACAAATACGTATACCATAGTTACAAAATGTAGTTTCCTGATCTTATGCTTGTATACAAACATTATCACAAGTCAAAATCATCACTAGTCACTTTATTCACCAGGTTTTTACATATGGCTGCCACTGACATTTTTGTGGATTTTGAAGATTCAAACTATAAAAAGGTTATAATTGTTGCATTTTCAAAATCAGTCAAATTATGCCAACACTCATAACTAATTCAGTTGGTACTTGTAATTCAGATATATAATATTAGCATCACAAGTTATAGGTGTCTGGAATTACATGTAACCAAAGCTATCACTTTCTTTTTTGCTTAAATACCCACCAATCCCAACGTTTACAACTTCAAACTGGGGACAGACTGAGATGGGGAATTAATTAAAATAAAAATATGTTAGACAAGGATCAATCTCCAGCCATAGACCTTATTGTCTGAATTATATTTTTTGTGCATGTGTGCTGGGAAACATATTTCAGAAATAACACAAAAGTGAAGTACAGTACAAGTCATCCCCTCTATCTTCTTGAAGATGAAGAATGTCTGACAGGCTTTAGGCATAAAAGTCTGGTGGCAGCCTGTCCTGTAGTTAACAGTAAGTACAGATTCTAGACCTGCTTGGCAAGACCTAAACCTGACCCCTGTCAACGTTATATTTTGACATACAAATAAATAAAAGAAAAACTTGGTCTTGACCATTCAATCTTTCTGATGAAAACATAGACCTTATACCTACTTTATTGTGCCTAATGAAGGAAATAGCGCTATTGTTGTGGTTATTTTTAAGTTCTTAATTTTGCTTTGCTTCTACACAAATCAATACAATGAAACAAGGAAGTACGTTAAATCCTCCAAGATTGACATTAAAAGTACATAAAAACGGAACCGACTGATCACATATTACATTATTTAGGTAACTGTCAGCCTGCTAACACATGTAGCTCACTATAGAGCCACTGTCACAGATCGGTGTGACCCACATCTCAGTGGAAGAGAAGCTATTTTTAAGCTATTCTAAGCTGCTCGTCTGTAAATTACAACAAATAATTACAGATGTCATGTGCTATTATGTATGTTAGGGCACAAGATCAACGCATTTCTGCAAACTTGGAGTTCGACACCATTGTTTCTCCCACTTCTTGCTTCATTCCTCTATAAATCGTTAGCTAGCTTTAGCCAGATTCTAGCGCTATGCAGACCGAAAACAACACAAGTTA
This sequence comes from Antennarius maculatus, assembly GCA_013358685.1. NCBI lineage: Eukaryota > Metazoa > Chordata > Actinopteri > Lophiiformes > Antennariidae > Antennarius > Antennarius maculatus. The sequence goes on along the minus strand of CM023616.1, from coordinate 6,278,378 downwards.
ACATCATGTGGTTAACATGGATTTAATGTCACAAAAGTCGTGTACGGACGTATTTCAGATGCCAAAACACATCAAACTTGCCTTTTCTTTGTTGCTGTCGTCTATTGTAGATGTCATAGTGACTGAAGGCGCCGCAAAGGCAAGATGAGGCCAATAACCCAAATAACGAAACTATATTCCAGGAAGCGCTGTGTCTGCTGACTGGCTGCAGTTTTTCATCCTACTATGGCAACACTATAGACTGCACTTCCCTGTCTCTGATTGGCTTATCCCTTGAAGACATCCAGCCAATATCTACCCGCCTCGAATGATCTAGCCAATCACCATAATAAGTACTAGACAATTATAATCAGAGTAGGGTGGGATATGCCTTCACTGTAGTAGAGCTTAACAGTTAGACAGGTTACAGAATCAAATTCCTAACTTCATAAAACTGAAGTTCCTACGACTATCACACACGTGTGGTTTTACATAACTATATGCTTTTTATACTATATGCTTCTGATTTTTAGACAACAAAGCAACATGTTCGGTCCCACATGATCTCATTTGCTAACTGGTGAGACGTAAGAAACAAAAACAAATGATAGACAAAAATGAGAATCACAGACTTAATACCCGCCCGGATATATTTCAGTGATACACAGATCCTTATGGATGATGTAGTTTATACGCTTCCAAATGCGCTGTACATCCGGACCTGGAAGTCAAACAAACTATACCCGGAAGTGTGTGCAACCACGAAAGTGTCTCGTTCAGAAACAGACGTCTGATTGGACGAGTTACTCTGGGACAAGTCGGGGCAAGTACCGCCAACAACATGTGGGACAAAAACTATAAAAATATTTTAACAACTGTACGCACGTTTAGTTAGGCCATAATAGAGTTTACAAAGTTTGCTGTGGTAAAGTTGACAGAATGCTCTCTTTCAAACGTTTGGTGTCATTTGGAAGCTTGATTGCCCCTCAATGCACCGCCCTCACCGTCAATAATTTCTCTGCTTCGCGTTGGTTGACACTACCGAAGAGACGAAGTCCGTATAGTTCAGTGGACACCGAGCGCTATTCGTCTCTTCGGAAGTCTGTAATGTCATCGAGGGTCGGCTCCCAAACTCCTGAGACCCTCAGTGCTGAGGATGAACACATTTACGGGCCTGTTGTGAAAGATCAAACGCCATCCTCAGGATCAAATCAGAGGGTCGTTGAAACACCTCATCCATTTTTACATGATAAAGAGACGCTGGAAACAGAAGAGGCAGAGTCAGGACCTCCAACCCGGATAGCTTTAAAACGGGACCAGGGCCGGTCTTTAGTCCCGAGTGTGACCCGTGTTCTCCAGCAGACCCTCTCCCCGGAACAGATCTTCTACTTGGAAAGATGGAAGAGGAAGATGATCACAGAGCTTGGAGAGGAAGGCTTCAAAGAATATACTCAAAGTAAGTTTTGTAACCTGCTATTGATTTATAGTATATTTACTAAAGTGGAACAAATTTTGCACTAATTTGACATCTAAATGTGTGACCAAATTTTTTTGTTCCTACTCAGATTTATTTAAACAAGGGAAGCTATTCCACTCTGCCCTGGATAATATTCTGACATCAGGTGCAGCGTCGATGTCAGTGGAATACCCACCAGTGGTGCTGGGCTACTTGGAGAGCATCGCTCATGTTATGGAGGATATCAGCGCAGTGAGAGCCATTGAGAGCACTGTGCAACACGACACACTGAACTACCTGGGTGTTGTGGATTGTGTTGCTCGCTATAGGTATACAGTATGTCCTAATTTGTAAACAAAGATGTGCTTGAATTTTTCCATACTGCCTGGACTATACTCACTTTACTGTTTTTGTCCTTAGGGGTGTTTTATGTGTTATTGACTGGAAGACATCTGAGAAGCCCAAACCCTTCCTTAGCAACACATATGACAACCCTATTCAGGTGGCAGCGTATGCAGGGGCATTGAACAATGATGACAAGTACAAATACCAGGTGAGGCACAATAGGTGATGCAATTATCTTTTGTGGGCAGCAATGTCGCCTTCTTTCCTTTCTGTGTAGAGTTTCTGTGTTCTACCCATGTCTGTGTGAGCTCTCTCCAGGTTGTCCAGCTTCCTCCCGCCTACAAAAACATGCATCTTAGGTGAATTGATCATTCCAAATTTTCTGTAGGTGTGAGTGTGTGACTGGTTGTCTATGTGTGGCCCCAAGATGCACTGGCGAAGCGTACAGGGGTGTACTCTACCTGTGATTACCTCGACGCCTACTTGTCATTGCAGGTTGAAAGTGGACTCATTGTTGTAGCCTACAAAGACGGTTCACCCGCCCACGCTCATATGTTGAACTCAGAGCAGATGTTGGAGTACTGGAAAACTTGGTTGGTTCGTCTTCAAGAGTTCATACAACAAAAATAATTGAGTTTTTCTCTCTTTTGTATTCTACTTTTAAACAAATAATGGGTTTTGTTTCTTCAGAACTATACGTATTATATGTTAACATTTTTATACTATTTGATTATGTCTCATTAATGATTCACATGCAAAACAGTTATTGCTGGCTTTCATATCATTTGATGGATCATGCAGGAATGTCAGTGAGGTCAGTCTCAAGTCAGAATGTCACAATATCAGTTTCACTTCAATGGTTCCCCAGCTAAATATATTCACTGTATTAGACATTATCCATGAACAATTTTGAAAAAAGAATGAATAAAAATGAGCATTCTTTAATTTTTATAATTGTTTCTTGTCTTTTAATAGCAAATGAGTACACAAAATGAGCTTGTGGAGAAGCCCATAAAAGGAACAAGTGTTCTTAATGAACAATGAAAAGACAAATTGACAACATCAAGTACCAGTCACCTTTAAAAATAGTGTTTTCATGGAAACAAAAAAAACAACTAGTGCTGTCAGGCGATTAAAAAATCTAATTAATTACAAATCCTGTAATTAATCGCATTTTAATCTCATACCTGCTAAAGGCCCCCAAATAAAGAATTTGAATTCTAGGACATTACAAAATTGTAGTGCATGACTAATCAATAGAATGCACCAAGAAGAGAAGTCCACATTTTTATTGGTTAAGTGTGCTTTATAAATGAAATTCAAAAGAAAAAAGGCCAAGCACATCAGTAAACCAATTAAGCCAGGTACATTTCTCAAAAATGCAATACGAATACAGTTAAATAAAATAAAATTCAGAACTAAAATGAGGCTGAGTCTCAAATAGGCACATAAGCAGACTCTCAATCAAAATGAATACTAAAGCTGACTCAATACAGCAATTCAAATGAATAGTATAACATGCCTCTAATAAGGCAACTAAATAGCAAGATGCCAACAGGCTTTTCCTTTAAAAGGGTTAAGCTAACGTTCAACTCTGTGTCCTTGACATGTTTTGCATTTAAATGATACGTTAGGCTGGAGCTGCTTCAGTGATATGAAAGTTCTCTTTTACAAAAGGTACAAATATTATTATTACTGATAATAATGGATTAATTTACTGTATATAACACTTTTCTGGACACTCAAAGATGCTTTATATCGGATCCATTATTCATTCACTCCTCATTAACACTTGGTGATGGTAACTACGTGTGTAGCCACAGCTGCCCTGGGGTAGACTGACAGAAGGTCTACAGCGCAGAATCACTGCGTTTTTGTTGATAGTTCCGTCTTTGTTCTTTTTAGAAATAAACTTTCCACCCAAAGGTCCGAGTGGGCTTGTCTCGCTCTCCCGTGTCGCGTCCATCTCTGTTGTCAGTCACTCTGCTTTTGACTAGCAGCGCAGGTAGGAACTGACGTCACTGCAGCCTACGGGTCCCTCAATGGGCCAAATTTGCCACTCGCGATTAATTGCGTTAATTTTTATAGCCCGTTAATTTGCAGCGTAATTATTAATCTAATTAACGCGTTAAAGTGACAGCCCTAAAAAAAAAACTAAAAAAACAACCACATTTGTAAAATGTAAACGTAGTATGATGAAATTGCATTTGTTGTTGGAGTGAAATGCTAGACATTCAGTCAGGCATCAAGTGCTTTTCAAGAGTAAGCTGTGTGAAATGCGAAGGCACATTTCACACAGTCTCAATGTAATATCAACCAAAGATTCCAGTTTGAGAAGCGTTTTCATTTTTTTTCACTTCTGATTAGCACATTTTCATTAATGGGACTTAACATTTTAATAGATTTTACTATTTACATTTTACATTTACATTTTACTGACGTGTTTAAACATCATTGAATCTAAACCATGTCATCCTGAATGAGGGATCGTCAACAAAGCCCATCTTTTTAAAGAGCTTGTATGAATTTTCGTTCTCCTCCTCTATGAAGCAGTACACTGGGTAGCCCTCAGCATGGAGCCATTTTGCAATGGCAGTGATCAGGACTTTGGCATAGCCTATCCCTCTGTGCTCTGGAACAGTGTAAAGCATTCCTATGGCACATGTCATATAGACGAGAATCCAGGACACAGGCTTTCTTTCTGCATCCAGTATGCATAAGGATGGAAATCTAGTAATCATATTCCTGATTACCTCAACAGTCTTGTTGTCCTCTGAAAACTTCCACTTCTGATTCACCAAGGCAACATGTGATTCATCCAGAGAGCTCAGTGAGATCCCTGAGCTGATGAGAAACAGGAACAAAAATCATCATTCTGAAACACAGCAATACTTAAAATATCACTGCACAGAAAAGCTCTACCTGTCAATGGAAGGAAGGTGAGATATATCCTCCAGTATCATCATGTGACACAGAGATAATCTGCGACTGATCAGATTTTTTTCTGACCCCATTACCCTGAATATATCAATGTGGTGAAGATCGGTTCCTTGAAGAGAAATAATGTAATGTTTTTTGTTTCTTTAACATTAAAGACTATTTGTACAGTAAGTTTTGAGAAAAAGTCTTCTGAACAAAAGTCAATAAAAGTCCAATAAATGAATGTCTTTAAGGAGAAATTTCTAGTCAGTGATTGACATAAAAGAGTTAACAAGATTCTGAACTCATCCATTACAGTAAAAGACAAAATAAAAAAAAATGTTTTTATTACCAATGATAAGGTTATTGGTCCAGTCAACAAAAGAGTGCTTCCTGATGGTTTCCTCAAGGTTAGCTGCATCTTTTACATAAACATACGCTTCTTCACCCTGTAAGAAATACAGTCCATTGATGCTGCAGATTAGAGGTGGCAGACAGACAGATAGACAGATAGGAGATTTAAACAGTCACCTGTTTTACTTGTGGAATGCTGACAATAACACTGAACTCTGGCCATTTGTCCACTAAAACCTTTACAGGAATTGGCTGGACGAGAGGTGTCTTGTTTATTTGGACCAAGGAACCATAAAGCTTAGAAATAAAATGGTAACATTTTAAGTCAAAGAACAGTTAGGTAAGCAATAAAGGCAGTGGATATATTTTAATGTACTGACAATTTAAACATAAATAGGCTAAAATTAGTAATCACGTTCACATAGTCTCTGGCCTGTATTAGAAGTTTAGCTGTAGCTTGTCAGAGTGAATCAGACTGGACAAACCAGTAGTGACTGGGGTAAATGTCTTTTCAGCGTGATCTCTGCCTGTTTCAGCTGCTCCCCGGTCAATTCCATGGTAATTCTGGCGATAAAAACAGTCATAGCAAACTCATCAGTGAACAGTGTGGGACCTCTGTCAGGTGCTGTCAACTCATGATTTGTTTGGGAAATACATGGATTCCTTTTTATTGTCTGCGTTGTATATTCATATATTAAAAAATGTTAACTGGACTTGTAGAAAAAAAACTTCAGGACATTTTGACTCTAATAAGAGGCTCGGATGTTGACTTCATCCAAGAGACCTACCGTGATCTCATGATCTGAACAGACATCTTCTCCTTTATTGTTTGTCATTTCTATTCCAGACTATATAGACATTTATCTCATAATAAAATGAGCGATTTCCAAGTTGTAATTTAGATCCATTACATCCACTTGCTGAAAGATATGACTGAAGAGACAAAGTTCCTTCTCATTGATAGACCACTTTAACACAAACCGCCGCCTAACAACCCGAGTTCCGTGCAGCACGTCTTGGAGTGAATACAGGTCCTTGATCAGTTTCAGATGTGATATAATTAGTTCCAAAAATAACTGGAAGGCTTGAGATATGCGCCATATTCTTTCTCTAACAAATCAGTTTTCCAAATCATCCAACAGAAAATATCTCTCTCATTGAAATTACTTGGATATTAATTCAAACGAGTCACGCTAGAAATAAAACAAAATAATTCTAGAAGGCACTAATAACACATGTTTAACAGTTTTAGAGAAGCAGATGCTGCGCAGATTCTAAGACATTATTAGCGCGTTAGAATGAAACACTGGCGTTACAAAATCAGACCAGTAACTACAGCAAATGTTAGCGGATCATCCAGTAAACTGACGGCCGAATCGGACGTTTCATGTCTTGACCAACCTTCAAACAGCTGTAAAGTGAACTGGACGCAGACAAACGCTTCATGCGACAGAAGCCGCTACTAATGACGCACTTCTGCGCCAATGGAACTGGCCTAGTACTGTGGGAACTGCTGCCACCTCCTGGTGAGATGAGGGTATAGCACCACAAAGTTCGAGCGCTGTTTCCTCTCGGGAAGACGGTACCGGGTTGATTCTCTTCTGTTCGGAGTTTGTATGTTCTCCCTCTTTCTGCGTGGGTTCAGAAACACGCAGTTTAATTGAATTGGTCGCACCAAATTGTATGTAGGTGTGAGTGTTGTCCTGAGTGTAGCCGCTGAGAAAGACTGGGGACTCAGAATAGAGTTGAGGAACATTAAATAACCAAATTGTAAGACTTGTCTAAGTTCATGAACAGGCCACAGATATTAAAAATTTGCACAAGTGACGGTCCAATAATGGGCAGAGACAAGGATCTTCCTCCAAGACTAAAAACTTTATTAAAAGGGAAATAAAAACACAAGACAGGTTAAATAAATACCTCTGCCAGACACATACAAAGCACATAAACATAAAAACAGAAGACAACTTACTGCAACATGTGTAACAGTCAACTCCTAGCCAGAAAGGAAGCATATTAACACCTTATACCAATTCCTGGATGATGGGTAGGAGGCGCTGACTGCTACCCAACTCTGGTGGCTCAGGAGGGACATGAGCGGTCACATGAGCGTTTATTTGGCCAGAACAGCCTGTCTGGCACCAGCAACTTTATCATTTTTTTTCTACCCCATTCTAATTTGACAAATTGTACTGAATGGCAGATTCGAATTTTCCATGAATGAGCATTTGAACAGGTGTCCCAAATGAAGTGTCAAGCAACTGTAGATCCATTCTCTAAGTCATTGCATCACTTTCTGACAAGGGGAGATGTAATATTTCAAGCTCTGATGTACTTTCACCAGATTACAAGTGGCCAGTGGGTAGGGCTGTTGTGTCACAGTGGGTTTGATTGATTCCTGTGCAAAATTTGTACGTTCTTCCCTTGTCTGCATGGGTTCTCTATGGGTCTCCAGCTAAATTCCCACCTCCAAAACCATGGAGCTTAGGTGAACTGATCAGACCAAATTGTCCATAGGTGTGCATAGCAGTTTGTCTTTGGGGGCCGAGTTATGAGTTGGTGTCTCATTCGGGGTGTAACATACACAAGCTCATAGCTGGATAAGTGGCTGTTGTCTCTTCTACAAGAAAATGAATGAATGGACCCCAATTTGGCTGAGAAAAGCTACATGCTTTAATGTTTTCAACAAATTTTTCTAAAAAAAACCCTCATGCATTAAGGTTCACGTGTCATTTAACCCACATCACTGTTACAGAAATAACAAATGAGTCAACATGTCAGGTGTCAGTATAAGGGCATGTCACAAAAATTTAATTCTTAGTCTATTTTTTTTTATGTGAGATACTTGAATTATAATCTGTACAAATGGATTTCTTCTTTAAAGTTCCACTTTCACAGGATTCATATCCTTAATGGTCAGATGACGGGTAGGATTGGTCAAGATAAACTTCCTCACACTTTTACAGAAACAAAAGTATGATCAGCAAAGGCTTAGAATGCATTGACTATATCCACACATTCAGTTAGGTTCACACAGAGCTTTATTTTGATTTTAAACACTTTTGTCGTTTTTAATCAGATGGTCAACAGCTCAGCACAAAAAAATGTGACATTCGGTTAACTGACTGAATGTGCGCCACAAAGTTGCTCTACTCAGCGTTAATTCACCTCTATATAGTTAAAGATATTCAGTTAAACATCCATGTGACTTGCATAGACAGACTACGGTAATATTGATGCTTTTGCGTTTCCTTATATAACAATTGTGCAAAATAATTGTGCAAACAATTAAATAAGATTTCCCTCGTTGCTGTCGCATGTGTCGTCCATCACCTTGATATTATGAAGCCATGGCACAACCAACACTGTAAATGTGCACCTGTAATTCTGAAGAACAAAAGGTTGAGAAAACAGATTAAATATTTGTTCATACTTAGCATTACCATTTCAACAAAACATGACAGTAAATCAATGATTACGATTAGTCATTGACCAGATTTCATTAATAAATTCCTCTCTTTAGGGACAATCAAAAAATAAAACCAATGTAGACTTTTTGTTGATTTACTATTTTAACGTTCAAAATTATCAAATAAAAATCATATCATTTATAACACACCCAGTGCAATCAAATTGAAATGAATTTTGTATATTGTCACTAGTAGCAGACGCTTCATTCTGCTCTGTCAAATATATCTTCATGTGTTAAGAGCCATATGCAAACAGACTGTTCACCGAGTGAAGGAACAAAACAATAAATTACAGTATAACACTGAAAGATTAACAAAAAATTATTACCTGGTCTTGGCGGACAATGCAAGATTGATTTGGACTTCCATTTCGACAGTTGGTCTTCCCCATGTTTACTGTTATGATGTACTTGACACCACTGACTATCTGTATGAAGAAAGCAGGGGATTATGGAATTATGATCACAGTAAATACTTTAATGAAAAAGCACTGTAGAAAGCCTTTACACTTCACACTCAGTAGCTTTAAAAAATGATGAGCAGTATTGTAAGACATCAAGCGCCACTGTGGAAAATATGAATCAGGGTCATTATAAGAACTTCAAATCCGATTCTAAATCTTTCACATTTGCGGTAGATTTTATTTTGTTATTTAGACCAACTGTTTATTTTGGAAACATGCATTAGCAGCTAGCTCAAATCCTCAGAAAAATAAATTACTGTACATACATTTTTAGTGTTGCTGCAGTAACTTTCATCAAGAATGGGAACGCAGGACAATGGGTGGAAGTCCCCAAAACCTCAAGCTGGGACGAACAATATTTATCAGTTTGATCTCAGACAGTTTTCTCTTACTAGTTAGCTTCTGGCCCAAATAAATAGACTGAAAGGATGGTCTGATTTGACAATCTGAATTGTTTGTCATCCTGCACTCACATTGTTCCTAGTGGGGTATAAGAACAAAAGGTGTGACCATAGTTGCGGGGATTACCAAAACAATTGGGTCGAAGTTTGGTAATAAAAGGTTTGGAGCTAGCATCCAACAAAAAACACTCATAGTACGATTTTCCTTAAATATCCATTAAACTAACAAAGATAGCCATGTAATTGTTAATTCTAAAGGCATACAGTCACGGTGAAATCGCAGTGAAGGCGTCATGAACTATCATGGGACAACTGCTTGGGGGTGTTGCGTTCAAGATTATTATATTTTCGAGCATCCCGTGAACCCCGTGGACGTGAAGCCGTGTAAATCGATGCATACCGGTAACTGAACAGGCATAAAGCTGTAACTTTAGTTTAACGAATCCAGTCTGCTTTTATTTTTAAACTGGATTACCACGACGGCTCCCTGCTAATCCACACAGATTTGTTCAATGTCACTCACCTGTTTCTTAACACCCACAACACTCATGACTTCGCCCGTCATCTCGTTTACACGTTTGTTGTGTTCGGCGACTGCGAAATCCAAGGCTCTCCTTGCCCCATCGTCGAAATTAGCGTCGACAACGCCCCCTACCAGGGACCCCAATCCGACGGCCAAAACCGCCGCAAAAACAAGAAGCACAATCTTCCACATTTTGTTTCAGCAAATGCGCGTTAAAAACAAATCACGGTCGGTGTTTTTCCTGGTTATATAAGCTACGTAACGGCTGTTACGTAGTAGGGCGTGGCATGAAGCTCAGCCAATCAGCAATTTCCCTGACAAAAACCTTTGTTCCTTTGTTGTTATGACCCTAGTTCTTCTTCCTGTTTGTGAAAATGTACTTTTGGAACTGCGCAATGCAGAGACTGCAGTGTTTGAAGTAAGAATGCTTTAAATCAACTTTCATCTTGATATGAAATTTGAACCAAATGTATTTTGGTTGGTTACTTTGAAACCAACGTAAAGTAGATTAAAGATTAAGATTTAAGATCTTTATTTATCATTATAGAGATGGTACAACAAAATTACAATGTCAAATGGAGAGTTGGTCCATATTGCCAAAATATACACTTTATTAGCTGCATCAACCGAAAGACACAAGATGAGTTTAATAGCAGAATGCAACAGGTATTTCAAAAAAGCCTCATTTGACTGCGGCCTCTTAATGAAGAGCTTGTGACTAACCTTTGGCTGTTCTGACCTGCTGCAAACACAATGGATATCCAGCCCAGCTCCTGGCAGCATTCCTCGGGAATCTGGTATTCCTCATGGACAAAGAACTCGAGTTCTGTAATCTTCTTCTTCTCCTTTTGGCGTTTCCCTTCAGGGGTCGCCACAGCGAATCAATTGCCTCCATCTAACCCTGTATGCTGCATCCTCTTCTCTCACACCAACTACCTTCATGTCCTCTTTCACTACATCCATAAACCTCCTCTTTGGTCTTCCTCTAGACCTCCTGCCTGGCAGTTCAAAACTCAGCATCTTTCTACCAATATATTCATTATCTCTCCTCTGGACATGTCCAAACCATCTCAGTCTGGCCTCTCTGACTTTATCCCCAAAACCTCTAACATGTGCTGTCCCTCTGATTTACTCATTCCTGATCCTATCCTTTCTGGTGACTCCCAAAGAGGACCTCAGCATCTTCATCTCTGCTACCACCAGCTCTGTCTCCTGTCTTTTCCTCAGTGACACTGTCTCTAGACCAAAACTGGTCTCACCAATTTTGTGCACCTTTTCTTTCATTTTAGCTGAAACTCTTCTATCACACATCAGACCTGACACTTTTCTCCACCCGTTCCATTCTGCCTGTACACGCTTTTTCACCTCTTTTCCACACTCCATTTCTCTGGACTGTTGACCTTCTTGATCTCTTCTCCCTGTAACCTCACTCTTCCACTTGGGTCCCTCTCATTCACACACATGTACTCTGTCTTACTGCAGATGACCTTCATTTCTCTCCTTTCCAGGACAAACCTCCACCTTTCTAGCTTCTTCACCTGTTCCCTGCTCTCACTACAGATCACAATGTCATCTGCAAACATCCATGGAGATTCCTGTCTAGCCATGTCTGTCAGCCTGTCCATCACCATAGCAAACAAGAATCAGAGCTGATCCCTGATGCAGTCCCACCTCCACCTTGAACTCCTCTGTCACACCTACAGCACACCTCACCACTGTCTTACAGTCCTCATACATATCCGACACCGCTCTACTATACTTCTGTGCCACTGCAGACTTCCTCATACAATACCACAGTTCCTCTCTGGGCACCCTGTCATAAGCTTTCTCCAGATCTACAAAAACACAATGCAGCTCCCTCTGGTCTTCTCTGTTCTTCTCTATTAACATCCTCAAAGCAAATACTGCATCTGTAGTACTCTTTTTTTGGCATGAAACCATACTGCTGCTCACAAATGCTCACTTCTGCCCTTAGTCTAGCTTCAATTACTCTTTCCCATAGTCCAATTTCCACCGGCACCCTGTTGGTGAACAGCACTGATTGCAGTCGTTGTTAACCCGGGCCTCGACCGATCCAGTATGGTAGTCATAGATTTGATACTTATGCTTGATTTGGCAAAAGTTTTGCGTTGGATGCCCTTCCTGACACAACCCTCTGTATTTATCCGGGCTTGGGACCGGGACGGTAAGAAACTGGCTTGTGCCCTCTTGCGGCTACATTACTCCAGTTCTGTCATATTCCCTGATTTTTTGCTACAATCGTGTTCTTCAGCTTCCACAACAGGTTTCTTATTGGACTTAAATCAGTCAGCTATGATGGCTACTTGAACTTGGAATCATTTCCAGTCATTTTCCAGTCATCTTCATCTTCCTCACAGAAAGCCAGACTTTTTTCTTTGAAGATTTTCTGATGTCTGATGGAACCCATCTTATCCTGCACTTTCTGCAGGTTCAGGTTAGCGTTATTCTCTGCAAAGCAAAACAAAGCAAAGCAAAGCAAAGCAGCTCTAGTGCATCACACAGCTACGTTTCTCTGTAGGGTGCTTTTTTCTGCATTGCTCCATTTGTCCACCTCCAGACATATTGCTGATACATAGGGTCCAAAGGTATATACTTTACTAATCAAAGGTTGATGTATTATTCCTTTATTAAACAGAGGTTGCAAAAAAAAAAAGAAAAAGAAAGGAAAAACAGAACAGCATCCAAAAAGACTGTTTTCTGGATGATTTTGAATTACTGGCATCAACTTTTCTACTGCTCTTGGGTCAGCAGTGATGAAAGTCTTGGAGTTCTGGCATGTAGCCCTGATGTAAATTTAACCCGAACAGAAAACAAGTACTTACCAAAGTATGACATGGTTGGCACATTCACGATAATCAGTTGCAATGAGCGCTAACATTCAAAGTGAACAACTGAGACAGGGCTTTACTTTAAACCTCATATTCACCTGTGGCTAAATCAAAGTTAAGTATAACAATGTCAGAGCTGTTGACATCTCTAGAGAAGTTTTCTAATGTTTTCTAAACCTTGCAGGGATTCTTTCTTTGCCTTGGACACAGTCCAGCAGCAGATTATAATAAGCTCAGCTGTGGCAGCAGGTGGAATGCTGGCATTCATTTGGCACAAAAGGAGACAAGTAAAAAGTATTCCTCTTGGTGAAGGATGGTGGGGAGCAGGAAATAAACCACTGTCAGTGGATGACAAAATATATCCCTTCAAAGTGCAAACCTCAGATGAAGAGATTAAGGTCCTTTTTATCCATCAAATTTTCTAACTTGTTATTGTTACCTACCAGATTAAAAGCAGCATACAGGCCAGTAATAAAACAGTAATGCATTTATGCCCAATAGGATCTTCATGAGCGCATCGACAGAGCCCGCTACACCAATCCCTTGGAAGATAGTGGCTTTCAGTATGGCTTCAATTCCACTTATCTCAAGAAAGTGGTTTCCTATTGGAGAAATGAGTTTGACTGGAAAAAGCAGGTGGCAGTTCTAAACAAGTATCCTCATTTCAAAACTAAAATAGAGGGTACGCATACAGTCACCCACAGAATCAATCTTTGTTCTAGAGTAATCCCTACTAATGTGCATATTCTGCCACTATTAATTTATGTACAGTGATGCATTTGCTTTTCTTGCAGGACTGGATGTTCATTACATCCATGTGCGACCATCACATCATAAGAATCAGAGGATACTTCCTCTTATGCTCGTTCATGGGTGGCCAGGGTCCTTCTATGAATTCTACAAGATTATTCCACTTCTCACAGAGAACCAGGATGATCTTGCATTTGAAGTTATTTGCCCATCTTTGCCAGGTTATGGTTTCTCAGACGCTCCTCAGAAACAAGGTAGGTGATTCGGAGTAAACAAGTGTATTGCAGCTTCATTAGCAGAAGTGCGTTGATGTGTTTTTCTCTATCTTTTCAGGATTTGACAGCCTTGCTGCCGCACGTATTTTCCTGACACTGATGGAGCGTTTAGGGTTCTCCCAGTTCTATCTGCAGGGAGGAGACTGGGGCTCCCTCATCACCACCAACATGGCACAGATGAAGCCTCAGTAAGACAGCGAAACAAGCTCCCACACTCCATACATTATCATTGCAATAGTATTACTGCTACCTTTGTTTTTTGTAAAGGCAGCATTGTGTCATGCGTTCATAAATTGTGAAACAGAGCTCTCAGTGTGCATTATGCTCAAATAACTAAAAACAAGTGACACTAGAAATAATGGACTGGAGGGAATACAAGAATATTTTGCCAAAATAAAAACTTCATTTAGAATGTCTGGCTACAAATTAACACTTGAGAACACACATTTCATAATCTTCTGTAATGTTTCACAATCTTTTCCAGATGTGTGAAAGGACTGCATTTAAACATGTTCACTGTAAGAAGGGGATTCAAACTGCTGCTGACCCTCATGATTGGTCCTTATCTGCCCTTCCTGGTGGGCTTGGGTCGGGAAGATGTTCGGCGACTATTCCCTTACTTGGAGAAGAACGTGTGGGAGATTCTGAGGGAATCAGGCTACTTTCACATCCAGGCCACTAAACCAGACACTGCAGGCAAGGACTTATACAACAAATGTACAAATTCTGCTGATCACATTGACACTATTGATGAGTCAAAGACCAATTCAATGCTCTGCATTGAATTTAAGAGAAGTTACATGGATAAGCAAACTGTTGAAGTACTTTGTAATTGGAGTATACGTTATTTTAACTCTTAATATGTCCTCGATTGTATGAACAGGATGTGGACTGAATGACTCTCCAGTAGGCTTGGCAGCCTACATTCTGGAGAAATTCTCATCCTGGACTGACTTGAAGAACAGAGATCTAGCAGATGGTGGGCTGGAGAGGTACAAACTTGCATTCCATTTATCCTTTTTCAGCATATTTATATAGTTAAGTCAACAAGGTTTGATGGACTAGTTATTTAATGGCTGCTCTCTGGCTTTTTCACAGGATGTTCAGCCTGGATGACCTCCTCACTAATGTCATGATCTATTGGACCACAGGCTCTATTGTTTCTTCTATGCGCTTCTACAAAGAGAACTTCAAGAGTAATCCTGATAAAAGAGTGGATGCAAAGTATGTGGCAGAATTATTTTATTGTTTTCACTTTTTGAAATTCATAATGTAACAGGGGTAAAGTTTCACCTTTCATTTCAGGACAGAAATATTTGTGCCTACTGGACTTGCTGCCTTCCCTGGGGAGCTGATGCACTGCCCTAAGTCATGGGCAGAACTTAGGTATCGGAACATCTACTCCTACACGTTTATGCCTCGAGGTGGTCACTTTGCTGCCTTTGAGGAACCCCAGCTACTTGCCAGTGACTTTGTCCAGTTTGTCAGAAAAGTAGAGAAGTTCTAAAACTATAATCATGAAGACGTGTTCTTTCTTATCACTGCACTATCAAAATCTTTCACGTAATAAAAATGTAAACATATTGTACATTCACAGACGCTACTGGCACTGCAATGTATTCAAAGACTTCGATACAGAAAGCAATGTAAGACAAAATATTCAAGATGTAAATTAAAAACATATTGCACCATTGTGTGTAGTTTTTTGTTATACAGCCTTAGAATTTTTAGATATTGTACATTTTTTATAGACATACATTAATAATGTCCTGAGAGACAGTAAATCCTTGACAACTCATTGTTTCACTATTGTAGACTATCAAAAATCCAACAAAATTGCTATTGTTTCAACATATACTTTTAATCACACGTACAACATTGAACGTGTCCACAAATTAGAAAGTAAATGATTAGAAAGATTTTGCCGATAGGACCACATCCCCCATCACAGAACAAAAATCATTGTAGTTCATATATACCTAAAAATTAGCAAAAATTTTGTATGCCTGAAATTTCATTCAATTCTCTACAGAGGTTTCAATGACACAGAATGACTACCCCGTTTATATACTGAATGAGGGTAAACTTATGCTCCCTCTGATTGGGCAATCAAGCTAATAATTTAAATACTGACTCTTAAATTAAAATAGTAAAGATCAAAACCCACTCCAACCACCATTAAAATGCAATTTGGGGATACAGGTTCCAGAATGATGGCTGAGATCCTCTTGTTATGGGTCATTTACTAAATCCCTTAATAGTCACGGGCGTCTGAAACCACACATAATCCTGCCAGTCTGATCCCTCTGTCCTTGGTTCTGTATGGGTGCTGAGATCAGAAGAAAGAATGATCTTGTGGTTCTTTACACGGGTTGGTACTTTGAATTGTAGTTTAGGGCGGAACCAAGCAACACCGCAATCCCTGTGAGCCAGTGCCAGGATGGTGGTAGACATTAAACGAATCGGTCTGCTGTCAGACAGAAGGTCAGCCACAAAAAGAGTATGGAAGAGCTTCCTTAAGCAGGAGGATGCCCGCAGACATTGATCTCCTCCAGCCACAACCAAAGCCTCCATGTTGATCTCATACAGTTCCTTGGGGAGAATAAGGGAGCCACCCATAAGCAGCAGCACACGGGGCACCCTGCTAAGGGAAAATAACACCTCCAGCTGCTGCAGCACCTCCTCCAGCTCCCTAAGAGTTTGCTGAGACTTGCGCCACTCTATGTCTGCAAACTGCATCGGTCTCCGACTCGCTACATCTTGATCCTGAGGAAAAAACATTTATACGTTACTTTATATTTAATGTCACCTCCATAACATTTTTTCATGTGAACAGGATGTGCAGCATATGACATGTTTTTCTCATCACCTGCATTGAGGCTTGCCGTTTCTTCTGAGAGTACACGAGCTGGTCATATGTCATGGGTAGTTGCTGACGCTGATAGAGAATGCATTTGAGGATCTCACTGACAAAGCGGCAGCAACCATCTTGAGTAACTGTGCCGGGGAAAACCACGTTCACATGACCTTCCTCCTGTGCTGATCTCACAACGGCAGCATCACTTTCCTTTCTATTAAGGTCTTGTTTACTGGCAGTCACAATGGAATCCAGTAAACTTGACTGGTCAGGAGACAGCTCTTCCTGTGTGTTATCTGTCCCAAATGAAGAGGAGGGTAATTGAATTAGGGTGAGTAATGACATGTTTTGCACAGTTTCATCTAGTTAAATGAACTCTAGCACTGCCAGCATTTCATAATAGACTATGGTCCCATTTTCTACTGTCTGGCTGTGGAAGAAAATCATAAATATATAATTTCACCTTTGTCTACCCTGTAGTGCCATCAACCCATCTATATTTTTAGGTCTGAATTTCAGAGTTCTGGAGATATTGGCTGCAGATTCCTGCTTTTCCAGAACTAGATAGCGCTATGGTATTCAAATGAGCCAAAGAACAAAACTGAAAAACTCAACAGCAAAGTCCTGTTCCAGGTCCTCAGATACTGAAGACAATTTACGGACTATTGGTTGTATTGTTTGCCTGTAGGATGTTATCTTTCTTCTTAGTAACACTGGATCATCACATACAAAAGAAAGAGCATCTACTCATGGACAGCCTGCAATTCATGCAGGAATATAAATGATGGTTATCAAATACTTTATGTCAAAGTCTTTATTAGACTATGTGTTCTCACTGAAAGTAAAATTTAATTAATTATTTAACCTTACTTCTTATCAAGTCTTGTTCATTTAGCTTTAATGAGAGAAAACATCTCATACTGTATATGCATTTTTACACATTTTTATCCCGTGACGTCATGGTATTAACAGGGTGGAAGAATGTTTTTGCCAAAGAGCTTTTAAGTCCTCCTCGTTGAGGCACAAACTCGATTAAAATGTTTCCCTGTCCATGCAGTAACCTCTTTTAAACCAAGGGCCAAGGACTCAAACCCTTGACAATAACATAAACTTCTTATCAGTAGTAACAAACCTGCAAAACCTTCTGGGTTCATAATTTTATTATTCGACTATGTTTTCTGTCATGCAGGATGGAAGTCTCTTCTGGATGGCCTGTGCTTTACATCATTTTGTAAAACTACAAAGTATTAAACCTCATCTCCTACTTGCTTGAGACAAACTGAACTGAAAGTTTGTCTAGTTTTTAGTTCTGATTCTATCACCTGGTAACCATGAATTACAGTACACACTAAACATTCCCATTAGAGTTCAAGACAACATCTTCCAATGTCTGACCGTAAAAGTACAGAAAATCTGAAAACCATTACAAAATACAGATACTATTAGAAACGTCAGCTTCATAAAAATCTGTTGATTGATGAAGTAAATGACTAATGTCAGCTCCAACCCACTAATGTCAATACATTTAAGTACAAAGCAGTTATAAGCACTAAAACCGGGTAACGTTATGTTAGCTTCCTCAAAATACCATGTCTCCCTTATGGGTCATTTGGACACAGAATACTTATAGAACAATGTTGATAGTAATTTTTTGCCACCATCAAGCTAACTGTTCCGTTCCCACAGCGTGCTCTACTGACCAGGAGCTTTGGAGGACATAGCGGAGATTTCCTCTTCGTCGGTGTTGTTCATGGTATTTTGTTCTCCTTCTGATGAAAAGAAAAACGAAAGAGGAAAAATCTTCATTTCAGTGTCTGTACTGTGACAAATAATCTATTTTCCACGCCTTTCGAGTTTGGTCTTCCTACGTCCAAACCTTCAACTGCAGTTTTGAATGCCGCCGCCGGGTTGTCGCACTGCATGACGGGAAAGATAAACGAACACAACGTTGCTTTCAAGTTACGTGGAGAAAATCGTAGACCCGGGCTCCCTCTTGTGGCGCTCGTCCGTCCATTGAACATTAATAAAAGCAACAAACTACATTTATAAAGTGTGTAAACCTTAACTTTGATAACTCACCACATAAAGACAACCAGTCAATTAATGTAATAACAGAAGTTTTTGTTTCCTTACTCTAAAACGGCATGACATTCTTCACCAATATTGTGTGACGCCGTATGTGTTTCTTACTGCTACGGATTTTAACACCGGTTTGTTCATCACTCGGAAACCCATAATAATTTACGTTTGCTCAGTTGTAAAAGGGACCATACAATATCAGAGATATTCGCCTCACCTTGGTATAAATACTGCTTTGTTAATTTAAGAGAAATAAGACACGCCACCTCGGAAATGCAGGCAAAAAAAGAGAGACAACAATGCATTATAGTACTGTGTATTACCTTATCGATCCGCAGTACCCCCTAGCGGTTAGTCTGTGAACTGCAGCTTTACAGACGCCTAAAAGCGTGATATCTGTGGCAAACGCTGCAGGGCTCGGTAGAAGCGCTGTGAGAGAAATGACTGATTTTGATGAATGATGGCTTTGGTGCGGGTTGCAGTCCTAGTTCATCCACTGAACAAAATACTGGTAGAGTAAATTACTTTATATTTAAACAAGAAAACAAATAAATAATGAAACACTAGTTTATTTTCATTTATCCACAGAGAAAAACTGTTATCCTCAAAAGTTATAAGTCATATGAGGGGGAACACTACATCTGTTCATAAGATATTTAATCACCAATGAAAAACGCAATAAACGGACTTTTTCATGTTTTTTTTTTAAATTAAGAGTTGATTGTGCATGTGAAACTTAAGTCTATTCAGGGGGACAAGTTCAAAGACAGAAGAAAAATCTTTTCATATGACTTTTCGTATGATTCAACTGACAAAAGAAGCCCCATATTTGCATCCAAGGAGCACGTTTATACAATTTTCTCTATTTTAATTTTTACATGCATTTTTTAGCGTAATGCAATGTAGTGCTTTTTTAAAATTTTTTAAATGTGATACTTGATAACTACTTACGTTTTTTTTGCTTTTAGATTTTTCATGATTTGCATTTGTGCATATGGCCAAAGAGGCTCAGGAAAATCTTACACCATGATGGGCCACACAGTAAGGCCTTCATTCAGCTCTCTCAGCCCTGGTTTGTAAGGTTAAAAACTAAATGAAATATTGATCATGACAATCTTTCGTCCTGTAAAACTATGCCGGGGTCACAACTTGTGTGCTACATATGCAGGTGTTAAGATGGGCCATCATTCACCAGAGACACTCAGAATCTCACAATATTCATTCTGACACCACACAAATTAAATATCAGAATACCCTTGTAGTACTAATCCTGTGTGCACATGGCGTCGACTCCTTATCATATTATATGGTGACTGATGGCAGCCTCATCTGAAGTCTCTGCCTTCTCTCCTTGTTTCTCCCCACTAATCAGAAAATGTGATGAGGGCAGCAGCCTGCAGCTTTTCTCTCCTCACCTTTCACAGCAATAGAAATTTCACATTACCGGTGAGGTTTCTCCTTGTCTGCTATGAGACTCATGCAAGGTCATCAGCAGGGCGGCTGTCAACATTCAATATAATTATACATGGCTCTTAATACATACTATCAGTTACCTTGTAATTTAAGCAAGTAGGCAGCTGCTTGCATGCTTCAGTAATTCAATAAGATGAGGTAGTGTTTGTATTCTTCACTAATCTTAGCAATTGATGACTTGTGGTCATGGCCTAACATAGACAAACCAATTGAAAGAGCAAAGGAGGAGCAAAGTTATCATTTTTAAGTGCATACTTTTCTCCTTCTGATGTGTCAGGATGACAAAGGTTTAATCCCTCGGATATGTCAGAACTTGTTCTGTGAGATGTACCAAAAAGGCGAGAATGATGCTGTGTTGTTCAACACAGAGGTCAGGTAAGAGACCATACGCATACAGTAATGCTAGTTTGGGTGTTCCTACTTAATGCAGGGGCTTCATCAAAGTTGCACATTTAATTCATCATTAAAACTTGAAGCATTCATATTCACACCCTGTTGCACAAAAATACAGGCCAGAACACCTCAGCGGTGCTCAGGAGGTGAACTGACACCCTTCCAGCTACCATTTCAAGCTCTGTATGTTGTCCATGCTGGACTTGATCCCCCCCCTAGCATATATAAAGCTGACAGTGTTCTTATAACATCCTGGATCCAGAGCTGTTGTTGCTTTTACTAAGGTGAAATTATTTGACTTTCATTTTTTGTTTCAAAATAAGAGTCATTTTATTTTGAAACAAAATAAAGCCACAGCTTTATCTGGTTGTTATTGATGATAATTGCTAGATAATTATTGCTGATTAGAAACATTTGAAATTCATTGTTAATCTTTGACAAGTAACTTTACTGATAGAAATTGATGCTGTGGTTCTTGTGTTGCGGTTTCCGACTTATCATGTTTGTGTATACAATTTGCTGGGGTTTTTTTTGTCAATTTGACATGCAAATTGTTGTGTTTTAAAATTTGTCGTTGTATTTTGCTGTTGTGTGTTTTGATTTGTTTTCATGCTTTATTATTTGTTGTGATTTCTACCTCAGGGCCACTGTAGAACAGTGAGGTAATGGATTAAATTACCAGTACCATTGTTTAGGTAGCCATTTTTTTTCCCGCTGACTACATGAAAAACACAAATTTAGTCTTTAAAATGCTAGTAGAAGCGGTATTGTTAAAAAGGCTGTACTTCATTTCATCACCATCATAGCAGCATGTGGTTCCATTTATTTCAATCTGCATGAGGCAGATTTGAGGGTACATAATTGAATAATGGTTTAAAGCAAATCAAAGGAATATAAATGTAATATTCGAAGGGCGTCCGTTGTTTTTCTTTTCCTAGTTAATGGTTATGGTCTTTAAGTGAAACCTCTGACAATTTATTCATTGTTTTTTTTTTTTGCACCTTCATCCAAGCATGGTAACACATCATATACTTGTAAGGAAGTGGTGGTACTTGGAATAATATAGTACTAACTTGGCAACCCCACCTTCATTACTTTAATAACAGCAGCTTGGCTTTATTCATTTAAGAACCAGCTGACCTTATGATCCATTTGATTTCCCAACGCTTCACCTGGCAGCAATCTGTGAGGCTACACCAAAAAGAAATATGCTTTCATGTTTTTTCATTACTGGCATAATGTGTGTGTTTTGGGATCACATTTAACATTCGTGTCTTCTGTCTTGAAAGCAGCTATCTGGAGATCTATAATGAACGTGTGTACGACCTTCTTAGAAAGGAAACTGTACCTCCTGGTGGTGGACTGCGTGTGCGAGAACACCCCTTGGATGGTTCCTATGTACTGTAGAGAGTAAGAGATTTATTCATGCTCTGTGTCCATATCAGTTTTCAATTTTGTATAAACTGGTGAAAATTCGAATTCAGAGAAAAATACAACTCTAACATAGATCTGTCTGAGCACCTGGTTCGCAGTTACAGTTACATAGAGGACCTGATCACTCTCTGCAATGCTAACTGCACTATATCCAGCACAGGCATGAATAATGTCAGCAGTCATTCTCACACTATCCTCACCATCAGCTTAACCCAGGTGAACGATAGTGCTTCAAATGCATCCCTGCTACTTCATCTCATGCTGCCAGTTTGAATTTAATTTTGTGTACTCTCATATGATGTAGCCTCTTCAGAAATTATAGAAATTGAGAGCCACAGGTGTGGTTGGATGCTGAGCTGATGTGAGAGACTGAGTAAGATCAACATGGTAGACCTAGCCGGCAGCGAGAGAACCAATTCTATATGGACGTCAGGCACCAGGCTTAAGGAAGGTGCCAACATCAACAAATCTCTGGTCACCCTGGGCAGTGTGATCTCAACTCTGGGTAAATGACTTTACATATCTAACACACCATAACACATAGTATTGAACAGAACAGTAATTTAGTTTGCTGTGAAGTTAGTCTACTTATTAAGTAATATTATCCATTCATTTTCTCTAAAAGCTTCATCCGCTTGTGTGGGCCAGGAGGAGCCGGAGCCTATCCCTGAATATTACTTTTTTAATTTGCCGTTATTTACATTTTTATCATAGTTTTCACTGATTTAATTTAATTAAAAAAAAAAAAAACAACCATCAAATTAACTTCTGCTCTGATCAAATTAAAATGAAACTGAATCAAACTCGAAATGTGTTCTTCCTAACACCTCAATAAAACTCAATATTTAGGATTAATATTGGCCAATATTTTGTTCCCGTAATGGAGCAGTTGAGAATTTCAATAAAGCATTTTATGTGTTATTGAAACATTTTGGTTTCTGATTGAATGTTTGAATTCTATGACCTCCCAGCTGATCTTGGTGTGGGAGGACAGTTAAAAATGAAGAAGCAAGGCTTCATTCCTTACAGAGACTCTGCGCTGACATGTCTACTGGAGGATAGCTTGGGTGGAAACTCAGACTACTATGATAGCAAGTATGTAATTCAAGGAGAAATTTTTAAAATCCTGTGTTCGCTGTCCTTTTTTGAATCTCATCACTTTCCATTGACGTGCACATTTCCTCACTCATGTCTTATGGCAGCCATTTCTCCTGCTGACATGAACTACACTGAAACCCTAAACACATTGCGTTACGCCAGCCGAGCTAAAAACATTGTGAACGCTCTCCCATTGAATGAAGAATGGCAGTGTGAAGCTGATCAGAGAACTACAGGCAGAAGTTACTAGACTTCATGGGCTGCTAGAAAAAGCCAGACATGTCCTTTATAAGTTCAAGAATAAGGCTACAATATGTATATTGACTATACTTATTTGTAGGAATTGTGTTCTCACGATTACTCCTGGTCACTCATAAATACTCATGGGGAGTATTTATCTTCTGTAAAAGTGGATGAGGGGCTTCATCAGAATGAGCACTTCTCAGCTAATGAAAAACAAGGCTGTTATATTTTGTACTATAATAATAATAATAATAATAATAATAATAATAATAATAATAATAATAATAATAATAATAATAATAATAACAGCAGCAGCTGCAACAACAACAACAACAATAATAATAGTAATAATAATAATAATAATAATAATAACAACAACAACAACAGCAGCAGCAGCAGCAGCAACAACAACAACAACAACAACAACAACAACAACAACAACAACAACAACAACAACAACAACAATAATGATAATAAAAAACACTTGTTACCCCCTCCTCCAGGTTCTAGCACTGACCCAGGAGTGGGCCAGCAAAGGGGGAGAGACTCTAGATTATTCTCTATGTAACAGTGTTCATGTGTATGTAAAACAGTCTGTGTGAATTGTGAGTTTTCAGTAATTGTTTAATATTCACATGAGCAAATTCATGACCTTTTCTTAATTATCATTATTCATAGAACCAGAATGTCTTCAGGTGCTTTTCAACTGATTCAGAAAATATTTCTTGACTCTCCTTGGAGGTCGTTCTTATTTGTCTTGCCATCCATTCTTTCTGTTCTAAGGAGCGACTGGTTTATTAATCCCTGGACCAACCTAGATAAGCCTTCAAGTTATTTATAATATTATTTGATTCGGGTCTAATGGAACATTTGTGCTAGCTTCATTACAGACCTGAACAACAAAAGAAACATAAGCCAATAATTTGTAGGGAAAATTTTTTTTTTTATGATCTTTTTTTTGCAGTTGATTTTTACTATGGGTAAAATTAGGGTCAGAGAAAGCAGGGGATTGTGTCTGCAAGAATTGGTTTTTAAATGATTTATGATCATTTCCATTCAATCACATGCAAACCTGATGTTTTCTAAGCTTCGAGTATGATATTTTACATAATTAAAACTTTCTCTGAAACATAATCTAATAAATAATTTCCAGGATTCAAAAAGCACTACTGTATTCCTATTGTAAATTGATGAATAATACATTTGCAATCAGAATATCAGTAAATACAGATGCATAATGAATTATTAATATTTGCACATTCTTCTAGGGGAAATTCCTGAGTAGCACATACTTTTGGGAATGCAACTTTTTGTGCAGGTGTTTCTTTAATAGGTAACCAGCTACAGAGTGAGAACACTGCAGACCCACATTGATTACCGTGTGGTTTTATTAGCATTGGCATTACAGGCATAATGCATTAGCATTAGTATTATTCAGACACAGATTACATATAAAGACAACAAAATAGTCACAGAAAAAATACTTCGAAATAAAATTTGGAGCAGTGTTATAATTATAATTTTATTCAGACAAGAATCTATTTGTGTCCATTTTTGTGGCCCTTTTAGTTTGCCCGTGCTGTTACCAATTTCCAGTCACATTATGGCAAATATAGGGTAGAGTTTTGAAATCCAATACTAAATCTTAATTTTAAGAAATTTTCACCAATCATCAAAGCAGCAAGATTCAAGAGAAGATAAGAAATCTTGCAGCTTGCAGTAAAGAAATGAGGCCAGCGGGTGTCACTGTGAGTCTTGTGAACAGACAGCCTCCACATGCAGTAAAGTCAACCTGGCATTTAAATCCAATTCTGTATTTGTTTAATTTTAAATGGAATCCAAATGCTGGATTCTTGTAAAGATTGTTAAGTTATTGTGCCACACTGTTTGGCCATTCAGATAAGGAGAAGCTGAACGGACATGCCTTCTCCTTTCAACCCAATATGATCTCTGTGAAGTGGAAACAGGATCAGGATCCTTTCTATTCCCCATGCTGCCACAAAGAAATGCCACCGTTTGCCAGCTCCCAATTTACACTGAACACCTTTTCTCTGCTGAATTTGTGCCCAACCTCTTGGATAACACCAAATGTCATCTGTTTGGGTCTCATCGTGTTCTGCCAAGTAGCCTGTCGCATAATGCATTGGCAGTGTGGCTGTCACGAAAGGTATTATGACTTTTTGCCATCATACATGAGTGCAGTAGATCCTTTGCATGCATTTAAACTATTGCAATGTTCTAGCCTTTAAAACATTGCAGAATAGTTCTGTGTACCACTGACTTGAAACAGCCACTCATGATCCTGCACCAGAAGCTGAGCATATGAGGTCAGATTGCTTTTTTGTGTAAAATTTTGAATTTATCTGACACATGAATATCTGCTATATGTGTATGTTGTATAATTAACATTTTAATTCTGCATGGTGGTTAGTTGATGACATTTAATGGCTCCACAGACCTTTATTCCTGACAGTATATTGGAACTCATTAACAGCTGTCACTGCTCCTAATTAAGAGGTCTTGATTATTGACATATGGCACTTTCATTTCTGACTGTCTGGCATAATAATTAAAGTAAGTGTTGTAAATCTGTGTGCATGTTTGAGCAGTGATAGCTTTATGCTCAGAGGCCATGTCATCCATCTCCACTGACCTTGTTTAGTGCTGTACCCATCCATGTAGAAGCACCTGTTATGATGCATGATGCTATGTGACACTGAGGCTCAAAGGTCACTATAGTGGTGACCGACAGGGATACTGGTGTTGCTGTAACTCAGTGTTTGATGAATGCATTATAGATTTGGCATTTGTCATCTTGTACATTTACATTCTGTCCTGGTGAAAAATGATAAGTGAGATTCCTGCATGGAATGTTGCACAGGTATTACAGGTTCAGAAGAGAGAGGTGCATCCTGTCTCAGTTTAAAATTCAGCCCAAGTAGCTGCCTTATTCCATTAGTGAAATTTATTTAAAGTGGATTTTTGCTTTTTTTGATGAATACTCTTTGTGTGTTTTTTCTTTTAAAAAGTCTGTTCATCCTCTGTGTATAAGCGTGCATTTGATCTCTTGTGCATGCTTTTTGAATGAAGAGCAGTCCTCCAGTCTCATTTATTGTCTTTAATTCAATTGTTCCAACAGCTGAGAGCTAAATATTTTTTTTTCATAGGCAGTAAGGACAGAAGTTGACCAAGAGCACCGTAAACATGTATTCAGAGGAGATTTAGAATGCAAAGTTATTCATTGTCAGCTTCCCAGATTGGTTACAGGGCATGTGAGGAAGAGAAAATAATTAATATGAGATGGATTTCACTGCAGCCTTTTACCAGACGGAGATGGCAACAGTTTGAGAGAACAAAAGGCAATAAGAAGGTAATACGTGATGGTTTTCCACTGCTGGTGCACGCAGTCACACATGAGGATCTTTGCATGAATCCTAACTGAAACTCGGATGAAGTTTTGTTGCATAACGTTGATTCTTAGTTGTACATTCTCAGATCCATTTGCAGTACAATGTAGATGGCAGAACAGTGAGATAAAATGAACCGATCCCAGAAGTGGATTTGTCTCAGTCGTGCTATAATCAGTGCAATGACACAACTTAAACCTTGAATGTGTTCAACCTGGCTGTTAAATGTCAATCTACCTCCTACCATCAGCAGTTTATATATAGTTTGTCGTAACAGCATCTCTTGACATTTACTTAATCGCATCAACAGCTTACCTTTAGTTGTTCATGTGCCAGTAAATCTTGAATCCAGACTGTAGTGGTTTTTCATTACTGTATTTAATTTAGGGTGCATCACTCATTTATTTTTGTAAAATATGGGGAGAATGTGTCATGGGTCTCATTTATGCTTGTTAATTACCTGGCAAGAGCTGTAAAATAAACAGTAAATTATGTATCAATAAGATAACAGGTATTAAACGAATCAGAGACAAATGATAAATGAAAATATTTTAAGTTTTACCCACTGTTTACATGGACACATGTGTAGACTGCTACACAGCAAAATCATATTCCTAGAAGTGAGCTATATGTATCATATTTAGCACACACAAATCACAAAAGGCTGGTGATTAACAGAAAAGACTGAAAATGGCAACAGTGAGTTAACATAACACAATATAACCCAATTACTCATCATTCATGTCATTTTGCACACCTTAATTTACTTTTTTCTATATGCATCACTCATTTTAACTTTAATAAAGAGCAGCAATCAGGAACATAAATGCTGCTTTTTCCAAAGAAACGAACCTTTAATGATCTCGTTCCAGAATCTGACCGTACCCGTTTTGTTTGCAAGTCTCTCCTCCTCTCAAGGCTGATGGGCTGCCAGAGAGAGTGATTGGTTGGTCTGGCATGCAAGGGTTTTGAAATGCATATTATCCAAGATGGGAACCTGAACTGTCAAAATACTGACAAAAATCCATTAAACATTTTATTAAAGCGACCCCTAATGACGTCTAAACCTAGATGCTGGTTTAGGTCACAGTTAATTACAGGATGTTTGCCAGCTACCTCAATCTGATGGCAGACTTTTTTTTAAATTTAATCCTCGTAGCACACATACCGACTGGGTGTGGCCGAGAGCAACTTCCTTTCGTATGCGAGGAGAAAATGAGTGTATCTCACCCGCTCTGTTGTCCTGAGGAAACCGACACAGTGCATTAATCTGCCCGGCTGCTCCTCACCTCTAATGAAGTCTGTGAAGAATCCCTTTTAATTAAGTGCAGGGGCAGGGGTCGATGCTTCTCCTTCTTTATTAGAAGAAAGGATTTCTCCTGTCTCAACTGCCAATGAAAGAGGGGGTGCCGGAGTTGGACATGTCTCTCCCTCCAGTAAAAAGAGGAGGTTGAAAGATAGGGGAAAATAGTGTTTGCAGTGTTGCCTCCGACCCCCCCCCCCGTATGTGAGTTTTTCTCCTCTCTCTTGGCAAGGCATTTATGATAATCCATGACAATGTGGGGCATTAGTCCAGTGCCTTAACAGAAGAATACTTCTGAAATATGTCAGTTTTTTTTTTTTTTTTAACCATCCAAATCAGAAATTGTGTCATGGGTCATTCGAAACAGAAATGGAATGTCCCAGTGAAATAGTTCTATAAATGGCTAACTTTCTACAACCACAATAATACGATAAAGGTGGGGAAATACTTCCCACTTCAGTTGAGCCCCAGATTTCATATTTGGGCACACCAAATGTTATAAATGACTTGGAAATGGAAGTTTCGGCTGTCTCGAACTGAAATTCTTTACAAGCTTGGGAGTATTTTAACACCAACATATCGCCTTGGTAGCTATGTATCAATAAAGGCAATGGAGCATGGCCGACAACTTGTGTGTGTGTGGGTGGTGGCACCGTGTCTGTTTCGCTTGCTGAACACAATGTACATTTTGACTCTCACCATGATAATCTGAATGATTTATGGCAGCTCTCTTGCTGTTAAGACACTGCTGCTTCATGACAATATGTGGATGGAACGCCGTCTTTCTGCTTGGCCTTCAGGCTAGGAAGAGCAGCCATAAAGAATTCAGTTTTCTGCTGGTTGCCATTAAATGTGTCAGCTTTTTATTTCATATTGTTTGCCATTCCAGCTACAAGCTATTGAATTACATTTTTTCTCTCGTGTGTACTGTAGGAGGAGACTGTGGCTCTGAGGAAGAAGGGGAGTGGAGTGGTCCTGCAATGCCCGTTACCTCATCTCATAGGAATTGATGAAGAATTGCTCAAGACTGGAATACTCCATGTATTACTTGAAAGTAACTAGAACATTTTGATCTCACATAATTGGCAAAACCTCTTTAATTTTCTCAGAAATCATTAGAATCAATGGTTCAGTGCTTTTGGCAATTGCTCTGCTTGTCTTACAGCAGCATGCATATTGTTTTCTGACCTCTTTAATTCTCACTACAGGAGGGCAGAACCCTGATCAGGAGTGATGAAGCATTATGTAGTCAGAGTAGTGGTGGGTAGGCTCTACTGAAAATACGTAGTATTGCTTTTAATGCTTTCATATCTCATATTTTTGCATTGTGGTACTGCATGGGCCTGGGCTCCTCAATGAACATTGTGTGCATGAGAACATTGCTGGGATCGTGACTCTGATCCCTCAGGAAGGTAAACTGTGTTCAGTCAATGGCTCTGCGGTGTCTGGTCCCTGTCAGCTAACTCAGGGTAAGTATTTCTTCAAAGCTAATATATTCTCCTGAAACTCTTGATGAACATTTGGTATGTGTGCAGAGAGTGTGGAGAGGGGATAAGTCTGTTAATAGTGATGAGTTTTCTTTCACACTCACATATTTGGCAAGTGAGACGCAATAACAATTTTATTCATTTCGAATGCAGCTGTATGAGATCACTGCATCACATCTGCAAATGGAATCTGCTTTATGTCCTCAGTTCCCCCACGGCAGTGCACCCAGAGCCAGGGTGAACTGTGAAGAAAGCTCTCGATAGGGCAGATGCAATTTCTCTTGCTAAACATTTTGAAGGTCGAGAGGCCTCGGACGATTCTCCAGCAAAGCCCCGGGCCCTCAATTTAATTGGTAGAGTGACTTGATCGGGCCAACTGTTTTGAAGTGGACCTAGACATTAACCTTTCAAAGGACAGAGCCAAGCGTAGCTCAAACTTCTGCCCGTCTGAGCAGACCCTGCTAGTCTGGGCTGGGAGCTTTCACAGCTTACTGCCTCCTCATCCTCACTGCTTTGCTTTCCAGAGATAAAGCCTGCACACAAAACCAGGAAGCACAAGGCCTGGCACTGTTAGGCTCTTTTATAACCATTTCAATTTATCCAATATCCCCTTCAGAAATAGCTGCATCTGAAGCTATTTTCTTGAACAAATGATAGTAATTTTCAGCCCAGCAGCAGCTGGAATCCATCACAGGCTGCCCTCTCAGGTGCTTTGTCACTCATCAGAAGTCATTAGTCGAAGCAAGATTAGTATTTGGTGTGCTGAGAGAGAAGGAAGAAACCTTGAAAATCTGAGGATGTGTCCATGTGAGCATGAGTCTGATATATAAATCTTATTGCTTCAGTGCTGCAGCTTTACAAGACTTCTCACGTTTCCTCAGAACATTTTCTCTGGAATATATTCCCTTGGTATAGGTCACTACACAGTGTTCTCGTTAGCGTGCACACATTTTTTGACTAGGACGCACAATCATCAGACAATAAAAAAAAATCGAGGCTACCTT
Organism: Antennarius maculatus; assembly: GCA_013358685.1. Classification (NCBI taxonomy): domain Eukaryota; kingdom Metazoa; phylum Chordata; class Actinopteri; order Lophiiformes; family Antennariidae; genus Antennarius; species Antennarius maculatus. The sequence goes on along the minus strand of CM023616.1, from coordinate 6,247,816 downwards.
TTTCTGCGGTATAATATTGGCCAAAATGCACTTCCATTCAACTAAAATATTCACAGTTTATCCATTTCTCCAATTAAAATTTGAGCCCAGAAATCAACACTATGTTTTGATCTCGTGCAAGTTTCTTGTCATGAGACTCACCTGTATTATTCTGCCTTATTAAAATCGACCTAATGGCAACTCAAACTAAGTGACAATGAGTGCTTTCTTGAATAAACAACAATCAAAAGTTAATGAAGAAAAAGAGATATTACTGTGGATAGTATTAATAAAGACACAGAAGAAGCCAAGAAAAAACCAGCAAAAATCCAAACATTTGTACCACATTGGACGTGATTTTTTTCCATGGGTGGTACAATGTCCACAGGAGAATATATGAATTAATGGCAAAGAAAGCTATTGAGTGAAAAGCAAAAGTGAAAAAAAAACTGTAAAACATTTTTCTTTATTTCCTCTATTCTATATCATCATACGAAATTTGCTAACCAAGATGAACCTGCTGAGCTGGTCACTTAACGCGATCGACAGAATTTTTTCCACCAGACCTGTCGGAACTGCTGAGTGTCATTGTCCAGATGGGACTTTTTTGGCTGGCTACATGCTGGACAGCTGGGATACTTTCAAAAGTATGTGTTTGGCCCCATTGGATGTGGAGGATGTCGAGGATGTGTACATCTTCACCACCATGACAATCGGGATAACAGCACTGGGTTTTGGTGTTTTCATGCTGCATCGCAAGCTGAGAAAAATGGGATTACAACAGGCCAAAGTACAAGAGGATTCCGACCGAGCAGCAGAGGCAACTGCCAGGGTGTATAAGGAGGCTATGGCCATCATGCTGAATGAAGCCATAGCCAGGATGAGTGACCGGCATGAGGAGTCCAATGCTCGGCTCAAGGAGGATATCACCCAACAGCTGGAAAAGCTGGAGAAAAGGGGAAAACGTTTGGATATGAAGGCCAGATATCGTGATGTTGACGCCAGTGATTAGGAGTGTGGAAGGCACAGAAAGCAACGACAACTCAGCCACACAAAGCAAGTTTCTCCTAAGGCGATCAATAATAAATTTGACCAGAAACAACCCTTGACTGGAATAACAAAATTCGGACTCTTCTCAAGATCTGATAAAGAGGTGTGCAAGGACGCATGCCTATTTGGACTAAATGGAAGGATCTAAACAGCAATGTACCAGAATAAAATAATTGAAATTGACTTGTGACATGCAAAGTATGTATTGGTTGACAATGTGCTGTAATGAGAGAGATAATGAGCTGGTTGAAGACTTTTAATGTCTGAGTTTGTTGATTACATATTCTATTGAGAGAGATGTTTTGGGATGCATTAACGTCATGTTGGGATGCACAATTTTTTTTGAAGTGCATCCCAGGGATGCACTACTTTCTTGAAGTGACATGAGCTCTACATATTCTTCATGGAAATTTGTTAACCTTGCCTCACCGGGAGAAAGTCTCCTGATTTTTGTCAAAATTTCCTCCCATTCATTAGGAGACAGGAGATTCTGAAAATGTTTTGCTCTTCAAGTTTTAATGCATACGTTTTTCTTGTTATCCCCAGCAACAGGTTTCAGCACTGTTATCATCACTGTCACATGTCATTTGTATTTTTCTTGCATTTGCCTTATATTATTTGGTGAGTTGTCCCTTTTTTCATGTTCTTCCCCTTCCTTCTTATAGGTGTCATCACAAAGCTAGGGAAAGAAATAACACTCTGGTTTAACCCCCCGAGTGTAGCAGGAACAGCCAGGTACTGTACTCACCCCATCCTTCCACAGAAAAGTTCCATTGTGTCCATAAACAGCAACTCTGTGGTTTACAGAAAGATAAGAAACATGTCTCACAAAAGACTGAAGCTCACATGCATTTTTGTTGGTAATCTTGTTCATGCAAGTCAATGTCATTTCCCAAACTACTTGCTGTTGCTCCAGACATTTGTTATATTGAATCCTTGTTCACATTCGGGTTCTTCCTAACAGTTGTGTGATTGATGCAGATCCTCTTTAATCAGAATAGGAACAAGTGCCCCCTTTAGAGCTGCCAGTGCTTATTTTTGCTTGCTTACCATGAAACTCCACCTCTTAATTGGCTGACAAAAAAGCGCCAGAGCTGCACATGATGAACAATCTCTCCACAATGTTGAACTGGTTTCGCCTGAAGAAAAGCTCTTTGGTCTTTATGAAAGAAGGCCAGGTGCAGCAGCTGTTCATCCCGCTTGCAACAAGCCCCCTCTTGGTTCTCATTCACTGTCATGTGTGTAAAGAAGCATTGTGGGAAGGCACCCTTGTCTCTTAAAGAAACTACAACAACTAGTTTCTCTTGAATAAATTTGTTCATGTTTGAAGTATTTAAGTCAGAGTAGAATGAAACAGGATCAGAATAAAAGCTATAAATGTTTATGGTCCAGGCAGGGTTGATGTTGGATGTTTGTATGTGATAATTGCCTTTTACACCAGTTTCATGATGGGAAAATATCAGTCAGAGGTTACATTATTTCCACTATAGAAATTCTTATCCATAAAGTTAACATCCAGTATATGCATTGTTATCCATCCATATACACAGAGAGATGTGGACTTAAATGTAATTTTTGAAAATACATTTGCTGAATGGTGGTCACAACGAAAGTGTCTGTTTACGAGCAGTGGCCATGAATTATATGGATCGACCAAATAAAGCTTTTAGTGGAAGTAAAGATAACTCCCACCTGTGGCAATTTATCTCTAGAAGCTGAACTATAAGGAGACTGGATCCCTATATGTTTTTGAAATGTGAAGTGATTGCAAGTTCTTATATATCATGACTATCCAATCTAGTTATGTACAGTATTCCATATGTACAGGAACTTGTCCTGAGCTGATTGATTATATGGATCAGTCTGTAAGACAGTTGGGCTAACATGCAAAGACAGATTATATAAGTCACTAGTGTGGACTGTCAGTTTGTTTTTCAGATTTGTGTCATGTGTGGGTTTCTAGCGGCACAGAAGGCACACCAGAAGTGTATTGTTTTAGTTTGTCCTCTGCCAGGGTAGGTCTGTGCTGATAACTATCTGTCAGGAAACAGCAGTGTGTTCTTTGGCCAAAGTTCAAAAACAAGCCAAAAAAAGTCATTAATCAGGTTAGATGTCGGTGCTTGAGGTAGAAACAGTTCTGAGTAGTGATGTAGAGTGCTTTTTGACGTTTGCGACATTCTTGTTTTCAGGGAGAGACGCATTAACTCACGCTTTGTCACTTTCCATGTTGGCATTTTGAAATCACTTGAGTTGTGCCTGAAGTTCGTTTGTCGTGCCCCCTCACGACTTTTTAACTTGTACTTTTGCACATTCTTGTGTGAAATCTTCTGTTTCTGTCAATATATTGCAGAAATCAAATTTATTGTTGGCATATGTTCACAAAAATCAATTAAGTTGACTTTGTTAAAGATTATACGTATATGTTGTTTATCAACAGTTTTCACATGTTTGTGTGAAAAGTTGATCAACTAAGTCTAAAGAGTGTTTTTACACAGCTTCCTGTTGTTTTTGAAGTCATGGTTTTTAATACATGGTATCTGCAGTTGCAGGTTTGTTAATTTCTCGACAACAACTGTACATTGAAGTACGAAAAGAAAAAGAAATATACTGCTAGATTTACTGAATAGTGCAATTTAAGGGAAGGATAAAAAAAAAAAAAATCCAGCTGAACCAGCCACTTTAAATGTCTTGAGGCCAACTTTCCTGTAAAAAAAATGAAGTCTAAGAATCCTTTCAAAGAGCCTTCAAAAGATTTGTCAAAATACAAATGAATGAGCGAACATAATTACAGAACAAAATATTTTGTGTCTGTATTGTAAAATGAAAGGCTCAGTGTTTCGGATGGAATTTGGAATTTGTTTGATGTTCTCAATACAAAGTATCACTCAAAACTTAGAATCCATTTGTGTCCTCGGAATGGGCCTTTATATCTGCAGAGGGAGATAGTCATCTGCTTGGGCAATACCATTGCTATTTCTATATATACCAGATCGAACCAAATACACTTACACAGCTTTCACATTTTTAGCAGCAATCTGACAGGAGTCTGAAATGAGGTTTGTTCAGTTGATTACAATCTGCAAAACACACTATTAGAGGCCGCTAAACTCTACACATTGCATTTGTTTAGTCAGTTATTTTAGAATATCAAAGAATATCTTGTATGTTATTGTATTACATCTGCCATGAAGATTGTCTTCACCCATGCTTGTTTGTTATTATTAATATTCTGAAGGGAGGCATCACCTTTTGGTGCAGTCTAAGTTAAAGGCTGGAACCAAAAATGATTTTATAACTGTCCTTTCGTGTCTACTACTTATGATTTTACTAGTTTTTATGACCGAGAAATATGTTATCAGACCACATTCCTTTTTCTGTTCCTCTTCTAAGTGGGAAACATTTGTGTGGCCTCGGTGGAGGTATGTGCTCAACTGGGCGACATTCCAGGGCAGTGAAATAGATTTACAAATTGCTTTATGGACACAGTTGTACTTGGGGTTTTTGACAGCATTCTGCTCTTTGCATTATTGAAAATTGCACATTATTACAGCCGAGTAAAGTGCAGGCATCCAGGCGCTGTGGTTCCAAGAGGAGGGTTGCTATTCATTTTTAACATGACCCCAAAAGAAATAGTCACAAGACTTTAGCATAAAGTCTAAAAATATGCCAGTGTTTCCTGAATGTGCGTACTGTTGTGTACAAAAGTGGCTTTTAAAATATAAATAAATTACATAGCATTATGTCTAAACTATAGAGTGATATTGTGGAAACACTCCAAAGAAAATCATGCATTTATAGTCGATATACAAAGACTATAAATGCATGATGTTTTCACACAGCTAATCCTAATCATTTCTCTATTACATTAACATAAATCTGCCACGGTTGTCATTCATTTCTAACAGAGTCGGTTTTTATTTGCTTTCTCGTTGTGTTTGCAGAGTGGGCTCCTGTCTTCCTCCCGTCTGATCTTCACTGACACTTCTAAATCTACTAAGGATCGGTCCAGGGCGTTGCAGCAAAATCCACGGTGAGACTTGCAGATGTAGCTCTCTATACTCTGACCTGAGCATAACTGAACTGAATCTACCTCCACACTTTGAATGTGTATTGATTTTACTGTGGGGTGTGTGTGTGTGTGTGTGTGTGTGTGTGTGTGTGTGAAAACATGCAAAAAGCAACCCTGAAATGTTTCATGCTGAGCCAGTATAAATCTCAGTTGGCATGCATCCTACAATCTGACCTTTAGTTCAATAGGGAAAGAGCTGCCTTGAGTTTAAAAGTCATTACGGGTTTTTGTTAATTTGATCTCCCTGGAACTATTACCTATTCACTGCTGCTAGATGTTGCACTACAGCACTGGAACCAATCTCAGTGGTGAAGATAGTGGAAAAAGTGATTCACAATTTCTGTCTGTGATCTGATCCACCTCACTATTTAATAACTCCTCCTTTTCATTGATCCGCCCCTACACACAAACACATGTTCTGTTCCTGCCAACACTGGCAGGAACAGAACATGTCTTGATGAGGTAAAAAAAAAAAAAAAAATCTAACTCGTCATTCTTTCAGTGCTTTGCTAGCAGATCCCTTTCGGAAGGGCTTTCTAAATTTGCATTTTTTTTTTTACTTGTGAATCATCCTCTGTCACAACCAAAGTATAATTTTAATTCTAGGCCCGTACTTAACTGAGACTAATCTAAATGCAATCAAGGCTTTTTTTCCTGCTCCCTAAATCAACAATTTATCAGAAGTTCTGTTGTTGGCAGTAGATGAGCATCAAGACCCATATTCAGCAGTGACGCAGTGATAACTATGAGCTGTTATTTAACGTAATTTAATCCTGCATAGTGGCTTCAAATGGTGACAGTAGTATTTCAGTTGATGCTACCTACTTAGTGTACCTACAGTAAGTCAAACCTCCCAGGTTATACCTCCACTAGATCCAGCTGATCTCTGAGAGACATTATGTTAATGCAGTTCATTGTTTAATATTGTGCCACTGCCTTGCAACCATGTGGCAAGTCATTGATCTGTCACTGCTTAACTGAATTAGTTCCAAAGTGCACGCTCTAGTGATTCACCACCCACTGAACTAGTGAACAATTTGAGAGGCCACCCCATCACCCCTCATGCCGCTCTCTCATAATCTGATAACCCTTTTGTTTTACAGCATGTGGAGCTGTATGACATGTAATTTCCCTCACAGTGCAGCATCCCCAACAAAGCGATGCCTTTGCCAAGTGATTCATTCTCCTTTCAGTCCAACACCTGTGACCCTCTACCTGAGAACGGCTGCTGTGACTCTGCTTGGATATTAAAAATACTCATCCGGAGGATAACTGCAGGCAGCTGTTGTCTTTCTTGTGCTAAATTAGAAAAAAATCTTGTGTGTAAAAGTGGTAAAACAGTGGGTGGAGAAGTCCGTAGGAGTCAAATTAGTAGATTCAAATGGTTTCATTTAAGTATGTATGTGGATGTCAATTGCAGATCAGCAGCCATCTGTTATTTTACAGTATTTAAAGCATGCAGTAGGAACGGGTATATGGCAGGACAGCACATTGCAAAGTGCACTTTGCAGTGATTATTTGATTCCACTCTGTTTACATTTTTGCAAAAACCATTAAATATTAAATGGCCCATTCAAGTGATACATTTTCTTATCTCCTCTCACCTGACATGTTGAGCCATCATCTGTTCAGGCACTGATGATGGGCAGTGAGGAAAAAGGTCTTTTTCATTTCCCATTTCTTAATATTCCACCCTTGCTTGTTTACACAGCATAAAATCCCTTGCAGCAAGGACAGAATTGATCCGTTAGCTTGTCCAATCGTTTTTGAAATAACACTCAGTTGTAAACGAGGACAAATAATTTGAACACAAACAGCAGCTTCGAGATATGAGATATCAATGAACTAAGCCGCAGTTGCTTGAGGGGGGAGCAACAAAATCAACTTAACCATTATCTAATATTTGGATCACAGACTCACTTGAGAATTCAACCCGGAAGTAGTATGTGTCTTAATGATCTGTTACTGACAGCATGGAACAGCTCATACGTTTTCTACCAATAGCTGTGATGGAGTGTACTGAAATCAGATGAATGAATAAAGGCAGATTTTTTATTTTTCTCTAAGATTGTCTCCCTCTGAGATAAAGATTTTAGCAGAGCTGTTTTTCTGGAAATGGATGGCTGTGATTGACTATGTCTGTTCTGGCAGGTTTATATGCTTTTGTGTATGAATTCACAGAATCCACAAGCTGCACTTTTTACCTTCCAATAAAAGTTGGCCCATGTGTGTTTTATCAGACAGCCTGATGTTTGGAGAAATAATGTTTTTACAGTGGTTATTGCCCATCACTCTAAGATCTGCACTATCTACTGCCTCCAACCACTGCTTTGGTGCTGCTAGAATACCTCCAAAGCTATCTAGCTCTGAAGTCTACTTATTTTTTCATCTAACTTTAGTGCTGGCTTTCCCTTTTAGTCTCAGGTTTCTCTTTCAAATATCTGGCTGGCAACAAAATGAAATGGAAATGTTTGTGGGTGTGGAATGAGATGAAAGGAGGTGCAGTTTTCCTTAAATCTCTATGCATCTAGGTGTGTATGTGTGTGTTGCAATGATGAAGGGTAAAGTAAGAGAAGTTCAAGGAAACCTGAACAGGTGCAATCAATATATCAAAACACTTTCAAAAGAAAACAGTGGGGCTACCCATCAGGCATTGGTGGTAGAGATGGGAGACAATGGGTAAATTATGGGGAGGAATACTGCTCTCTGTTGTGATGTTAATGTGTCTGTTGTCTGTGTACCAGTTTTATTCAGCCACTCCACACAAGAACAGCATAAATCTCTCCGTGTGAGCGATGAGTATGCCTGGGGGAAAAAGTACCTTGAAAATTTCGATGTGCTTCTTCGACTTGAAATTTTAGAATAAGCATTCCTCCATTATTTTTTAATGTGAGTCAACAAACAGCATTGAATAGAAGACATCCTCTGCACTGGTCCTTGGGATCTGCAAAAATCCTTTAATCGGGATAACCTGTGATCCTTTTTCCTATGTTAATGCTTTCTTGCTCCTGTATTTTCTTTTGCCAACCTGCAGCAACACACAAAGCTCATCCAAAGCTGGTGTTTTGTTTTCAAATCAGCCTGAGCTGTGCATTTGGTGTCTACCCCCCCTGAAGAGTGAGTTCTGTATGTAAATCCACAAATCAACATGCAAAGATTCCATTTAATTTCACAGCTATTAGATGGACTCAAATCCCACTTAGCAATTTGTTTTAAATTAATGGATGTTTTTGTACATGTGTTTGTTTATGGAAGTTTTATCTTTTGTGTGCAAACAATTTAAATCTTCAATGTCAAATCCAGAAAAAGGTTTTTTTTCTGACTGAAATAACACGCGTCATATTTATTGTATTTTCTCTGCCCTTTTTTAGCCAGATGGCTGTTGCAATAGAGTGTGAAATAGCAAGCAGCTGCATGTTTTCTGCTAAAACAGACAAAACTGTGACAACAGTATGTTTTTAATTTGTAATTTTAATTGGTAGTTTTTGCTGTTGAACTATAGATTATTTTTTTTAAAGAAATTTAAGTTGGGGCGGCATGGTGGCGCAGTGGTTAGCGCTGTCGCCTCACAACACGGCGGGTCCGGGTTCGAGTCCCGCTCTGCGCGGAGTTCGCATGCTCTCCCCGTGTCTGCATGGGTTCTCTCCGGGTTCTCCGGCTTCCTCCCACCTCCAAAGGCATAAAGGCATGCGCTTCAGGTTGATTGGCCGGTCCCAAATTGCCGGTATGAATGAATGAGTGTGTGTGTGCGTGTTGGTATGTCTTTGTATGTGGCTCCACGGTGCACTGGCGTCGTGCCCGGAGTGTCTCCCGCCTCACGCCCTATGCCAGCTGGGATAGGCTCCAGCTCCCCGTGACCCGCTACGGCGGATACAGTGGCGGTACATGACAATGGATGGATGGAAATATAAGTTGAAAGAAATTAACTGCAGTAGTGACATGCAGTGTTTGACACGTATTGCTGCTATGAAGGCATAGCAACACTTAATACAAACTGTTCTGAGGCATGAAACATTTTTTCTCCTGACTTATTTTTTTATACACACATTCAAATCCTTATTACACTTTCTTGTTGGGGTTTAAAAGGAAATGGCACTCATTTTTTGAAGACATTGCACTGAGAAGTCCTTTGAAATATTTTTCCCTATACCTTATTATTCTTTTCTCCATTTTCCTGTTGAAATGTTTTGTTTTTTTTAAATTCACTTTTTGTTGAAAATGCAACACATTTTAAAATGAGGCTTGGTGAAATACTTATTTTCATTGTCAACAGGATTTCTGGATTACTGTGGACAAAGAGTTCTATTACTACTTATTATTTTTCCTTTTGCCATCCACCTGCACAATATAAACTAGGCCATATCTGGAATATATCCTGTCCCTCACACTACTTTTGAGTTGGATGGAGACATTACACAGTGGGGTAAGCACCAGGGATAGCCAGGAGAAGGAGAGAGACTTGTGTCATAAATCAGGGCCAGGCCTCATGTCTGAGTGGCTGTGGAGGAAATCTCAGAGTGGGGAAGGAGCTGCAAGTCATGAGGCAGAGGAGGTTTGGTCAGGGGATGCCAGCCTCCAGCAGACAAGTGTCCTGGGCCCAGGTGATAGATGGGGTGCAAAGCCAGTGGGGGATGCTAACGAGATGCAAGATGTCATGGCTGACTGTTACAAGGGGAGACCTGGTTCTAGTGGGACCTCATTAGGCATCCAGTCCCACCTGCAGAGTAGCAGGGGAACCAGCTCCACATGTGTCCACCCACAGATCAGAACTCATTCCCAGCACAACAAAAAGCCCCTCAGCTATCAAGAAGCCTATTGTCCACTTGTTTCAGAAGAACCTTGCTCATCTGGTTTACCTCCTTCATTGTAACACAGATCAAGATGTGGTTTCTCTGGGACAGCTGAAGTTGCTACTCTACATATGTGTTTTGGTGCATATCAGCCAGGACACCCGTTCTGGGCATCTGGTCCAGCTTTTACTTACCGATAGCCAACTTGGACTAGTGCAGGAAAATGCTGTCTATTACCCGGCTCCATGCTCTGTTACCAGAGATCACCAGTGTCCTCAGTTCCATGATTTACCTCTCCGCCAGCGCTCAGATGTGCGCTGTGTGTTGGTGCATGATGCAGACAAGCGTGGAGCTGTCAGAGTGGATGTAATCCAAGCAAATGTGAGGGGCAGGGGTCACCCTGAAAGCGCGACTAAGGCAACTACCCCACCTCCTCATGCTTCAAATTCATCTCCACATGCAGAAGTGTGGAAATTAACTTTCAGTTGCTCCTCTGAGGCCGCCTGCCTGATTAATCACTTGTCAAATGGCTGATCAAGGACTGAGCATCTCAGCAATGAGCAGCCCAGCAACAAAACTCACTCATGAGGAGCAGCAGCAAAAGTGCATCCAACCAGACAGTGCAAAGGACAGCTTTGCTGTTAAGTGACAATGAAAACTATGAACTCTTTTGAAGCCTTTGTTTTTTGTATTTTAATATTGCAATGCTTTAACACTTGAAGGTTTTATTCGTACAAAAATAATCTAATGTCTTTGTTCTTGTGTTGTTGTTGCCTTTAATCAGTACTTTCCAATTAAAGTTACCTTGTCATAGAGGTTAGTTTATTGTGGGATGCTTTACGTAATTAAAGTTTGAGTTATTACAGGAGGATTTAGAATGTTTCATTTGTACAGTACTATTCTTACAGGATTCAAAATTACCACTCTAACCAAATTATATAACTGCCATGGTTATTTAAATTGCCCGTGTATCAAGCTGTTTCAATATTTTATATAAAAATAAATTCAAACGTGTTTGTAAAAAATAAAATGACATTAACCCAGCTGATGCTCTGTTCATCCATTAGAATGCAGATAAGCTCTGCTACTTGAATCTTTTAACTTGGGAAAACAAAATTCGGAGTCTATGAATGTCACTGCGTTCACTAATGTCTAATATTGTCCTATCATCTCGTTCAGTCTTTCATTCTTTCTCAACCCTCCTCTCTGAGATTAGCTGTGACATGGGTACTCTCTGCTTCTTCCTCAAACATCTAGGTTCATGAGTCACCAGATACCCTTCTCTCAAAAGATTTCTTGAGGTCGGTGTGAACCCGTGCTGCATTTATGACCTCTACAATTGCACAAAGCAGCCAGGCCACACTGTCCAGTCTGGGACAAGAGTTATTCATTGAGCCTGAACTGATTTAAATTTAGGAAAGGGTGATTGTGCTGCATCTTTGACAAGAACTCGAGCTTGATTCACACCTTGAGAATCAGAGCCAAATACTTCTACTACTTTTCTTGACTCAGTGATCCCATCCAGCATGGAAAATTACGGGGGTAGTACAGTGCAATCAGCCCTCTTGTCTGCTCCAGCATGAAGGAGATTTGGCCTTGAATGAAGACACTCATCACACCTCGTAGAAGTGATGTTTGAGCAGGCATGAAAGCTCAGGGATGTGGTAAGGTTGTTTTTCTCCCCTTTGCTTGAGACATATCTACTGAGCATCACATCTTTTGGTGAATAAAACACCGAAGACAGACAAATGATAACCTGATATATTGAAGCAATGATGGATAAAAATAGAAAATGAGACTTCTGTTGATACAAGAAGGTACATCAGGCCTTCCATGCCAATAAACATTGATTATTAGTAATTAAAGTAAGAAATGCCAAATTGAGGGCCAGTGATTTTTTTTTATTTTATTTTTTTTGTAAAATATCTCCTGTATCACATGTGACACCTTGAACCTGTTTCATTTGTCAATATTTTGGAAATAAGCTCACTGACGAGTTTTCTCCTGTTCAGAGCAGACTGGTTAAGGATAAGTCTGTACTCTGACAGGAGATACCCATACCCCCCCCAGGCTCTGAATCTGTAATCAGCATTTTGTGTGATTTCCCACTGGTTCTCTGGCCCTAATGTGCACTGTTATTGACATCAACATAACAAGATAATTTGTTTATCTCCTTTGGAAGCACGTGATCATGATCCACTCAGTTCTCCCATTGCTTAGCTATTGATGGGACTAAATCTATTTAGGTCACTTATTCTGGGTGACTGTTGTAGCGGACAAAAAAAAAATTCAATAATTCATTTAGTCTGCAGATAAACAGAAAAAAGTCAGTCATCCCATGTGTAGATGTGAACTGGTTCTGATGACATTTTATGTTTTTACAATTAATCAGCTTTGGATTGTCACTCTACTTTAGTTTTGCGTCTGTCGACCTTGTTTCCTGGAAACACATTGGACTACATGAAAAATATTTTAAGCTTCTTTCAAAGAAACTGCTTTCTAACCTGTTATCAATTGAAGGCCTCTGAAAGATGTTCCAGGACATCACAATTTGTAACTCTGGTGGTGATTTGGCCTATTTGCACAGCTAGACGTGTGGATAGCACCAATTTGTAAAACCTTTGACCAAACACTGAAGTGCAGTGGCTGTAATTTTGAAATACACTTCTAAGCTTGAAAACCAACAATTTATGTAATTCAGTGTGAACAAACAGCTTCACACTGACAGAGTTTTGCAGCCACTTTTCGCACTCAACCAAGCTGCTTGTCGTCATCTCTGCAAACGCTGCAGAAACAAAAATCTGCTGCTGGTGTTACACACTTGGCTGCCAACTGTCCAATCATGTTGTGGAGAAGATTTGTGTTTTAGCTACCTGCCCAGCAGCTGCTCCAGGTGCCATGCCTTCCATTTATCGGATAACTTTCAGGCCACATACCCTTTGGGAGATGAAATTTTGTGATGTGAGACCACATCTGTATTACTGGAGGGAACGCTACATCACTGCCAAACTCAAAGTTTTTGCATCTCCTGTTAACATGTTTATTCTCAGCTCTTAGATGCTGTTGTGCCTAAGAATAGATGGTTATCAGTATGCTTGAGGTGCCTGTAGGCTGATATTTCAATGCTAATGTTATTCACAGCGTTAATGAGCTTCTTTTGGTACTTTTACACCTTCTGGTATGAAGGAAATTTTTTTTCAGCAATTTTATATTGTGACATTGACAGTGAAATACAGGGCTGCGCTGTATATCTTTATTGGGTTTTACACCAATGTTTTGACTTGTCATCCCTAGAATAATGTGGGTCTGTAGAATAACTCATGCTGAGGAAGCATTGGGGCATGTCTGTAATTAGAGCATCAATTACATCTCTGCTTTTCTAGCTCTGGAATGTAGCCCATAAACAGAAATAGTAGTCTCTGCTGCCTACAGCACTGTTACCCTATTAAAGTAACTAAACAGTTAGTCGGAAAGAGCAAACCTTCACCAAGACTTTCCTCATTATGTCATTCAACCAAAAAGCAACAGTCCTGCGATTGTCTGACTTATAGTATGCCTCCTTGACCGTCAAAACCTACCTCTAGGATTTGGAATCACGATGGTATCATTATTTGATAATTATTCAAAAAGAAAAGTTCCAAACTAAATCAGCATATTTTCAGCTACAGTTGGAATTCCAGTCAGCAGCTTTATGTCACAACAGTGATTTTTCCATGAGTGTAATGAATTTAAATAGTCTACTTCACCAGATCTGAAATATTCCTCATATCAGACTTTGGTATGTAGTAGATCTAATTAAATACGCCAATGGAGTCCAGAGATTGGTGGGGGTAGCTGATGGTTCTGATGAGACTGACATGACGTAAATCTGTGAAGACTAAGCAGTGATAGGGAGGTGGAGGGAATGTGTAACAGCAGAATGAATGACCTACATGTATTGAGAAAAAGACACCAGGAAGATGATTGGGTAACACAAGTGCTCTGCTGTGCTTTTGGATAGACATGACCTGCTGATGAGAACAGATATGTTTTGACATTCATAGCTTAAATGTACAAATAGCTTCATTATTTGTCTTTTTCCAAACTTTTCTAAAGCTTAGAGGTGAGTGGAGATTGTTTTATGTCCATTATCAGTCTTTTAAATGATTTAACTGAAAAACAAAAGGAACATTACCAATTTTGCTATTATATTCTCAGATTATGAAGGCTCCTGTTTACAAGCATTGACAGGTTTTTACCCAGTCTTCTGATGGAATGTGTTGGGGGTGAGCCTCAAAAGAGACGGACACAATGCCCATTCGAATGTCACTGGCATCTCTGAGCAGTGCTCAATTGTGAATGTCTGTCCTTGGGCCAGAGAAAGCACTTTGGCTTCTAGAATGATGACTTTGTCATAGTGTCATTTATAAATTGGACTCCATTTCTTCCTGAGCCATCCCTGCTCGGCTTTGGTCCTAAAATGAGAGTCATTAGCATTTGGAGGAACTGCAACTGTGACATTTGCCACTGTGGATTGTGACAGATTTCACAAGCTCAATTTTACTGTTGCCCTAGAGGGAAGAAGCAGTGCTTGCCATCTGTTGATTGTAACTATAACCAGAACCTCCATTAGAGACCACCTTCCTGCTATAGCTAATGGAAAACTGTACATTCATTGTGACTTCATTAGTTTAATTATTTCTGCATATATAAATTATAGTACAATGTTATTAGATATACAAGTTAGATTTAAAGTTGTTGTTGTTTTACTTTCTGTGATCTTACCAAAGTGGCAGATGACTAAAGACATTCGATTTAAGTTGAAATCTTTATCAGTGTTTTGTAGGCAACACTGGCGGATTTAGCTGTGACTTGCTTGGAAGAAAAAAAACATCCTGATCAGTTGACCTGAGCCAAAGGGCAATAGTAACATGTGAGAGTACGTAAAGCAGCAGGAGCATAAAAGACAGTAATTAATGAAAAAATATTCTTCACAGCATAGTGAAGATAACAGCTCCTGTAGTTTCTTTATTTTGTTTTAAAAATTCATAAAAAGTTTTGGTTCGATGACAGTCTATGCTAATTAGCTCTTCATTTGCCTGTGCGGCTGCTTCTGTTCAATTCTTTTATTCATGACATGAATGCGCAGATAAAACTCAGAAAAAGCAACCCAGTTCCTAATATTTGGTCAGGGCATCACAACCCCTCGAGACATGAAGTACCTCCGGTTATGTTGTATTAAAATGAGACAGAACAGCCGTACAGAAGGTTCCACAGATGAGTCGTTGATCCAAGTGCATGTGTTTTTACAAGATTTTCCTAAGTCTCTCATAAAAGTTGGAGAAAGAGGACTTGAAATATTCATGAGTAGAGCTTAAACAAGAAGGATTTAAATATGTCATGTTCTGCAACCAGAAACAATGCTTTGGTTCAACAAATTCACTATTTCCAGTGACCATCGGATTCTTTGGAGTCCTTTGAAGTGTTAATATGGTTGACGTGTTTGTGCAGGATGGGCTATTTTCTGACTGGCACTAGCATAAATTCTTAGTTTTGTGTAGTTGTTTGCCTCAGGAAACCTCAGTTCCCTGACTGCAATTTATGGCATCCAGTTAACAAGTCAGCTTTCTTTTATGTTGAGGGACTGGAGGATGATAAGGATGGTTCTTAGTCAATAGTAATTATACGTATATATGGTTCATGTCATTGCAGCTCATTTGGAAACTCATACTTCTATTTTAGTGGCAGCTGTGTTTGTCACAGTCAAAGATTTGATTTGCATGTTTTATTTGGTAAAAGTTTAACGTCGGATGCCCTTCCTGACACAACCCTTTGTATTTATCCAGGCTTGGGACCGGCACAATAAGACACTGGCTTGTGCCCTCTTGTGGCAACATTTGTTTGTCACAATCAAATATTTGTGCTATACGTTAATGTTTCGTGTGAGCTTGATCAAGTTTGTATGAAATAACATTGCAGGCTACCTATTGTAGTTATATGATAAGGAACACTGGCCACTTATTGTGGCCTCATATGATTCAGTATTATGATTTTAACCATGCAAGATTGGAGCTCCATATTTTAACGGTACACTAGTAAAGTTATCTGTGTTTAATAGTAATGCTTTGTCATTTAGATGTCAAAATGCCTTGTGGCATTGATTATTGCTCGTACTCCTGAATTACACCGTTGTCCATCACTGAGCAGGAGATACCTGGTACATTTCTATCAAAAACTGGAGTACAAGGTAACAGAAGCTGAAGTCATTTATAATTTCTACTGATCATCAACACTAAAAATAGTTTGCTGGTATAAAATGGTTTACTGTGACAGCAAACTAAAAAGCTGATTATCTGTAAGTAAATCATTATAATCTCTCAAGGAAGAAAATCTTGTCATGTGAAACAACCCTCACCAAGTGTGACTGTCAGCAGTGATGAGTGCCATCCCCAAAGTTTTCTCCTCAGGGGCTTCGCAAACATGATATTTATCACAAACCCTCTGTCAGCAGGACAAAGCTACTGCATTTTACTTTTATGGGAGTCCAGTGACAGCAGTAACAGAAGGAGCAGGTCCAGGTATCTGAAGCTGGTGATACGAGTTCCTTCTCTGCTGCTCCTCTTCTAGCTTCCAGCGTAGTGAAATTAATCAATCCTCAGACGTTTAGTGTTGCTGGGGACATTGCTGCGTTATAAATGCACAGGAAATGCATGCATAGTTATCAACAAATCTATTTTTTTAGTTGTACTGTATTCAGTTGGGGATGAGTTTAGTTGTAGTTGCCGTCTGCACTGATAATCACTGCTTCTGACCAGAAGACGTTTTGGAGATTTGAAAAAACAAAACAAAAAAAACAAACTTTGGAAGCCAGTTGGGATTCCCTGAGAAGCACACAAATATGATAACGTATATCTGATTGTAATTGTATCGTGGATGTTTAAAACCAGTGAATCCCTATTGGCAGGATGCTGTTGGGATTCTGGCCCTCATCTCTTTTTCAGTCTCACAAAACCCAGCTCTGACTCCCATCCGGAGGTTGGACGTAATGAAGTACAAATACTTAGTTTCATGCACTTCATTTTTACAGATATTTTTCCTGACAATGTCCATTCCATTTCCTTTCACCGCTTTATCCGCCGTCACGGGACACGGGGAGCTGGAGCCTATCCCAGCTGGCACAGGGCGTGATTCGGGGGAAATTCCGTGCGCAATGCCAGTGCACCGCAGGGCCACACAGACAACCACACACGCACATGCTCACATCTATGGCCAATTTGGGACCGGCCAATTAACCTGAAGTGTGTGTTTTTGGAGGTGGAAGGAAGCCAGAGAACCCGGAGAGAACCCACGCAGACACAGGGAGAACATGCAAACTCCGCACAGAGCCAGAACCCAGAACCGCCTTGCTGTGCAGCGACAGCGCTACCCACTGCGCTACCGTGCCCCCTCCTAACAATGTCCCGTTTTAAAAAACAAATTTCTTCTACTTTCATTATCAAAATAGACTTGGCATTTTAGTATATTCGATTTTTCATCACACTTGTCTTTTTTAACAAAGCCTATATTTAAGGCTATCATATGCTGGTCCTTAGCTTTGCTGAAATAGGGTTAGACTCTCTCAGGACTTTCCATCTTTATAGGCCAGTGTGAGTAAGACCATAGACCAAAGCTACTGCTTTGATCTTTTGACCTATGCAAGTAGGGAGGGTAAAATTTTGAATTCAGGGGTGTCACGGGATGTTGCAGTCTGTGACTGCCTTTTTGTAGTTGAGGTTTTTCCATTGCTCCTTTCTCTTTCCACCTGACTTTCTTTCTTCATTCACCCCAACCTGTCCTCTCACGGGGTGAGAGTTTTGGATCTGCTTGATGTTTTTGTTCAAAAGGCAGTTTTTCCTCACTACTGTCACCGAGCATTGGCTCATGGTGGAATAAAGAGTTGATTGAGGTCTTCCAAGGCTCTTCTTGAAAAGTGTCTCGATTAACTTGTTGGGATTTAGCACAATATGAATAAGACTGACTCGTCTTAACAAGAAAACATTGTGTGATGTCAGTTCATGCTTCATCCGCTTTGTTTTTCTTTTGTTCTATATAATCATTCACGTTGAATACGTCTGCCTGTGAATGTCAGCAGTATATACTGAAATATAGTTCCTCATCCCTTGAATTAATGTTATATTACTACGACATGAAGTTCAGTTAGGTTTGCACGAAAATATCCAGATGAAAAGTTCTTCAGAGGAATTTATTTATAATAGTTGAGTGCATCCTACAGCCTGTAGGTTATCACTTTTGCCTGAATAAAGAAGTTAAGTCAATACAGTACACGTATTCTACCTGTCTTTCTAAAGACAACTGCATATTTTTATGTTTGCATCCCTTCTCCAGGCCAACTGAAGTAATTTTCTGTCAGTCATGCATTCATTCAGTTTCTCAATGATCTGATTACCTTCCTTGTTTATGTGCACCATTACAATGTGGTCACATTTCCATAATGATTCACTAAAATCTATTCATGTGTCATCTGATGCTGTGCATGCTCTGCTTAAAGCAAAAATAAAGAATATTCTTGTTATTTCTTGTGTCTTCAGCTCATCCTGGGAACGTTAACTGACAAAGAGCTTTTTCTTTTTTTTCAAATGATTGGTGAAGACTTTGCAACTGTGGCCATTTAGTATCTTTGGTCCAGCTTTCTCAATGGAAGGAATGAAGTGCAGAGTGTACCTCTCTACAGGCGGCAAATTACTCCTCAGAACTCCACAAACACCCTAGTGCAGCACAGAGCTGCCGTAAAAGCAAAACAATTTGTCCAACATGAATAGACTCCCTGGAGATTGTCTTAAGTGTTAAATGACCTGGTTGAACCCAATACTAATCCAGGGATGGGAGTTATTCTGCCTTGGATGGCTAACATTTATATCCTCTGCGCAGCCATTTGAAGGATGTTTATGCAAATTCAAGGTGATCTGATTTTTCTTATGGTTTAGTTTACTGTCTCTCTTGGCCCTTTGGAGACTGTTGCTTTCACTCCAAATGCTCTAATTCCCCAACTGCACAGACACGTGCAGGAGAGTGGACATGAATATAATGTAGCGCTGGTCATGTCTAACAGCTTAGAAATTGCCTGGGTGTAATATTACCTTTGAAACCCTTCTAAATATGTCAAATGAACAGGTTGATGAATGGATGGACATTAAACGAGAGGATGATTGTAACAATTCTTTTTTTTCTCAGATTTGTGACCACAATCAAAATTTAATGCCAAATGAGAAAAGAGGAATTAAACTCCCTTTTTTTCGGGGGGGGGGGGGCTTTTTAAGTACTCCACTCAGTCTTACGACTGAGTGTGGGCTGCATAGAGTGCCATTGTTGTTACAGTAGGGGGCAGCAGTGAGCTGTGGGTTGGTCAAGTTTGATTTCCTACCTTTCTCCTTTCCCTTACTCTTTTCTCATAAACAGGATTGTGGTCTGCCCTCCAGACATCTGCTTGGTTGTAAAGGGAATGAATAAATAAAAACAAAGGCCCATGAAAGATGCCCCAAGAATTTATGTTCCATGCAAACATATATTCTGTTTCAATATTATAATCCTTATTGGTACTTTTATTGTTTGTGTCAGCATTTATGTTTAAGTGCATCCATGTTGTTGTGTTATGTCTTTGTAAAATGAAAAGAGGGCGTATGAGAACCCTCAGGAGAGTTGGATGAGTAAGGAGAGTGAAGTTGGGAAAGAAAGTGCAGTGTGACAGCCAACCATTGTACAATGCAGAGAACAGATCATTAATTAATGGTGCCCAGAGTGTGAAGTGTATCGATTCGCCCCTGAGTGAGACATGCACTAACACCCCCATCTAACTGGTCCAACGGGGGGTAGCTAGGGTGATGGTATGGGAGCCCACACTTCCCTTGTCAATTCTCATTGGTTATAATTACTTGTAATTGTTTCCAGTGGCATGCAAGAAATAACCAGCAGGAAGAAAGCAATCCACTTTCACCCCCCGGTCTGTGTCATCATGTCTCTTCCTGTCTTTCATGCTGTATTGTTTTTAGTGTTCCTGTCCCGATTCATTCCCTCCCTCGTTGAGTGCTGGGTGCTTTGATTAAGCAGTTGTTGTATGAGTAGCTTTCTGTTATAATTCTGTTGTTGTGTTCGTCCGGCCAGTGCTATTGGTGTGTGTGTGTGTGTGTTTGTGTGTGTGTTCCTGTCCGAGGGTGACAGCTGGCTCTCCCTGGCCTTTGTCACAAAGGGGCTGTGACTTCTGGAGTGTGACCAGCCTCTAGTCCGCCTTGTACCCCTCTCCTCCACCCCAAGCAGCCTGGCCTGCCCTACTAGTTTGCTTGTTGCCCACTCTCTCTTTAGAACCCTGCTGCATATGGATCTGGTCAGCGATGGAAACACGCTCAGTCCAATTAGAAGCAGCCGCCAGCTGGGCATTCCTTCCATTCTTCCATCCCTCCTCTCTGGCCCTGCCATATCCTACTCTGTTCCTCTCCACTGGCTTCACACTCCAGCATCCCACAATTAGAGCCTTACTCTCATTCGTAATCATGCCAAGTTGATGGACACACTGTCCCTGGCTCTGAGATGGAAGCAACGATTTGTGACTTGTCATGTTGCTGTAGACACCAAGCATGCACATTCATGATTGCATCCACAAGACAGACAGATTATCACTTGCATACTGTGGTAAGGGGTGTACAAAATCCCCTGCCAGATGCTGTGTTTTGTTTTCGGACACACCGACTGATTTGGACCAAATGGAGAAAATAAATGTGTGTGGTTGCGCTCATATTCCAGTGGCTGGTCTTGAGTGAAGGTGGCTCTGACAATATTTAGATAAGGTATTTGATTCTTGTATTATTGAGATGTTTCTGCATCCGGGTTTTAACTCAAGTCCTTTAGCAGCTATTACTACCCATGAGGACATGATAGTGTACAGTACTTAGCAAAAGGTGATTTTTACGAGTAGGATTTTTTTCAGCAGGAAAGATGAGTGATTTCATGTAATTTTCTCTCTCTAATGGCTTTTGATTTATTTCAGTGCCTCATCTGCAGCTCAGGGACGTGCAAAGACATAATTTTCTATGATGCAACATAAAAATCTTCCATATGCCTGAAAAGCTTCGAGTGTGACACCTCACTCTTGACATTTTGTTTTACAAGACAAATTTTTAGAGAGATTGACAAAAAAAAATCTACTTCAGTGTAAATACACATAATAAGCATACAACCATAGTCATTTATCTCATGCCAGTAGTTCTCCTGTTACACCAGCATAGAAGCATCTGCCGTCAGTCGGGTTCTCCGTTGTGCTGTCTGGTATTCTACGTTACTCATGCTTTGTAAAGTTTACCAATCCTTTCTGCCGTAGTGACCTCCCCGCTGTCTGCCCTCATGTTCCACCTTGTGGTCATCAATCACTGATATAGGACTCTTTGCACAAGGAGTGGCTGGATTCCATTTTGAAGAGTGACAGGGGTCTTTTTTGCTGCTTGGGCATTGATGGCTGTGTGTCAGAGCTGTCTGCCTGTCCCCTGAGGTTTGTGAGTTTGAGGGACCACCTGCCCATTTTGTCCTCCAATTGTAGATGGTCTCTGACACGGCTTGTTTTAGGCAGAGGCAAAGGCAGTAATTGATTTCTCTCTACTCTCAAATTCAGTTTCTGGCTCTCGGGTACCGGCTGCATCTCTGCTCCGAGAAACAGATGAATAAAAAGACAGAGTGTGAAGTTTATAGCCAACAGTCACAGCACTGACAGATGGTCAACCCTCACATTATTGAGGCCTGATAGAAGTCCGGAATGTGATAGTTAGCTTCTGAATTGGCTTCTGAAAGGATCGGTCATATATATTAAAGCAGAAAGTATTGAGCCATGAAGAGGTGAAAAGATGAGATATGGAGGCTTTCAGACACTGAAGGTGAGAAAGATCTAAGTGCAGATCTGACAGGCTACACGCATATTGGTGAACTGATAGATACGCAGTGGAACAGTGCCATGAATAAACCAATCCGGGGCAGAAATTGAATTTTCAATCTTTTCACTGCAGCCAGTGGGAGAAGTTGTTGCGGTGTTCAGCAATGGTTTCTGGAAAATTTTCTTTGAAACAGTCTGAACACAGTTAAATGAAAGCACAACACTGAAAGGGTTACAGTGAAAATGGATTATATTGCAATTCAATACAGGATACAAACCTTATGGCAAGAAGTTGGATGGAATATCCTCTGACAATACAAGAAATGCAACCAGGTTTACCACATGATAAAGCCAGCTAGAGGGAAAACTAGATAAACACTTGTTAAAAATCTAAAATTGAAACCATATTTTTAGCTCATGATTTTTTACTGCATGAGACCTGAACAGAAAAGAATATTTAAACAGTGAATAATATGAACAAATTTGGAAGAAAAGATTAAATCTAAATACTTTATACTCTAAAGCTAAACATCCAGCTTTGAAAGTCTTCCAAATGAAGTGCCTAAAAATTTATTTTCAAATTAAAAGTGAACTGACAGTATAGTAATTATGGACCTCATTACTAGCAGGTCAACACAAAAAAGTAAATCATTAATTTTTAGCCCAAATCTCCATAAAAGAAAAGAACGTGCAGCGCATTGATCATAATTGTGACCCTGTGTCTTCTTGTCAACAAGACTGACTTAATCAATTGCAGAAGTTGTCAGCTGAAGCATGAGACGTTTTGCCTGGAGACAAGAAGGACGGATGGCGCGGACTGTCTGCAGACGCTCTAGCGTTTCTCCATTAATGTCAGTCTGTTCCAATTCAGCTCATCCCAGACTTGTTCCAAACTCTGATAGCAAAGTTTGTCCAATCTACTTGTTTTATTTATTTTTTATTTTGTACTTTCCATACAGGACTGAGCAAACAGTGAATGAGAAAATTTCCATGTATTTCACAGTGTGAGGCGCTCTTGGCTCATTGGAAGTGTTAGCGCCTCCCCGCCAAACTGAGGCAGATCAACAATGAAGCTAAATGAGTTGTATTTAAATTATCACAGGAGTTCATACAGCTATGCATCAACAAATAAATTGAAATCAATGATATGCATTCTGAATTATTTTCCCATTACTGTCATGAGAAACAATAACTTCAAATCCTGTTTTTGTAATTAATTGCATGTGATTTATTCAGCTTAGTGAGTGTGAAGGGTATACGCTTAAAGAAGACAAACGGATTAATGACATTCAAACAGTGATAGGGATACAGACAAATTCCGTACATGTTGTGCCTCTGTCTACCCTGCAGTATCTTGCAGAGCTGACTAGTGTATCACTCTGGAACCATCCACGCTTCATCGCTGAATGATTGGTTGCAAAATGGCACATTTAAATTGCATGCTGTGTTGAAGTGATTTTCCTCCCTACCTTGATGCCTATTTTGTTATGGAAATTCATAATGCATTATCATAACCAGCTGGAGTTCAGAACAGAAAATAATTAATCTTGATGGGAAGGAGCAGCGCTCGCCACTTTTATCTGTGAATTAATAAATACATATACTGTGTGCACCCCAGGGTCAAACCAAGCACACTTTAACAAAGCCTCCCGCCTTTGTTGGCCATTCGTTATTGTTGTTGAAAGCCTTTCCTGGTGAGAAAAAGAAATGAATGGCACCTACTGTATGTAACAGGGCAAGGTGTGTGGAGCAAGAGGATTCTGAAAAGAGCATGTTACCGCAGCATCTAATGGGCTGATAGCCCCATTATACCATTGTCAATGGGCAAATGAGGACATTTAATAATTTAGTTATAAGACCACCTATAGCTACCATTACAAGGATCAGTCGGAAGATCTCCACATCTCACCTTTAATAGGTTTGCAAGTGACGTCACTTCAATGGTTCCGTTTCCCATGTTTTTAAATCAACTTACAGTCATTCATACACTTTCCCAGCAAATGAGCCAAGCTAAATTGACTACCATAGTTGGGATGGCCCATTCACTGTTCTGTGGCTAAATTCACTCCACCTGCTTCTGACTACACACAGAGCCACACGCTTAATGCACTCTCACTTACCGTTGCTACAGCAACAGTTCTCAGGAGCATGGGAAGACCCTGAAGGCTCCATCAGAGTAGACGGGCAAAATGCAGAAGCGATCAAGCTTATCTATTTCCTCATGAAGTTGTGATCTCAACTTCATTTGGAAACTAATAAATAAATGCAGTTCTTCTCAGACATGTCAGCAATCAACAGATATTGTAGATTAAAACACGCCTGGATTTCATCACCTTGGATTCTGTATGTTAGCAGTGATTAGTGACTGTGGCCAAGAGTATTTAGGTTAATCAAACAGGCAGGGGCTGCTGCAAGAATTAATTTGATTAGCTCTGAGGTCAGTGAAGCATTTTGTTAATTAATGCTGTGAGTTTGTCTATCCACAAGACACATAATATTAACAGCATGCCAATGTTGTTTTTTGAACAAACCAGCTCCACAAAACCACTTTTCTGCTGAGAACTGTGCTTCACAGGGGCATGAGTAATCCCAGTACTTTAGATATGATTTTTTTTTTTTGTAAATACCAAATATTAGGGGCGGAAGTGGGTCACGTGCTAGAACAGGTCTTCCAATGATCGTAGGATTGACAGTTCGAATCCCGCAGAGGAAGTAGAGGCTGTGGTCTCAGAGGTAGACTCGTTTATCACCCAAGCTGAAGTCACCGAGGTGGTTGCCAAACTCCTTGGTGGCAAAGCAGCGGGTATGGATGAGATTCGCCTTGAGTACCCCAAGTCTCTGGATGTATAGGGACTGTCATAGTTGACACATCTCTGTAACATCACATAGCAGTCGAGGACAGTACCTTTGGATTGGCAGACCGGGGCGGGGCGGTGGTCCTTCTTTTCAAAAAGGGGGACCAGAAGGTGTGTTCCAACTATAGGGGGATCACACTCCTCAGCCTACCAGGGAAAGTCTATTACAGGGTACTGGAGAGGAGGATTAGACCTACAGTCGAACCGCGGATTCTGGAGGAATAACGCACAGCCAGGATCCGGTGGGAGTCCGGTTTGGGGACCAAAGGATATCATCTTTGCTTTTCACGGATAATGTTGTCCTGTTGGCCTCATTAAACCTGGACCTTCAGCGTGCACTGGGACGGTTTGCAGCTGAGTGTGACGTGAGTGGGATCAGGATCAGCACCTCTATATCCAAGGCCATGGTTCTCGACCGGAAAAGGGTAGTGTGCCCTCTTCAGGTCGGTGGAGAATCCTTGCCCCAAGTGGAGGAGTTTAAGTATCTTGGGGTCTTGTTAACGAGTGAGGGAAGGATGGAACGTGAGATTGACAGACGGATTGGTGCAGCCTCTGCAGTGATGCAGTCACTGTGTAGGTCTGTCGTGGTGAAGAAGGAGCTGAGTTGCAAGACGAAGTTCTCGATTTACCGGTCAATCTACGTTCCTACTCTCACCTATGGTCATGAGCTTTGGGTCATGACCAGAAGGACAAGATCCCAGATACAAGCGGCCGAAATGAGTTTCCCTCCTAGAGTGGCTGGGCGAACTCTTAGAAATAGGGTGAGGAGCTCAGTCACCGGGGAGGAGCTCGGAGTAGAGCCTCTGCTCCTCCGCCTTGAGCGGAGCCAGCTGATGTGGCTCGGGCATCTGTTCCGGATGCCTCCTGTACGCCTCCCTGGGGAGGTGTTCCGGGCATGTCCTACTAGGAGGAGACCTCTGGGAAGACCTAGGACACACTGGAGGGACTATGTCTCTCAGCTGGCCTGGGAACATATCAGGATCCCCCGGAGGAGCTGGAGGAGGTGTCTGGGGAGAGGAAAGTATGGGCATCCCTCCTGAGACTATTACCCCCGTGACCCGGCCCTGGATAATCGTTTGAAGATGGATGGATAGATGGATGGAACCTAAAAAGCACATTAACCTTTACAGGTGAACTTAATGTGACCTTCTCAAAACGTTTGAATCCAACTGGTCAATGCTTCAGTACGTTTTGCACTTGTTTTCTAATAAGGAGCTTAATGGCAAAATTCACACAGGAATTTGATCCATGAATTAATCAATGATTTTCCTGGTTTCTGGTATTTAAACAGTCCTTTTATCATCAGTAGGTTGAAACAGAAACACAGAGAGACTGAAAGTCACAGAAAGGCATAGAAACGATGTCCTTTGGCCACATCCCAAAGGCGCACTTTGAGATGTGGACATCCCAAAGTGTCATGTCCCAAAGTGGAACTTTGGGATGTGGCATATTTTAAATATAACATATTTTAAATATAACATTTAAAATGTTGCATATTTTATATCTGTAATATTCAAAATATTACATATTTTAAATATTAAACTGTTGTTGACTTTTGTTACAATACCTTGTTTGAGAAGAGGAACTCACCGTTTCATGTTTCTACGTAAATGCTCTACTTCCATGATGTAATCCATGTAGCATGAACTTGTTTTCCGTAAATTTTACCCAAAAGCCAAATATCTCATAAGAGTAGTCTACAAGGCTTTCTCATTCGAACTATGGACAGGTCTGGGCTAAATAAAATACATGACCCACTGATCACTCAAATCCCTGCTGCACTATGAGTGGTAAT
Organism: Antennarius maculatus; assembly: GCA_013358685.1. Lineage (NCBI taxonomy): Eukaryota > Metazoa > Chordata > Actinopteri > Lophiiformes > Antennariidae > Antennarius > Antennarius maculatus. Next base: position 6,221,388 of record CM023616.1, on the reverse strand, counting down.
GCTGTGGTCAAAGTACATGCAGATGAACTTGGTGAGTGGTTTCATGATTTCTGCCTGTGATAACAGCATAAGCCTCAAGAAATGCAGTTATGGTACAGCTAATGTATTTAGTTTATGCCATTAAGTTTCAATAGGTAGCACATGGTGTTGTGACTTAAAATGTTCACAAATGTTCAGTCAGGTGTTTTTCTCCGTTTGCAGACTTTTTAAAGCACAAGCAGTTGTGATAAAATCTGCTTTCTCCTTTGAAGGTCTAGAGTAGTAGCTCAATCCACTAGGTGTTGGCTTGGGGACCAGATGGTGGTTGGTTCCAGACTCGTGTGGACCATAAGTGTGGAGTGTGAACTGGTAACTGGAGAAGTGCCAGTTCACCTCCTGAGTTGACCTTGAGCAAGGCACTGAACCCCACAAGCTGCTCGTAGGGCGATTTGTGGCTGCCCTTCTCTCTCCCCTGGCTGGCTTACAGGCCCTCTCTCTCTACTGTCATTAAGCACCTGAACCGAGGAATCTTAGTTATTCTCCAATGATCGGGATGAGGAATTTCATTTTCATGAGGATTTCTGAGCTCAATCCTCATCTGCATTACCACTGCTGTGAGTTACATCTACATCTAGGTTTACTGAAGTTACTAATTTGAGCTATTTTGCTTCAGTGTGGCATAAATCAGTTTGGTAAACAGATGTGAATACATATCAGATTCAGGTCAACGTGAGATGAATTACAACTGCTGATAAGAATTTTTATGGCTTTTTGTATATATACAAGTGCATCAACAACACAGAATGGCCAACAAAGTGTTGACATCCTCCAGAACACTTGTGCTGTGCTTACATTAATCACTAGCACATCCATTTTGTTCTGTATACCATAAGTTCTCATGCATGTTTTTGTCTGTGATTTGTTTTATTTTGTTGTTAGTGGTGATGACGTGAAAAAACAGTTTCTGAGCTCATGCCACCTGCTTCAGAGGATAGGTGTGTTCTATGGGTTAGCATGAAGCACACAAGTCTGATACAGGGAGCACCTCATTGGCTGGTTGATCTACTATATTTAAATATCTAATAAACTCTCATTCTAATTATTAGAATCATTATGAGACTCCTGACTGAACTAAACAACCTGCATAAAAATAAGATTCATGGCTTCATATCAACTGATAAAGGAGGCATGATAGAAGAGTTATGTGTTTTAATAAGTAATAGACCTGTTAATCAACCTCTTCTCAAGTGGTAAGTTACTTTAACTGTTGGAGTCTTACTATATTACTGCTTCAAGAGGGAGGCAGAACCATTAAAGTGGGAGAATGTCATCCAGCCTTCACTTGTTGGTTTGTGTTGCACAATCAAGAGTGATTTGACAGCTAATAGTGATCTAATTAAAGTGGTATATAACAATGTGTGTTCAACCCACTACTTTACTGTATTTTGTTAATATGAATACAGACATCTGACATTTATTAAAAACCTGTCTTCGACTGGATTAACAACAAATAAAATTTCCATTCATCGGAGGTTGGGCTGCAGCAGAAGGATAAAAAGGTGTATTTCAGAAGTCCCTCTCCCCAACAACACATTCTAGCTCCTTCTAGGGGATTTATTTATACAGTCTCCTACTGATTTTATGAAAATTGAAATTGAAAAGCATTTTCACACCTTGACCCTCTGCTACTTTTCTATCATGTTTCGACTTTCCACTTAAGTGCTGTCCCATTTGTGCAGTGGAGCTCTGGGAGGAACTCTCCCCTCTGTTTGACTTCTTGATCTTTAAATGCCTCCCTGAGTCATTCCGAGGATCTCCGGAATCTAAAAAAACAGGTGGCATTTACTTTAATGAGTTACAGAACACCAGTGTAAGCAAACGGCTCACAAGGTTACAGAAAAATAAGACTAATGCATTTATTAATGCACGATTTAATTGCTGAGGATTTCAGAGCTGTTGGTTTTCATTTTCTTTCTCGTTGCTGGCTGTGTGACTTTTTTTCCTCAGACCTCATTTTCAATAACTTCTGAAATCTTTAACAAGAGGAGCTTCATTCAGAGACGCCGTATCTCCTCACATTAACTATATTAGGAATTAGTCACAGGTGTTAGATTTAAAACTTGTTTCCTTTTCTCTCTCCTGTAAAACAGCATTCCGAACACAAGCCCAGTGTATTCGTACATTTAGGTGGAATCCAAACGGAGGTTAACATAAATCTCGACCCGGTCGATAGGACAGTTCAGAGCTAATGATGCCAGTAATTAAATATTGTCTAAGGTTCATCAACATACTTGATTAATGAATGTCAAATTAAATGAAATAAAAAAATCCCCCCAACTGTTCTGTTGTAAAGCTTCATGGCTCGGTGAATAGTTTTATTTTGCACTTAACCAGCGCTGTTTTCTGGAAAAACAGTGAAGCAGTGAAATGAATTCAGGTGTGGATATCACTCCTGTGAATTATGGGTAAGTTGTTATTCTGAGCAAGCAGATGTGGAAACGCATCAGAGAACTCCTCTCCACAACTCTGATTTACTGCTTGGTGATTAAAAGCGTCAGACTGTGATTAGAAATGGATAATTTTATACTGTATGTTCACACTGAACACTTTCGTCAGGCCTTATCTCTTCTATAGCTACAATAAAGGGGAGAATTTTCCATGTTACCTGAATAAGCACATTATCAAGCTGATAATTAGCAGAACAACTGAGAGCGAGGGAGATAGAATTAGTTTAATAATCCTCTTTCTCTTCTATAGTCACAAGGGGCCATCAGTATGAGACAAACACGCTTCTTTATCCAGACAACAAATGTAATCTGCATCACCATCTTGTGTCCGCGGAGTTTAATCGACCTATTCTCAAGTGTTCAAAGCAAACTAGAAATGCTGCGAGTCAATTTCCTTTCAACAATTCAGTGGTTCTTGCTACCTTTGAAGACAGGCTTCTATAATGAATGGCGTCAATTTCCATCCCAATTAGAGTGTTTATCTCAGCTTAGTTCACCTATAGTGCTGCCTTTGCCTCTTATGGGGGCAATGAATTTTCATGAAGGACAAGCACTGTTCTTCAGATAAAAACAGCTTATCTAGGGCTGGGATTTAAAGGTTTAGAGCTGGAATATTTTTTCTCCAATTTGCTTGTGTTGTGTTAACAGCCAACGTTGCATGTAGTCTGAAAGACAGTAGGAGGAGTTGGTATCAGGAGAGCAGTAAGAAATCTGAATGACGCTTGTTTAAATATGAACAGGTCATCAGAGCTTTCATTTGGAAAATGGAATAAAGAGAACAGATATTATATTAACCTACATCCACTTAATGAAACCTGCAAACGCATGAAAACTTCTCTGGTCAATGATAAGTATTTGTGAGGAGATTTGGGGCAGTTTGGGTAGTTCAATAAACTCAAGATTGGCAGGTGGAATCCTGCTCCATGCCAGTCATTCTCTGTTGTGTCCTTGGGCAAGACATTTCACCCACGTTACAACCAGTGTCTCATTCATACGCCAGATGAATGTCAGGTCATCACTGTAGATGAAAATTGGTTCTCAACTTACCTACCTGGTTAAATAAGGGTTTTAATTTAAAAAAAAAAGGTACATAAATAAGTGCCATGATCATATTTGTTAAGATATACTGTACAAGGTGAGATGCTTTTGCAGCATGGTTCACATCAGTGAACAAAATCAACCTCACAAGCCTGAAAATTCCACATTGTTAAGTGTGAACTAGGACAGCAGTCTGTGAAGGCGGCTCGTCATTCTAGCCCTGAAGTGTTTCGTATGGAGTCAGCGGTCTGCAGCTCCAGCAGTGATGGAGCTGCTTTCCTTTAACATTACTGCTCAAGTTTAACTGACGATCACTCCTGTAATGCAACAACGTGATAAAGTAAATGTGGTAGCAGCTAAAGTGTTGGTACATAACAAAACTGTTGAATGTCTTTGAATCTGGTAATAAACACCTCTCATTAAAGGATAGTGGATTCAAATACTGTGTTTGTATTTTCTATTAATGGGTCTCTGGAGGAAATACTGCTTTAATGCATTTGGTCAGGAGCATTATTGTATTATTGTATTTACTGTATAATGAATTAAAAGGCTTGAGGCCCCCTGGCAGCCTTATGATTAGGACACGGATCCACAACAACGATCCATAGAACCACAAGCTCTGTAGTTTGATTCCAGTCAGTCCTCCCTCTCCTCATGGTTACACATGAACAGCTGTCTCATATTTATTTGAGGCTAGTGGCCCAAGGCAACATTAGTTAAAACACATGAATCTCACTGAAACTATCGCACTGTGGGATTAAAACACACAATTTCAATCTGCAGATTTTATAGGAGTGCAGTGCTGAATTAACGGGAAAAAAGTTCACTGTACAGTCTACCCCACAATTTTCCTAGTACAGATATATAATTTCATAAATTTTAAGAGAATTAAACATCTTTTAAGAGAAAAATTGGAGATTTATCGATCTGTTTCACTCTGGATCACTGCATATCAATGTCTGTCCTCTTATCTCCATCTGATATGGTTTTCAGCATGTTTTTTTAAAATGTTTTGTTAACATTTCTTCTTAAATTGCATTGTAAAATCTTCTTGCTGAATACCTGTTGCCTGTCAGTTTTCATGTCATTGTAGGATTGTGGTGGATGTCAAAATCTACATGCCGCCTTGATCACATTTGTTATGTGCTACTCTCAGTCCATGAAGGCTAAAATGTTTGATTTTGTTGTGTTGTAATGTGTTTTGCACAGCCTTAAGGAGGTTCAGCTCACTTCCAGCTTTACGCTGATGGATATGTTTTTTGTTGCTGAGAGACGAGACAAAAACCAGTGCAGATTTCATTTTAAGATTGCCTCTGGAGGACAAACATCACCATTTTTCAAGTTCTATACAACGTCTTAATGGATAATTCTTAACATGCGCTTACTAGTTTTGTAACACATGAAAGTCCAACTCATCACTGAAGTAATAACAAACCTAACTCATTTTGTTTACAGGCAAGCGATTGTGTGAATGAAGCAGTTTTACTCTGGAGAATTGTTGAGACTTTGACAAACTCCTTGTGGTTATTAGTGAGTTTCTATGAAGCAGAGAAAGATGTGGTTTGACAGCCGTTCAAACATCTCTCATCTGATGCAGGGCAGATCTTGAAGGCCAGAGCGGCACCAAGCTGCAGATGATAAGAAAAGACTGTTTCCGTCCCTGAGACACATGACTGATTGCTCTCTTGCAGTTGTTCGATTTCACAGTCAGCTGCATCGACTGCAAGTAGAATGAAATAAAGTATTAGTTACTGTCATGACAGACGTATTAACAAGACTCTCAATGGGGTACATTAAAAGCTGAGTCATGGCTTCCACTTTAAAGTTTATTAGTTGTTTCTGTTATAGTTTAGCAAAGCAAACATCAACGTATGAAGGCATCATTTCATAGATTTCATCTGATCTTTAGTATGGCACCACCGAGAGAAATTAATGAATACCGACATTTAAAAAGAAATCAAAACGTAGTTTTTAGTCAACCGAGGACAAAACCAGAAGCCATTAACAACAGGTATTAGCCATTACATGGTGTATTTAAAATTACAAATCATCTGCAAGCAATACATAACCCAGAATTCGTACTCAAACCACCACCAGAAGTCTGTGGTTGTGATTTTGTAGTCTGATATGACATAAGGCAGATTCCTTCAATACAATTAGAGAGCCTGGAAAGAGGACAAGCAAAAACAAAGAGGACTCTAATTCCTGTTGGTGACTTTTGAGCAATTTCCCTGCATGCACTGGGAACTGCAACAAAAGGGGTTGGGGATCGATATCTTAAAGACGCTGAAGTCCTCTTTAGCGGATGATGAACAGTTTCCTGGTGTGAGTTCACCTGCGGTTACAGCAGCAGAGGCAATCAGACATGATCAGCAATGTTCATGATGTTCATGGAGGAAAGTTGGGGGGGGGGGTTGGTGGGTGAAACACCATCTGGAGATTGTGGGTCTGAATAAAGGTAGAGGCTCATTCAACGAAGCAATGGCACTCAAGGTGCAGAGTTGTGTGAGGAGAACATGGCAGGCATCAGAGTCACCCTTCAGAGAGGCCTACAGACGCAGGGTGTTGTCAGGTCATCCTCACTTAAATGTTACCATAACTGTAGCGCTGCTTTTTGTGGTTGTAAGAACAAAAGGATGACAGATGTTCAGCATCACCCAGCCTGGAGCGCCAACATGAGCTGTGGCTGGTGTCTGACGGCATCACCGTACGCTCACAGCGGACATACATCAAATAAAAAGACAATCTCATCACAACCAGCCGGCAAAGTGATGCATGACTCTAACACACAGTGAGGTATGGCTCATCTTTTCTGGTTGATATGTTCAAGTCCCATAGTCAGGTTTTGTACATATACATACATATACATACAGAACATACATACTTCATGGACTTCTGCACAAAGAGGGAAGGGGCTAAATAAGTAGGAAGTGTGAGCATCTGGTGGGTAACTGGTAGTCCTGGGCCAGTGTCTGAGCCCAGACTGACGCGGGCCAGTCTGACACCAGCACGGTTGGCTTCGCACAGTTTGCTGGCTGTCAGATGAGGTTGATTGTCCATTCCTCAGCTGGTCATTCTTTCTTCTCAGCATTTTCTGGATGAAAAACAAATTCACAGTTGCAATAATTTGAAGGTTTGAATTACTGTTTCTCACATTTGGTATTCAATGTTCTGTCTTGAGAAGGAGTGTTTATTAATTATCTCTACCAGGCTGGAATGAAAAATGCACACCACAATATGAATAAATCCAGAACTCCAACAATTTGTCATTTCTTGACTGAACGGAAACAATGAGACCAACAGACCAAATAGCTGCCAATTAAATGGAAGTCAATTTTAAAACTGTCAAATATTTATAAGTTAGTCTCTGATATGTGAACATTAACTTCTACTAGTTATGAGCAACAGTAAACTGAACATTTTTTTTGGTTTAAAATGTGGATTCTACTTTGGGTTTTATTGTAAATACAGTATTTAGTTTTGTAAAACATTTTTATAGACCAAACAGATTCTAAATTTATCAAGTAAATTGTTGCTAGATTACAGTAGTAAAATACAACAATGTATGCTAGTTGAACGATTATCACTTTGGAGTTCATTCTGTGGGCTCATCAAAAATCATAAATGCAGGATCGAGTATGATCGTTCTTTCCATAGACTAGGGAACATACAATTCCATTCTGCCTGACGGGTGCTAGTAGTGCAGAATCGGAAATAATCGAGTGATAGTGGCAAACCTTCAGCATGCTTTTATAAGGGGCTAAATATTCTAGAACTGTTCTTGGTACAGCGGTTCGGAGGGTAACCCAGAATGGTTAAAAAACCTTCTGTGGAGACCAGGAACATCCATAACTAACTAACCCACTGATAAGCAAAATGTCTTTTTCTGGCAATTACAGGCGGGATAGTCTATTGGCCGGTGTCATGTTTCCACACTGTACCCTAGATAATTGTAACTACACGTTCGGTTCTATTTAGCTCTTTTATGCACCATCTCACCCTGATCCACAGGCTTGTTCAACAACAAGCTTTTTCTTCTCCAGCGCTTTGTTCCTGGCATTATTTATGCTCTCTCCTTTTTACACAACCTCTTTGTCGCTGCCAAGCTATTTCATATGCTGCGAGACCGTCCTATTTGTTCAACCCTGAAAATCTGCTCACAACAGTTGCTTAATGGATATTTCCTACCTGGAAAGTGTTCGATATACAACTCTTTGGCTCACAGACTCTATAGAGCCACACAGAGAACAAATGTAGACAGAAACTCACAGCACTCTCCACAGATGTCTATATTTAAATTACATGCTGTCTTGTTAGTCTGGATCTCAACAGAGACCTAAGGATAACAACAGTGTGGTACACTAATCAAATATGATTTATTGGCATGATTATTGCTATTCCAGTTTACGTTGGCTGCATGTTAGGATAATAAGCATTGCACACTTGATTTATTAAATGTCTGATAGTGGAGTTTGCAGGTAATTCATCACACTCAATCTCCAAAGATGCACTGTCACATTTATACCTAAATATCAGGGTCACAGCTACAGACCTGGAAAGGATAGAGAGGATTCACAAATTCATTTGGCCCTGGAGGAGCACATACTAACTGCCTACCTGCCACCTGCCCCTACAAAGAAGATGAGATGGAGACAGAGGGAGGAAATGTGGGACAAGGAGATGAAGCCTTGTGATACTCAACTACACAGCGCTGAGCATTCTCTGGGCGAAGTGAATTTTAATTCTACAGCTGTGGCCACTAATATGAATCTACTTACAAATAGAGATGTGTGCAAGATTAGAGCATGGCAGTGAGCAAGTGTGAGGGCTTCTCGCTCGCCCTTACCTTTGGACTGAATGCTGTCTGGTAGAATTGAATCAGGCTCTTCGGGGCTCTTAAGATCTTTCATCTCCTCTAGACAAGAGTGGGAGAGAGTGGAAAGTTTGAGGAGAGGCTATGATAACCAAGCAATCTGTTACCTCTTATCTTGTGCAGAAAAACATCCATTTACCCATAACAACCTCCTTGTCCTGCCAAGATTAGGAATCAAGCTCAGAAGGTTTATTGTCACATCCGGTAATGTGTACTCTGACATTTTATGAATGTAGGCAGGCATGTTAATTTAAATTTCTATCTGTGAGTGAAGGAGAACAAGAACTGGAAGAGGAAGTGCAGACAGCATAGAGCAGGGAGGTATATGTGGGGACCTGCGATAGTAATAGAAATGTTTTCTTACCTCCATTGCTGGTGCCAGTGTTGTTGGTCTCAGACTCGTCTGTAATTAAAAGCACACAGCCAAAGATGTGTGTCAGTCTTCATTATGTTCATGCATGCAGGTGCAGATGATAAATGACAATAGTATACACAATTATTTTGTGCAAAATTATTGTTTTTTTTCTTCACAGCATCAAACAATTCAGGAATTTATAACTTGTGGCATCACAAACATTTATTCTGATGCTGAACACTGTCTCATGTCTGGAAATTCAGTGCCTTCCTAAAGAGCTGAACTTCAGACAATAACAAAAAAAAAAAATGCAAGGCGAGAAAGACGCATGCAAAATTAATTAAAGACTGCCATCCCCATAAGGCAGCTTGACACCCCCCATCCCCATCCTCTGCCACACACTCTTCTCCCCCTCTATCTTCTCCATTACATCTGTACTCACATAACTTCTTTGTTGCTCCCACAGCAAACCATGCTACAAAGCACACCATAAAAATAAACATCCTCCCCTGACAGTTGGGCGATGATGTAAACAAACACTGCTGCTTAGGCACAATAGAAAAATGTCTTGAATCCAAAGCTGTGTCAGTGTTCCACATGTTTACAGTGACCATTTAATCCTGCCAACCAACCTAACACCCTGGGGTGTCATCCCGCTTCATTAGGATTGATGCAAATAAAAAACTAAATGAATGAATGAATAAATAAAACTAAAATCATGCATAAAATGAAACAAAACAAAACAACATTTAACATGAAGCTACGGATGAAAACCTGCCTCATAATTAGTAAAATTTGTTGGACATGTGTTACAATGTCAACCAATGACTATATACAGTATGACTATGTAGGTATGGCTATGTTGTAATTCGACTTTCATTCATTCATTCATTCATTCATTGTGTGGGACCTACAGACTAATGCAATGGTATTTCAGGGAAAAAAAGGATCCAGAATCGGATAACTCTTGATCAGAGGCTCCAACTTCATCAGCCAGTGCTAGCTAGGCTGTGAGGATAAGAGAGCTCAGCAGCAAGACAAAGAAAGGACAACACCACAACAGCTGCTTGCGCTACAGTTTAATCTCTAACAGGGATCCATCGTACGCTCCCTCTATGTGGCTGGTATGGAGCATGAAATCCTCAAATCACATGGTGAGTCTAAACAAACTTAAAAGATACCTGACAACAAATAATCGGTAACTATCCAGCAAGAGTGAAGGTGATTCTGTTGGATGCACAGTGTACAATGTTTAAAATTTAGACTGGGACAACTCAACATTTTGCATATTTTTATAGGGTGCACACCGAAGAAATGTTGATTTATTCCTCTAACTCCAGAATGTCATTACATGAATGGATGGATGAATATGAATAGCAATAAATTCTAACTTTGCTTTGGACCTGCCAGGTATTGAGAATATGTATCATGCAACTTCTCCAACATGATGTCAAACTGATTTCATCTGTTGCAGTGTTTTGGTATGGAATCTTTCCTCCCTTGGTCACCACTGGGATTCAAAGACTGTTGAAGAGCAAAGTGGATGAGGCAAGAATCTGACCTTCCTGCTTTCTTTTTAACAAAAGCATTGAAAATTCCATGGGGCAAAATATCTATGTTCTTTCTTCCAAAATCTGATGAAAAATTATGGATTTGCTATAGTTTTGACTCATTTCTATCCATTACAGTAACATTATATTCAGCAAACAACATTGCAGTGAAGATGTCTGATGGGTAAAGGAATATTTACTCTCTTCTGAAAAGTTTCATTCAATCCCAGCTTTAAGATCATATTCTGTTTTGTTAGCTACGTTTTTGTTTTAGCAGGCAATAATTTGTGTACATAATCTGACTGACCGCAGCTTGTTTGCCTGAACATTTGTATTTCTGACCATGTTGTTCTGGCGATGTCATAATCTTCACTGATAAACACTTTGTGTAGTGTTATGATAAACAACAGAACTGTTCAAATCAAAATAGTGGGACAACGACGAGGACCTGATGTTCCTGAGTTGGAGGGAAGCCCCATCATGCCTTTCAAGTGAATATAACATACCTGTGTGACACGCTGGAGAAAGAAGCCAGCATTTTGAGGAATACCTCATCTAACTCTTTCCTGATGATCTTTTTACCCTCTAGTTCAGGTAATCACAACACAATATAAGCGCTAGGGTAGCATCAGCCTGCTCTGATCAACAAAGCAGAAACCCCAGAAATTCAATTGATTGTGGACCCCACCCCTGTTGTCCTGCCTGAAGGGCAAAGCAAAAAGCAATGCTCGTCTACATACCTCTAATTTCACTCCTCCATGTGGCAGGAGAGGGGCCATCATTTAGGCAGAGGATGTGAGGGTGTTGTGCTAAACACATAAAAAAGATGGGGGGGAGGGAGAAAAACAGACCTCTGTCAAGGTTCTGGTGAAGGAGAGGCACAGTCCACAAAGGGCTGATAAGGAAAAGAGAAAAACAGTACGGCGAAACGACCTCCTCAGCAGGAAACCAGACAGCTGACAACAGTAGTTCTTAAAGCTCGGACCAGTGGCCCTGAGGGGTCCCGGCTTCCGTCTTGGTATGTTAATTGCAAACACAGAATTCTTATAGTTTATGTGGAATAGCTCCCTGCAGAAAAAGAGGGTATCACATACTTAAAGGATCTCAAACGTTTTATTTTCACATATGACAAAAACAAGCAAAACAAAAAGACAGAAAACTTTTCTCTAACTTTTTTGTTGCTTCAGCTTTTCAGAAGTTCACAGAGAGCCCTTCAGTAGCGCAGGCGGCAGGATGAGAAAGTGTTTGTGTATGTGTTTGTTCTCACTTTTGTACACAAAGAAAAGGGAGAGGAAGGATGAGAGTTGGATATAAGTCACCCCCGTATGCAGACAGGCAGAAAATTACATCCCCCCACCTTGCCTTCATTTATTAGACAAGAGGTAGTTACCGTTTTGTTGGTCAGCATTAGCTTACTGCTCTATAATATTCAATCATGGTGGGAAATGCATTCGAACAAGACAGCAATGGCAAGTTTAGATCTTAGCAGGTCTGAGAAGTAAATGAAATGCATATTTAATTAGCTGTAGCTTTTGTGTGACACAGTTTTCTCATTATTTTGCATCATCTTCAAAGGAGCTTGTCACGAGCAGCAGCAGTTCTGCTTCCACTCCATTTTAATGCTGTTGTCATTCCAGCTCAGGGGACACAGTCCCTGTGGGTCCCCCACACGGTAGCACAAGAACTGTCTCTGCTTAATGTTCCGGACAGAAGCCTTGGGCAGAACAGGGGGTTCCGTTCATCTCCCAGCCAAAGGGCAGCTCACTCTGTTTTGTTCAATTCGTTTGTTTTTTTCTTTCTTGCAAGATATTAAAACTATGAAGGTGTTTAGGTGTGTGTGTCCTGCAGCGTTGGCCCCCCAGGAGAATTTATTCTGTTCATCTGAGTCTCAGAAGGTGGAATGATGGGTGGGTCTGCTATGTCTAACATCCTGGAGATCTGATCACAATAAGCTAGTACTGGAGTTCAGTAGCTGACAGAATGAATAGAAGCAAGTAAAAAAATCTCAAGAGGTGTTTATTGAATAACCATTTCATTCAGTAATGAAACCTCTTTTTGACTTTTGGGCATCCATTGAGACAAAAACAGCGATTTCAAGGATTAAAACAACAAACTTTTGAAAATGGGCTCCAGAATAGAAACTTATGAAAACATTACCATAACATTGTTGTATAAATGGACAAAACGCAACTGTGGCTGAAAATGATGATGCCATAGCCCCTCCTGGTGCATGCTTATTACAGTTCCTGGCACTCTTCTTCACGTTCACAGAGAGCAAATGGCCTACTATGACCAGAACAACAACACAAACACAAGTCGAACAGTTTGTCTGTTTGGTTTATGCTGCAGACTGCAGTGTAGATTTGATCAACCACTACTTTGTTCTCATTCTATAATGCTGATTTTAAAACCGCAGTATATTAAATAGCATTCTTGATTGTGTACATATGGGGACTGTTTAGGAAACAGTGCTATATGAATGTACAATGTTTTGAAAATGCAAGCTGGTGCACTGACACAAATGTGAAGCAAAAACTTCACATGGTCTGGCTACATGCAAAGCCAACATAAGTCTTTGAGGAGTTGTGAATTGTTGCCATGTGATGAAATTTGTGTTGCCTTGAAAAAAAAACAAAACGTAAAAAATAGTGCATGAAGCTGTGTCATAAAAGCAATGCAGCAGTGAGATTCTCCAGATGTCACACATCCAGAATTTAGTAGAAGTCAATAAATAATGTAAAAAAAAAAGAGAGTGTTAGGAAAAAAAATCAGCAAAGAAGTTAGACTTTCTGGTTAGCTTTGAAAATACTGCAGTTTCATTACACAAATGAAGTGTGTTTCATCAAACAACCTTGCAGTACCTTTCATGTGAGTAATGGAAGGCAAAAAATGCTGAGTGTTCAGTGTGAAAATACCATTAAAGTTGCTCTTTCAATTCCTGATAGTTTCTGGAATCCAACATTTTAAAAACACTCTAATACAACCTAAATTAAAGCCCACATGAGAGAAAAATGTTCCCAGGCTGAATTTCTACCTCTAGTACATAAATGATCTCTTTGATTGAGTTGAAAACATATCTTGCAGAGGTATCTACAGCTTTGCGGAAGTGGGGGATTGCTGCTTGACCTAAAACATTTAATCTTTAGAGAATAAGATAGGAAAATGTCAGGTGAATACAGCCTCCTTTAATTTCAGGAGAATGAGAGCAGAGTTTATTTGAGTGTGTAAACTGGGTGGCCTGTGAGGGTCTTGGGTCTGGTCTGCTTTGGGTTACGTAAATTAAATGAGTATCAAAGAGCCCCTCATTGAACCTTGTATGGACTAATAGCTTTGGATCTAATATGTCTACTGCAAAGATAATTAAAGACTCCCCCCGCTCAAGCAAAACAAGAGTGGGTGGACCTCAACAAGTGCCCTAGCAAAAGAACTAATGAGCTGGCAAATGCTGAAAACAGACCATTTTCATATGGTAATGTTAAATTTGTAGTGGATTCTTGTGGAAATAGCTTAGCTGCATGACCTGACACTCTCAAAACAGGAAAAGGCAATTTTGTTGAAGGGGGCAGTTGTTTGATAGCTGGGGTTTTTTTTTTTTTTTTTTTTGGGCAACGAGATGGAACAATGCCTGAGCCAATTAAAGAGCATTGAGCTGTGACCTGCAGGCTAGGGAGATGAAAACAGAACTGCTTAATAAACACTGTAACCGCCCCACTCTACTACTATCCTCTTGGAAAGCAAAGCGTTTTCATTAATATTCCGCCTTTCTTTCCCCTAAAAAAAGGCCACGGGATGGTGAACACTAAGTAGTATTATGCTCCCCTGTGGGTTTGCGTAGCTCCTTGCGGTTGTTGTGGTGGGGCAGCTCCAAGTTAGGTCAGGGTCCTCTAAACAGACTGAAAAGGCCTGAGCTCATTACACAGGCCTGGGCCAGGCTTGACAAGACAAGAAAACACAAAGTGCTCTGAGTGACTGAAAAGGGAACAGTACACCATCTGCTTTGGGATTATGCTCCCACTCAGAGAAAGTGAAGATGATTAGAAAGCAGAGAGAGATGGCAAGAGAACAGAGGGGCACAGTTGACAACATATGTTGCAAAAACTGAAGGGAAAATGACCACTGGCAAACCTTTGAGAAAACATTGTAAAGGCTGAAAGAAAACGGAAAGCTAGTAAAACTGCTGTCTCCACTGTCTCTTCCTCTTGATCTGTCTTTTAACTTTAACTTTTTCCGTCACTTCGTCCACGGAAGTGTGAAACAGTCACAGCGCTCTGCTAGACGGCAAAAACAGGGGATATGAAGACGAGCAGGAACACAGATGTATCCCGAGATAAAAGGAGTAAGTGAATAACTGATTAAATGAAGAATGTGAGAGGGAGACAACACAAAAATAGACATGTAAGGGGAAAATGCAAACGAGGCCTCCCCCTGAGTGACCTACATACCTGCTAAACCTGCTGTCAGTGGTGGCCTGCTCCTCTCATCACACTCTGAATTACTTTACATAATCTTTCGACTCTCCCTGCGCTGCTAGCGTTCTTGCTGCAGGAAGCTACTTACCTGGCTGTCTTCGATATGTATTGTGCTTTGCAATATCAAAGCACAGTGAGGCACTATAGAAAAGAGAACTTGTAAATTTGACACAAGGTGATGTGGCTAACCCTGACCATACATTTAAATGGGGTACACAGCAGCTGAGGGAGCTGTAGATCCATGTTTATTGAGGAAGGCCTGGATGTTTGTGTATCACCAAAGATATGCCTCGGGCCAGCTGACTGATTTATTGTTATGAATCGATCTCTCTTCCATGGCGCTCAAGGCCACAGGAGACCATGGATCAGACTGGTCAATATAATTAAAGTGCCCGTCTAGACAGCAGTGAAACCAGGAGGCCAGGCAGAGCTGCTGTCCATCACTGAAAGGTCAGCAAGGGAGTAAGCTAAATTAGCAGACGTAGAAGCACTGTGTATATATGTCAATTGCAAAACGATATGACTATAACAAATAACGATGTAGCGTATTAAATTACTATTGTGATAGCATCTTTAAATGATTGCTTGCTGCTTTTTGTAATAACTTATTCTACTGTATGCAATAAAATAAAACAATAATACCCTGAACAGTATCTAATAACTTATGGTTATTTTATTATCATAATTGGTTAATGTGGATTTTTTTTTTTGGAATGAAATGTTTAATTGAGTAAACATAAGAAATCAGAAAATGAATAAAAATCCCCTTCAGAAATATTTGTTTCACAAACCCCATGGTGGCATCAGCAAATAATTCTGTCTAATGTGAAGATAAAAGAAAAGCATCAAATTCTCACATGTGATAAATTAGTATCGCCACTAATTGGTAGATTTGTTTTGCTCTGCTGAACTGCAGCAGTAAATTGATAACCATGAAATTGTTTATTTAACCCTTTTCCAGCCAACTATTGGAACCCTGATGCATGCTGTATCTTATTTCATCATCCCTGTGTGCATTCTGAGCGAAGGCATCTGAAACATACCACTGCATTTAAAATGTTGACATTTGCAAACCCAGACTTGAAATCCAACCTGTCATGTCTGAGTGTCAAAAACCATCGCTGTCAGCAACTCATTTGGGTTTTCTTCTGTTTATGACTGAAGTCATGTTACCATCAACTCCTCTTAACTGCCTCCAGGAGACAGACGATCCCTGCAGAAATCATTCATTACTCAAATAGTGTCTGGAAACCAAAATATGTTTCTGATGTTTCAAACACATACTTGTTGCTCTTCTGCTGCCTGACGAATTCCCATTCTACCCGGAGTTCATTCGTTTTTGTGAACCAAACGGAGGGATGGAGCTGTGATAAGAGATGATCAAAAGAGGAGCGCCGACAGAGGACAGAAAAACTATGTTCCTTGCAGCTCACTCAATGAGGTCCCCTCTCTTTGAAGCTGGCTCGGGGCCCGAGTTGGCTGACATAATGGATATTATGCACATTGTTAGTCCACTATCCGTCTGACCACAGGCCTTTATATGTTACCAGTACGAAGATATTATAAAATGACTATCAAGGGAAAAAAAAAGGCATTTTGTCTGGAAAGTTTAATATTGAATAACAAGGAAAGAGGCTTCATTAAATATCTAGTGACCTAAAATTAGCAAAGCAAGTCAAAACAAGGAGTCAAATGGAGTTAAGCTATAAGGAGCAAAGCCAAATGGAACTCAACAATAAAAGCTAATACAGTGTGAATGAAGATAACATTGTGGGAAGTTTCCCTTAGTTCTCACATACAATGCTCAGCAGGGCAGTGACTGGTGTCACGGCCATTCTTGGACTTTCACAATCATTTTGAAAAGCTAGGAAAAATAAGCAGAGCCTATTGTCTCCAGCCAGTGGCAGCTTGCTCCCTGAGGAGCCACTCAGTTTTGCAGTTTACAATGTTATGCCAAAAATTAATTGTGCGCTGACAGTTCTTAGACACAGGAAGGACTGTATTGCCTTCCAGAATGAGATTTACATCACCGGTATCCCATTGTTCACAAAAGACAAAAGGGAATAAAACAACCAATTAGGCAAAGCTTCAAATCCTCTTTGCTACTGTGTGGAGCATAAATGCAAAGCAAACTTCAGCAACAACACATTGGGAGGAATATACCAATGAATTCAGAGATAAATTATAAAAAGAGGATGGAAAATGACTCTTGATTTGTGATTACCCTGAACACCCACTTTCCATATGACGTCTTGAAATAAATAATAAAAGGTAACCATACAGGGTCACTGACATGTGCTTGTTTTGTGTGTACCTTCAAGTTTCAAATACCTAATCTGCTGGATTTCAAAGGAGCTTATTTTGTCAGTTTTAGCTGTTTTGTTACACTCAAGCTGTGTCACAGAGAGCAAAATGCACAGAAATCCATACCCCCCAAATAATACTAGCCAGTTGGAGAGTAAAATCAATTCTCATGACACTTTTTAGAAGGGGATTCATTGTTCTTCTATATTGATTAATCTTTTTTTGTTGTCAGTCTTACAAGGGACATAGGGTTGTGCATGATGTGCATGTGGATATTTAGCCACCACATGGCACATGTTGGTTCTCCTACGCAGAGCCTAAAATACAGAGAGATGTCAGTGGTTGTGGCAAAGATACACAATAAATAAAGCAATCACAGGTATCTTATACTTAAAATATCCTGGCCACTGTGAGGAAAACATTTGAAAAATCAAGAAAAAAATAAAGTAGCCTTAAAAAAACTAGGAGATAATGAGGATGAACTGGAGTTTACTTGAGCTGCTTGGATGTATTTTTAACAACCCAACAGGTCTAAGGAGGGAAAAGGAAACAAAGGAAAATCAAAGGAGAGATGCGCAGTGGGAATGTCAGCACCAACAGCCTCTGGGCTGATGTAATGGTGCCTCGTTTCTTTGCTGTGCTGAGACTGAGATTGTTGTGATGCCTTGCTGGGTCTGTCTGTCTCCCTGTCTTCCGCCTCACCATCTCCTCTGCAGGAACTCTCCTGGCTTTAGTATGTCATTACAGCTTGTCCCCTACTCTCCTACCTTGTCTTCACAAAGCCATGCTTAGATAGAGACCACACCTCTTTAATATTCCATGTTCCACAACCTCAGCCTCCAGCTTCAGCAACGGCAAATATAAGTAATGATAGATGATATATTGAAGATTCATGCTGCCTCAATTGTGAAGTTAAGATTAGCCTTAAAAGAAGGTACAGACGCTTCAAATTCAAAGGCAGAATTACAGGAGCAGCACAGGATGGAATAACTGATCTTCATCACAGAGCAGTCTTGTGTATGACATGTATGAGGTTTGGGTTGGTCATTGCATCACACGCTAATGTTTTCAGGCAAAAGTTGCCCCAAGTTTGATTGGATAGAAGGATGACCCCCTGTCTACTCAGTGGCATTGAATCTGTGCAGCCATTAAATCTTACCTTTGGAACTAAGACAATGACTATCGACTCCTGTAGGAAAATCACACTGCATGAAGGAAAAACAATTTATGTTCACAACTCTGATTTATTTATTCCTAGCTTTAGGCAAAGACAGTCTTATTTTAATTTATGAGTCTTCCCTGAGCTTACTGAGGCGAGAGCCCACTCTTGCAAGTCACCAGAACAAAGCTTGGTGGATAGATATTTCAAACACAATAACAATATAGACTCCATTTCCATTTTGAAGCGTGTTATAAATATTCATAAAATAGACTGCTTGGATTTTGATTCAAATTGTGTGTCTCTGCATGTGAGTGGGGGTATCTTAAAACATATGATTCCCATAGTGATTTCAAATACATTCTCCTCACAGCTTACCTAACATAACTGTACTCCATGCAAATACTGTAGAAAACTGCACAAAATCCCCAGAATGCATTGTTGTATATTGTTTGAATCTTCAGTACGGTGTATTGCATCATTCTGAAATAACATGTTCAAAGCTAAAGATAAGAAGCCAGTTAAAACATCAAATACAATCATATGAAGCGACCTGGAGTATAAAACACAACAGATTGGAAAGATAAACTACAAAAACATCAGCAAATGACCTGTGAACTATTCCATATGTTAAAGTGAAAATCAGTAAAACACAAAGCACTTTTCTTTAGCCTTGAATAACTTGGTGTGACTGAGCTGAGGTTGCAATACTTAGCTGTGATACACACCTCTGTATGTGCAATATTGAGCTATGTGAGAGCAGCAGGGTGCTAACAGACAATGCTGACAGCTGAAAACACATGGGTAGAAATGTGCAGCTGCAAAGGGCTGTATCTGAGAAGAACGCTGTAATGGCATCGTTTGCTTCAATGTGAGACACTTACACTTAACCACTTCATCAGAGAAGCCTCCTGCTATGGCAGTTTTCAGAGGACTAGATTCTATTAAACTCAACACTCTACTAGTACATGCTGTAGAATTATAGAGTGGATTTTCATCAATCTCATGTTTTATAGCATCAAATTTAGATTTCATTCTGATAAATGTCTGGTTCACTGATGATATGATCTGGGGTTAACTCTCACCATGACACAGATGGGGGATATGTAATAACATAAAATTGATATAAAGCAGATGCCCTACTTGATGTGCACGATTTTAGATCAAATGTATAAACCTTTATAAATTCAAATATATAACAATTTCCTTTCTTGCTCATCCTCTCTTGTTTCTGGGCAAGCATCAGACTGCAAACAACATAACAGAGAGAAGAACATCATAGTTACATCACTATCTCTGATTTATTTTAGCTATTATTTTTATAATTGATAATAAAAAACAGCCTAAAAGAAAATTAAACAATAGGGTAACACACACACACACACACACACACACACACACACACACACACACACACACACACACACACACACACACACACACACACACACACACACACACACACTAGGTAGGTGTAGATGTATGTAAGAGTAGCCACCTGATATTCATCTGTCCTAAAACTGTTTGATTCATCTCCCATTACTGCCATCATTGTGAGGCTTTTATTACACATTTCAGTGAAGGTGATTTAACCTCAATGGATACAAACAGGTGGCCTGATTACAGTTATTATTTTTGATAAAAGGTTTTGACTCAGGAATCCTTTGGTTTTGTCTGGTGAATAGCTGGTTACACATGGAAGAGCCAGCCTGTGTTGGCCTGTATGATATTCAAAATCTGAGACAGTTTGGCTCTGCATGGTGTCTGAGACCATACGCTTCTGGACAAAATGCAATCTGTCTGCAATCAGGAATGACTCCGCTGTTTACTGCTCAAAGGTGGCATTGCACAGCCTACAGACCGTGGTGGCTTAGACAGTGACAGACACTGGTGGGTGAGGCAGGACACAATCGACAGGCTAGAGTGAAATTTCCCAGTGATATAAAGCCAGTAGTGTGTAGGATGTAGTCCAACGACTTTTCAGTGAGAAGGCCATCTGAGATAGGTCTGTCTGAAATGTTCTCTCTCCCCTTAAATTAATTGGATGTCAGTCAAACAGAAAGTGAAACTGAGGTAAGAATGTGACTCAGACCTTTGTGTTAGTGCAGTGGTGGGAGATGGGCGGCTGGAGTTCACAAGAGCTTTAATCAGTGATAACTTCAGGTAGGGGAAATTAGTAGGAGAATAAGGGAATGAATAAAGACAGATTATCCCATGTAGGAAATGAAACAACATAAATGAGTGATATGTCAGGACAAAGTGTGTAGGATTTATTGAGCACAAATATTTCAAAGATTTTAAACTGGTCCTTCCCAGAAATCAAGCACAGTGCCTGAGAACATTTAACCCATAATTTTGTAAATATGGATGTAAATAAGTTAAAAAATGGATGCATCACCTCCATCTTCGCCGAGGCAAAGCAGAACATCTACACAATCAGCAACTGTCAAGGTGTGTACCAAATATTAGAGTCACCATTTGTGTCAGACTGAATGTGAAATACAATCACAATCTCCTCCTCTATTCCTAAGTGATGTTGTTGGATAACAGCCAGAAAGGTTTTTTGTAAAATTAAGTTGGAGTAAAGTTGACCTTTGACCTTTTGGATATAATATATTGTCATTTACTTAGATGCCAGTCAAATTTTGTCATAGTTAGCATAAGAATCTTGAGTCATCCCCAGAAAAGACTTTATTAGGTCACAATGACCTCTGACCTCAAAGTCAAATAAATTCATGACTGAGGAAATTTGACTTTTGTGCCAGATGTGTTCTCTCTGGTATTCCTCGGATACTACGTTCACAATGATAGCATGGACAGACAGACAGAGACCTAAAGAAAATAATGTCAAGAAGGTAGATTTATTTCATTTCAAAATTTGTCAGCAAGCTCATAGCCGACAATTGTAAAAGGCCATTAAGACAAGGGGCTCCGACACAGAATGTGTCATGCAGATACACAGAGCTGCTCTTTGTAGTGTGTGTGGCTTCAGGGTGTGCATACTGAGTCCTGCCAGAGGAAGGAGGGTCTGGAAGCGATAGCTTTAACAATTTGTATTACAGTAATGAACTAGATTTTTTTAACTGAAGGATCTATTTAACTGGAGGATCTATGTATATTTTAGTAATTTTCAGTACTTCTCACCTGATTGAGGGTAACACAGTCTAAAAAAAACAAATACAAAAAAACAAACAAAATGAAGACCAGCTGTGTAAAAAAAAAGATGAGTGGGGTCCTGGTCAGTGTAGCAGCTTCACTTGATGATAATGAATGGATAGCAGGCACGCTGCGGCAGCCATGTTCATCTCTCAATACTTTCTGACTTCCTGTCTCTGAGCCTCCAGCTCATTGATGATCATCATGATGATTATGATGATGACAAAAGCACACACATATCTATCATTCTTTTAAAAGAAAGACTAAGGAAACTTCTATGCAATTGGACATTTAGGTTTTCAACAAAAGTTGCTCTAACATGAGTAAATTGTGTTTCTGCGCTCTAACGAGGAATCAAATGAGCACCCAAGCCAGCTACACATGCTTGGGTTAAAAGATAAACAGAAAACAGAAATACTTTGCCAAAGAGGAGTTGCTTTTACACGACCATGATAACATAGAGTAGAGTTAGATCTTAAACAAGTAATAAATAAATGCAAATTTTATCATTTATGTGATGCGAAAAATGATCTACAAATATCCAAAAGGTGACAATAAGACTGTACAAAGCATTTATAGTCAGTCCTTGTTGTAAATCTGTTAGCACCGGCTCTTCTCACCATCTCCATCACATTTTATATTTTAGATGTCTCCAGCCACCTGAGGCTCCCTGCCAAGCCTCGTACTTCTAGTGAAAAAGTGATGAAACACAGTTGGTACGGTAGACTCTAGATGAAGCTGAGACTGATAGCCGAGGAAAACTAGTTTGACAAACAGCCGACAACAAAAAGAAAGCTGACCATATCAATTCAGTCCACAAGTGTACAAATACACCGAACTGGATGAGAAAAATCAGACTCAATCAGGACCCATCCAACTATATCAAACACCATCAAATCAGATCTTACCCTCCATCTCCACAGTGGACTTTGTGGCATCATCTTCTATCTTCGCGGCAGCAGGCTGCACTTCCTCTGTGGGTGAGAGGAAACAGATCAGTGATGTCTTTATGTTTGTGACATAACGCACTCAGAGAATGTCAATGTCTCTGCAGTCAGGTGACCGCAGTCAACATTTTGACAGCTTCTGCTGTCATGTCTTCAATCAGATCTGCTTTGGTAGTCTGACAAAGCTCTGGAGAGAATATTGTGTATCAAATCCTTTATTGCTAGAAAAAACACATCTCTAATGTGATTGTTTGGGATCCATTAATGTTTGAGCAAAAAACAACTATTTCCATCTTTATTTTTCAAAGCTGCTATATATTTGATATCAAGATTTAATAAAGTGACTTATTCAAATATCCGTACCTTGATCTTTATCTTTATCATTGTCAACACATTTTTCTTCTTTATTGTTGTCCTTGTCAAAGCTTGTATCTTCATATTTCTGGGTTTCATTTTCACAGTTATCCTTTTCTTCGTTTGCCTCTTCACTTCCTGAATTTTCATCTAGGCACACAAACATTGGAATATTAAAAGTACATTTTGACAGGCGAATTCAAGCATGCAAATTCAAAACCTTCACATTAAATCCTCAAATGCAAAACGAGCCCATATGTCATTACCGCTGACAGAAATCACTTAAACATTTTCACATCAACAGGTTTCTCTGTTCCAGCTGGAAAGGCATGGGGGTAGACAAGAAAGTAGGTAAAACTGTCAGAAATACCCATTTCTGTAGCAGAAGTGTTCACTTTAGGTGGTATACACGAGCCCAAATGTAAATTTAACCAGCTGGTTAAGATTACTCATGCATGAAGCTCCTCAGGACGTAAAGCCTGCAGCCCCCAGACGACCAGTTCTGGTGCTAGAATGTGTGTATTGTGAGAAATAGGTGTGTAAATGTTAACAGAAAAGTAAAATGTTAATAAACATGCTAATAAAAATCTGTGCACAAAGGGCATATCTTACCAAACTAACTAACACCACATAATTGAATACCATATTGATTTGTGGTCACATTTAGAAGAATGATGGTGTTGTTTAAACTTTATACTGTTGATCTTTTTCCAAAAGCTGTTTAAGTCGATCCACTGGACGTTAAGAAAGTTCTTGAAGACGTTTCGTCTCTCATCCAAGAGACTTCTTCAGTTCAGAGGGTGGCTGATCATGTCCCAGCTTATAAACCCTGTGGGGTGTGGTCAGCCCTATTCACATTCCAATGGCCGTCGTTGAAACCCGTCTGGCTCCTCAATGATTGTTGGTGGGGGTGTCAAAGGTCGCTGAGGCCCCGTCCACACAATGACGGATATTCGCGTCCACACGACAGCGTTTTCAAGAAAATCTCTGTCCACATGTAAATGCATACATGCGTTTTTGAAGACGGCTATAAGCATGCCAAACCATGTGGTGGCAGTATTGAGTAAAAATTTTATCCAACAGTAATCCTCCATGTTCTGTTGACACAAAACGCCTGCAAGAATGCTGCCATCAACAAGGGTCGTACATCCATCATGTTTGTACACACGGGCCCATAAATATGACGTCACAGCGGTTTTCGTTGCAGGCAAGACGTCAGCGTTTTTAAAAAGCTGCGGATACACCGTCCACACGGCAACGCAGACCTGGCGTTTTTTAAAAAAAAATCCACCTGGTCCAGCGTTTTCAAGAAGTTGCGTTTTCGTTCCGCATATCTGCGTTGTCGTGTGGACAGAAGGCGTAAACGCAACAAAAAAGTTGCGTTTTCAAAAAGTTCCGGCATCGTGTGGACGGGGCCTGAGATGTGAGTTTCACCTTTGTATGCTAATGAGGGTCATTAACATGAGACACATCACCTGGGTCAATCTGCTGAGACAATCTTTTTGGGAGTTTTGAAAGGACATGATTGTAAATGGGAGAGAGGTGATCTCGCAGACCCCCCCCCCCCCCGTTCAGGGATGGCTTCTCCACTTTGACGTGGATGGCCTCTTTCACTCCTCTCTCAATCCATTTATCTTCCCTGTCCAAGATCTGAACATCGGTGTCCTGAAATGAGTGACCCTCTTCCTTGAGGTGAAGGCAGACTGCTGAGTCCTGTCCTGATGTGTTTGTTCTTCTGTGTTGAGCCATGCGCCTGTGTAGTGGTTGTTTGGTTTCCCTTATGTAGACATCTGAGCATTCCTCGTTGCATTTAACTGCATACACCAATGCAACGAGGAATAACCATGGATAACCATGGATAACCATGACCTGGATGACTGAGAACCTACACAGACATTGTTGATCTTTCGAGCTCCTACCTTTCTGTTTGTGTCTCATAATTGCACATATCAGGTCTTGGATATCATCGCAGAGATGAATGTGCTTTGACTCGCTCGTAGAATAGCTACACAACTCATGTATAGAGAGGCTCTATCTGTCAAATCTTTGTCAATGAAATGGGATTTGAACAAAACAAAAAGAGGAGAGGCGAGGTGCTGCCGGCTGCCAGTATGCAAATGGAGAATCATAATTATATACCAGCAGCACAGAGGATAGCTGGGATAGAGAAATGGTCCTAGCTCAAAGTTAAAATACACACACGCGCGCACACACACACACACACGCACACACACACTCTCAATGCACAAGGCTTTGGCTGTCAGTAGAAAACGCATCAGAATTTGGAGGTCTGTTCATCGAGCCTGTACTGATGCATCTGGAGCTTTGAATAGAATGTATTTATCTCCCGTTAACAAGACTGATCAAGTCGGATCTTTAATCAAACTCAGGAGAAGTGAAAACCAGAGCAATGAGCTAATTGTCAGTTCACACCACTATTCTCCTCTAGAAATAAGAGTTACATTAATGAGCACTCCTTCCTGCACAATTGCAACACACATTGCAATGTGCAGAGCCCCAGTCCATTTTGCAGTAGACCTGTAGTTGTACTTTACCTGGTTTTTGACTCTCCATCTCCACATCCTCATTTTGTGCAGCATCTACAAGAAGGATTCAAAAAAGTGGGAAACATTTGAGTTCAGTGCTCATCCCTGGAGTTGAATTGACTTGGCTTTCAATATAATCTCAAACAGTCTTTTTATTTCATCTCTTTGTGTAACTTTGTCTTTGTACTGCAGTATGAGAGCAATGGAATCACAAAGACATGCATAAATTAAGTGACAAAAAGAAGGGAAAAAGAATGTCACATCTGAAGCCATGCATAATTGAGGGACTTCTTTGTTCCGGGCTTCTATGATAAAAGAACTTTATTTGTCAGAGTGGTGGCACACAGGATGGAGAGACTGATGACTGAAGACGGAGCGAATATTACACTCAATTTTTGATGACAAGTGACATCAAGAAGCCGTGGTAGAGCCAAGGGGCTTAAAACACATGTTAATGGCCCGTAGAGCTACATTACCATTGTCACCCTCTTCTTCATCACCTGTTTCCTCTTTACCTGAGAAGAGAGGAAAAGGAATCATCACCCAAATACATTCATGAATGAGAATAAGGTCAGTCGTTCATTTTGAAAAGCAGAGCTGTGACAGTAATGGTCACAAACTGTTCTCTCCAGGCAGAATACTGATCTTGTGAGGCTGGCATCCCATTTTGAAAACTTCATGTCTAGCTCATTTTTGTTAATGGGCTTTTTGTCTTACGTTATTGTTTAGGACAGGTAATTTATTAGCTTTGGTAGCCTTGTGACAGTGAACAGTTTCTCAGATGTGCCGCATTTAGTTTTTGTTGGATCAGATGAGGCTAAAGCCATGCTAGCAGCTCTGTCAGGCTGTAATCATGTAGAGCAATGTTTTACGTTAAATGCCTCCTTAGCATCTCAAAGCTGCTTAAGGTAAAATTATTAATGATAACCATTTTATTGTAGCTCAGTGTAAAAACAACACACGGCTTAAGACCAGGGGAATGACACCAGTTGTGCACTTTGAGAATATACAAAATAGCATCAAAATTAAAGATCCAGCACAAAAAAAACTGCATCATTATGACAAAATAATAGGTGTGGTTTTCAAAGGCTGGTCAAAGGATCCCTGGGAGAACTAAACAGAGTTTTAGGGGGTCCTACGTAGAAAGGGGACTAATTTATTTTACATTTCATTTCCATCTGTTATGTGTCCACGTTCAGCCATAGATTTATTCACTTCTGTTTTAAAAGCAAAATTCTCATTAGAATGGGGAAAATGTCATTAGATAGAGGTTTGAGGTTTCATTTTGGGTTCCCATTGAATATTACTATGCAACAGGTTACCTTCAGTTTTCTACATATATCACTGGAAAAACATTCACACACCTCAAATCTTTATATAAACATTATAATTGCAACAGTCAATCAACCTATAATTAAGAGTCATGAGATTGTTTGCTGACCTATAGACACAACCCTATAGCCATTCTGTGTGCACAAAAGCTAGATCAAATCAAACAAATGTAATCCTTGTGTCATATTTGCTACCCCCATCCTTTTACCCCCTTTCTCCTTTTTCAACATGCTTATGCACAATCTGACTTACATATAAACCAATGACATTTGGGACAAATTGAGTAAATGGAAGCCATGACACCAATAAGAGAACATGTTCTACAATGGCCATTGTGCAGCTTCTATAATTGCTTTTTTAACAAGCTGTAGAGAGAAACCATTTTTTCATATCTATGCAATTTTGCCCTGCACTCAGAACAATAAAAATGCCATCCTCTATTAAATGGGAAAAGGGCCAGCTCTACCAGTCTGCATGTTTGTCTCAAGTGCCTCCGTCCATCACACAGAACGCTGGTGACACACAGTAGATGGCAACCCTTTCTATTAATCATGACTGGCATTTTGGGATGGAGTCACAGACAGAGGGCTGAAAAGACTTCTTCATTTGGAAAACAATGTTTCGTTGGCAATGAGGTCATTCCACACATTTCTTTTGTGTTTTAAAATCAGACTTGGTTGTAACATCTGTCTAAAATGATTCCAAACAACAATATATCACTTATGACAAACGGCTGAATTTAATTTCCTCTCTCATCATCTGTATTTGGCTTGTTGGATAGAGCTATATTCAATTTGTGATAAGGGAAACTAAGGGATAAGCGGCAGATATAAAACATTTGTGCGCACGCAAACTAAAAATGATTGTATGTAGGGCAGATGTGATTTATAACAGCCGCATGTTAGGTTCAAACTGCCTCTCCTCAAAGCAGACAGCCAATGAGGACCTCCTCCTCATTCAGGTGCTACAAACAGCAGATGGCAGTATTGTCACAGCTTTCCTACCTAATATTAACTGGACTAAGCTGTCCTCACTGTGAAACAAGGTACAACATACTTCACACAAAAGGGCTTTGGCCAAAGGCTCCACCTGAAGACGTGAAGTGTCAAAACTCTCATGAATTCCACAGTGAGAAAGACAAAAACTGGAAGGTGTCTATGTCTCAACTACATTGGTGTTGAAAGAACAACAACACCGTAGTGCTTTAATAAAATGTTAGTCTCACACAGCTAAATAATTTATATGAGGCAGGATCAGACGAAGGGGTACAATATCACAAGGAAGTAAACAATTTAGATGCTGAAATGTAACCTCGTCTGTGCTGCAACTAAGCTCTAAGCTCTGTCTCCTTTCACTCCCCTTCCTTCAAAGCCAAGTGGAGCACACGACAAAAACACTAAAAAAATGTGGCAATAAAAGGGGGTCCTGAAAAATTAATAAGACATGTGTAGAGGAAAAAGAGCTCTGAGATGACCAGCAGATATCATTCTCAGACCTTTTGCATGTGAAATGAGTGTGTTGAAGAAAATGCAAGTACATTTAGGAGCGATTGCTGCTGGGTGCCACTGAGAAAAGAAAGATGGAATCCCAGGGAGATTTTTACTGTCTGTCCACACATTGTTATTAATCTTCATGTCCATTCACACTTGGTACCATCTCTCACCATCTACCCCTCTCTTCCCCTGGCCTTTCCCGGCATACCAGGCAAGCAGACTAGCCAGGAATTGATTTCTGGCTCAATGTTCACATTTTACTATGTCCTGTGACATTCACTAATCTCACTAATACCAATCTGATACCAAATAATAGACACAGCGGGGCTGCATGCCAAGTCAGGTGTGCTAAAAAGGCTATACTCTTCCCTTGGACCTCTGTGCCAGTGTTTGCCTCTGTGGCTCACCCTCCCACTCTCTTTCTCTATAGCTCGCAGCATGTGCATGCTGTGCTTCGGTTTCATGTGCATTACATCACATCTTGCACACATGCACACACAAATTAATCTGTGACCAGTTTTTGCAAATACACTTCAGGGTTATTTGTAGTTGATGAGAGATCGTGTGTTGGCTTCTTTTAAAAAGGACTTGAGATACGGGTTATCAAAACTCAACAGCTGTTCTGTTGGATTGGATTTGTTTGAAAAAAAGTTGAATTGAATTTTTTGCAACTTTTAAACATTAAAATGTGTTATTTAAAGTAACACATTCAACAAATATTTTATATTGCTGTTGTAACACACATGTTTTATTAAGAACTGATTGTGTGTGGCTGCTATGCTGTCCTAGTCTTTGGAAAAGACATTTCAGATCTCAAAGAAACTTCCTGGTTCAATACAGGTAAAACAAAACCAAAAACAACTAAAAAACAAAACAGAAAGACAATTCTGAAATGTCAACAGCTCAGAATATATCACAATATTATTATTATTATTATTATTATTATTATTATATTATTATTATTATTATTATTATTATTATTATTATTATTATTATCAATAATAATAATAACAATAATAATAATAATAATAATAATAATAATAGTTACAGAGATAACAATATAGAGAAAATTAGATAAATTTTAAACCGTGAAACAATAACATGTAAGAACTCCTTTGATTCGTTCTGACATTGCTCTATATCTTCTTACAAATATTAAATGACATCAGCTGTATTGTTTTATTGATTTATTTTTTTACAATGTGTGTTTGTGTTCATTGTATGCTTTCTCTATTGTTCCACAATCCACTGAATCTGAGACAAAATTTCGCTTGCGTGGTGACAAAAAACAACTGTAAATGTGGCAATTGTTGTGCGTGGGCCAAAGCACCCTATAATTACCACTAACCAGTGTATTCATCAGGAAGAATGAAAAGAGTGGTGAAATCTCTTATGCTTTCTCTTCATCAATCCTGTACTTAAAAGCCCCTCATGCCTGGCCCACGGACTGAGGAGTGTGAGGGATGTGATGGATGTGACGGAGGAGTATTGACGGACACACTCCACCGATTCTGCTGCACAGTGTAATTTATTCCAAAAGGTGCTAGATATATTGTACATACAGGACAGGTGACCTGCTTTGCTGGCTCCACAGACGACGTGATGAAATATACAGTATATGGTTATATATAGCATGTTTTTGTTGGATGAAGACATTACACAGGTGTTGGGAAGCATTTTATTATGTCATATAGCTGACAGCTGGTTTTTCTTTTTTCTGGCTGGCATTTCCTCTACCCTGTGCCATCTTGACATCCGAGTGTTTCCAATGATTTATCACTCTTATGTGCTACATTGAACCGGTCCTAACCTTTATAGTGCAGCCGATACAAAATCATTTCATTCCCTTCCTTTGAGAGAGGTTGTCTCAAGGACTGAGTGTTCCCATGCTAGAATGCAATGCCAAGGCCTTTTGTGAATGGATTAGTTAGTATTAAGCTGCTGGGCCTGATAAATTAGGATTTATAAAGATTATTACAAAATACTTATGCCCTCCTAATGCCGGTGATTGAATTTGTGAATCATATTAAATTACTGCTGTGGATTATGGAAAGGTATGTTGAGTAGGGAGGAAGAAATGACTACTCTGCTTTGTTAAACAACATGGAATTTATTGGTGCCCTTGAAGTGTCTGCGCTATCTAGTCCATCCTCACACAATCAACAAGAAAACTCTTTTTCGCAGATGAAAACAAGTCGTCTGCTATCTTCAAAAATTCCTTGCAACCTTAAGGCTTGAAGACAAATGGATGGTGTACGATTTTAATTGCCTACTAACACCCTCCAGCCTAAGAATCTAATTATCTCTGGTCCATCGTATCGGAGAAGCCTATAACTGTTTCAATATTACACATCCAAAGGGGCTGAAACTGCAGAATAGCCAGATAATGGCTTCTTAAACAACTTTGCCTCTAAGAAAACATTCATTTATAAAAAACTAAGCTTCATCTTGTATTCATTTCCCAACAGAGCAACTTGGTACCAGAGAGCAAAGGGTTACTGACCAAGACTGAAAATGTCTTCATAAACAGAAAACAAATTATTATGTAAACACATGTAATATACACAACACCAAGCATTGTAACTTGAGCTATCTAGAACATGAAGTCATTGCTAATAACATTAAAATTAAAACGCACACACATTCATGTAAAAGCACACACACTCACAGTCAGACATAGATATACAGTACCTCCATTGGTGTCTTCATTTTCTTCCTTGGTTGTGGATTTTGTAGATGGTGGTGTGTTATCTACAAATAAATAAAAGTGGGAATGAAGTATTGTTGTCCCACCCAACACATTCAGGATGTGAAGGGCGTGACAGCTTGTCAATTTGTGAGAGATATAGCTTTTGGCAAGTCAAACACATCGCAGCAGTGATTATTTCAACGTGGCCGTCCTGTCTGGACTGACTGTGCTACAAGAGGCTGTGAGAAAACTCAGCAGCTCTTACACGGTTTTGTTTTATACCTGCCTGACAAAAATGACTCCTGTGGGACAGCAGGGAGAGAATGTGAGTCTTTGAGATCAACTCCAGAGCACAGTCTGGGACAAAGGCTCCATTTCATGTGAGAATAGCAGTCATTCGAACCTTTGAAAGGGTTCCAGGCACACTGATTCAAACTCAGGCTGATGGAGCAGAACAAAAGGCCAGTCCTTGGCACTGTTGCAGAACCCCATCAAACAAGGCCAAACTGGATGGGGCAGGACTGGCATGATGGTACAACAGAGCTAAGAATCATCAGGGGTTATTTAAGTTGGCTGGTTATGTTCTGATGCCATGCCATATATGCAATATAAAATAGTTGGTGGTCAATGACAGACGGCGTTGCTCAGGCGCTAACAATACAAACTCTCAACTCGCAGCCAAGCTTTTATGGTTTAGTCATTACGTGAACATTGTTTCACTCTGACATATCACATTTTACAGCGCATATAAAACACAATTTTTATGTTCAGTCAAAATGGAAGTTTATTGAAAACACAGATGCATGTAACTGATGAAATTGTGGGGTTGACTTTGGAGAGAAAAACATTTTGATAACACCCTGGGTTCCACATCAGAAGTACACTTCCTTCAACGGACAGTAAAACGCGCTTGTTTTCTGCTTAGTTGGTTGCACGTGTTGTGCGACGTCTTGGAGGGAAATGGCCGTTAGACCTGACACATCCCTCAGACTCGTAAAAGAAACCTCTGGTCTCAGGCCTACTGCTTAGAGAAAAGTGTCTACGAATGGAAAAAAACTATTTTCTCCCAACAGCTATTGAATCCATTTTTTTCCTGAGTTGTAATGATATTAAAAAAAATACAAACACTGCCATTAGTTATATGTAGAGAATGGAGTGCTGCCCCCGAGCAGCACTCCATTCTCTACATCTCAAACATTCATCTCTCTTGTATCGCCCAATTCATTCTTGCAATCATAGATTGAAATTTAATTTAAAGACGTACGAACATGGCTGTTCATATCTTGGGGAACTGTTGTGGTTTATCCCAATAAGCAGTGCCTGGGAGGTTCAGTCTGCGTGCCAAGATAGTGCTGTGATAACAGCATTATGCACTGACAGTTGTGTTTATGGTATCACTCAACACGTGTTGTACAGGGATGTTACGCTGCTGTTTGAAGGCAAGGTCTGAAGGCAAAATACCAGGAGCTTCAGCATCACTCATATGAAGAGGTGTTGGGAATTAGCTGTGGATATAAACTCTTGTGAAGTAATGTACCTGACATTAAATATTTTTAACTGTGATGTGACAGGCAGTGGATTCAACTTGTCATCAAATGAATAAACATCAGATTTCTTCTGCTGCAAAAAACCGAGACACAATCACTGACAAAAGCGGAAGCTACGCCACTCACTCAGCCTGTGTGTACTTTAATGGAGGTGTTAAGGTGAAAAGGTAACCATGAAATATTCTGTCACTCACCTCCCTGGAGCGGTTCCTCTGTAACCTCCATGTCATTGTCTGTCAGAAGAGGAAAAAGACAGCGTGCCAAACAATGTTACTTCATATCAGATAATACAGAGAGTCCCAACAACTTGTTTTCTTGATTACTTAGAGAACAGTAATCTGATGTGTACTCTGTTGGCTAAATATGGTAAAAAAACAACAACCCCAAAACAATAGAACTTGTAATATTATTTCACATATTCATAAAGCCGACTGTTGAAACCATTTCTCCTTCTCCCTCCACACTGGTTGCTATGCTAAGTAATCCAACCAACAACCCCACAGGTACTCCCTCATTTCCCTGAACAAATGGCCTTAGATCTGGTGAGTTATCAAACCAAATGACTGTGTGAGTGTGTGTTTGGTAAGATGAGTCACATTCATGAGACATTCTCTTTCAATTAAATCTTTACTGGTAGGTTCAGCATAAATGGCACAAAACCTCCCATTTCCTTAAATTACAAGGTCTGCAGACTTGGGTGGGCAACCGCAGCGTAAAAAACCTTTGATTTTCTCCTCTTTTCTATATGTCTCTGTTGTCAACACATTGGATGAACTCTGGGTGTCTCTCGGTGGATGAGTTATGTTGCTTGTTGGAACATGAAAAGAAGGTACTGGATGCTGTTTCAGGAGGAACAGTGTATTTCTTCTCATGGCTCCTGGCTGTAATTATAACAACAAACCTCAGCACACGGTCCGTGTACCTCAAGATCTTGTTTTGTATGTTTTAATGTGCATTACTCATATGAATGCATTTCACAGTATATTTACACACATACATACACACATACAGTGTGTGCATGTGCATGTGCATGTGTAAAGAAACAAGAGTGAGATTTGTTGAGAGGTTGTAGTCATCTGCTCTGTAGAAGTGTAACAATCAGAGCTCCCTGTGGATCCAGCGACAGACTTTTCTTTTGTGCCGTACTAAATCTAAGGGTTCAGGCCATTAATATAACTCTGCTCAGGAAAAAAAGAACCACTGATACAGTATAACAATAGTGCAAGAATGGAAACATGGATTGCTGAGTTAATACGGCATGATATAACATTTTTACTCTTCAACACCGATGTAAAAAGGGGAAACATATCTTAGCCCAGAACAACAATAAAAGATATCTTTATTTATTTCTTTTTTATTTCAAGGGGTAAAGTTAAGTCATTTTCAGAGATAGGTTCACTGAAGGGATTCTTACTTGGTTTGAGCTATTGTGTAAAAAATGAGACTTTATCAACAGTTCAGTTTGACATTTGGAGAAATGTTCATTCACTTTCTTTCAGAGGGTTACATAGAAGGTTCAATAGCATAAATTTTTCTGCGCTAAATATGGAACTGCATTGAGAAGCATGGCTACTTTAACTTCCTGTCCAAAAGTGACAAATAAAGCAACCCAAAACTCAAGCTGTCCACATAACTGCTTATCCTTGCAGGGTCACAGGGTGAGGTACGCTGCCATTTCATGAAAGGACTGTCAAATAAAAATGCAAGACACCACTCACAATCCATGGTCAAATAAGTCACCAGTTCACATTTATTTCATGCTTTTGGACTGTGCAAGGAATCTGGAGCACCAAGCAAACGTAGGGACGACAAGCAAACGCCACACAGATCAGCCCTAGGTTGGAATCTTACTCTAGACCGTTCCTGCCGTGAGGTGAAATTTCTAACCACCACACTACCAAGTTGAACCTCATTTGTCTTTGTATGCATTAACAAACCAGATCTAACATGTTTATTACTGAACTCTGCTCCTTCTGTGTCTTTTTGCTAAGTTAACCATCAAACTGCATTTGAAGGCATAGATATGTGTGGCCTCTTCCGAGAATTGCCACCTTATCATGATGGGGGAGTTTGAGTGCCCAAATGATCCCAGGAGCTATGTTATCAGGGGCTTTATGCTCCTGCTAGGGTCTCCCTTGGCAAACAGGTCCTGGGTGACAGGCCGGAGCAGTACAAAAACCCCTATGATGAAAAAAATATCAAGGGCCGTTACGTTGCCCGGTATGGCACAACTGGGGCCCCACCCTGGAGCCAGACCTGGAATTGGGGCTCATATGCGAGCGCCTGGTGGCTGGGCTTCTGCCCACGCAGCCCGGCCGGGCTCAGCCCGAAAGGACGACGTTGGCCCAACCTCCGGTGGACTCACCACCCGCCGAGGAAACTGTAGGGGACGGGTGCAGTGTGGATTGGGTGGCAGTCGTCAGCATGGGGCTCAACGACCCAATCCCCAGACAAAGGGTCTAGCTTCAGGGACATGGAATGTCACCTCGCTGGGGGGAAAGGAGCCAGAACTTGTGAGTGAGGTTGAGAGGTACTGACTAGATATAGTCGGGCTCACCTCCACCTACAGCTTGGGCTCTGGAACTCAAACCCTTGAGAGGGGTTGGATTCTCAACTTTTCTGGTGTTGCCCAAGGTGAGAGGCGGTGGGCTGGTGTGGGCCCAACAGTGAGCTGTGGGGCCATAAGTTGGAGTTCACCCCAGTGAATGAGACGGTCGCATCCCTGCGCCTTCGGGTTGGGGACAGGTGTCTCACTGTCATTTCAGCCTACGGGCCAAATGGCAGTGCGGAATGCCCGACCTCCTTTGAGTCCCTGCAAGGAGTACTGAATAGTGCTCCGACTGGGGACTCCATTGTTCTCCTTGGGGACTTCAACGCTCACGTGGGCAATGACAGTGACATCTGCAAAGGGGTGATAGGGATGAACGGCCTGCCCGATCTGAACACGAGTGGTGTTCTGTTATTGGACTTCTGTGCTAGTCGCAGTTTGTCCATAACACCTTGTTCAACCACAGGGATGTCCATAAGTGCACATGGCACCAGGACACCCTAGGCTGGAGGTCGATGGTCGACTTTGTTGTCGTATCATTAGACCTCCGACTGCGTATGTTGGACACTCATGTGAAGAGGGGCAGAGCTGTCAACCAATCACCACCTGGTGGTGAGCTGGACATGCTGGCAGAGCAGGGGACCGGACAGACTCGGCAGGCCCCGAACGTGTTTTGAGAGTCTGTCGGGAATGTCTGGCAGAACCCTCTGTCATATATATACAGTATACATATATATATATACACACACACACACACACACACACACACACACACACACACACACACACACACACATATATATATATATACAGTATATACTTGTGATTTATGTACAAATATAAATAAATGGAATGAGAAAATAAGCTAACTTGACCAGATTATGCCATTACTGATTGAGAGACTTCACTTCTGTAAGTTATTTCACAAACACATTTTTCCAGCAGCACAGACTTAATTTTCATCCCTCATAGGGCTTCTTCAGCCCTTCTCATCTTCTGTCCACAAACTACATGGGTGGGAAGTATGTAGGTTATGGGTTTGGGGGTATGGAGTGTTTGATGAGCTATAGAAATTAATGTTGATTGGAGGTGTGGAGGGAATGCAAAAGCCCCTGCAGACCTGTAGGGAAAAGAATAGATGGAATCCAGCTTGTCAGCAGCCACCCGCATCATATTAGTGGTCTAGTATAGCCTGAATCAATTTTAACACGCTTTTACACTCCACAATCTCAGCTGCATGACTGCTTCCACA
Organism: Antennarius maculatus; assembly: GCA_013358685.1. Lineage (NCBI taxonomy): Eukaryota > Metazoa > Chordata > Actinopteri > Lophiiformes > Antennariidae > Antennarius > Antennarius maculatus. The sequence continues at coordinate 6,185,290 of CM023616.1, read as the reverse complement.
CTACGTGTAAGTAAGCATGTGGTCAAACATGATCTATGGACCACTCTAGATATTTAATAGAATCATGTCATGTAATTAATTACATTGATTAAGCGCTGCAGGTCATTCAATTAGCAGTTATAGATTCTATTTGTCTAAAAATACATCCATGATCATTTCAGTTCAATGTTTGGAGTTGTGTGAATCCCTTCTAAAAGTGCAAACACTAACTGTCCTGTTAGCCAGATCTGTCACAGCACCTGTTACATCATTAATGTATTATTATTAATGTAAAGCATGGTACTGCATAAGAAAAGATTCATGTGTAGTTGCTGTATAGCAGCTTCTTTTGTAGCTTTTCATTTATCATTATTTCTACATTTGAAAGGCGTCATTATTAAATTGATGACCTTAAAGAACTGAAGTGCTCCTTGAACCAGCACTCCTTAAAAACACTAGTCTGCTTGTGAGACATCAACAATCGATACTCTTGGAACAGCAGCTCTTCTGGAGTGTCACATACTACCCCCTAAAACAAAACAAAAAACTGATGTTCAAACCTCAACAAGGTACAGTTTCCTGTTTAACAAGCATTTACTTGCGTTTTATGGTGGATGTGCCTGATTGAATGGGTATAAATGAAAATTCCAGTCAGCAAAGGCTATTTTTCAGTTTCTTCCTTCTGCAGAGATGTATCCATATTTTTACTTCTCCCACAATGACAGCTTGTAGGAATGCACGTTGTAATAAAGCAATTTCCTGTATGCAAATGTCCTGTTTACACTTTCCTGTTCCAGTCATTGTCACTTGACAGATTGCTTGAATATGAGGGAAGCAGCTGTACGATGAAAAATGAGAATAGTAAGACTTCAATAAAAAAATCTATTGTGCCTCCTCTCAGCTGTACACATGCTTGAAACTCATGTCACAAAGACAATTCTGAGCTTCATATGAAAACACACACACATACAAATTACAGACAGATAAAGAACACTATTCACAACAACTCAATAACAACTGGCTGAATAAGGAGGCAGTGGAGAAGCTCCCCCTTGATACAATGAGGATGAATAATAGAAAGTGGAGGGATGAGGTATTGGGCAAGTAGTGATGCAAGACAGAATTACAGAAAGAAGAGAGGTGGAGGTTGATGTGACAGAGGGTTTTTTAATGCAGGAGGATGTTGCAGGAGAAGGAAAAGTCTGAGGCCTCTGTGTTGCCTCAAGGTATACCTGCCTATCTGTCTGTCTCCAGCACTGAGGATGATGGGATATTCTGAAATCGCTCGAGCACACCTGCAGAGCTAATTCACAAGCTCCAATTCAATACTGACATTCCGTGCAGCCCAAATGTGAGTCTTTTCACAATATAGCTTTATGGATTCCCAAGGTGGTGCAATCAAACCAATCAGCATTTCTTTCTTTATAGCAGATGTATCAACTACTGTAAAAGACATTTATATGGTGCAACCTGGGAGGATAGAGCATTTGAATTCGCTGCCTTGCATGAATGTCTTGTCTATAATCATAGCACCTGTAATTATGTTATGTTTGAGAGGTACAAGTTAAAGAGATGTTGTTTTATAGAGGGCGATGAAAGCTTTAAACAGGTAAACAAGATGAAAGATTGGAGCAGGTGTAGGCGATCAACGTGAAAAAACATGTTTGTCTCGCTTAAGGCCCATGACCTTGAGTGGGAAAGACACATTTACTTACTGGTGAGGTTTATGATGGAATTAGTATCTTCTGTAGCCCACACATACATACGAGCAGTGACAAAGGTAGCTTTGGCCCCATAACTCACATGGCAGGCGAAGTGCTCCGGTTTACGCCCCACTGCGTGCCACTGTTGCATTCTCTGATTCCAAATTTAATTCAAGACCAACCACTGGCTTCCTCATTACCAACTCATGCATGGATATGAAAGTTTTAAAGAGCTATTTTCTGATGAAGTAGTATGTTTTGTGACATATGCAAAGCCTGTTGGTTTAGTTTCCACTCTGTTCCCAGTCATGGGGAGATATGGGCCGTTTATCCACTGACAGCACTTGTAAATGGCAAGAGTGATAACTGGAGAACAACAGCACCAGATTCTCATCTCAGAGCACTAATATGATGAGACAGGTGCTGGGTGCACGGGGGCAGCCAATATAATTAAGGTCTGTCCCCAGAATGCAATCTTTCAGCAGAGAGCCTGGGCCGGGAGTAGGACAGCTGATGTGAGAGCAGGGGAACAAAACACTCTCCATCTGGGAGCAGTGAGATGAAGGCCTGAGAGCCTGTATTCCACTGGGGAGGGAAAAGCGAGGTAAAAGGGAGGTAATGCTAGGCTGGTGAAGCCAGCCAGCCTCTTTCAGCTCCCCAGCTATTAAACTCAATCCTCCATGGAGCCCTCATCAGAGCTGGTGACTGCTCCTGGCCCCCCGAAAAAAGACGATGACGTGAAATGAAAGGGAGACAGAGGAGTGAGTGGGAGCAGAAGATAATGGATGTTTGTTTATTTCTCATAGAAAATTGTTGAGCAGAAACCACGAACAATCAGTGGTTGCTATGCATCCCAGAATTTTTAACTTGTTGTGGAAGACATGTACTGCTGAGGATGACTATTTCAATCTATCCGACACTGAAGCCTCATCACAATATCAAGAGTTATGAAAAATATCTGCCTGCTGGTTCACTGACAAGACTAACCCTTCCACTCCGGTCAAGGAAACTCAGAGAGAGGCTGAAACTTGTTTTACCGACGGTCTGCAAATATTCTCGCTGGTCATCTCCTAAACAGAATTGAAATAATTTACATTTGATCCATTATGTAGTCCAGTCAACAGAAAGTAAATACTCATACCTTGAAAAATGACTGACATTTTGGTCTTGTAGATTGCGAAGTCGGTCTCGAGGAAGACACAGAAAATGACCCTTGTCATCTGTGAAGAAAAAAAAGAAATAAGAGAGCCTTAAAAGCACTCTAGCTCACACGTCTCTGGTGACAGGAAAACTAAATCGACAAGTTTAGATGGAATTAGATAGTCATACCATTCATAACTTTACTTAGAATAGAAAAACATAAATATTTGCAGTTATATTAGCAAGAGCCACAAAATGCGACCAAGCAATGTGATTGAGCACAGACGTAATTCATTTCATAACAATGATGAAAACAATGATGAAAAGAAAAGATTTTTTCATAGATTTCCAGTAGAAACCTCCTTAGTCTGAACTCTACAGGTACGTCCTCCAAAAACAGAGGAATCAATTGGTCGTTGTTTCAACGCTGTAGGTCCACACTATAAAACCCTGTTGCAATGCTAATGTTATTTTCTTTTCAAGGGTAGGCAGCTTTTGATGTGATTTACATTCACCACAAAGCTTGCTTTAATTTGCTGCTGATGTAGTGCAGCCAGTTTTGCTGCTGATGATGATGAAGCATTTGATTGTATTGACATCTTACTATCCCTCCCACCAGCTGGATCAACAGAATAGACAGGAAAGCTATAATATACCTCTGAACAAACTAATTCTGGGTCTTCCAGCACATCTTATGTTTTTAATAATTATTGGCACAGAAGAATTTTAATAACCATTTTCAATTTCACTCTCTAGGAAAATAAATCTTTATTACTTAAACAGACGGGAATAATTCAAATTTCTCAGAAACCCACAGAGTGATTGTGCTTGAAACTAATGCATTTTGCTTTTTAATCAAAATTTGAAAGATTTATCAGATCATGTAGAAGCCATGATATTCATAATTTAGGTTGTGAACAGTGTGACCTCTTCATATTTTATTTTACCTCCATGTAACCAGGAAAACTCTCTTTTACAAGATCGTCCTGACAAAGACAGACAGGACTTTATAATCAGGCCAAATAAATAGAAAAGAAACATCAAAACTATTCATCAATATTCATCACAAATCATCAACATCAGGTTTCAAACAGGGAACATATGAATAAACAAATCATCTACACCTAGACGTGCATCCAAGTCATTTAAGATCCTGTAGCTTTAAATGCATCCAGTGCGATTCACCTGCTGAGAGTCAGGTAATTTTGCAGATGAGCCTACCGCTGCTTCGAAAAACATTCTGCTTCATAAACATTGCCATGAGGCACACAGGCCGTGTGAACTTTCCACACTGTGAAAATGTGTCTTTCACACTCGCTAAATAATTGCACAGAAAGAGGTCACCTCTTTCACTCTCCAGCAAAATCTCAAACGTTCAAGTATCAGTTCCAGACATCAAGATGCATTCTGTTCGACTGCTGCAGATAATCACTTGACTGAATAATGGCAATTTTACACAGCACCCACAATGTTGGTTATTCACACCTTATCCTCCTCCTTGCGGGATAGAAATGTTATATGGGAATAAAGGGATTTTGCAAGGTTTAGCCTTATTTCTGACCCAGCCCAACACAAGCACCTGATACAAAGAGGCACCCTCTGGTGCTCAGACAGACATATATCCATTAATAGTTTATGATCTGTTCTTTGGAGTAAATGTTAGGGGCTGCATCCACAATGGAAACATTTTATTTTGCTTGATGTCTTAGGGGGCTTTGTTCATAAAATGTAGACTCACTCTCTCAACCCCTTAACCCCTGGAGAAAATGAAAGAAAGCATTAAGCCTTCTTTGAAGTTATGGGCTCAGTGACAAACAGATTGTGTGAAAAGTGATAACAGGCCAAGATAGTGCATACCGCTCAGTGCCGGAAGGCCACAGGACAGCAGCTTCCCAGGAAATTCCATTACTCTTTTATGGAGCTCCATTCTAAAACTGACTGCCCACTGTGAAACTGGATGAATCACAAATTCATGCATTGAAACACAGAAATATCAGTCAGCACACATGTGGAGTCTCACACACAGATACCATTTATGTTCTATATTTCCCTGATGCTGTATTTGATGTGACAAAGGGAAGGAAGGATATTATTCTGAGTGGTATTCTAACAAAAACCAGAAAACAGAACAGATGTAAATCCATGTCAGTTTTTCATAAACATTTTACAGACGCATGCTCCATCAGACAGTTCATCTGAACCTAAAATACTCTCAATAAAGAGAAAGGTGCTTTTTTGTGAACACACAGCCCCAACGTTTTGGGCCATTTTTGAGAAAGTCTGACACTTATATAATGTTTCCACACACAGTCCATGCCTGTATTTTTTTTTTCACGCTTGTCAGAGCTCCGAATCTGCTTCCATAAATGTATGTAAATGGTAGAAAAGAGCATCAAAGGCTTGACAATGTGATTGGCTGGTTCAGGATATTTGGCACAGTCCTATCAATAAATCTGGCACAGGCTTCTGACTGAATTCAGTTTTCATGGATCCACTTGTTACAACCGCATTGAAGCTCTCCTGTTCAGAGGCAGCAGGCACGGAAGAAAAGGAAAAATAAATTTGACTGTCATACTCAGGTCCTGGTGAGAATCTCCAGTGTTGTGGCGTCAACTCACTAAGGTGAGATGTTTGGTTTGGATGGACACAAACAAAAGTTATGCAGCAACAAAAACACCTGTGTATTTTTACTGTGATTTAATTTCATCATAAAATATTTACCATTGCCTCAATTCTATTATGAAAAGATAGTCAACAGCCTGTCACACAGAAGAGAATAAATATCCTCCATGCTATGGTCAGACATCTATATATGCAGCAATCACATTTGATGGTCTCTGTTCATTTCACTGCAAAATGCAGAAAATACAGTTGACAGGTTTGGATAGGACAAAGTCATCAAACTGACTTTGAAACTAATTTTTTTTTTTTTTCCTTACTGCACTCTTCACACACACCACTTTAGGAGACAGTGATCCATGTCATGTTGACTATTCTCTCAGACTCCTCCTCTGTCACCCCCTTCATGCATGTTCTGTTACACCATGCCCACAATCTGAGGAAGGCTTGGGCAAGACTTTTTACACTACAGATCAGAAGAATATCATATGGTCTTTGACATGCATCAGAGAAATCAGGATGTCAAATGTAGAGCATTGGCTTTCTGTCTGTATCCAAAGACTGCTGGGCAAGGCCATCTAACAATATAGACTAAATAAAATACAACAGAGAAGGTGAGCTCTGTCTTTTGTCCTGTGAAAATGAAAAAAACAAACAAAAAAAACCAACTAAAATTGTTCATTCAAAATCAACCAGAGAATGTACCTTGTGTTGTGTACACACATAAAATAGTCAGAGGAAATGGTTTGACTGAATAGTTGAAGGACATTTTACTGAATAGCCTGGTCCAAACTCACATGGACAAGGTTTCAATCAAATAAACAACAACAAAAAGAAAAGAAAACCAACAACACAGTCTACTACAATGTGGATAATTGGCAACATTTAAATCAATATATTTCATGTCTGCCTCATAATAATGCCCATATGTAAGATTAAACAGAAAACATGATAAAAGATGAGACAAAGAATGGCGTTATACTGTACCCAAGGATTTATGTTTTCATATGGAAAGTCTCACTATAGGTGAAACAACACAACAGACACATTTGGCTAAAGTAGGCATGATTTGAATGAGCACCATAGAGATGAAAATGTTCATAAATAATTCCTGTTAGATATCAGGGCAACTTTTTGTCTAAGGGTGTATTTGTCTCTGTGTGTGTGTGTGTATATGTGTGTGTGCACATGTGTGTGTTCGTGTGTGTGTGTGTGTGTGTGTGTGTGTGTGTGCGCACCCCACAGTGGCCAAGGTTGAAAAAGTTAATGGAAGACTAATTAGAAAGCTGGTATCACGGCATGCTAGCCTACCTAGTCATTACTTATCTCTGATTGGAGGGCCTTGGCCAAAGGGTAAGCACAATATGATTGGGTCCCTGGGAATGCATGAGGGGTTGCTCCTCTTTCTCTGAACAAAAGATGTGAGGCAGTGCTGTTGGCTTGACCTGTCACTCTGTGAGCTGTATTTAGTGAAGCCTGAACCAACAGGTAAACTATTTAAAGGACACACAGGTTTAACATCAAGAGTAATGTAAGATATGAAATATAAAGAGTATATTTGCCACATAAAGATAAACCAGACAGATATTTTAAAACACCTGCAATTAGTTATTATTATTAATCATTTACATCTAAATACAAGATATCCTGTCAGTTGTTTCACTTAAACCCTCTGCAGAGGCTTTGTTCATCCACCTTAATCAGTTCAGACCCAGTGCCTTCGAGTTGTAATTGACTCCTGAATATATGATGAGACTGGACTAATTAAAATGATAATGGCTGGGCGGAACGTACCTCTTTGTGCCTAATCTGTATAGCACATGAAGTACAGAGAAACAAGGGGAGTGGTTAGCTGTCAGTTTGTTACACATGCATGTATGTCAGATAGTTCGTAGAATGAAACTAAACAAAAACCCTTTTCCTCAAATCTCGTTTCATGAAACACTGCATTTGATCTTTAATTTGTGTGTATCTGTGGCTCATCACTCTGGCGCAGGGTGCCCCATACTCCTACTGGCTGGCTAACAGATGAGCTGTCATAGCTGGCCAGCCATGCCCATAATTACATTGGGGATACTGCCAGCAGAATCTGACGTGCAGGCACAACGCACGCACTTTTTCTACTCGCATTTCCTTCTTGATTCTGTCACAAACAATAATAGGGACAGGTTGCCCGAGCACATCTCCTCCAGCTGGAGCCCAAACCCAAGGGATATGTGTGTCCTGTGCAGCTTCGTCAGACAGAAAGAAGCTCTCGCAAAATCCTAAATGGTTGTATCCAGATGGACAACAGCAGCAGGAAACTGATATACATTATTAACACTGGCTCAAATAATTCATTTATTCACTTAATTTACTTATGTTCAAGGTTGTGGTGAGTAAACAGCAGCATGCACTGCATCACAGGGAAACTGGTCTGATCACCAATCCATCATTGTGACTGGGTGCATGTAACAAACAACATTTATATTAAACACTCACAAAAACATAATAAATACACATTGTGTTTTATTGTTCATGATTTATTCATCCCTAATCTAAAATATGAGTCATGCATGTGTACCAATACAAGTAAGTGATTGACGGACTGAATAATTCCAGGAATTATTCCTGAGCTGGAAAAATGACCACCCTTCTAGCATCATCATTACAGCCATACTCAAAAAGTGCTTTCTTCTTTTGTTGTCAGCATTGCTGCATTGGATAGAATACACTTTGAGGCAGGTGGGCCGTATCCATAAGATGGGCCCTATTACTGATTTAATTACACACACCTGCGCCTCCCCCGTCACCATGAACACACACAACCCAATTGGTCCTAACAATCGACAGTCAGAGGTGTGTGTGTGTGTGTTTGTGTATGTGTGTGTGCGTCTTAATACTCAGCAAACCTAGATCCCTCATTTGCATGACAACAAATTTACTCAGAGCAGGTTTACAGTTCAAAATCTCCCCTACACATCGCTCATATCCATTCCCTTTACTAGCGGTCAGGGTTATGTGCTGGGCTGAATGCTGCTGTGAGCGTGGTTACTGGCACAGGCTACTCAGGTGAAGCTGTGAACAGCTCCTGTATTTGACTTTGATTGACCCTGTCTGCCGACAGAGCTGGAGCTCCACCTGCAGCAAGCTGGTGAATTATCACATCAAAGAAGTGCCCAGAAAAGGTCGTCACTTTGAACAAAACGCCTCCATTCATGCATCAAAGGAGAAGCCTTACATCGAGCTATGAGACAGTTTGGTTAAAACCAAAAGCATGGAAGAAAGTGCTGAGCTCAAAATTTACCAAAATTTGGTACAGGATCATTGCCGTCACATAATCAGGGGTTGTCAATAGAGTCCACTTAATAAACAGAAGCCAGTTTTAAGTCATGTCATTAAATGAATGAATTTTTGATTAACTATGTGCATAATTATGTGCAAGTGCTGAGCACAGTGTATAACTACATTAAAGTGATAACAGTTTGCTAAACTGCCTGTTTATTTCATCAGTGTTAAACATCACCACGCTGCTCCTATGGATGCATGTAGTGCAGAATATAAAATATTTTGACAAGAAAATGCTTTCTCGCTAGATATGGGAAATGCACCAGATAATATATCAGCAATTTGTATGTTAATTCAACAAACACTGTGTGTCACACTTTTTACACATTACAGCTGAACAAATAGTTCCTACCATATTATTTGAACTTCATTGCTGTATGAAATTGTACACAAAAAATGGAGTATAGCATGCTCGAGGCATCCAGCATTTTAGTTCACATTTTCAAAACTCTCTCAAGGTGGAAAAGATAGCATTTCACTTTCACAGTCTTGGAGCCATTCCTCCAGCACTAGCTGTCAGCAGAAGCGCTGTGCAATCTGATGTAAGAAACAGAACTCACAATTGATCCCTTGTAATTAATTTGATATTACTTTCATTTTTAATTCTTCTGAAAAATGGGCATCTTTTATGGATTTCAGTCCTTTATTATTTTACGAATAAGAGAAATAAGTGCAGCAACTGAAAGTATTCTTAAGTGGATGTTTAACAACAAGCTTATTTCAAAAGAACAAAGAAAATTGTCTGTCATCTCCCGAGTGCAACTGAATGTTTAGCTGAAAATAACAAATGACAATGATGAAAATCCTTCCTCACTAATAATAAGAATTGCAAGCAGCTTCGTGGAGATCTAAAGGAATTATCAGTACCACCAGTGCCTCAAGAGAGGTGAGGTTTTCAATACTAATATATCACTTCAACAATGGTGCAATAGACTCCACTGACAAATTTGTCAATTAATATGGATGGTCAAATAATTATAATGATGGAATACATGCGTTGAATCTATAGGGAATTATGTGAGAGTGAAGGATAGGGCCATTTTCTAATCATAAAGATGAGAGGTAGTGTGGCCGTGGACACGGTCAGAGGGGAATGATAAAAAAAGGACTATATGAGGTCTGTATCTATGATCCATTGCTGCATTGGTAATGATGTGACCTCTGGATAGCCAGTGGCCTACAACCACCTCTGCTGATGAGGCAGAGAGCTGTGTCTCTGCATATGAAGGTGAAGGGAAGGTTCCTGTGATAGCTTGTTCAGATGTATAAGACATGCATGCAGTCAAAGTTAGCTGTGAAACAGTTCTGTCCTTCAGGCTCAGATAATCTTATGGTTGCCACTCTTTCTGAAAGTGGTTTAAAAGCATGCTGCATGAACTGATTCATCTTTCAACTTTCCAGTTAATGGATATCTCAAGAATTACGAGTAAACTAGAACGCCTTAATTTGCATAAAAGTCCAATTGTGTAACTCTTTTCCGCTAAGAGAACTTTCTACTTGATGTTTGATGTGCCCCCAATTCTCATATTGATTACCAATGGGTAGTATTGCATATCAAGTAGAAGGATTAATGCTTTGTCTGAATGTATCAGGCTTTGTGTCTGATCATGTGCTCCCCAGGATCCAGCAATGCTTACCTTGCTTGGTTGTCATACCCACTAATATTTTCATCTTTTTCTGTTTCTATTTAGTCAATACCTTCTCAGTCTCCTGGTGAACAACAATAATAGCCAATTCCACTTTTGCTGATTGAGGCTGGTTTGTGCAGCTAGAAAAAGAGATCTTCTAAAGCAGAACCTGTTATGCCAAGCTTGTGTCGAAGCTCTAACACAATGTGTGTTTTTATTGCCAGATGGAAACAGTTTTTACACAATGAGAACAAACCTTTTTAAGTCCAGCAGGAGACACTCTACAGGGAAAACACTGTCTCATATAAATGAAATGCAGTGATCTGCACAAAATACACACATCTCTTTCCCATTTCTCAGATAAATCATTTTTGAAGTTTGTCTCTGGTGTGAGCAGACAGCAGGTGTGGTATATACGGTATGTCTCTGTGCACTTGTTCTTTATGTTGGACTTCTCCTTTTCAACTGCATGTTTGCTCTGTCAGGGACTGATAGGTTCTGAAGGGGTTTCCTGGGTGGAAATATGTGGTGTGATTCAGTCAGGCCCCTCCAGTTTGACTTTTACACAAAAGCTGACAAACAAATGCCATCCAATCACAACGGTTTGCCTGAACTGCATCCAAACTACAATCTGCTGAGGCAGAGAGGAAGCACTGGTGGCATACATTTCATCAATGGCCACAGCAACTCGTGTCAGCAGTTGTGTCATGTCTTCATCCCGTCCAGTATTATCAATATTGCCGTACTGCATCGTAACCCAGTCAGTACTTGAACATGATAATGCAGATAAGTGAGAGTGTGTGTGGGCTGCATCATCCCATGGCTAGATGGAACTGTGTAGAACTTTGCCAGTTCTTGTAGGTTCAACCCACATGTATTTCTTTCTGTGGAGGTTAATGTCATGAGGTCAGAAGTAACACTCATTAGAAAGCACTCAGCCTTACATGCACTTGCTGCTCGGCAAAGCTACAACCCCTTTGTTACTTAAATAACAGCCTATACAAGATGTCAGCATGATGTTCGGGCAGAGATAATAATATACAGAACGTATCCCCTCCCTTCCATCTGCATTAGAGCTGACACAAACCCTAAAAGTAAAGGGTCATTATAAAACTTTTTGCACTCAAATCCAAACTGGCGATTTGATTGGTTGAGTAGACTTTATTGTGTAGAATGAGTTGACCTTACAGAGAAACTCTCAAAATCTAAATCCTCTCATTATGTTATGAAAACCATTTACTGTTAAGTGTTCACTAGAGTTTTCAAGTGTTTATACACATCCTTCAATGTAATAAAAAGGAAAAATATAAGAAAAATAAAAAGTATAAGCGAACACATTTTACAAGGAAAAGGTGTTACTCTTTACATGAAAATATCACTGTGAGGTTATGGCAGATTTACACACTGCTGAACAGACCGCAGGTTGGTGTAATTTCAGGAAAAAAAAAACAAAACAGAAAAACTGATCCTGAGAGTGATTCCATATGGCTGTGTGGGCGACCTCAAACAGGGAAGCAAGCCTCAAAGCAGAAGTGCAGTTTGACATAACTTACACAGTGGAATGAATAAATTGATCTGGACTCCATCAGATGCACCAAGAATATTTACAACCACTCAATGAATGTGAATTGGAGAGAGTGTCAGGATTATTTCTTAATGGAGGCAGACTGGAAGAGGGCAAACTGTTTTTTAGGGGGACAATGGATGAGGATTCCCACAAAAAATATTACAAGACAGATAAACTATTAATAAACAGGGACAACATAGCACAACATTTACTGAAAATGACTTGATACAGCATTACAGCTGTACAATAATGCTAGAAAGTAGGAAAACACAGTGAAATCAGACCGCCACAGATGCTGATGAGTTATAAATAAAACACAGCTTCCACAGAGAGCACGTAAATCTTTGATTGCACAGATTAAGTTAAAATTGTTTGGTTCTGATTTCCTCTGTGTTGCTTTAACCAGCAGATAGGAGGTGGCTGAAGGCTTTTACTCTAAAGGCTGATTAGATATTGTACATGCAAGTGGCTCACAAGGTTTACAGCAGGTTAATCAACTAAATGGGAGTTAAAGTATAGAGCATGGGTGGGCAAATTTTTTGAGTAGTGCGCTGCACAGAGTTCTTAAGTCTGACAGTGGGCCAGCTGAGGAGCAGATGAATAGTGAATAGAATAGTGTTTACTTGCACTAATACAAATGACATGTAAAAACCATAAAAGGTTTTGGCTTTTACCAGGCAGCAAAGCAAACATATGCAATTGCAAAAATTATATATATAATATATATATTTACATATATAATTTGTGGTCTTTTTCCTTTTTCCATATCTTAGAATATCATTCTGTGAAAAGACTGTGCAAGCTATAACTTCAGTGATCCTTGATCTACAAGTGAAAGTATAATTGTCATTACAAATGAGTTATTAAATGTTATTTGTGATTCTTGTGAGGTTAATGTATTCAAATGCATGGTTGGCATCTTCCATATCAATTTTACCTCATTTCAAACTATGACGCATCTTTGCTAAATCTAAAAAATAATCTGATGACAGAGATGCCAGATGAAGTTAATAATCAAATGGTGTATGGGGAAAAATGAGACAACCAGGATTGAGATTTCTGATTGGAGAAGGAGTACTAATTAGGCAGTCTGTTCTATGTGAGCGGTTCTGTTACACAGAGACAAGACTAGACTGTTTATAAAATAAACCCAGAGAAATAAACAAAAGCTTTGCATTAGTGAACCCAATGAGAACACAAGTCCCTAAACTACATGACTTTAGAAAGGACAGCCTCTATGTAAATATGTGTTGTATCAGTGCAGCACGGGAATGAGGGAAAGCCAGTTCTTCCCAGCCTCCATGATTTGCATGATTTCTCCCAGAGAATCTGTCATACAACTATATTAGTGTCAGTGTCATTATGTAGTTTTGGCAATGGATTCAGGAGAAGGTACCCAATTGGTCACTCAAAAACAATCGGATGCCTTGAGGCTGTTGATACTGGTGAAGCAATTCAGACTCATTTGAGATATAATAGAGCTACTAAAATAGGACTCTGCTTTACAAATTGCAATTCACAACAACAAAAAAGTATTCACATGATACCCAGAGTAACAGTACAACTGTTAAAGGTCTAATTGTCTCTTAAAAATCAATTACCTTGTGATTTCTGCCACAGTTTTGTCTCTCAAATGACTCCTTGAATGCGCACCACAGTACTTATGTTCCATTTTTCCCATGGCAATCAGGAGGGCAATATAACTGGGGCACAAGTGAGCAGGTATGTTCAAAATAAAAGATGCACAGTAAGGACTAGATCAAGAGGTGCTTTTACGTGTCATTGGTGGGGGTATGTTGTGTCTCCTTCGAAAGACAAATGAAGTGATTGCTGTGCAAATTGAATAACTTAGCATGTTATCAGATGATGCTGCAACTCGTCTGTACTTATGGTTCATGGTGGAAGAAGAAGTTAGTTGTGGTCTGCAGATGGAGCTGCAGACACCTGCAACAACAGACATGTTCCAAAGTTGGTGAGATGTTACCTTGAGAATATTCTGTGTACCGCCCACACACACTGGAAAACTGCACTGATCACAAGGTCCTCTATCACAAGACCTTCACACTGAAAGGAGGTGCAAAATATACAGAACAATTATGAAATGTGGTGACAACAACATGCCTGTGTGAAATAAAAGACATTTGGATGGTCTGCACTGAGGCATAAGACTTCTGAAAATATAGAATCTATGATTACAACTGATAACAGGGGCCGGAAACACGTCTACTTCATTCTATGAAGGAAGTACTCTATTGTATTCTACTTCATTCTACCCATACCGAACTAGGTCTGTTTATTTATGCCTTTTTATTCCTATGTCTATTTATGCCTTTCTATTTATATATTCTTGATGGGTTATTTATTACTCTTTCTATTTGGTGTTGGTACTGCTTTCTATGTGCTGGTGCTTTCTGTGTGCTTTTTCTGTGTTTTTGTGTACTCACTGTGCTGGGTGTAACGCGGCGGAGAAGTTAATTTCCCTGACGGAACCTCCTTAGAGGGACAGTAAAGTTAATTTTAAGTGACACATACGTTATTCATCATTATGAAAAATAGAAGAAAATATAAATTTTATGTGTGTAGCATCATCCGTTTCGTCAAAAAAGCTCAAAATCTTCGCCGCAGCAGCTTCCGCATTCAGTGGTCACGTGGGCGTCAACGTCACTGGCACCCAACATAGCTTGACAGCCATAAGAAATAATGCAGCTCTAGACGCGATTTACGCCAGAAGTATCATGGTTATGTTCCTGCGCGATGAACGGTTGTGTCAACAGAACAGCAAAAAGATGTGAAGACAAGGACCTGTCGTTCTTTAGAATACCTTCTGGGAAGGTATCGCGCTAAAAATGCTAACGCGTTAGCCCGTCAATGGGATTGTTCATATTATGTTAGCATTGAGCTAACCGCATTTAACTAGTTGTTATTAATTTCACAGTGAATTTATTTGAAAGTGGCGTCTTTTTGCTGTTCTGTTGATACAACCGTTCATCGCGCAGGTAACCATGATACTTTTGGTGTAAATCGTGTCTAGAGCTGCCTTGTTTCTTATGGCTGTCAAATTATGTTGGGCGCAAGTGACGTTGACGCCCACGTGACCACTGAATGCGGAAGCTGCTGCGGCGCAGATTTTAAGCTACACACATAAAATTTATATTTTTTTCTATTTTTCATAATGATGGATAACATATATGTCACTTAAAATTACCTTTACTGTCCCTTTTAAGGGATCAATAAAGTTCTACTCTACTCTCTATGCATAAGGTGAGCACTGAAACATTTTCAGGTGCTCCTTTGAGAACTAAACCAAAAATGTTATGTGCTTCTTTGATGATGATTCACAAGAGACGGGTGCCACTTTGCTAATGTAACAACTTTGAACGCAGGGGACAGGGTGCTTTTGTTATTAATGATGCTAATCCAACATGACTTTATGAGTGCACTTAGAAAAAGACAAACAAGAATAAGTATGAGACAAAAACAAACTGCAGAAAGCAAATGATGAATGAGCAGGCTAACCAAGTGACTAATACCAGGGGACAAGAGAGCGTACCCCCCCACCACCACCACCACATACACACACGCACACACACACACACACACACACACACACACACACACACACACACACACACACACACACACACACACAATCATCACCACACACCCCCTCCCCTATCACCCCCACCCGTTAATACCTTAATAAACAAGGACATTCACTATATTCAAAGTAATATGTCCAGTCTAGGTGCTAATTAATGTTCCTGATAAACTCAAACCGTTAAAGATGTGTCAAGGGACTAATTAGATCAGTGGAAGACGAGTCGCTAAGCATGCAGTCAGATCACATGGGACTACGGAGTAAAGGGGGAGAGCACCCACTCAGTCATGTGGCGCCGACATAGGCAGCTTGGTCTGATGGAAATCCACCCTACTCCATTAAGAGGAAACCATCGACTAATATAATGCTTTGACATTCGTAAGTAAAGACCAGCAGATAAACCAATGGCAAAAAACCCCCAAATGTGATTCCTCTTATGTACAAAACTGCTGTATTAGTCTTCTTATCTGACCCGTAAAGCAAAGCAATGAGGAGGACTTTATAGGAATATAGAAAAATAGGGTGGTGCTTTGGTCCAGATCAGCCCTACACTTTCAGATCGTCAGAACTGGCTGAACAGAACTGGCTTCAGAGAAAGAAACACATCTAAATTACTCTGAACACTTACAGTTTTAATAAAGACTCTGCAGCTTTTCTGACTATGTAACGCACGACTGGAAGACCCTGCTGAAGTTAATCTTTAATGTCTTATCATACTATGAAGCAATTTTTCAGGAGGAGAGGACCATGGAGGAATAAATCCCAAAATGACCCTGTGACCTCTGGAAGCACACACCTATATTGCTATTCTGCATGCCTGTGCGTTGACCTTTTCAAATCCCTCTTTAAAGGTTGTGTGTTCCTGTGTCTGTGGGCCGCACAGGCTCTGCAGGAGCAGTCGTCTGAGTGAGTGCACCTCAGCTCTCCACAGAGTGACCTACAAAGCTATTGTATTAAAAGAACCATATTTATCACTGCTCTCCACACCAATCTGTTCTACCTGATGCATGGAGACTCAAGTGCTTTGACACTCAGCAGTTCGAAAGCTGTTTAGGCACGATTGGTTGGTGGAATCCCTGCACATGAAGCATATCGCCTGGCTGCTGTAAGAAGTGAAAATTATATCCAGGACACACTCAATACATAAATCCGTCTGTGTTGGGTTTTCTGAAACACAGGTCTGAAGATTACAATGAAGCTTTGTCAGTTTTTAATGGACCATTTCTTGTGGAATCTCTACAATGGGTTATATTTTGACAGGTATATTGGATTAGTACTTTTATTAGAATAACATAATGTGGCAAAAATGACACCTTCTTGCTCATATATTTTAAACCCTGAATTAAAGACATACTGACAATTTTGAGAGTGAAAAAAAAAGCATTCAAGGTTGTTCAAGTAATAAGCAAGGCACTTTGTCTGTAGCCTTTCAGCCATCAGGGTTCTCATCAATTCAGATTACAACTGAAGCTGTCAACATGGCAGCTGATGAGGGCCTCTGGAATATTGGTTCATCCAGAGAAGATTGTAAAGTAGAGACAACAACAAATTGTTAACCATCCAGGCAAGATTGATCTCTTCTGATGTGAGCAAATCATCTCTAGTGCCGGCCTGCAGCCAAACATCCTTGTGTGAACAAACACGGCTTCCTGCCAATTTTTTTCATCAAGTGCAATACAGCCACAGTGTCCATGTTCTACTGTACATAACGTCCTTCGATGAGGAGCTCATTCACATAAACTGACAAATATAGAAAATAAAAAGTTCACCAACTAAAAAGTCCATGCAATATCTGGTACTCTGAACAAAACAAACCAATTAGATGCAAACACCACAAGTAAAGAAGCCCAAGGCTAATAACTTCCCCATAATTCCTGTTAAAAGTCTAATTAATGTACTTACTGGAACCATGGCAAGCTAACGAGAGGGCAATGACAGATTTGTACTCTAAACACCAAAACATGCATCTTACTGAAGAAATGGATTAATTTCTTCAGTAAATACCAGCAGACACTTTGTCCATATGAGGAGCTATCAATGCAAGAAACAAGATAATCCACACCAGCAAAAGGCATCCAGATGGATCCGTGCGTGAAAGAGTCTTTTAGGTGCAATGAATTAAAGTGTGTTGTAAGAAACTAAAGGAATAAGGAAATCTGGTTTGAAATCTGCTTCTCAAACCAGATTTCCTGTCATCCTTGAAGTAGCTTTGCTTTGTCTTTCATTTTTTACGTGTTCATCTTAACTTCAACCTCATTGTTAATTCTTTCAAAACAGGGACAATATGCAGTTTCAATGATGGAGAAAATTCACATCCATGGACAGATCACCTCTCTACTGGAAATATTATTCTGAATATGATCAAACTCATAAAATCATTAAAATCATTCAAATGTGAAAACTTGTGTTTGTCTTGAAAAAAATAAATTACAATTTATTATACTATATTATATTATTCATTTTT
The DNA here is from genome assembly GCA_013358685.1 of Antennarius maculatus. NCBI lineage: Eukaryota > Metazoa > Chordata > Actinopteri > Lophiiformes > Antennariidae > Antennarius > Antennarius maculatus. Next base: position 6,167,265 of record CM023616.1, on the reverse strand, counting down.
CTGCCACTTCATCCGCTGTAGCGGGTCACGGGGAGCTGGAGCCTATCTCAGCTGGCATAGGATCTGAGGCGGGGGACACTCCGGGCATGACGCCAGTGCACCGTGGAACCACACACAAGGACAGACAACCATGCACACACACACACTCACTCACTCACTCCTACGGGCAATTTGGGACCGGCCAATCAACCTGAAGCTCATGCTTTTGGAGGTGGGAGGAAGCCGGAGAACCCGGAGAGAACCCACACAGACATGGGGAGAGCATGCAAACTCCGCACAGAGCGGGACTCGAACCCGGAACTGCCGTGCTGTGAGGCGGCAGTGCTACCCACTGCGCCACCGTGCCGCCCTATATGTATTATATTATATTATATTGGGTCAGCGCAATGTGGCATTGGGTAGTGCTGCCGCTTCACAGCAAAAAGGTTTCGGGTTCGATTCCTTTCTGTGCTCTTTGTATGTTCTCCCTGTGTCTGCGTGAGTTCTCCCCAGGTTCTCCAGCTTCCTCCCACCTCCAAAAACATGCAGTTTAGATGAATTGGTCACTCCAAAATTTGTCTGTAAGTGTGAGTGTGACCATGGGTGTTTTTTTTAAAATCTTTTGTGTTGCCCTGTGCTGAGCTGGCGTTTCATCTGTGGTGTACCCTTCTAGGTGAGTTTATTTCCAGCAGACCCATGACCCACAATACGTAAGTGGCTGAAGAAGATGAATGAATGAATTAATTATTGATTATACAGGTATTAAATTTACTAAAAAGAGGTCAGGAAAAATAAATTCTAAATAAGCTGTAAAAGAGATGTTGCCAATATTAAAACTTGAGCACTCAGCAAAAAATCAAATTGTACACCGTAAATAATAAGGAATAATGCAACTTTATACTATATATATATATATATATATATATATATATATATATATATATATATATATATATATATATATATATATATATATATATATATATATATATATATATATTGTAGAGATGTACTATCGTCCCTGTGGGTAAAATCTTTTTCTGTATCCAGCAGTGGGCAGCCCTTGCAGCTCGAAGAGCAAATTTGGGTTCACTTTCTTGCTTATGGATGTTTTGTCAGGTAGACTGCAGGGAACAGGGATCAAACACCACCCTCCTAAGAGTGGATGACCACTTTACCTCCTGAGCCTTGTAGCACTGCTGTGATGCCTTTGGCCTTTAAATGCAATCCTTCAAAACAGTCTCTGTTAAAGCACTTGCAGGGAGCCCGTTCCAACAGTGGAGTGAGACGACTGTATACCCACAGTGAATGTGTTTTGGAAGACAGACCGATGGGGGCCTAGTTTCCTAACTTGCTCAGGGCACATGAATTGTATAGATTATAAAACTATAAAAAAAAATATTCGCTTTAAAAAACAAAAATGTAGGTCAAATGAACACAGCCATGAAATGATGGAAACAAAGCTTTTAATTGTTTTTACGGTCCATGGTCAGCTGCGATTGCTCTCCACAGGGATGTGGCTGTTGTTGAGATCAGGCATACAGTGTGTCAGTCTCTTTGTGACCTAAGAATACATAGGTACATGTTGACAATAGTGCACACACAGCACTAACATGCCACCCGGTATATAAATCTTTAATTCATGTGTTGTATCTTTCCTGGGTCTTGTTTCAGCCAATGGCTGCCTGTCTGACAGGAAATTGAGGGGCATGGGGGTTCCTATGGAGGCGTGAGAGGGTTGGGTGAGGTTTGTCACTTTCACAAATTGAGGAAGATAGCAGAATGTGAGAAATTTAAAATTTCCTTTCTGCATTTTGATGGCAACAAGTCAGTAAGGTAAGGTGCCAGCTTTGCCATCACTTTTTCATCACCAGGACATATTGAAAAAGCACTTGAGAAAAGACCACACCAACGCAGTGGGAACACAGATTGGGAAAGGTATAGCACTGCTTTCACTTACTCACATACGGCATTGAGCCTAACAGCACTTTCATTTCTGCCACCTGCTTATTTCTTATGCTTGAGTTAAAATGGATTTGTAGAGGACATAATTAATTTTGCTTTTACTGTATTCGCTCTAATTATGATTCAGCATGACATTAAGTCCTGTTGTTTTTGCAGCACAGGTCTTTTGCAAAAAGAAACTGTGTGTTTTGAACAGGAGGGTTACCATCAGGTAAGGATTTAGTTTCATGTTGATCAAACTACAAACAATATGTCTCATTTGTTCCTCTGTACAACTCAGGAGACTTTAAAAAATCTTTGTTTTTCTTGGAATATTAGCATTGAATAAGAAAAATATCAATGAAACAAAGAAACCTGTGAAAGAATTGGGTCAGGTGGTATTTTTTAAAACTGAAAGGCAAGGGATAAAAGTAACCTTCAATGTCACATACAGATGACACATGCATGCCATTAACATAACGATGCATGACTGCTGAAGCCATATAAATTGTCATGACATAGAATTATAACAGAGATTTACATTTTTTACTTGTTTTGTTATTCATCCTTCCTCAGTTTTGTGCTATAATTGACGCAGTCCTGTAATCTGTGGCAGGAATATGAATGTAACAAACTACTTTGGATGCATTGTATTTTAAATCAGCAGGCATATCTATCTTTCAACACCCCCAATTAAATTTGACATTCTGTATGAGACAGCGTAAGCAGTCAGTGGTGTGTGTTTATGAATATGCATTCCCTTTACGGTGTCAATTAAGCATTGGATAAACGTCCATGATATGCTTTTCATGAGCTTAGGTGCAGTCAAACCAATTCTAATTAGTTGGTTTATATGAGCAGCTCAGATTAAGCGTAAAGAGATGTGCGTGTCCCTTCAGCACAAGACTGAGACTATCTCTTACATACCTGCTGGTAGTCTCAAATGTTTTACACTTTAGAATTATTCAGTCTTGGTGCTAAGTAGATATACTTGGCAACGACCCCCTCCCCCCAAAAGAAAAAGAAACACACATCTTTAAGACATTTCCAAAGTTATTGGTTGATATGCATTGGACAGTGTCAATAAAACATCTCAGCTACAGCTTCTTATAAAAGCACCATGCCATCGAAGTGTTAAGAGACATTTACTGGTCCCCCACAGGCTTTGGGAAGGTAAAGAGGATTTGGATGTTTCATGGACAAAGACAAGGTGCATGAAAACCTCTTCATCTCCAGATGCAAGAAAGCCTCCAAAATGAAGATTAAGGTTCAACTACCATCTGTGTGATGGACAGCCGTGTATTTAGCAGACCATTATAATCCGTTAAAAGCTAATAAAACCACTATCATGCTGTTTCAGCATCAGGTGAGTCAGGCTGGGGCCAATGTTGGCTTTTTCACTTTGATTGGCTGTCTGCTGATGAGGGGAAGAAATCAGCCGCAGTTCCAACAACAGCCGCAGGCTTAGCTGGTCACAGGTCAGAGCTGGGATCACATCAATCATGCGTTCACTGTGAACGCTACATGGGTTAATTCTGCAACTAATTTATTTGAGACGGGCCTGTGTGCACCTCTTATCAGTTTATATTCCTTATGGATGGAACACAAGTCTTTATTGCTTTGCTGAGGAGAGAGCAACTCCCATGTGCCTGATTCAACAACTCTGCAGTAGGCTTGAGATCAGAATGGGGTTACTTTTTGATGTTTCTCTACTTTCTGAGAAAAAAAAATACTAATAAGCTCAGCATCGCTCAATACGCAGAGAACTAAAACATAAAACACTGCCAGTGTGGATGTGGGTATGTGCCATTGCAGGACGGCATGAGGTGCCACTGCTTTCATCTCTTTGGACTCATGTACATCAGGGAACTCATTAGTACAACAGTTGTTCAAACCAAAAACTCAATATCTCTGTTATCCATTCAGGGAAACGAGCTCAACACTGACACTTCCAAAATCGGTCATGTCCTTAACCCTAGCAATTTAGGTTAATTGATTATTTACTAACCGTGACAACCCAATCAGATGTGATAGCGAACTCTGATATAATTAACGGATTTTTTGAATTGAGTGCTGTTCTTCAAAATCCTGCTCTTTACATAACTTAGGTAGGCAGCGTTATGTCTTTCAGGGGAAAAAAAGCAAAAATTCCGTATTTACTAGTACTGTGTGTTTCTTCCATCAAAACATGATGCTCAGCACAGACATAATGAAGATGCGGGAGAATAAAACACCTCCATAAACAAAAAGAGACATTTCATCACTATTCTTGTGAGGAAGCTCAGGAGAGGGTTGTAATCAGCTGAATGTTCAAGATGCATGTAGAAACTGTAAAATGCAAGTTTGTTTTATTATCAGTTTTTGGTCTCAAGCGAGTTAAACCTTTCACAAATGTCATGACTTTAGTATAATGTTTGGTCTAACGTGCACACAATGGTCGAAAAAACTCATCCTCTTGCAAGCAATGGATAAATGGTGAAAGCCATTCAGGAGCAGAGCAAACACACATATGAGTCAATACCAATGATAACATGAGCTGGATGCAGTGAATCAGCCTAGGTCCAGGCTTTGACTTGTCACATTCAGACATAAACCAGTGACTTGAAAGATTAAGGAGGTATCCCGGCTGCTTCTCTTGTCTTAGGCTGGAACTGACATGTTTTAGTTGTCCTTTAGATCCTTTCTGTATGCTACGATTCATAAACCAGGTCCTTGAGAGATGGCCGCAAACTCATCCTTAGAAGTGGGGAGACCTGATGTAACTATGTGCAGCTGCCTGCTCATGTGGTTTCATTCATTCCCCTCAGCTCAACCTAGTCCTGTGCTGAGAGGTACATTATGTTTTTTTCTTAACTGTAGTTGAAGGTTAACCTCTTGAAAAGTGCATTCACCATATGAAAAATATTTAAATGGTTACTCCCTATATGAACTCTAAGTCCTTTTGGCACAGTGTTTTTTCGAGGCAAGACTGGTGCGCCTTTATTCCACCCCAACCGTGTAAAAACAATGAAGGTGTGATGGACACCTCTGAGCTGGCAATGGAGCCAGTAACAGCATCAAATTACAGTTTATGTGCACATGATTTGGAAAAGCAGGACAGATTTGTGATGTTTTGACGTTGTATAATTGCAATGGCAATCCATTCTATACAAAGTGCTGTTCAACAGATGCAGATTGCACTACATTCATAATTACAACCAATGTTTGGTGCCTGAATGCAGCCGTTAAGTCGGTGTGCTTGGTCACATGTCGTAATATAAAAATGTCTGAGTTTAGACGACTCTAAAAGTCTGAGTGACACTCCTGACTTCACAGAATCTGTCAACATTTAAAAAAGCGGCAGAGCACAAAATAATGCAAATGCAATAGAAAATTATAAACACTTTTTCCTTTGAAGCTAAATCTATGGTCTCTCTTCAGGTTGAAGCAACTGTGTCAGTTAAAAAATAACAAATACAGACGGAGTCTACGGGGACTCAGTGCTTGTACTGTAACAGCAGATATATCACGCAGTCGATAGACATAAATAGGACATGAGACATGAGTTCTCTGGTGTGTTACCTCTTAACCTTTCAATTATAAATCGTGCTAAGTTCTTGACTTGTATTGTCAAATATGATGTTGATAAATGTCAAATAAACAGGAAAAGAAAACACATTAATGCTCTGGGCAACAACGGAGCATCCTGAGAAGATGAGATGATGCCAGAACAACAGTTAACTGAAGCACTGCTTCATGCATTTTCACGTTCAAATTTTTAAATATTTTTAATGCTCGCATCGTTGTCTCTCTGAATTTAAATTGTGAAAAAGACAAATACATGTAGAGTAGAGAGAGTAGAGTACAACTTTATGTAGTTTGCATTAAACTATTTAAACACTTTTCCCCCCATCAGATTCTAATCTGGGATTGTCTGTGCAAAGAATGAATTGTGATGAATAAGACACACTTAGATCAAGGCTACTCTATCTCACTTTATGCTTTTAGAATTATTTTAACCTGTTTTCAGGAAAATTCTAAAGGAAGCTAGGTGTTGCATCACTAATTGACTGCTTAGTAGAGGAAATGTGGTGGAAAATGACAAGATTACAGATATAAAGTGAGAATGTAATGGAGTGCCAAAGTAAGGGCTCTCTGATAACAGGCACAGCGCTTTGGAGCAGCCGTCTGGAAGAGGGCAGAGGACAAGCTTCACTAATGTATGCTCACACACATTCATACACATCATAAGGGTAGGACACATTTTGCACAGAAATGTGAACAAAGATGACTATCTCAGTTGGGCTACACCCACACTCATACAGGCCATTAATGTAACCCCTACCATAAACATGTTAAATTCAATAAAAGCTTGATACTATTTTAATAAGAAGAAAGGCTTGCGGCTTAAATTACTTTGTTTTTCTACACAGAGCTCCCCATATCACATTTCTCAATTTCAGGCTTTTTCTAATATCCCCCTTCCCCTGCAGGAGGACTTGCATGTTTCAGTCAGCGTTCAGTAGACTGAATGGACTCGGTTTCCTAACTCTAACCACATGTTCCTTTACTGAGCTCATACTGCATGAGATAAAGCCTCAGAAAAACACAGCCACACTTATCTCCATTTTCAACTATCCAAATTACTACTGAATAAAAAAGATCAATAGAAAAAGAATTACGACATGTTATATGACAGGCTTCACAAAACACAGTGTCATAACTTTAAAAGAAACATCTACATCAGTTTAGATAAAGTACTGATTAGATTTGAGGGGAGAAGAGGTGACTGATATACAGAGGGAAAAAGAGAGCACTGCAAAAGATGATGAAGATAACATGTTCCTCATCTTCTGACACAAAGGACTCTATGACAGTCTGCTTTGCCGCGTGACTGCCGTCAGACAGACGGGAACATCTAAACTGCAAATGAATTCTTTATAAGGAAATTAGCTGATTCTGTCTATGTGATCCGTGCTAGACATTCATTTTGATACCATAATTATCATTTGCTATGAATCATGATTTCAATGACATTTAATGGCCTTGCTGTGACTTATAGGCTCTATACTTCAGTCTCATTAAATGCAATCTAATTTCCCTTGATATGACATTAAAGTAGCAACACAAATGTTACACAAAACCAACAACAACAACAACAACAAAAATCAGTGTAATTACAGCAACTCACAGCTCCAGCCCTAATGTTTTCATGGTACACTGCACAAAAATGTAATGCTTATTACACAGTACAAACACTACTGCAAGCACAGATTTGCTTGAATGTATAACGATGCAGTAATTCTGAAATTAGCCATGAAATACACAAGACCAGGAATTATTACTGGTTAGAGAGAGACACTAATCAGCTCGCCAAATGAGTGACGAAGCGAGCTAAAGACAGGTCTCTCTCTCACCCTCACCATTATCCAGAGCTGTGCAGAGATGCTACGTGGTGTGAACACAGACGTCATGCCAGTGCAGCGGGAACAGGCTCACACTGGGCGTCCCGTGCATTAGATAATTGGTGGAGCGCCACCATGTGAATCTACGCACCATAGGGATGGCATGCCGAGAAAAACACACAACTTCAGCAGATGGTTTGTCTGATGAATAGACAGCGTTCGGACACAGAGAGAGAGGTTGAACGAATCCTGAGCATCCTGAATCTATAAGAATAGCAACATAAAACAGAGAGAGAGCAAATGTGAATTGTTTGTGAACATACGCCTTGACTGACACGCAATATGACAGTGGTGGAAAGATCTAACGCTGACTGACAGCACATTCGGTCATTATCACACAACACTGGTTTCTATGAGTATTTCCTAACAATCCCAGGTGTCAGAAAATCAAAAAGCTGTGGAGCAGCTACACAGAAAAGAAGAAAATCAAACATTTCACAGTCAAACAACATCCCGCCCCCATAAGAAAAAAACACAACATATATTAAGCTTTTGAAGACACAATAAACAGACAGCGAGAAAGAATGTGGACAAAGTAGCAATAGAAAAAAGGATGTCATCACAGACCTACTGTCACTTTACTCCACCATATGGGTCAGAAGAAACAAACTAACAGAAGTGAATCAATATGGCGAGTTAATAACCGTTTCTTCTAAACTCTAGATGTGGAGCAGCTGGGCCTCACAGACCCCAGGTGACACTTACACTGTTATATCTGCCAGTCACACTTCATTTCTTCACCTCTCTTCACCACTGTGGTACCACTGTATTTTTCTTTTGATACCAGTTTTCATCTACATCCTCACCTGAAGGCCTCGTGGGCCCTCCCACACAACTCCGATTGTCTCCGACGGAGATAATTAAGTTCAAGCAGAAAATAGTCTTCGCATTTGCTTTTCTTTGGTTTGTTAAATTCTAATAATATTACAGATGGGAAATGTTTGACACAATCTAACAATTCAAGAAGTTTAAACACTGAACTGGCTAACCCATATATTCAAAAGATAGTGTATTTGGTCATGACACACTAAACACGAAACAGCATTTTACACAGTAATTCCCTCATTACACATGTGCTGATATTTAAGTGGTTGACTTGAAGAATGTTTGAGGTTCTCTGATTTTATCAATGAAATTGAATAAACTGCAATAATCAGAATATTTGTGGCCATAGCTTGAAAGAAATAAAGAATTTTGTTCAAACATATTAAACAGTACTATTGACCAGATGAATTTTCAAGTAAAAGAAAAAAAGGATTTTTTTTTTATGTTGATATTAACCTATTAGTGTAGTTTTAGTTATAGTTTCTTTATTCTGAGATAAATGCACTCAAAAAACCTTTCACTGAGTAACTTTATACAACCGTGATACAGTCCTTGTGTGTGTGTGTCTGTGTGTGTATGAGTATGGGTATGTGTGTGCATATCAGGAGATGTTAGCCGTACATGACGTTTGAGAAACAAAGCGTAAATGGGTTAGTGTGTGAATCAACTCCATGTGTGACTGCATGACTACACTTCTAAAAATGCTGATTTAGTGCAAAAGCCCATCTGTGCCAATGTCCCTGACCTTCATGGGAATGTGACTGTGACAGTGAGCAATTCCTTTATATATATACAGTGTATAAAAAATTGTATAATTATGTATAATTATATATATATATACAATTATACAATTTTTTAGGTTAAAGACTAATGAGCGTAAATTCTGAACAGTTGAACATTCATACTTAATACAAACAGACACACATGCACACACAAACACACAAACTAAAGACTAATCAGGAGTGTTTTTCTCCAGGACTAGAAGGTGGTCTAGTTTCCCCCCACAGTAAGGGTGACCTCCTGATTTACTGTGTTTTGCCATAATACTTTCTTAATACAGCGTTCACATGCAGGAACACAACCAAGGACAGATCACAGGTCTGCTTGGCCAGGCTGGAGAAAATCCAAAATAAACTCCAAATAACCTTCATTCCTGTCAACGATTTACAACTCTCCAGTATGACTACTCATCAGAGGACGACAGCAGCACCACACCACAGGGATGAATCACCCCTACCTTTCCTCTTCACCTCTGAGTGGGTGAGGGGGTGATATGAGGATTGGGATTTCAGCGGTATGTAGGAGTGATAAACCTTTGAATGTTCTACACAAATTTGTACTGAACACCTGAACTTTTCTTCAATCAATTTTGGGAGTTATTTTACTTGTACTGTTCTGTGATCAGCAGTGGAATCCATGTAGGAAAGGAGTCTCATTCTTTTCTCATCTTTTCTGAGGGTGAGGCGCCAACTACAAATGATATGGGATGTCCAGAGTATTGGTGCCGACTGGTTTTCAGCTGCGCTGCTGTTGTTAAAGGGAGGTCATCACTGTCACATCGCCCTCGGCTCCACAGCAGGACCAAGTTGTTGGTCTCTTGATCACTGTGGTAAAAGCTTGTCTGTAACTGTGCTGGGATAAACATGGATGGAGGCCAGAAAAGACTGGCGCTATCAGTTAGCTAGCAGCAAGAAAAGTTTTCACTGTAAATAACTTCAAAATGGTGCCAACAGCATGGTTTACTTATTCAAATTACAACACTGTTTCTTCAAATGTACTGCTCTAGAACAGATCGATAGCTGAGCCTCAGAAAATGCTGCTTGATTTTTTCTTTAACACCTCATTTGAACAACCTGACAGTAAATGCTGACTATGTACAATTAACCAATCATCAACTTAGTTGAAGGAAAAGAAAATTATTGTAATGATTTTGTTTAAGTTATATACAGTAATTAATTAAAACCATACATGATCTCTAATGCAGTGGATTAGATTATGATTAGATTATTCTTGTTCTAGTCAGATTATTAGATTAGAGACACAAATTATTCAAAAAATTAGTTAAGGTAGCATACGTGTTACAAGGACGTGAAAATGACTAAAATCTTTATTTTATTATGACTGAAATAACTATATGAACATTTAGACTATCGCTCTGGGTCATCCCAGCAGTAGTGAAATTTTCTTGACACTCTAGCCCTCAATTAACTGCATATTATATATTTTTTTATTGTCCTGTATATTTCTATGCTCAATTTAAGAATAAACACCATTTGCATCAATTTCAGCTTATTTTATTGTATTTGTATTTATTAGATGAAGCTGAGATCAAAAGGAAGTAAAACACAAAACATTTGAGGAGCCTCACTCTAGAGACTCCCCGTCTTTTTTCCTAAAACACACATAGCTCTCTCTTGGAAAGTCACCAGGGACCTATGAAAACAAAGACATTCCTCACATACCCCCATCTATGACATTTTCTGGAAAAAAAAACAAACCAAAAACTTTTCAATGTCATCAAATATTTTAGCGGCATTTTATTGCAGTTATGATTTCATGTATCTCGATAAGAACTGAGAAAAACAACTTTATCCTGTCAGCTGCAGCAGATAAGACTCATCTAGTCAGTATCAGACTGAAAGATGTCATCTGTCACTCTATCTCTGATGATGTCATGAAGCAGCCCTTCCTGGTGCTCTGATACGGTTATCAGTACTGCTGGAAGCCGACTGAACGATCGTGCTGGCTGTTGAAGCAAACTCAGCTCCCAAGTCAGTTTACCTGACATTATATTAACAGTCTGGACCAAAGCACCAAGACACAGAGAGTGGCAGACAGGAAAACATTAGCAGTGCAGAATTTATCACTTTAGTCAAGTCCCACTGAGCAAGAAACAAAGCTTGGGAGCAAAATGTCATTCACAGGAAATGCATGTACTGTGATGAAAGCAAGTGGTGATGTTTTAAATCCCATTTTTCACTCTTGACATTCAACTCGGTGGCTGATTTTTTAAAATGTATTCATTTGGTCCATTTTTCCCATTCAATTACTTGAAAATAAGGTGGAATGAATATCAGGGTGCCTTTTTGTTAAAGCCATTTTGTAAAATTCTTTGATAAGGCAGACAGGTCTACAGGCATATTATGTTTATATTCAAAGACAAGTGATGTAGTAATGCAACATATGCCACAGGCCTTTATGCAATATGCATTCATTACTGCAGGTGTACTCTAAAAATGATTAACACACACCATGCTTTGACAGGATGACATAATTCATCAGCACTACCACACTATAATTACATTCTTTCTATAATCACTGTCATATAGTATAGTGACAAACATAGTAGCACCAGTTCTGAAATTTAGCTGCCAAAAAAGTTGGTTGACAGGCTGACATGGATGAAACAGTATGGCTGGATGAGATGAGGAGGATCTACAGCAGAGTTAAACAAAACGAGACAGCTCTATCCAATCTGTTAGTATCATGACAAATTTGTGGACTAAAATCATTTCATCTTGTTTCTCGAGATGTGCTATAAAAGGTAACAGCAATCAGGTAGCCTTATTCTGTTCTCTGGGCCAGAGGCTTCACTACTAACAGTAAAGAATAGGACAACAGCAGGCCTGGAGGTCGAGCTCTCATGGCACCCATCCCATCGTTATCTCGGTCTCACCTGTGTCCTGGACAATTTAATCCATCCAGCTCCTTGTGGCTTTCTGGAGTGACATTCGATTAGTAGACCAATTAGAAACAGCGTTGCTTCAAGGACTCTTTTTCCTACTTGTGTCTGAGAAAGTTCAAGACCAGTAAAAAGGCAAGCAACCTCGATGCCAATTCCTGGTATATCAAGTAAATTAATTTCACATAAAAATGATGTAAACAAGCTTTATACTCAGAGAAAAACATGAAAATCACCATGGCAGCTCTACTCCTCATTGTGAATGAACCAAATATTAGTACAAAACGATTGTTGGCAAATGAGCCATTAGCAGCTGTTTTCTTTGGACAGTCTATTCACGGATGCCTCTGCTGAAAGGCAGAAAAGACATGTTTTATCTTCATGCATTTCCTCTGGTCATTGTATAGATCTTCTTATGCTTCTGTTGGCTGAGTCATCGCCTTTCAGCGATGTAATTAGTGAGTCAAAGGTAAGAACACATTACATTAATTTGAGTGAAAAGATTGCTAGTTGCTGTTATTATAACTATGAATTGTGAATAACATCAAGAGGACAATCAGACCGGGCTCAATTTTACTTAAGTCACACTAAGTGAGTAAGCATCATAATGGAAAAGTGACAAACACAAACTCTCTCACCTTTATACACATATACACACACAGACACACACAGACACACACACACACACACACACACACACACACACACACACACACACGCACACACACACAGACACACACACACACACACACACACACACACCTCCTGTGTGGCTTAGTTTCTCACCAAATTTGCAGGGATAGGTCTGGCATATGTTCCTGCAATGGCCGGGGGTGTGAACAGGTGGAGGAGAGGATGGCGTGAATGGCTAGATACACTCGAAAATAAAGGCAGCACTTTCTGTCTCAGTCTTGGGACTAACTGCAGTGTGATTTGCCCTGAGGACACTGCTGACTGTTGGGTTATATTGATGAATGACTGGGAATGGTCAATCGCACAGATTTCAATGACAGCTCAAGCTGCAATAACTCTTTCTTGGCAGTTTTGACTTTGACATGCAGACAACAAGCAAAAGGAGTACTAATTCCTGCTAATGCCATGTTAATCGAGTCAAAAAAGACTGTCATGTTGAAGCCATTCATATTACCTTTCTCTTTTCTAAGACAGACTTACTTTTGGAGTGATGAAACCAGTGGCTTCTGAGGTTTGTGTAACTTCTGATATCAAAAAGACCAAAGTAGCAGGAGGAAGGCACTTCTTACAGGATTCACAAATGCATTTTCTGCTAAATTTTGCACATCAGTTACATGGTGAAGGATCTGTAAGAAGCAGGGGGAATTAATCTTCTTTCCATGGCCAACGGTAACCATCTCTAATTGACTACCAGTGCAAAGAAGGCCTGAGTGGAGGCTCTGCATGGGGAGCCCCCTGTACACTGTGGGAGAGCACCTTGGGCCCTAATGGACTGACAGGAGCTAACACATACTTATGCCGCAAGCACTGAATAATGCAAATCATGTCTGCCCTCACACAACTCTACCTAACAAGACTCTTGTGCATTCACAAAGCATCATCTATATCAATGACAAATCCCAGCGTGATGCAAATTAAAACAGTCTATTAGATTATTTTCACTATAGAGTATCAGTGAATTATGAAACAATAAATTTAGTTCAACAGAAATGGCTCTGAGCTATTGTACTTGTCAGTGCTTGGTGAGGAGCCTGTTAATAGGGTTGCTGGTCTATTTGCAAACATATCTTGGCATCCTTGGTACCTAAATTCCTGATTTGGAAACAAGCATGAATGCGTGCGCGCACACACACACACACACACACACACACACACACACACACACACACACACACACACACACACACACACACACACACACACACACACACACACACACACACACACACACACACACACACACACACACATACTTCAATCCAATAATTCTTGCAGCAAGTCCAGAACAAATCTCTGGTCTTGGTCACGACCGAGGTCTTGGGCTCCCAGGCCTCATTCATCACCACTGCTTCTGGCTGGAGTTCTGCATCACAGCAGGACTCCTTTTCTGCAGACTCTGCATCTTAAGCTACCGACAGGGAGGGGAGGCAATGATGGACGCACCAGTCAGAACATCTGCAGCAAACACACTACAGCCTATCCCGTCAGGTTCACTGTCCCTGACTGCAGCACTCTGACACAGAAATTCTTATATATGTAGAGTATCCATCCACTTGTACAGAGAGGCAGAGGACAGCGCCAGAGGCACCAGTCACAATCCTTTCCAAAAAGTGATATATGTGTACCACCAGCACTGCCCCTGCAGAGAAAAGATCAGGTTGGCCAATGACTGTCACATAAATATTGAGGTGTAATTCTATCTTGCACAGCTGCTGTCACGAGAACCCACTGGTATATATTTTTTGCATTGACAGATATGTCCAGGGATATCATGTCTTACTGTTGAATGTGAGGGTGGCTGTCCCTACCTCATGGGCAGTAGTGGTGTCTGATAGTTAAACTAAACAAGATGTTCTGTTGCGCTGAACAGCAATTCTACTTCGCTGCTTTATACCATGTCATCTTGGCCCGATGACACAAACCTTGCATGATAATTATGAGACTCAATAAGCTGCAGGAACACTGCTAAGTAAGGACAGCTTTTACCTTATGTGGCATAAATCTACAAGTTGGTGCATCTACTGCCATGTTTGGCATCACACATTTCTATTTTGATGGTTGTTGACATGTTGAACTCGGAAATAGGCATAGCAGTGACAAGCTGGGTGCACTGGTAATAATAAACTATGAAAAAGCTGCATTTGAATCTAATTATCAGTCTAATGCATTTGATGTGAGCACACAGACTCTCAAGTGATGGGGAAATCATCTCCCACATGATTCCACATTTGATAATTACAATGACATTAACCTTTGCCTTGTTAATTTAGGAGCTCATGGCAATTCATATAGGTCAGAGACCTCTTTGAAAAAAATGTTCACACTGGTTTTGTAGGGTAGAAAATTAATGTATGTGGTGTGGACAAAAATGAAGCCATAAGGAGCAAAAAAACATTTCTTTAATAAATGTGAAGAGTATTGTATTTGTCTGACCATGCTGTTTTCTTGTTCTCTGTCAATTGTGGATGAGATCATAAGTGTCATAGGCCTAACCCTTGGCAATGAAAATGCAAAACAAAAACGAAAGTAAAAAAGTTACGCATTGTTCTAATTTTATGGGGGTGAGCAGAAAGTAGTGTTGAGAAGGAAACAAAAAAAGTAACAAAAGCCTCAAAAGTTCCTCATAAGAGCAAAAGAGGCTGTAGGCAGGAAATAGAGAGAGACCCATGACTGACCACTGGAAAAACATGCCGTTTACACACAGACCAGGCAGAGTAGTGGAGTTAAGACAGATTCCAAGCCAACGGTGTAATTACAATACCACAGTGGGAAGGAAAGTGACTTATAATCCTGTCTTGTATGTCTTCATCTTTTTTGTCTTGTGCTTCTTATGATGTGTGTACTGTGAGCAGAGTTTGATTCAAAAGACGTGTACACACGCACGCAAACACACACATACACACATACGCACACACACACACACACCCGCACACACACAGACACGCACACACACTTCACAGGAAAGATACAGATCATATAATGAAGTCTCCTATTCAGGTAGCACACCAGATATATTGGACACTTTAGGTGTCTCAAAGATTCCAGGGTTCTTTTCCCTATGTGGTATAATTTAATCAGGAGCCGTAAAATCAATTACTTTTTTCTTTCTTACAAGATTAACTTTTACATATAAATATGAAAGCAATGAATTTAAGTTTTAAAATACTGTTAATGACCTCCGAACTTTACTGTGATGTAAGTGGTGCAGGTTCGCGTTGTTGACATAGCTTACATAGTTATTTCACTGATGTGTCAATGCGGCCCTCAAAAAGTGTGATGTAACCAAAAACGGCACTTTTTCATAATGAAAAATGCAATGAAGCAGAAAGGATGTTTCAGTGTTGGAACATATGTGGAGTGATCCATTAGGAAAGGAAAAAAAAAGCAACAGTGGAGAAAAACATGTGCTCGTCAAGTGCAGAGTCACATTTGGGATTGATGCTTGCATGATTTGGTATGAGGGGGGTTATTGCCTTCCAAGCACACTTTGCTGTTTGGTGAGGTTCGTTTATTCTTCAGTGCAGTCTTGAATCTCTGAAAAAATGATGTGCCCTTCACTGCAGGCAGGAGTGCATTTGGTGCTGTTGGGAGAAACCGTCTGTGTAGGTTCTCAGTTATCCAGGTCATGGTTATCTAGAGCTGTTTAAATCAATCCACCGGACTTTAAGAAAGTTTCTTTATGATGTTTCGTCTCTCATCCAACCAAGAGAATTCTTCAGTTCTGCAGGTGGCTGGTCTTGTCCCAGCTTATTAACCCTGTTGGGTGTGATCAGTGCTATTCACATTTCAACGACCGTAGTTGAAACCCGGCTGGCTCCTAAACGATGGTTGATGGGGGTGCCCTGGGGTGTCAAAGAGGAGTCATTGAAATGCGAGTTTCACCTTGTATACTAATGAGGGTCATTAGCATGAGACACAACATCTGGGTTAATCAGCAGATTACACAGTTAATCAGAAGATTAACCCAGGTTGAAATGTGAATGGCACTGACCACAACCCATAGGGTTAATAAACTGGGACAAGACCAGCCACCTTTAGAACTGAAGAAGTCTCTTGGATGAGAGGTGAAACGTCTTCAAGAAAAAAAAAGTCCAGCCGATTGATTTAAACAGTTGGTAAAAAACACGCCAACTATTCAATCCCTTACACCAGAGCATACGAAGATGATTAATTTTAGGATCAAAGAGAGAATATGCATCTACTAAAGAGAAACCTGCTCCACTGATTGGTAATGCTTTATTACAATAACATTACTTTGTTGTTTGGTTTGGGACCTGTACATATGTATGGCCTGTTGAATTTGTCAAATATGTACTAACTTTGCTTGATGAGCTGTCACCATTGTTACCAGAGGTTAACAGTTAATAGCCACAGACTATAAACTGTTATGGAGCAGTGGGTTGATAGACAAATAAACTCCTTCAAATGCCAGAGAAATTACAGAGAGGTTTCAATGAATTCTACTTAGCATGTAAATGGAAAGAAAACTGGAACATTAGCATAAAAAGTGATCATCAACAATTTCATTTTAACTTACATTTTAATCATCATTGATTGTTTTGTCTCTAGTCAGTAATGTAAAAATGGTTTTAAGTGCATGTGTGTGCGTTTGTGTGTGCTCGTGTGACTGTGAGTGTGTGCCTGTGTGCACGCATGTGTGAGCGTGTGTGTGTGTGCGTGTTTGTACGTGTGTGTGAATACTGTTTGGGTATGTAAACATTAATTTGTTTCTGCAGCAACAATATAAAAATGCATCTCTGGCTTACAAGACTTGATATTCATACAGCACACAACACCCTCTGACTTTCCCTGATTTGCATCTAGATAGCTTTAATTATGAATAAAAGTCAAGTTACTCGATTGGCTGGATAGTGGAGAATCAATTGGGAGGCATGAAAGATGAAAAAAGGCGCAGATCTTATCAGAGCTCAAAACCCATATGCTAGTGTGTGACACAATATGCAAAGCCGTTGCATCACATGCCAGAAGTATAAATGCACCATTTTTATATGTCCTACACTTGCAATAATCTCACTGGTGTTCTTGAATGAGGTTGAGGTTCTTCTCAAATTTACAAATCATTTAATAATGTGGTATGGTTTCAAATCATTTAACTGAAGAAGAAAAGTGGTGTTCATATGGAATAGTAACTATTGAATGGCATCAAAATAGTGATTAAAATTGTTTGATTTGCATGTGAAGTATGTGTTCTGTCCTTGACAGTCCATTAAGTAAAGAATCTGACTTTTTACAGACTTCTTTGGCTCAGTGTCAAATTGAACTTAAATATATTTATCCTGAAGGCTCCGAAAGCAGTCTTTATCAGTGTAGTTGTAGCGAAAAAATATTGCAGAAAAGTGGAGTATAATATTCTCAGGAAAAGTATGACAATTGATTAAGAGTGTGATCAAGTTAATCACAAAAATAATTGGCTGTCATTAATTCTGGTTGTGATTAATTAATCACAGCTTAAAAATACTACTTGTACTTTTGGGAAGAGTTAAAATTTGCATGTCAGGTGTTGGAGTAAATAAACCAAAAAAAAGCATGGTACATGGACTGGATCAATTACAATTTTTTATTAGGCCAATACATATACCACTTCTTCCATTTTTCTTGTAGCAGATGTCGTGTTTCAGAGTGTGGACAGTGTGGTAGACTGGACATACCAAAGCAAAAGTGCTATGAGGAGAAATTACTGTCATAAAGATTTAGACATGTGCAGATGGATGCTGCTATATCATATGCAAATAACAGATAGGTTTGCTGCAGAAGCTGCTAAAACTTCATCAGCTGCATCCACATCATGCGGAAACAGGCAGTTCAGTCAGGAGAGATGGCTGGCTGGAGAAACTAGCAGGTGAGTGACAGGAAAGGAGCTGATTAGGGAAGGAGCTGAGGAGGGACAGAGTGAGGAGGAGCAGGAGGAGAGTGTTGTTGAAGTAGTAAGAGGAATCTTATTAAAAGGGCCTCACCCGTGTGTCTGTTTCTATGTGTGTGTGTGTGTGTGTGTGTGTGTGTGTGTGTGTGTGTGTATTGTGCCACAGTAATGATAATGATGAAATCAGTAAATGCCATACCTACATAGGAGGTCAGTCATTCAGTGTCAAATAGAACAGTAACACACACTCCCCCAATGTGGCTACAACTTCGGAGGACTCTTATGTCCAATACAAACTCATGGTCAACTAATTATTGTAGGAATTATATAAAATGGAACAAGGCTTGGACTCATCCTTTGGTCTACCGCATTTCACGGTCACACCAAATATGAGTACAAGCACAATTAAAGGCATTTTTAGTAGAATAGCTCTCATAAATGAATATGATCTCAGGGTTACATGCACACATGTGCACACAGTCCATTGTTAAATTAGCTGGAGAATGTTCTTCAGGTGAGAATGCTGGCTTTGATTCATCACACAGACTTCTTTATCTTTCTCTGTGTGACCTAAATAAAACAGCCTTTACTTTCATAACACACCGTCTCAATTATTAAGCCCTAAAAGCAAGAAGGAGCAACTGTCCTTCCTACCTCCTACTAGCAAGATAGTATGCATCATTAAAGCCTTTTGAAGTTTGCCATTCTTTTCTATTGAAATGAGATTAGGAAATCAAACATGTTGAATGTACATCCAAACAAACCAAACAAGGAAGAGTTACGCACAGTCTCTCTGTAGCAATGAGAGCTGCATGGATAAAAAATAGAATACACTCAGCTTTCCACTGTGGGCAGTAAGGCTCAAACACATCGACCGACACAGCAGCACAGAGTGTGGATTAGACCATGCACAGACGTGGAGAAGCTGGAAATGACTAGTACAGTTAGCAGACAGAGGATGTAAACTCTGACCTCTGACATGATCAACATTTATAGTTCAGGACTGGTCTTTTTAATTTACATCACTATCCATTTTAAATCAGTTCATATCATATGTGAGAGTAAAATAACAGTGCAGAGACAGCATTCCCCTGAAGACAACATTTTCCTTTATTTACTCTGTGCTTCTGAGTTTAATACCTTGTGTCTTTTTTTTTTTTTTAAACTCTGGCAGGTGATTGAACAATATCTCTCTAGCACCAAAAATCTTCTAGTTATTGCAATGGAAGACTTGGAATCCATGACTTCACTCGCAGGCAAAGCTTTATTTGCCACAACTTTCTTTGTCTCTCCATTCTGCAGGCATTCTGAACTTCCAAAAGACACACTGGGCATTTTTTGAGCTATTTTTCTTTGTCTCTAACTGGGCTAAGCATCATCACAATGGCCTGATTGTATTTTGATTGTTTCCAACACACTTCATGAGCATGTGCCGTGTCTGCCAGTCCTGGTGGACTGAAACAGGACATAATAGGTTCATTAAAAATCGCCAGGACTGCTGGCATTGGGACGAATGATTAGTGAGATAAGCAGGGGATATGAGCTTAATGGAACAAGAGGTGGCTCACCAAGATTAAAAGCCTTTTCCACATCACTACCATTTTCCATCCAATTCAGCAAATCACTTAATTGAAATTCTTTTAATTTTCTTTTTAATTTTCTCCTCAAAGCCCTGCTGGAATTGCAACCCCGCGATGAATAGTAGACTGAAGTGCGACTGTGAGACTAGTTCAGTGTCGTTTTTGTTATACTGTTGCACAAGTATGAGATGACGAAGAAACAGTTGTAGCCAATCTCCTGTCTTGTCTAAACCCAGATTCAGATTCGATGCTTACTACATCTAAAACACACACTCATAACTTGTGATTGGAAACTACAGCCCAACTAAAATTAAAGGCAAATTGGACAGAAATCTGTTGAACCATAACTATTTTCATAGGCAAAGATTAAAACCCGATTTCACACAAGGCTCATAATAACTCCAAGAGTCCCTATGTTAAACATGTTAAGAGCCTAGTCAACAAGTCAAATTTCACCACAGAATTTAGAAGATGGCTGGTGCCAGTCAACAATGAGTGTGATGGCTTTGTAGTGTAATACCAATACCCTGTCAAGAGCTGTGCAGTCTTTGTGGTCTGTAGCATGAGCCTTCAGAGAAGTCCAAAGAAGATGAAAGATATAAATAAGTATGTGCTGTTAGAATAAACCACAAAGCTGTCAGATGATGCAGTACTCAGGCCTAGAACAGAAGACCCAAAATGTACTCAAGAAAAAGATAATATTTAAATAAAAACTGATGCCACACTGGCTTGAACCAATTGCGATTAAACTTCTATTGCAAATAGAGAATGATAAATGTCATATAATGCAATAAAGCACTATCACGCATAAAGAACGGGGCGTAGTAGGGGGTGGGGACTGGAGGGTTGGCCAGTTCAAAGCCTATCTTGACCAAAAACTTCAGATTGTGGTGAACTGGTAGTGGAGAGAGTGGTCAGTTCACCTCCTGAGCACTGCCAAGGTGCCCTTGAGCAGGGCAGAATTTCATTACAAGTAGTCACTGGGGCACACCACAAGGGAGCTGCCTGCCACGCGACCTCTCATCATCTGCACGCTTACATGCAGATGCTTACAAGCAGATGATGACAGAGCACACACACACACACACACACACACACACACACACACACACACACACACACACACACACACACACACACACACACACACACACACACACACACATGCATGTGATTAACAATAATCACATGCATGTGTGTGGACAAATTATTTACCATACCGGGGATTAATAAAGTTGATCACTTTTTTTCTAACTGCCAAAAAAGGCACATGAACATGAAAATATTGTACGAAACAAGTATAGACAATACTTAATCAGAATCTTGAAAGATGACTTTGTTCCGTAAGTCAAAAAAATCACATCTCTCTTTAAACCACACCATGGAGTGCCACTGACATCTCTGTCAGCGTCATGTTTAGACAAAAAACATGTCAGTAGCCTTAGTGATGACGTGACAGGCTGATATTTAATATGGTCCAACATCTAATTGGCTGATGAAGCAATAGAGGATAAATGGGTTCTCATCAAATCATATGAAGAGAACTTACAGTACATGGTAGGAATAAACCTCAAAGCCTTGTGGTGATCCATTCTCAATCTGTCTGTCAGACAAAGATGAAATGTGTCAATGCTGGAGTATCCCACCACTCAGACTTAAAGTTCATTACATCCCGCTTTGAAGCAGTGATGTATTGCAATTGTCAGTGTCCATGTGTTCGTTCGTTTGTTTGTCTGTCCGTCTGTTAGTATGACCACCAAATATATTCGCAACCTTTGCAGATAGAAAGATGAAACAAAAAGCACATTACTCGGGCGGCAAAGGGGATGAAAATGAGATGATGACCTTGACCTTTAGGAAACTAGGTCAAAGTCAAATTTCAACTTTTGTACACTCAGGAACCGGATAAGATAGAAAGACGAGGGAGAAGGCCAGTGTGAGACCATAGATCAAAGTTAGTGCTTTGATCAAAGACAGTCAGAGCACTAGCTTTGACTAGGTCACTAGGTCAGAGCACTGGCTTTGACCTTGACCTTGAACCTTGCAGTCTGTGACTGCATTGGTTCTAGTTCAGTTTGCATCGACAATGGGAAACAGAAAAGGGAACAACTTTTTTCTTGTTCTTTAAACAAGGTTTGTGCAAAATGTTTATCTCCAGGTCTGGAATGAGGGTTAGAAAAACAGCGTGCTATGAAAACATCTGAGGATACTAGATTCAAACAGGATGTGTCAGATTGAGAGGAGAACTCTTCGAAATGTGTTTGGACAGTGAAGCCAGCTCAAGCACACTCTGAATACTCTCAAGGTCATGGCTCAGACAGTCTGTCTGTCTTCATTACATCTCTTTTTGTTTTATGATATAGAGGACAACAGCGAGCCAGTAGAAAAGGGCTGTGAGTGTGAGAGACAAGCTCACAGCATATTTAATAATTACATCCCATGAAACAGTAATGTATTGTAAGTACATCCCGTGAAGGGGATGTACTGTGTATGTTTGTCCGTCTGTCCATCCACTGTCCGTCCGTCCTTCCGTCCGTCTGTTTGTCCACCAAATATCTTTGCAACCATTGCAGATAGAAAGATGAAACAAAAAGCACATTACTCGGGAAAGGGGATGAAAATGAGATGATAACTTTGATAAAACTAGGTCAAGGTCAAAGTTCAACTTTTGTACACTCAGGAACTGGATAAGATAGAAAGACGAGGGAGAAGGCCAGTGTGAGTATGACAATAGATAAAGCACTAGCTTTGATCTATGATCTGAGATATTTTCTATCCTGAGATATTTTTGCACATATCTCAGTAACCGGATAAGATACTGTAGAAAGACAAAACAAAATCTGTTATATTCAGGGAGGCAAGGGGATGAAAATTAGATCACAACCTTGACCTTGAAAAACTAGGGGATGGTCACATTTTCACTTTTATACTTTAGGTACACATCTCTGAAACCTCATGTCAAATAGAATGCACCAGTTACGTGTTGGATCATGGGTATTTTATTAAATGACCCTGACCTATGAAAGTAGGTCAGGGTAAAATTTTGAATTCAGGGGTGTCGCGGGATCTTGCAGTCTCTGACTGCCTTGTTATGCTCAGATCTGTTGTACAGGCTGCATTTTACTTTTCAGCTAGAAGCAAGACCAAACTAAAGCACATTCCATGTTTTATATGCATACTGTACATTAAGGAGCCATTAAACCAGGATGCTCTAAAACTAGACTACAGATGCCGAACAGGATTATCATTACACTGGCCATATGGCTTACTCACTTTGATACCAATCACAGTGGTATTTCCGCACATACAGTATCTGTAAGCTAGTTCACAGATATGTGCAGAAATACCACATATCTGTAAACTATTCAACGTGATGAACATAGTTTTATAAGGTTGTATGTGAGTGGATCTTGGATCCAAAAGCAACACTTTCTGGCAGGTAGGTCTACAATGATATTTTTTTTCCATTCTCATGAGAATAAACAGAACAGAGGAGCGGCAGACTGTGTCCTGGTAGGGAAAACGAGCTCCTGGATGGGGACAGAATGGGCAGTCAGGGAGCCAAATATTAAAAAGTGACAGTTTGAGTTCTGATCGTTTAGTTTGTCCAATTACTTTTGGTCTCTTAAAAAGTGGGAGGCACATGTAGAAACTCTTGTAATTCCTACACCATTCACCTGATTTGGATGCAAAAGCCCTAAAATTAAAGCTGAAAGTTTGCACTTAAAGCACATGTTGTTTGTGTCATTTCATCTGGGGCGCACCACAAAGGAGCTGCCCGCCACTCTACCTCCTCTGCATGCGTACAGGCCCCGTGTGTGTGTTTGTGTGCTCAGGGCCTGTACACACATATATATGCATGATTTGAACTAACTAGCATGTGCCACTAATTTCCCTGCGGGGATTATCATCAGTACATAAAATAAAAAAAATAAAATAAAAAAATCAAATCCATTGTGGTGGTGTGCAAGGCCAAAAAGATAAAAATAGTGTTGATGTCCGAATATTTATGGACCTGACTGTACATTACATCTTGCTTCAAAGCGGTGATGTATTGTAATTGTCAGTGTACGTGTGTTCGTCCGTCGTCAGTCCGTCTGTTAGTCCACCAAATATCTTTGCAACCGCTGTAGATAGAACAAGAGCCAATGCAGTCAGAGACTGCAACATCCCGCGACACCCCTGAATTCAAAATTTGACCCTGACCTACTTGCATAGGTCAAAGATCAAAGCTAGTGGTCTGACCTACTTTCATAGATCAAAGCAGTAGCTTTGATTTACGGTCTTACTCACACTGACTTTCTCCCTCGTCTTTCTATCTTATCCGGTTCCTGAGTGTACAAAAGTTAAAATTTGACCTTGACCTAGTTTTCTCAAAGTCAAGGTCATGTGCTTTTTGTTTCATCTTTGTATTTGCAACGGTTGAGAAAATATTTGGTGGACTAACGGACGGACTAACGGACTAACGGATGAACACACAAACGATCACAATTACAATACACCACCGCTTTGAATCTGTGAATGCACAACACAAGTCTCATAGTCATAGTCAACTTCATTGTCAAATGTACCATATATGCATGACATACAGCGTAGATGAAAATACAGTCCTCTCAGACCCACAGGAAGTAAAAAAAACAAACTCCGAAAGAACTGTAAGTGTTTATAGTACTTTGGATGGGATACACACATCCGAGAGCACATTCAAACAAAAAAAGCTTCCCAAATGTAATTATGAAATCATAATTTCCTCCAAGTCTACCATTTTTAGACAGCCTGTGATTATCCATATTTAAATGGATTTTCACTCTTTTCAGCTCAGGGGAATTAAACTGATCCAGGGTTGATTGTTTCTGACATGTCTAAACTCATTAGACATTTGGATTAAATGGTTACCATATTTGCATTAATTGGTCCCAAACAACGGGAAAACACATGAAACTTTCCACTTACAAACAAAATTTATGGATCTTATAAGATAAGGACAAACTCTGAAAACTCGGACAAGAAGGGGCTAAAAACTCAAGATCAAGACAGGCATGTGAGATAATCAATAGTTCCCATTGGAGAATGAGTGTCTGCAGTATAACCTCATTCTTTGAGAAAATCCTGTCTTCTCAGTTTGAGGTTTGCCCTCTTCAGATGTGAATGCAGCATTACTGTGCATCAAAGGCAGAAAATCATACCAGATTTGCTAGAATACTTGGGCTCTGTATCCTTCAGATTAGATTTGATGTCCATCAAAGCTTTCATAAAAAACTTTATTGGTGGTGTTCACATTACAGACCAAGAGTGCTTTTCATCCCATAACTGTGAACAAATCTAATCTGAAAACTTCACGAAGGCGTACATTTTCATTCCAGTACACAGGAGAGACTGTTAATAGTGATTAAGAAATAGCCAAAAATCCTACTGATTTGTTTCACTTGTGGAAAACAAAATGGAACTGGTCATCAGATTGTCTAAGTTCAGAAAAGAAATTGGCATCAGGCTGAGGGTTTATTGTACTTGTATTCTTTTGTCTTCATTTTACAGTTCCTACAACCTCTGAGAAAAAAACTCATATGCTTTTAGCATGCCAGGACAAAGTCTGAAAAAGCCTACTGGTTGAGGAGGAACAGATTGTCAAATGTTCAGCACAAATATAATGATCCATCGCTGCAACTGAGAAGAAAACAGGAGCTTACAAGAGACCTCTCTAAAGACTGACATCTTAATGACTGTAAGTGAATGATAGATAAAATACATTGGGAGCATAGGCCGTTACAAGGAGCTACATGTGTCAAACACTGTTTGTCTGGGATAGAAACCTTTGTCAGTGAATCAAATGAGAAGTGGAATAGAGGCATCACTGCAATTTGCCTGTAATATATAACAAGTCAGGGAAAGGGAATAGTATGGACTAGCTAATTAAAAGCCAACACAATTTAGTACCCAATTTTTATTTTAAACTGAGATATAGACTTAAAAATAAATACACAACAAAGGTGGAGCTCACATTTATTGGAAAGAATATGTGGAGCAGTATCACAGTCTTCAGTACATTCCTGAACCCATACTGTTCAAACTTAAAATCAAACTGACTGAGTTCCATATACAGAAAACCAGCAATATGGAATCCACTAGTGGCAACGACCAAAATAAATAGCATTAGAAAAAGGCAGAATATCAGAGACTTCTGTGAGAGAGTTTAATGGAAAAGGACTTATTCTGTCAGGGCCTCTCATTGTGATCGAATGCCATACACTCCCCTCTGACAGGATGATATTGGCTTGGCATGGGTTTGATGAATGTACAAGTCATAAGTCAGACACAGACCCATGCCCATCCTTAAACAGCACCTTTTAAGATGTTTATTCTGAAGTACAGGCACAGCTGTTTTGCAATACCATTGGGGCTATTGTCTGAAATAGGATTACTGATACAGTGCAAGGGCCAATTACAAGGCAAGCTGCTATTTAAAAAAAATAATTAGTTTACTCGTAGAGGTGAGATCCATTTCTGCTTGGACAGTGAAGTGACTTTGTAAACCTTCAGAGAATGTACAGCATCTTCCTGGTGCTTGGCTGAGGGTGAAGGGAAAGAAAAGAGGTGAGGATGTACAATCAAAGGATGAGTGGATGAGAAGTGAACTTTTCCTGGGTAGGTGATCACCTATCCCAGACCACCTGGCTTCCTGCCAGGGTCAAGCAATTAATGCTGGCCTCCTCTGATTACTTCAGACAGCTTGGGGAAGCAACAGGCCAGAAGATAACATCCAGTCCAGGAACGTTCCACAAGGCAAAGAGGAGACAGCTCTGACAAAGGTTCAAACTTGGGTCAAACTGTTAACATATACAGCCACTATACATATCAGAGAAAGTAAACCTGTGCTTAATTATATTTTGCATTTGCATAGCAATGCTGCGTAAACACACTTGTCATCTCTAGGTCTTTGCCTTTCCTGTCTATGACTCTAAAAAGCTTCACTGAACAATTAACAAAATTTAGAAGGGAAAAAACAACATCTATGTTTTCATATTGTGGATCTTATTCTGAGTTGTGAAGGGACGATTTTGTTTTCTTCTTTCTAAGCAAACACAAGGTTAGACAAAGAGAAGTGTGCTGACCTAAAGCACCAGCTGTCCTGCAGCCTTAAACAGCAAGTGATTTCTGTTCTATCCATCACCCTTGTCTACCATGTAGCTGACCTTAGTGCCCAACCTTATCACCAATGCCCTGTTGAGTTTACAACATGTACTACTGGGAGAGCCTTGCTGGTTGTATCACACAGAGACAGGTGTTCTTGTAAATCACCACTGTGAAGAGAATGCAACTAAAAGATGCAGTGACACAAATAAGATATGCTAAAAGATTTAAAAGCTATAGGGGTGGTAAGAAAAAAGGGTATGAGATAATCTTGCTTATGCCTGGTCATAATCACACCTGGTGATTATGAATACTTACTCTCAGCTTTAAACATTTTCCTTCCTGCAGCTGAATAGAAAACTCAATTTGAAATGGCAAGCTGCGTTCCGGATTTGTTCTTCAGAACTCAGCATGACATAAACCGAACCACAGTTTCAAAAGTTAAACAAAACTTTGAAGACCATTTTACCCTTTTAGAGTCTATGAAAATTTGAACACCTTCATTTTATTCTGAATAGCTTTCAGAACACTGCTGATTTTACTTAAGTTTGATAGCTTATCATAATGTTCAAGTAAATCTATAATAATAATAATCCTTTTTCTCGTAAATTAAAGACATCCCAGCCTAAAGAATTGAAGGCCTATGCTTCAAGTAAAAAAACATTAACATGTTCACAAAGCATGAATAAAAACTGGCTCTTTCAGGGGGAAAATACAAACAGAACTTTCTGCATGAGAGGAAGGGGCATGTGGTCTGCCAGTAATTTACTTGTACACAAGGTGTGCCTGTGCACACCTTGTGGTGGTCACCTTGTGGTGGTCTCTGTCATGTTGGTGAAAGAGATCACTGGACTTTGTCAGCATCTCTTTTTTATTTCTGCATTTATGTCCTCTCCCCTTGCGTGTGTTTCATAGTGGTGTTACACTCAGCAAAGAGCTGCTTATCTTTGTGAAGGAACCTGACACACACACAAAAACTACAACTCATCAATGTCCACAGATATGTGTGGTGCTCTCTGAATAGCTGCATCAAGCTGTTAATATTTCTGAACTTCTGGTTGCTGTTGAAGATGACATTGGGAGTTTTTCCACACATCTCATCTTTCTGTTTTCCCCCCCAACAAAATGTCAACAACAGCTTTTAAGCACTTATTCACAACTGTCCCATCACTAAAAGATGTTTTATGTTGCCCCAAACTCCACCATGCCTTTAGTGAATATTCGTTTGCATTTTTCTCTGTCATTTTGACCTCATCTCGGACTTCAGGGGATAATTCTGCGTAAAAGATCTGTGCTATGTTTAGTAGTGGCACTTCATGTTACCATTTTTAATTCATGCTACGTGTTCACACCATATGAGGTAAAATGGTTTTGAACTGCCTGACGGAGGAATAAACATAAATTTCGTCCACTCATTGTTAACCAGCGGTTTTCCTCATTAACCTCCCTTTGTTTAGAGCTGTGCTGTCTCCCTTCCTCTGTGCTCTGCTGTAGCGCTAAACTCACAGCGGTAGCGAGCTGTCTCACTTCCTGGTATGCTGACAGCGTAGGGTAGACAAACAATCTGATTGGCTGAACTAAGTGGCGCTACTACCATATTAACTGGAGGAGCAGCACCTGCCGTCTGTAGCCGCGAACTGCAAGTAAAAATGTGCCAAGAAAATCTACTCTTGTAATTTTATCATGGAGTGGTCACGCCATTTGGTGACCCCTGCTCTATGGAGAGAGAGAAAGAGCGAGAGAGAAGAGGAAAAAAAAGGCGCACCAGATTTTTTTCCCTAGTCGCACCAGTGCTCCCAAATATATTTAATAGTCGCACTGATAAAAATTTGGGGGCATATGCGACCAAAATGGTCGCAATTTTGAGCCCTGCCTTACTGTTCCCCACTAGGGAATGGGCAGAGATATCTGTGTTCCGCTCTGCATAAAACTTGTGCCTGGTCTATTATTGATGGACACTCCATCAATCTACATTAAGTGGACTGAGACAGGGTGTCCAACACAGGAAATGTGTAAGGAATTCAGCCAGTTTTCTGAATAAAAAAGCCTGGTGGTGACTCGAAAGTATATACCACATCAAATATTACATGGTAGAACCAGGCATTCAAAACACCCCTGAAATTATGATGGTGAAATGGTATGATGATCACGATAATGTCACATCATCCAGCGAACTCTTTAAAGTGTATTTGTTATTAAGAGATTCTTCCTCTCAACAAGTGGGAAACTAGTCAAATTCCCCTGTATTGCTGAACTATCACTGTCATCAATACACATTTATGCTATTCAATATGATGTCCTTTTAATAACCCATTTAATAACTAATGCAACCCTTTTCAATTCCATTCAACCAGATCTTAAACTGGTTGAAGGGTCCCTAGGGGGGGTCTGCTTTCCATTTTGAAAACCTCTGAACTATAATTACAACCTCATGGCTGTCTCTTCCAACCAGTGAAGTTGCAGATTATGTCAGTCTGCCCAAACTCCTACTATACCTGGTGAGAAGTTAAAAAGAATTCATTAAATGTATTAAATTTGCATATTTTAAGCATGAAATGAAAGATAGAATGTATTTTTATATGGCAGCGCACAGGAATGACAAAGGGCTCCTTACATGGT
Source organism: Antennarius maculatus (assembly GCA_013358685.1). Lineage (NCBI taxonomy): Eukaryota > Metazoa > Chordata > Actinopteri > Lophiiformes > Antennariidae > Antennarius > Antennarius maculatus. Next base: position 6,137,490 of record CM023616.1, on the reverse strand, counting down.
GTAATGTCAGTCACCTTAAGTTCAACACCATGAGAAAAGAGCTTGTTTTGGTCAACAAAAGAAACAGCAGACCCTATGTTCTGTTTGTCATTCAGGGAGAGAAAATGAAGAGGGTTGTTTTAAAACCTGCCTTGAACTCATACAAGCACTGAAGTCCTCTTCATAATGAATGAGTGGACTGTTCATCCTGACGATATTCAAATTACAGGCTTCAGAATGTCATCTATTAGTCTATGTTTGCCAGTATTTATCACAGTGCAGGGGGGTCAGCAGTCTCGACAATCATGTGATCAAGTTGGAACAGTGGGGAGGTAGTGACAGAGGACACTGATTGACAAAACCATAGCTAATATAATTAATAATCCTTCTCGTGGATTCTACTATTCCTGGTGAAATCTGTTTATGAGAGAATATGGTCTTGTTAGCTTCCTCAGAAATATCTTTAACTTGCCAGCAAAAGACCTGTGCAATGATCACAGTGAGAAAGTGTGTAACGTGGTCACAATTTGTACCATGGTGCTATGGACTATTCACTTCTGTGGTGAAAAACCAATATATAACCCAGTGTGAGGTTGGTGATGCCAGTTTTTGCTGATGTCAGACATGCCAGGAGTTTATTTCAACAAAACTCACTGGAATGGAACAATGTCGGGGCATGTTGATCTTAGCTTGTTCTTTCCACAGCTTTCTCTTCTTTTACAAGCTCTGGTAGAAAGTTGTCAGGAGCATTCTGCACAAGCCCATGGTGCATTTCTATCCTCTTTGTATTCTGATAGCTGAGAGAAGATTTTGTTGAAAACGACTTAGACATTGCTAGACAAAGTTTTTGCCCGGCAGCATAATACTGGCCCCATTGTCAGTCACAATGTAGCACAGTTTCATTTCATCCAGGGACTGCTCATGGAGGGAGCACCTTAGAATGTCTGCCAGATTGTCACCCAAGTGGCATCAAACATAATCTTCAGGCTGAGATGGTGTATTATCAGGCTCATTTATAGAATTACAATCATTCCTGACAACATATCTATCATCAGTGAGACATACTATAAAATCCGTTGGTGTCAGACATATTCCAGGCATCATCGATTAACAAAGATTCCTTGGGGAGAGGCAACACACTACTGTACATTCTGGTATATAAGCTGCTACCTGTCTCAAAACGCTTTGAACCCTGCGGCTTAAACAACGATTCGTCCAATCTATGTAGATTTTTACAGGCTAACAGCCTCCAGGGGGTGCTCCAGCAGGAAGAGCAATAGTGATAGAGACAGGTGGAAGACATAATGTGGTGAAGAAGTAGTTATGCCTGTTATTTAAGTTTGATTGTGTTTTGAAACAACATTTTTCACACCATGCATACCCCTTATGATAGAAAACCACAAGAAGAAAGCCATATGGTGCAGCTTTGAAGTTAAAGGTAATCAATCTGGTTGTTGAAGTAGGAAAGACAGTTGCTGCACGTGGCATCAGTAAATTGAGGAGTTACAGGTACTTTTGTACTTTTTGTAACTAAGGAGTTACAGGTACTTTTCATTAAAAAAATGAAAATTCATGTTATAACACCTGCAACTTATGGAGAGGTATGGCCTATATGCTGTATGTACAGAGTTTTTCTTTTAAAATTAATTTGGTGTGGCTCACATTTAGGTGAGCTCAATAGTCCACAAATTACAGTAATCAAAAGTTGATTGGCTTCTGAGGTGAAAAAATATTTTTTTCAGTCAGATAGCCAGTCAATAACTCCAACGCTAACCCTAACTCAATAAGCAATAATTGGAATTAAGTTCTGCGGTGCACTGGCGTCACACCCGGAGTGTAGCCTGTCTCATGCCCCCAGTCAGCTGGGAGAGGCTCCAACACCCCGTGACCTGCAAGCCGGAAGAAGTGGATTTACAAAAATCCCCAGCTGTTTCAGGAGTCAGGAGTTGCAGCCCACTATCCTCGCAACACAGGTGTGCCACTGACAAGACATGCAAACTCCACAAGAGGATGAAGTCTAAGATGCGATCTTTGATTAGAAGCATTTTATTATCTCTAAGATCACCTTTTCTCACATAAAGAACACATTCCCCCTTTTCATACATTTACCATTTTTAATACAACATACCATAAACAATCTATTAGCCTTCACTGACATGAAAAAAGAAACTCACTTAAACCATGGTGTAATGCTCTGTAATCTTCACAGTTCGAATCACAACTATCTGTTGCTGAACTGAAAATTATATGGTACGGATCATCATATAATTTCATTCTGTTGGGCCTTTATATGAAAATCTTTAATAAATCAAGGATACAAGAATAATTCCAAAATGCATTAAAAAAAAAAAAATCACAGTTGTTACTGTTCCTGGTGAGGGGGACACGAAAATCAACTTGATCAGAATAAGTGTGACATTATACATGCAAACACCTTCCCCCTCTTTGCTGTGGCTCCTGTTACTTCTGAACACAACCTTGGGCAAAAAAAGCTCTGATCAAGATTTACACTCAGAAACATAACATTGACTTTCAAATGTGCCACAGCCTCAAGCTAGGCTTTAAGGCTGATTTGATCCCCCTCTGAGATTATGAGAAATACAGCACATTCCCCCTAATCACATGCCACAGACCATGCAATCACAGCGCAACACAGTAATCACTGTGGTGGTCCATTCCCCTCCTCCCTGAACTTGGTCTCAACCCCTCTAGATTGTCAGAGCTGAAAAGTTTTGCTTGTGTGTTGCACATTTCGAAACAGGCCCAATGTAGTTGGCGGCAAGGGAACGCAATATTAGCTATGAAGAAATGTACTGGTAGGGTCACAGATAATGACCAACTGACTAGTGAAAGAGGCTGCCCCCGCATGAAGGTCATGCATATTGATCCAATAGTTTTTGACATATAATAAACTATGATAAAAAATGAGATGGTGAGTATTAATTACTTTGAAGTTTTAAATCTGAATCCTTAAACTACATTTGATTACAGAAGTTTGAATTACCTCTAGTAAATACTGCCCAGCATTAACCCAAATTAGCAACACCCAGTCTGATAAAAAGACAAATGCCCAGCATGAAACACAGGTTTGTTTGGTCCAATATGTGGGTAAAAAACTTCCATCAGGAATTTTTCAGGGATATTTTTCAAAGAAGACTTAAGGACTCCATTTATGTTTCCCAAGATAGACTTATAAAGATATGGATGTCTGTAAATTGTCTGTCTATCAACAACTTCTTAATACACCTTTCAGGGGACTGAATAGAAACTCAGGGGGGTAGGGAACAACAACAGGTAACAACTGGTGAGGATTGTGATTGTGCATCCAGTAAATACAACACAGAGGCAGAGGTAGGCATGTTCTCAGTGGTGGTTTGTGAGGCCATTGGATAAATTGAGACATGAGGATGGAGTTGTTGTTTTTTTTACTTTTTCCCTTCCCCATTGTGTTCGCACTCATTTGTCATGTCTTCCCATTATCTAACTGCCCTGAAAATTTCAGGTAGTATTGCTCTGTTTTATCTATTTTATCTGTATCCATAGGCTCTCTGAAATTGATGCAAAAATGAACTGATGGCTCCGTTTATATCCAGATTTAATTTACTACACAGTGGGCGTTGAAAGGCTTTGGTTTTCATTAGATTGTTTGGGGAAACTGGAATGAAGGTGGCTAGCCTGTCTGCTGTGAAAGGGGGAAACCACTGCTATTGTCACGACCATCAGCAACTAATGTACAATATACTGTAGTAAATGCAAGATCAGATAAATTTTATTTTAAGGCATAATCGATGACTTGTAGTATTAGATTAACCTTATCATTCATCTTCTTGAAAATGAGACAATGGCTAATCCGAAATGCAGGCCATGGGCCATGTCGGAGCCTATCCCAGCTGAGAGACAAGGTACACCCTGGACGAGTTGCCAATTCATTGCAGGGTCACACACAGACAAATACACATTCACTCTCACATTCACATCGACGGGGAATTTTGGAGAGAGCAATTTTGGAAAGAGCAAGAGTTCAGAGGTAGCATATTCCATGCCTTTGTATTAATAGCTGTTTTGTGTCCAACATGTGCTAAAAGGTGTTTTGTGGGGGCCAGACTTGACTGAGAAAATACACCAGTGAGCATAATATTCGTCATCCAGTATCTGCTTCTGCAGATACTTTCATAATTACTATCTTTAATGAGGCTATATCATAGTTTTCTGAACATGTAGCAATTCTAAAATTAGCTTATGAGAGCATGTGCTGTATGTGCAGGAGAATCCTATACAGTTAAAACACACACACGCAAACGCGCACACGCGCACACACACGCAAACACACGCACATACACGAGTAAAGGTCCCCATTCTTCAACACAGGGTAGTGCAGTCCATCCATTCATCTATCCATCTTCAACTGCTTAATCGGGGCTGGGTCGCAGTGGCAACAGTCTCAGGAGGGATACCAATACTTCCCTCTCCCCAGACAACCCCTCCAGCTCCTCCGGGGCATCCCGAGGCATTCCCAGGCCAGCCAAGAGACATAGTCCCTCCAACGTGTCCTAGGTCTTCCACGAGACCCCCCCCTCCACGGTAGGACATGCCTGAAACACCTCCCCAGGGAGGCATCCAGGAAGCATCCGGAACAAATGCCCGGGCCATCTCAGGTGGCTCCACTCGAGGCAGAAGAGTAGCAGCAGGTCTACTCCGAGCTCCTCCCTGGTGATTGAGCTCCTCACCCTATCTCTAAGGGTGCACCCAGCCACTTTATGGAGGAAACTCATTTCAGCCTCTTGTATCCGAGATCTTGTCCTTTCGGTCATGACCCAAAGCTCATGACCATAGGTGAGAGTAGGAATGTAGATTCACCAGTAAATCTAGAGTTTCGTCTTGCGACTCAGCTCTTTCTTCATCACGACAGACCTATACAGCGACCGTATTCCTACGGAAGCTGCACCGATCCGTCTGTAAATCTCACGTTCCATCCTTTCCTCACTTGTGAACAAGACCCCAAAATACTTAAACTCTGCTACTTGGGGCAAAGACTCTCCACTGACCTGAAAAGGGCACACCACCCTTTTCCGGTCAAGAACCATGGCCTCAGATTTAGAGGTGCTGGTCCTCATCCCACACACTGCAAACCGTTGAAGTGCATGTTGAAGGTCCAGGCTTGATGAGGCCAACACGACAGCATTGTCTGCAGAGATGAAATCCTTTGGTCCCCAAACTGGACTCCCTCCAGATCCTGGCTGCGCCTAGAAATTCTGTCCATTAAGATTATGAACAGAACTGGGGATAGAGGGCAGCCCTGCCGAAGTCCAACCTGCACCTGGAACAGGTCTGACTTACTGCTGGCAATGCGAACCAAGCTCTGGCTTCAGTCATAAAGGGACTGGACAGACCTCAGCAAAGGGCCCCGAACCCCACACTCCCAAAAGCACTCCCCACAATATATCACAATTGACACAACTAAATGCCTTCTCCAGAGCCACAAATCACATGTGGACTGGTTGGGCAAACTCCCATAAACCCTCAAGCATTGATGGAGAGTGTAGAGCTGGCCCAGTGTTCCGCGACCGGGACGAAAACCTCGTTGTTCTTCCTGAATCTGCGGTTCTACTATAGGTCTAATCCTCCTCTCCAGTACACTGGAATAGACTTTCCCTGGGAGGCTGAGGAATGTGATCCACCTATAGGTTGACCACACCCTCCGGTCCCCCTTTTTGAAAAGAGGGACCACTGCTCTGGTCAGCCAATCCAAAGGTACTGTCCACGACTGCCATGCAATGTTACAGAGATGTGTCAACTATGACTTCTTCTTCTTTTCCTTTCGGCTATTCCCTTTAGGGGTCGCCACAGCAAATCAATTGCCTCCATCTATCCCTGTCTTCTACATCCTCTTCTCTCACACCAACTACCTTCATGCCCTCTTTCACTACATCAAGAAACCTCTTCTTTGGTCTTCCTCTAGGGATCCTGCCTGGCAGTTCAAGACTCAGCATCCTTCTACCAATATATTTGCTCTCTTCTCTGGACATGTCCAAACCATCTCAGTCTGGCCTCTCTGACTTTATCTCCAAAACCTCTAACATGTGCTGTCCCTCTGATGTACTCATTCCTGATCCTATCCATCCTTGTCACTCCCAAAAAGAATCTCAGCATCTTCATCTCTACTACCTCCAGCTCTGTCTCCTGTCTTTTCCTCAGTGATACTGTCTCTAGACCAAATAACATCACTGGTCTCACCACAGTTTTGTACACCTTTCCTTTCATTCTAGCTGAAACTCTTCCATCACACATCACGCCTGACACTTTTCTCCACCCATCCTGCCTGTACATGTTTCTTCACCTCTTTTCCACACTCTCCATTGCTCTGGACTGTTGACCCTAAGTACTTAAAATCCTCCACCTTCTTGATCTCTTCTCCCTGTAACCTCACTCTTCCACTTGGGTCCCTCTCATTCACACACATATACTCTGTCTTACTGCGGCTAAACTTTATTCCTCTTCTTTCAGATGTGTCAACTATGACAGTCCCTGCATATTCAGAGACTTGAGGTACTCAGGGCGAATCTTATCCACCTCGGTGCTTAGCCACCACGGAGTTTGGCAACCATCTCGGTGACTTCAGCTTGGGTGATGAACGAGTCCACCTCTGAGACCTCAGCCTCAAAGTATTCTTTCCACTGCCTGACAATACCCTTAGTCAAGGTCAGCATCTGTCTGCCTCTACTGTAAACAGTGTTTTCTGTGCACCACTTTCTTCTCCTAAGGCGCCGAATGATTTGCCAGAATTTCTTCGAGGCTGACCGATAGTCTTCCTCCCTGAACTCCTCCCAGACCCGAGTTTTTGCCTCCGTGACTACTCGAGCTGCAGTATGCCTGGCCTGCCTGTACCCCTCAGCTGCCTCCGGAGTTCTACAAGTCAATAAGATTTGATAGGACTTCTTCGTCAGCTTGACGGCATCCCTTACTTCCGGTGTCCACCACTGAGTTTGGGGGTTAGCGCCACGACAGGCACCAGAGACCTTGCGACCACGGCTCCAGGCAGCCGCTTCAACAATAGAGGTGGAAAACATGGTCTACTCTGACTCAATGTCCCCAGCCTCCTGCGGGATCTGAGAGAAGCTCTCCCAGAGGTGGGAACTGAAGACCTCACTTCAACTCCCAGAGGGTTCTGCCAGATGTTCCCAACAGACTCTCAAAATATGTTTGGGCGTGCCGAGTCTGTCCGGCCCCCTGCTCTGCCAGTGGTTCCAGCTCACCACCAGATGGTGATCGGTTGACAGCTCTGCCCCCCCCCATTCACCCGAGTGTCCAACACACGCGATCAGAGGTCTGATGATATGACAACACCCCTCCGGCCTAGGGTGTCCTGGTGCCATGTGTACTTATGGACATCCCTGTGGTTGAACAAGGTGTTCGTTATGGAAAAACTGTGACTAGCACTGAAGTCCAATAAAAGAACACCACTCGTGTTCAGATGAGGGAGGACGTTAATCCCAATCACCCACTTCCAGGTCTCACTGTCATTGCCCACGTGAGTGTTGAAGTCCCCAAGGGGAACCAGGAGTCCCCAGTCAGAGCACTATTCAGTATCTCTCCCAGGGATTCCAAGAACGCCGGGTATTCCGCACTGCTGTTTGGCACGTAGGCTGAAACAACAGTGAGACATCTGTCCCCAATGCGAAGTCGCAGGGACGCCATCCTCTCATTTACCGGGGTGAACTCCAACATATGACGGCTGAGCTGTGGGGCGAAAAGCAAGCCCACACTAGCCCGCCGCCACTCACCTTGGGAAACACTGGAAAAGGTGAGAGTCTAGCCCCCTCCAGGGTTTGGGTTCCAGAGCCCGAGCTGTGGGTGGAGGTGAGCTCAACTATATCTAGTTGGTACCTCTCAACCTCCCTCACAAGCTCTGGCTCCTTTCCCCCCAGCTAGGTGACATTCCATGTCCCTGGAGCTAGACTCTGTCTGGGGATTGGATCATCGGGCCCGATGTAGACGATTGCCACCCAATCCACGCTGCATCCATCCCCCACGGTTTCCTCGGCGGGTGGTGAGTCCACAGGAGGTCGGGTCCACGTCATCCTTGCGAGCTGAGCCCGGCCGGGCCCCGTGGGCAGAGGCCCGGCCGCCAGGTGCTCGCATACGAGCCCCAACCCCGGGCTTGGCTCCAGGGCGGGGCATCTGTTGAGCCATACCGGGCAACATCATGTTCCTTGATGTTTTACTTGCCATAGGGGTTTTGTTACTGCTCTTAGTCTGGCCTGTCACTCAAGACCTGTTTGCCAAGGGAGACCCTAGCAGGAGCATTAAGCCCCTGACAACATAGCTCTTGGGATCATTCGGGCACTCAAACTACCCCACCACAATAAGGTGGCAGCTCTCGGGGGAGAGGGTACTGCAGTGTAAAATTATATTTAACCAGAGTGAATGAGCTGTTTGGAGTTTGATGAGTCTCCTGTCCCCTTCTGAACCAATAGCTCAACCCGCTCTTGCTTTATCATGGTGTGCCAGCCTACTGCTATCTGTGCTATGCTAAATCAATTAGCATGTCATTAAGATAGCTTGTTCCAGCACAGTAAGCATTGAGGTGGTACTACACTATCTGCACAAATGGAGGAAGCTAAACTCTCGGGGCATTATATCTCACTGTTCGTGTGTTAGTGTGAAGTGGGCTGCATTTAATGGTGCGCTTGCATACAAAAGCAACTGGATAGAAGAGTTTCCATAACATCATCATGAAAAGACATGTTATTTGCTAGTTCACTTTGTAATCTTCAATAAGAGCCATAGCCATTACATTCAAAGCTTTCATTTATGTTTGTTGTGGCAAACAGCTTATTGAAGATGTAATCAACCTTATGATTCAAGTTTTATTCCTTCCTTTATTAATACTTGTCATTTTAAATAGGAACAGAACATCGACAGAATAATAAATTCAAACTCAAAGTCACCTTACATCAGAGAATAAGGTGATCATTCAGTAATTACCAGAAGCAGTGCAACACCTTGGTCTGTGTACACGATAGAGAGATGAGAGCTTTAATCCCCTTTTGTGCAGAGAGGACTCGTCTGCAAAGGCAAGGGCTCAATCAAACCATTCAGATAAACATTTGAAATACTGGAGCAGCTCTTGATAAACTTTTCTTTGTCTGTGACAACATGAGTATTTAATCCAAACTACCTTTGCCACGATGGATGGAACCTGAAATAGAAAAAGATTTAAGAAAAAACTTCATTGTTTCAACTTGGAAATTCGATCTATATGATATTGAATCTCTTTAAACATTGAAACTGGTAGTCTTTAATCATGCAAACCTGAGGTCAGCAGAAGCAAAGAGCACACATCATATTATGCAGAGTGAGCCAGATAATAAAATGCTCAGATCATAAAACCCATAAAATCCCCATTCTACTGCCTGGGACCAAAAGGCTGCAAATAATGTATTAGACTACATGGCAAGCATTAACACTGGTGCCAGAAAAGTAATTCTCTGACAGCGAAAACTAATAAGGCATTCAAACACTCTTTCTGATGTATTTCAATAGCCAAATCTGCAGACATTTAGCAGAGGCTGAAGAGAGAATACAGTTCTCTGAGTTCAAACTGCACGTCTCCACAACAGTAGAGTATGCAGGGGCCGATTCCAGTGTCTATTCATGCTCCCAGCTCCTGATCAGGCCATATCTCTCTGGTGCTCTCAGTCACAGCAAATGATTCAAAGAGGATAGACTTCAAAAGCCTACAGCTGGCTTTGAACACCACGCCAGTTGCACAAACCATCAGTGGCACATCAGCATCCTCAAGGCATGCACATAGCAAATTTGTGCCACCCTCGGCTGCAGATGTGACACTTGGCAAAATCTTTTCACTTGATATGAGACAATAAAAACACCATGAAGAGGAATAAGAGCTAAGTATCAGCCCACTTAGTGTTAGCATCTGTTGCAAGAGATTCTGCTTTTCAAAGTGTTTTTCTTAGACAGTTTATTTCATCATTTTAAGCTTAATTTACCAATGTTTTCAGTCCATAGGCTATGATCTACCACTGCACTGGACAATAACACATACACGCACACACACACACGCACACACACACGTACACACACACACGCGCACACGCACACACACACACACACACACACACACACATGTAGACATACACACTTGAGCTAAGTTAAAGGAATAATTTATTTCTTAGCCTGTTTAACGTGCAAAAATAACAAATAAAAATTGCTGTAATTAAAGGTGCAAGAGAATCAACTGATTTACCTAAATTGAATGAAGAACAGTTGCAGTTAAATAAATGATTTAAGTCTAAACAAAGAGTATTTCATGCTGAAATTCACCCATCCATATTCTTTACCGCTTGTTCCGCTGTTGTGGGTTACAGAAAGCTGCAGCCTATCCCAGCTGGCCTAGGGTGTGAGGTGGGGAAACTCCGGGTGTGATGCCAGTGCACAGCAGATACACACAGAGACAGACAACCACACACGCACACGCTCATACCTACGGACAATTTGGGACTGGTCAATTAACCTGAAGTGCATGTTTTTGGAGGTGGGAGGAAGCCGGAGAACCACACAGACATGGGGAGAACATGCAAACTCCACACAGAGCGGGACGCAAACCGAGAATTGCCTTGCTGTGCGACGACAGCACTACCCACTGCGCCACTGTGCTGTGTTGAGTATGTAATATTTATTTAAAAAGAAAAGTTAAAAAACAGTCTTTCCTATTTTTCAAATGTATATTGCATAAATTGACTGGTTAGGAAAACATTTGAGACATGAATTAATCATAACCATAATCCTCAGTTGCGGCCTTATGGGTCTTACCAACAGGTATGTTTAAGTCTTACCAGCGGCATAGCAACGCAAAAAGATATGTTTCTACAACTGCCTTCATCTGCCTCAATCGGTTTTTCGGATTGTCAGAGCTCATTGAGTAAAAGTGAAAAACAAAAACATTTGTCTTTCAGACCTGAATGAATACATATACAGAGGGTAGATAAACACACACAGACACACACACATATGCACACACACATTCGCACTAAAGGCAAAATTCTATGGTCACTCAACATTAATGCTCATCATACGTTGTGGAGCCCTGATAATATGAGCATTTAAAGATTTTGTCTAACTGCGGTGTTAGACAAAATCTTATATAAATAATGGATTAGATTTATATAGCGCTTTTCTAGACACTCAAAGATGCTTTTACATTGGATCCGTTATTCATTCACTCCTCATTCGTACTTGGTGATGGTAAACTACGTGTGTAGCCACAGCTGCCCTGGGGCAGACTGACAGAGGCATGGCTGCCAATCTGCACCTATGGTCCCTCCGACCACCACCGAAACAATCACTCACATTCACTCACCAGCGAGTGCCTCACTGGAGGCAAGGAGGGTAAACGACAAATGACTAGGCGGGAGTGGGAATCAAACTGCCGACCTTGAAATATTGGATGACCTGCTCTATCACTGAGCCACTACCGCCCCTACAACAGAAATGCTGTACATGAAAACAAGATAAAACATTACTGAGCTGCCTGCTGTCAACTACTCTATAGTACCCTGACTTCTACTGTATGTATGAAAATCTCATGAGATGAATACAAACAAAATAATTAGTTTATAGTATTTATAGTGGATGATGAAAGAATTCCACATTGAAAATACACCCAATGCGGACACAAGGCTAATGGAACAAAGACATGCAGGAAAAATAAATGGGACTTCTGTATTCTCTGATGCAATACATCATCATTTTAACCACTATGTATAGTAGGTGATAAACAAGCACAGGCAGCATATGCATAAGTTATTTATGGTCTGCTTATTACTTATGTTAGATAAATGGATATAAAGCTGCTCACAATATTCAAAAATATAATTCTGATTTTCCAAAGGTGAAGCTTGCATTATGTCCATGATAAGTGTAATCCATCTTATTCAGCTCAATGACAATGAATGACTCCATATTGTCATGTTATAGTTCCATCTGCCAAAACCCAGACAGTCTCCTAAAATAAAATCCAGTCACACAGAAAAATCATCAAAACAATCAATCATACAAAACATTTACACAACTGTATTTATTCATAATAACCACTTGACGTTTGCAACAAATCACTATTATATGTCCAGCCTGGAATTTATTATCAGATGTCTTAAATGACAAATGCTACCAAGGTAAACATATCATTCATGGAACAGGCAAAAGGGATGTAAACACCTGTTTCGAGACCATCCTTGGCACAGCAGAGTGCTTAATACTAAAGCCCAAACCAGAGTGGTGTTGAAAGGTGAAATCTCTACACATCAATTTTGTCCTGAGCGGCACAGAGCAACAGAGCTTATTACAGACCCAATCTGTCTCAAGCGTTCAGACTGTGGTAGTAATGTTGGGCTGCTGGGCTCTTCAAAAGCTTCATTAAATAACTCGGTCATCCAGAGCACATCCGTGGCAGCCAAATAGAGTGTCAGACCACATTTTTCATCTGCAGATTAAACCTATATAGCCCTGAATTAAACCAAATTAGATCTGAAAATGAGAAATCAACCAAAGCCAGATGAGTAGAGGGGTGCTTGTGCTGGACCAAATCTACCAATACTTCATGGAGAACTGGTTGTGTTGGTTAGTCACAACACCTGTAATGGCCGCCCCAGCTCAGAGCTTTCAGGTGTGCCGCCTACATTAAACCAGCATTCTGTCTTTAATGTATTCATGTAGATACAGGGAAGTTGATGATGACCTCCATTATTCTTTCATCCACTGTGATCTAAAGCATCACTGCATTGCTGAAGTCTCTCTAGATTAAATGATGAGCTCTCCGTAACAACGGTGAGGCTGTTTATTCTCAACAATGGAAGTCTAGAAGTCTAGGTGCTCTTAAGAGTGAATTTTGCAGTGGGCAGTGGAGCCCTTTGTGTGCTGGGGAGTACATCAGGGCTATGCTGTGCTGGCCTGGGAGATAAACTCACTGCTAATCAATCACATAGTGTTCCTTTTTTTTTAACATCCTCTTTCACCCACACAGACGCACACACACGCGCGCACATACACACACACACATAGCATGTTCACAAAGTCCTCAGCGATTTGATGCAGCAGCGTCCTCAGTCCTCGGAACCTCTTGTGTGCACATTTCAATCAGTAGACAATTACAGTCCAGCTTCTGCCACCTGACAGATTCACATATGTCTCAAGTGGAACCAGTGGTGGATGAAGAGCCTATATGTGACTTAAGTAAAAGGGGCAATACCACAGTGTAGAATGTTGTAAGAAAAATGAACAGTAAATAAAAACAGACTCAAAGTCTTGTCTTGATGGCCCGGCATTCCACACACATGCCAAGCATGATGAGCTTATCTGTTAAAATAGTGACTGCAATCATTTGAGACAACTGACAAAATATTCTCACTTTCACCAAACGTCTGGGAATGTTGTGAAGAGCTCCAAAAAGCAGTTTAGACCACTCATCACTAAGCCTCAAGAGGCTCAGTCAGTCTCAAGCAGTGTGAACATGATTGTGGGCCCGTTTCACAAAGGCAGGGTTATCAAACCCTGAGGTAAACCTGCGGTTCTGGGTTGACTTACCCTGAACTTGGAAAACCAAGGATTTCGGTTTCACAAACACTTTTCAGGGTTAGTTTTGTTAACCCAGAGTAAGTCGATCTGCAGTTTAACAGGCTCGACGATTCCGACGATTCACCATGACGACGGACGAGACGCGCACCGCAGTGCTTAATGACAGTCGAAGTACACATTTTAATTTATGCATATTAAGACTTTGAGAACATTTTCAGATGAAAAAGCAACAGTGGTGCAAGTGCAAAGAAGAAGGAGATGGCGTGGGATGAAATCATTGCTCGAGTCAATGCTTAAGTTTAAACGTAGTCTGTTGCACTCACGGTAAAATTACGTAGGTAAACGGCTTGAATAATAGTCTATTAACCTATTTTATTTAGGTGCAATCCAGTGGGGGAGAAGTGTACATGTCAGCAGCTGAGAATGAAGTATCAAAACATCGTTCACACAGGTCAGACTTCTGCATCATCTCATTAAGGATCCTCCTCATCCTCATTATGTTTGATATTGTACAGTACAAGTGGACGTTTGACTGTTCAGTTGTTTTATCGCCAACATAACTCTTGTCAAGCACATACAGTAAATGTGCTCTCATCTATACCAAGTTCTGTTAAATAAGTAAATCTATTTAAACGTTTAAATGTTATGTAAATAAAAAGTAAATTGTATACTTATATTATCTAAGAACTGAAATCAAGAGCTGGCATCTAGCTCCTTTGCATGGTTTCCTCGATGCAGTAATAGCCAAAACTGCTTTAGTTCTTACATCAATAGTTGTGGCACTGTACTTCTTATAACTGCTTTAAGGCATTCCAGGTTTTATTTCCTGTCTGTTTTAGTCACATGATACACACAAGAGTTATTAGTTGACAAAAAGAAAACTGAATTAATAAGAAATTGAAGACAACAAAGCTGGTCTAATATTTTATGTTACTGATTAATTTCTTCCCATTGTTTAACATTCTGGTGCAATACAGTGTGACATTTAGCATCCGCTGAAGTATTGACACTTTTTCATCCTTTCTTAACAGAGCATGGCTGGACAGTAGCATAAGGATCCCGACTGCACAGATTATCACAGTGAAATAGTTGCTCAGTAAACACCAGCGGTTCATTCTGTGGAATTCATATGCACCTGTATGTTTTAATGTCCTCCTCATGTATTCCCAGCTATCTGTTAAAGAACTTTATAGAATTCACTTTCTAAAAAAAATACAGAAAATAGAAATGGTTTACTAGGACCTCTAGATTAGGAGGGCAGATGTGGACATATGAATAATGGAGCACAAGTTAGAGGTGGGTGGGGGTCACAGGTGAATCATTTTAACTATTAGAACGTTAACTATTGTAATGATACCAAAACTAACGATGACCAAAGGAAATGCGCATTGTATATTTTTCTTGCCAGCTGTGCGTCACAGTCCGCTCCTGGTTTTCCTCTCATCTGCCCAGCTCTACCCGCCTGCCACTCCCACCTCATCAGTGCAACCACCTTCATCTGTGTTTCTTCACCTGATCATCACCTGTCTGTTCAGTACATATACCCTCCCATTCCTCTCAGTCTCTGCCAGATTGTTTTCGTATCATGCAAAGCTCTCTCGCGTTAATCTCTGGACTGCTCCCCTGGTTTCGACCCTGCCTGTCTTTGACCCGTCTTCCTCGTCTCTGCCCCGGTAATCTGACCAGCCTTCTGTCCTTGATTCCTCTACCTGCTCGTCCCTTGTCTGCTGGGTACCTGTTTGCTGAGACTGTTTCGCTGTAATATTGCTGCCATCCCGTGCGAAGCTTCTGAGTAAACCTTTGGACTATTCCTGTTCTGGTCTCTGTCTGTGCTATACTTGGGTCCAACCTCACCCGCGTTACACTGTGGTGGTTATGGTGACTCTGAAATGTCTGTGTAGGTTCTCAGTTATCCAGGTCATGGTTATCCAAAGCTGTTTAAATCAATCCACTTGACTTTAAGAAAGTTTCTTTAAAACGTTTCGCCTCTCATCCAAGAGGCTTTGTCAGTTCTGACCCTGAAATGATGACTCTGAAATGATTCTGGCAGATGGTGTCTGTCACTGCTCTGCCATCCTGGACAGCAGGAATCATCCTGAGGTGATGTAGGCACTAGAAACGGGCTTTCAGCAGGCCTATGGTCATCTCCACCCAGACTCTCGTCCTGCAGTGAACCCAGTTAAAGTTCTGTTGAGTGTCTGGGTCAGAATAAATGGTCAGCAGCATCGATGGCCATGGGTAGCCCCTGTCCCCTAGAAAAAAACCCATCAAACTCTCCTGTAATGTATAGTGGTTTCATTAAGGTGGATTAAACAATGAAGACAAGTGAACAGTCTGCTGCTCAGGTAAAACTCATCATACATCCGTGAGTCAGGAACAGACTTAGACCTCCACACCTGAAATGTAGTCCGCAGCATCACACATGATCTGGACAGATGTTAGTTTATCTGTGATGCAGTGTTAAACGTGTTGAAACAGTGGTCAATATACATGTACCTTGATGGGTATGATGTGAATGTGGGTACCATCTATGCAGCCAATTACACTGGGAAATCCTTGAAGAAATATAAATTACTGATCCAATTCTGAGGTTGCAGCACAATGTCATTAAGACGGTATAATTTCAAATTAATTTAACAGATTTCTACATCATTCACCTACAATCCTGTGGAGCTCCACCTTGATGATTCTGATGATTCTTTATTTCCAGGGAAATAGAAAAACTGGGGTAAAAGTTTCAAGGTGAGGCGCACTGAGCATCTCTCACATAGTAAAAAATAAAAACTGAACGGAGTGCTACATGTAGCGCTGCTGCAGATGTGAGGATGGATTCGGTCGTGGATGTGTGTGTGTGTGTGTGTGATTGATCGGAACGTGAACAGGTACCGATCACAAAAATAACTGTCTGGATATGACTGGACATCTGAACGCGATACAAAAATATTTTATTCTCTATGAATTAATGCTGAAACTCCATCTATGGTATCCTCGTCAAATAGACATGCCATGTTTGCCTCAAAAATACCTCTAAAATACGGAGTTATTTATAAAACCTTAGATCGGTCAGACTCTGTCTGACAGAACCCTTTAACCTCGCGAGCTGCGGTGAAATGGGGGCAGAGTCAGAGGAATCCCTGGTTTAGTGGAATAAAACCTGCTCAGTTTATCTTGATTCATGAAACTGGTCAGGGTTACTCCTCTAACTCCCTTTGTGAAACTGAAAACCCTGGTTTTCCCTGATCTCAGGGTTAACTTACCCAGGTTTTCCATTAAACCTGCTTTGTGAAATGGGTCCTGTGTCTTCACTGCTTTGTATGAAGACATCATCAAGTGTTTGGAAACCCTTTTTTTTTCTAAAACTGTGATATGTAATTCATTCACAAATGAACACCTTCTGTTTTCATTTCATGCAGTTGCTCTTCTTTTGGAATCAGGACAGTAAAGTGATTAAAAAAAATGTGTATTTTGCCCTGAGAATGACTAAAACTAACCCTTATCTCAACCGCTAATTAATGCCAACAATTAAAACATTGTAATCATCTGCTGATCACATTTGTACGATAAAGACTAAACAGAAACCATTTACTAACGAGTTTTGTTGGTTGTTAAATAACTGTGGTGGAATTAAAGAACTTCCTTTGCTTCAGAAATCTAGTGGAGTTAGAAACAGAGTAACACATAGATATACAGTAGCTGGATATATACTCACACAATGCTATCAAGTGTGTGTGTGTCTGTGTGTCTATGTGTGTGTGTGTGTGTGTGTGTGTGTCCGTGAGGGGGTTATGTTGTTGGGGCTGTGGTCTGCAACCAGTGTGTGTTAGATCATCAGCCAGCCCATTGTACTGAAATGCAGCCACAATAGCACAGTATCTTCTCAAAAGCAGAGCCCTTATCATGGCCCTGAAATGACTTGTCTCTGTGGACGCCCACAACAGAGGCTCCACAGGGCTGGAAGCACAGAGCTGGAGGTGAGGGAGCTGAGCAATCTTGTCCTATTGTTCCATATACGATAAACTGGGATTCAAACCCTTCATCCTGCTTGATCTCGCTTTGAAAGAGCTGCATGCAATCTGCGATATTAGCTACTCTAGCAACACTGAACTTTTGTAAACCATTTGATGTCATAGTGTAATATGTGACTGTCTTTGAGGTGCGACTGAAATGAATGAAACACTGATGTGTGTGACCACCTGAACAATACTGCACAGTACATTGAGGCTTTTATTCACAACATCTTTATTGACTGTACACATTATGTAAGACATGCACTAAACAATTTTCAGCTCATAATTTTCTTATGAAGCCTGAAATTGAATCATGTCAGTTATCCATCACACTAACAGTGAAATCCTGCAGTGATAAACTGCATTTCCAAATGCATCAGACACAAAGCAGGTTAATATTTAATGTGAAACAAAACACCAACAGGACATACATCATGCTGTATGTATTTATTAAATACACTCACACACACACATACACACACCCTTATCTCTATCCATCCGCTGTGCAAATTGGAAATTGTTACAATTGCACGTTGCTGTTGCTGGTTGACACACATCTCACATGTGTATGTTGATCTTCACTTTAATAAGAAGACTCCCAATGTAAGGGAAAAACCGCTGGGCTTCTGGGTAAAATGTAAATCACTTTTCTCTCTCTGATCTTGTTAAAAGCTTACTTACTCGTGGTCTATAGTTACAGTTGAGGATCCTCTGCTCATTGAGATTTGCCTGACCGTGTTCAGAGAAACCTCCACAGACATTTGGCCCTGTCTCCATGAATTGCAGTACTTTTCCACTTGATCTACCAACACCGGAGAAAACTATCAGTGAGTGCATCACAAAACTGTTTCTTATGTACAGCAGTGACGCCTGCATACGTTGAGCAGCAATCCTGATGTGTAACAACCCAACCACAAAAGTCAGCCTTGCACATTAGTTTGTTATTTACTGTCAGCAATAAGCTGTATAAAACGATATTTACGCCAGAGTGTTGATGGATTCTCCAAGTCCATCTTACAGCAATCATCAAGAAGAGAACTGCTACAAACGTAGCAGAACCACTAAAAAGTAATCTGGCAGCTTGGTATCATTTGGCTGGGTGTTTGCAACATCCATTAGAGAGGCTGAAGGGTGTTGTAGCACATCAAGCTGTGCGCTTTATAAAACACCTCAATCTGCAGCCACAGGTATACACAGTGTTTCACAGTAAAGATGACCTCTAGAAGTTACCATTACTCACCGACAACAGCTTCTAGACGACATCAACAACAAATCTATCAGCATGAATGATTTACAGAAAAATACTGAGGTGCTTATTTCCCATTTTAATGCACGTCACATATCATAATGCTGCTTTAACTACTGCATACTGGCCTGTATTAAAATTAGTCCTAGCTTTAATTTGGTCATTTCACAATATGGTCAATTTCACATGGAGTTTGATCTGTTTAATTAGTGCAGACACATTAAAGTCACATATTAAAGTTAATGACACTAGGTGAATTATTTATAACTACAACAGCAACTACAAAAAAGTCGAGACACTGTTAAAAACATAAATAAAACAGGATGTGTTTATAAGATATGACATGATACTTTGTTAATCCCAGTCAATATAAGGTCAAAAGGTACAAGATCTTTCCTTAATATTCTAATTTTTATTAAATATATGCTTATTCTAATTGTGGCGGTAGAATATAACGCAAAGCTGGAACAAGATCAAGAAGAGCAGTCAGTCAGGTTCTCCTCAACAAACACTGAGTTTCTGTCCATCACTTTTCTCTCATAGAGGAAGGTGATGCTATGTCTTCATTGAATCCATCTGTATCACAATGATTAAGTTATGCAATGTTTACTTAACTCACAATCAATTACTGCACAGGATCAGCTCACCAAAATCTCAGAATAAAACCTCTGTATGTCCTTTTTGTGACCAGACGTACGTATTGTCATTTAGTGCATACAGTAAACGATGACTCTCCGTGTGTTAGAGCTGATTCATTACTTTGTTTCTTGCACAAAATTTGTATCTCTATCACTCATGTGTTGCTCAGTCATACCAAAATATGATTTGAATACTATGTAAGATTATATGTTAATATTCCAAGAGAGTAGGATCCCTGTGCAGCTGCAAAATATGTGTGAAATAAGCTGCAAATGGCCTGAAAGTGTTTTAACAGCTTTTCTGGGTTTATTACATTACAACTAAATTTGGTGAAGCAGCGAAAATAAAGCCACTGAATGCTGTTCAGACAAGAGCCAACAAAAAATGAACATCTAAGGTATTTTATACTCTTGAAGTACAAACAACAAACCACATCCTTACTGGATCAGTGAAATTACAAACATGTCTCTGTGCCTCGGCTGCAAGACTCATCATCATTGTCTAGACCCTGTATTTTGTTCCTGTCAGATTAAGGCAGAGCAAAATTTATTATAGAAAACAGACTGATAGAAAATCAGATTCTGCAGTGGTATTGAAACTTAAGATTGTGATAACTTATTGACACGATTCCCTTCTCTAATCTACACACACTGTTTCTGTGTCCACTAGATCAAAGTGGAGATAGTGCTTTTTGTTTGCCTGTTGAGCTCCAATGATGTTATCAATCATACATATAACATGATAAATGTTCGGCAAGATCAAACTCAAGTTTTCCATGTCACACTTTGGGTTCGGAGTTAAAGACTGTTAAAGCTGTAATAGATACCTTATTTTGAAAGATTCTACCAGCAAACATTACAATTCATAAAGAATTACGATGAGCTTTCGTCAACAGGGTCAGTCATTAAGCATTTTGTTTGTTTGTGTGAGGATATTGATGCATGGCTTCATGTATTGAACAAAAAAGATCTTTGTAAATGGTTATAGTCTGCTTTATTTAGAGTTTAATACATCACAAAACTCTTCTCAACCAGGGTTGAACAACATTTAAACAGCTTCAAAGTAATATTTCATAATCATTTCTCTTCTGATGTCCAGGCAATGCCAGAATTTATTGTGGGGTGTTTTATCACTTGTCTGGATAATTAGACACCAACATTTGCTTATCTGTGGAAAAAACGTAGCCGCTTGCAGCTCTACCTTCAGTGGAAGTGGCTTTGAAATTAATAATGTCCACAATCATTTCACTGACCATCTTTACAGATGGATTTTGCCCCATGTGATTGCCATTTAAATCATTATTATTCTATTCTTTACTTAAAAACTAAGATTGAGGATGATCATCTGTTTGTCAAAAAACAATTTCCTTGTGCTGTCAAGAAATCATGTTACGTGTATTTTCTGCAGAATGCAGGTAAAATGACAGATCGGATTGTAAATGATATTTCCAGATGATTTAAGTCTTCGATTGGTGGCAGGAATGATTATAATATATCTGATACAAAAAACAATTTCAAACGATTCCATTTGATGTTTTTTTCTGCAGAGTTAAATAGCTCTTTCAAGCATATATCAATTAAAAAGTCAACAGACCATTTAGGGCCTGATTAGTCTCAGACTGGCTTTTAATTTGATACGCATGCAGATCACAAACTAAATGGGTGATCAAGCGGAGAATGTGGATAAGATGTCTGCCTGATACAGAGATGCATAAGAATTAGTGTTCTGTGTTACTGCAGCAATCCAATCATCTCCACTCACACCAAATCAACAAAACCATGAAATAGACAGTGTCTGCACAAAATGGATACTTGGCTTCAGATTGACAGGTAATTCATTGAATATGCATTATTCAGGCATGTCCTACCTTATCAGGATTCTGCTCAATCCAGCTTTTCACTGTCTTAAGAGCGATTTCAGCTGCGGGCTCATTGGGAAAGCCTTGGAGAGAAGAAAAAAAAATTGTTTCAAGATCAGTTGCACCCAGCGTGTAGATGCAAGAGGGATACAAACAGACAGGGAAACAGATAGACATACTGATATCTCCAAACGTAAACGTCTCCTAAATCAACGGAAAGTAGCACAAGCTGCTTGTATCTGGTAGAAGAGACCAGCTGGCTAATGAACTGCTGTAGATGTGTGTTACCAGATGCACAGTGATGGGAAAACACATATACAAGCAGAAGTACAAGGGCTACGCAGTACAGTTACAAATTACAAATGATAAAGTGTATACATCTGTAAACACACTTTCACATATTGCCACTTGTGATAAATATTTTTTCTTTACGGTGAAAACTTTGATTACACCAGGTATTCACTGTTTAGTCACAGCATTTGATAATGATGTGTTACGCCCTGTTGAAACCACGTTATTATTTGTTAATTATTATTATTTGAAAACACACAAGCTGAAAATTTATTAATCTTTAACCAGTACAACTAGTGGCATGCTGATCACAACATCATTTGCACACAGTCCAAAGAACTTCCCGAGATCATACAATCAGAGTGAACTATTGACTATAAAAGTCCTTGGGCCACCTTTGCTACTGCTCAACAGCACATACCTGTAAGTCATCACTAATAGTGTTGATAAACTGGGGCTCTGTCCCAGAATCGTGTTTTAGCTGTCATCATTTTAAAACAATCATATTTTTGGCTGGCTTTTTAAGATTTTCACAAACTTGACCAAAGTATTGTACCCTAATTCATGTGCGCCAATTCACTGTACACTGTATGCAGAATGATCCAGATATGAATTTAAAACTTTTTTAACAAAGGCCAAGACTTCCATTTCAAACCACATCAACTGATGCAAGAGCCATGCCACAATCATAACCCGTTCGTTTTTGTATGGGTCACAATTTCAAATATCTTCTTTTCTTCTGTCATTGCCACAACTGTAGCATTCTATGACCTATGAAATAGGCTTACAAGTATTTCTTTGACCTCCATCCTTTAAGTCGGATGTAGAAAAAAAAAAGTCTCAAGCCTTACATCTTCTGAATCCTCTCATCTTTCCTAGGACTTCCTGTTGTCATATCCTCTAAATAACTATCTGTAATTTCTCTGAATCAACTGCCCTGAGGCGAGGATGTACACTGTGTTTTTTTTTCCTTACCACTCTCACCAAGTGTTGATGTCCCTGTTTTTCTTTCCCCCTTTCTCAGCATGACATGAGTGGCTGTGGTACACTGAGAGGCAGGAGGCTGAAGTGTTGCTGAGCCGTGGCTGAGCTCCTGTTCGAGCCCTTGGTGACGTGAGATGTGAGCTGCATATCAGCCAGCAGTGACAGCCAGACTGCTCCTATGGCTCTGTTAGGCGCTGTCTGCAGACAGTGCATGGCCCTTTCACAACTCCTGCCCTTCAAAATCTGCCCTGAGAGGTAAGTGCTCAGAACCTAATACAGCATGCCAAATCAGTTTGCAGGTCACCCGACTGTCTCCCAAACACACTTAACCTTTTCAGTGATATCACTTTGTCTGGTGATGTTTCATTTTGGAAATTTGTTTTCCACACTTTTGCAGGTGTACGAACAGTCCAGCTCACATTTTCAGTAGCATAGGAAAAGAGAGGTGCAGAAGACTAGGAAGAATGGATCCCCAGAGGTCAGACAAGCTGTTAAAGGGGAGAACACACAAGCACCTGGCATTGTGCTCTTACTTTGGGGACATTCCAGGTCGCTCTAACTTTTCCTAAGTAGCTCATCTATGTTTTAACCATGGGGGGAGGAAGGGATAAGGAAATACACTTGGAGTAATGAGATGTCTATTCATCTGAAACATCCCAAGTCTTGTTCATATGTACCTTAGTATTGATACTGTATGTCTTCCTGCTTTTGAGCATCTTCATTTGTACAAATCAAATTAGAGACTTGGGGAGTGTGTCTCCTTGAGAAAGGTATGGAGATGTCCATTTAAATGGATGCCAAACTCATGTCTTAATATACCATAATGTTCTTTTATCATCATAAAAGAACATTATGGTTATACTGGTCATCAGCAGTGGGTGGATGGCATTGAGCACATTTAATCTATGCAGTGTGAAGTTTCTACAAATGCTCTATTGATTTGGGAGCTATACCTATTAATCATAAGAGCTGCAAAGGACAGACGGAGAGGTAAAAAGAGACGAACTGGGGAATCAGTGAGAAAGATAACAGGAAAACAGAATGATATAAACAAACAGTGAAAAAGGGATGACAGAAAGAGTTAAATGGAAGATGGGGAAAAAAGGACCTTTGGGTAGCAGCTCCCCCGAAGAAGTCTGCTCGGCATCGTCATTGACTACGCAAGGTCAACAGCAGCAGTTCTAGTGCATCGACAGCTCCCTCTTGTCATTTGTCTCCTTCAGACTATCCACTACCTTAACCTCTTCTCACCTCTCCTCTCGTTGACTCTCCATCCCTGCCAGTGAGGCCAAGTATGCTTATATGACAAAAATTACATACAATAACGTTACCTCAATCATTGCTTCCATCACCTCTGTTGGTCATAGTGACCTCTAGTAGGACAGTACACCAAACCCACTTACAGGTGATCAAAAAGGATGCTTAGAATGGGACTCTTTCACCGTACATTCTCAAGTGCTCACAATATGAAAAAGCTCAATATTTTACAATTCCACTCAACATCACCTTCTCATTCTATGAAATGTGGAGGCTTTGGAGAAACTAATCTGTCAAGCGGTGGAGAGCTGGTGTTGGGAGCTGTGATGGTGGGCCCTCCAGGGTCCCTACGCTGCTTGGCTCGGCTTGTCTCTCCCCTATACTGGGAATATGGCTGGCTCAGGGAGATTTGTCTTAGTGAGGTGCACTGATGGGATATGTGCAGCACAGCGTCGCTGATGAGGACTCAGGTGGTGCAGTGTTATTTCTGCTGAAGGCTCCTCTACTTTATCACCTGGCAGAGCACAGCATCCGGGGGTAGGGGGGTGGGGGAACAGTTCTGGCTTGTGCCATGTAAAGACAGAGCTACGGCGGCATAGCAGGTTTACAAAATATATGCATATAAATAACATTGACAGCAATACTAGTTATTGGTTCAGTGACCAAAGAAAATGTGAACTTTTGACCAGCAGGAATCAAATTAAACAACTCCTGAATCTGATCTGTGAAGAATGCAGTTGAAATGTTTTCATTTCATCCCAAACTACATTTATAAAGCATGATCAGTCACTATGAAATGTATAATTTACTTTAATTTCTGTTTAAGTGAAAAGTTCACTTCCATCCATGACTTCACATCAGTGTGCTATGCCAAAGGGAAGATTCATCTAAAACAGTTTTCCCATATTTTATTCCTATGATCTTCTAATCACTGATGCAACCAAGAGACAGTCTCTGGCACCTCTCTTAGGCATATGTAAATCACCTTTATGAACACTTGTACAAGGCCCCAGGTGATTTTTAAGGAATATGGTTCCATGTATTTTGCAGAAGACTAGAAACTAGAACAAATAATGTCAAAAGTGAAGAAAAAATATTGTCTCAGATTTCTCGCAGAGAACTGAATCTTGACTCTGAAAGGTGGAATGAAAACAATATGCTGGAACATAGTGAAAATAGCATAAAATTGAGCATGGTGCTGAGGAGAATTTGCTTTGAAGAACATGGAAGTCATTGTGCTCTCTTTTGTTAGCATGACAGCTCTTTCATATCCTAAATCTACAGAGTTAACTTTTACAACAAATTTGTGTAGCTAAGGTGTTTTCCTCTGGTGAAAAGCAGTGAGAACTACCTGCTTCACCTGATAAAGTGAGTAGAGGTGAATTTGTGTCTGCTATGATACATTTCCATTCTTTATTTGCAAATATATGTGTAGAGATACTGCAGACCACACCAGTTTTATTTTCCTGAGTGCGTTTATAATGCAAACAGGATTCCACAACCTGCTTGTTATTTTAGGAATATAACTTTTCTCGTGTTGTTTTCACATTTTTGTGAGGACATACATATTTTTTGTAGTGTTTCTGGATGAGATTTGCAAAATACGCTGGTCAAATTCACAAAAATATATGTTCAGCTTCCATTCCCATAAGGCAAGAATTATATTTTTGATTCCACTCTGTTTTCACTCAGTCATAGTTGGTAAAATTCACATTTCAATGACCGTCATTCACTCTGATGAGCTCTCTACCTTGAAGCAGTGTATAGCCTGAGACTGAGTTATGTGTCATTCACAAATTCACACATGTTGAAATGATAGTAATCCTGCTACAAAAAAACAGAAATATTTGTTTTTGAAAAGCCAGTCAAATTTAGTCTCGCACAGTTTTTTGTTCTAACAATTGGTGCATATGAAAATATTTTCATTAGGAAATGATTTGCAGGTAGCAATTTTTCACTTACAAACTAAAGCATGGCAATTTTTTCCCCCAAAGGGAATGTCATTTAAGCAAAATAATGTACAAATTAGATTAGCTGATTGTCGTCTATGGCACAGGGACAATCATTAAGTGCAGTACTGCCGAGGACTGCTCTCGCTGAGGGCAGCAGCCATGTGTATTCATCTGGAAAAGGAGGTGTCACCCCATCAGAGCCCAGAGGAGAGGTGAGGTGACCTGGGGTGGAGGACAGAATAGTGCCTCAGGACTATGGATGCCAAAGAGTGGGCTTCAAATGGCCAGGAGCGCGCCTCTGCACCAACACTGGGACAAGGCAAGGCTGTGACCATGACCGACTTTGCTGGCCAAAGTGAGAGGCAGAAACAAAGAGGTAGGGTGGGGGGGGTGCTCTGTGAGGAAAACAGACAGAACATGGAGGAAAGTGAGCACAACAGACAATGACCTTCCTTGGAAACATTCCATATAGGTGAAGCCATGCTTTGTCCTACATGCTAAAATTAACACCTGACATTTTGCTTGCACTTAAAACATTCTGAAGAGTATGTGGTATGCAAAAGTTTCACGATCAACCAGGGTTCACAAAGTTCTGAATCAAATGTACTGGCAGTTTTATACATTTGACTTATGCATAAAAATATTACAGTAGGGCTAGTTTACACTACAATGCACAATGTGTAACTCTGATAAATGGATGACAAAGCTATGTTCTCTTTGATTGCACACTCTGCTGCCCGCGATACAGCAAACTGATCATTTGTACCATAAAATTCCCCACCGAGCTGTGCTATGCTTCTTGTAGTAAAACCTGGAATTTCGGAAAGGGGGAACTCATCCTGGCGATCTTGGGTAAGCTAGCAGCAAGTCATCACTGCTGAGAGATAAAGTGCAATGAGTGTCTCAAACCTTCCTAATCCTAGACTTTGATGAAGAGAGCCATAGCATGATGCTGGCTGGAGGAAAAAAAAAGTCTTAGCTTGAACCCTTTGATCTGGACAGTTCAGTTGAATGTCAGCATGGACATACCAGCAGAGCTTGGGTGGATTACATTCACATATCTCCCAAAGCCACCAGTCAGAGATAAAACTCCTCCGTCGACAATCCTCAGATCCGTCACAGAGACAGATGGGCCAGAGGTGAATGGTGAACAGTAAAAAAAGAGAGGGATATTTTACCTCTGAGTATTTTATATGGTATTGTGTAATAGCACCTGTCAAGTTAGTTGTGGACTTATTGTGTAGCCCTTGCATTTGCATTGTGCCAGTGAGCCCCACGTTATGTGCCAAGATTGATTTTACCAAGTGTCACCTAAACTGTACGACCCATTACAAAGCTGTTAAAAAATGCTCTTTCAGCTAGGAAGTGGTCTCCACAAGGCCAAATTGTCCACAATACATCTTGGAATGGGAATTTTATGAATGTGGCTTTGCTAGAGCAAGTATCCCTGCCTGTGTGGGAGCATGGGAACAAGGATGTGAGGACAACAAGAGACTAGAGAATGCATCACAGGGAAGATGGGAGGAAAAGGGCTGCAAAATGGATAGAACAAGAGAAAATGACCTCTCTAAGTCGAGGTAGTTGGACTCTTGGCACTGATCTTGTGAGACATTGAAAGGTGCCTCCTCTTTGGAAAGAATAATCCATTTAAACCCGGGTCACATGGCTTTGATTGATGTGGAAACAGGAACAGTACTTAATAACCTCTATCATGCTGGGTGACCTCACGGCCCATGGTGGGCACCAGTTTGTTTATGGGTGGTACCTCCAACACACTATTCGTGCAGAAATTCTGTTGTGGCTAATGGGCCGGACTGAGGGATTAGACTGTCAGTGCAGTGTGAGCTCTCATTTTTCTTTCCAAGCGTCTGAGGTACCATCCGTGTATCCCTGCTAAATCCAACCTCCCTGTTCTGCCATCATCTGTCAATGGCGACTGGGTCTCCTGGAATATGGAGGTGTGAAAGAGACTGTCAATTAGCATTAGCTTTCCTGACAAATTGTTTCTTCTTTCCACAAAGGCCTTGGATAACTTGTTCCTGATTCCTCTCTGTCACAAGGCCGACAGCATAGGATCAATTTTTTGACTACAAATCAACTGTACAAATAGGTCGTGCACAAGTTTAATATCAGGGTACCTGACCGTGTGCAAATATATAAAACTGTGGCTATGTCTATGCGTATTCTACAGACACAGTGAGAAAAACCAGCAGACAGAAAGAGACCAGGAAGATGTGCTTTTCACACTAAACCGCTTTTGTTTACATTGCTGAAATGGGAGTTGACCTTAAAGGTTATCTAAAATGTACAGAAAATGTCAAAACCCCTGACAAGAGAGCAGGGCCTCTTTCAGAACATGGCAGTTCTCATGGGGGCATAGCCAGGAGTCTTACAGAATAAAATCTTTGCAGTGTACTAGAACTGTAGAAAGCCCCTCCTCTATTTGCCCTCTGCCGTGTGCAGATCTTCAGCTTAATCACTTGTATTGTTCTATGGGGATACACTTATGGTAAGCACCAAGCTGATTATTTATTGAATATGATGTTTAATACCACCCATGTGTGAAATGTTTGATTCTGTAGAGTCTATCCCCGGCCCCTATGATGGGCTCCGACTAGTACTGGAGTCAGTGGAAGCACAGTAAGAAGCAGTGAGCACTGTTCTCATCGGCAGTGTACATTACAGTCATTCTCTCCCTGGCTTAAAACTGGAAAAATGGCACATAGCCATGTTGAAATTTTCAATTTTTCTTTATCCATCATTAGCGGTAGTTTAGAGTGAATGAACTGAAGTTGTCATCAACAACATCGGAAACTTAAAATAACTGGTTCATCTAATTACTTTGGGTACACAATCAGCAATATCACTTAAAAACAGCAACAAAAAAAAAGTGTTTCCAGATGCATAACATACTGTATCAAGAAAAACATACTTTATATGAGGGAAGTTGATGAGAAAGAACAAAATCACAGTTTTATCATTAATACTTCAACAGTAGCTGCAATGTGCAGACAAAGTTTGCAGAAACAGACAATACTCCAGAGTAATACAGTGATGAGAAATGATGAGATGTTGTTCAGCAAACTGTGGAAATTGCTGAAGTGATGGGTAGAAATGTTCAATATCCCAAGATTTCTATTTTTTATGTACGGTATGTCTTGATTAATTACATCTCGCGAAGGGGATGTATTGTAATTGTCAATGTTTGCATGTCTGTCCGTCCATCTGTCCTTCCGTCTGCCCGTCCATTAGTCCACCAAATATCTTCACAACCGTTGCAGATAGAAAGATGAAACAAAAAGCACATTACTTGGGTGGCAAAGGGGATGAAAATGAGATGATGACCTTGCGAAAACTATGTCTAGGTCAAATTTCACACGTGGGAGAAGGCCAGTGTGAGTAAGACCATAGATCAAAGTACTAGCTTTGATTTATGGTGACCATAGGTCAAAGCTAGTGCTTTGATCTATCAAAGTAGGTCAGGGTAAAATTTTGAATTCAGGGGTGTCAAAGGATGTTGCAGTCTCTGACTGCCTTGGTTCTAGTTAACACATGTGTCTGTTTAGAACACACACCGGTCTTTGCTCAGAAGTACATAAATGCTGTATGACGTGATCTTAACCACTTGTTAAGACTTTATGCCATTCATATGCACAAAGGTGCACCAACTAAGCATTTACATATACAACTGTTTCATGTCTCCATTTTAAAATTTTTTAATATAAATAGGCCAGTTGTCTTTAAACGGCAGCACCTTATTCACTTGTTTTAATCAATAGTTTCTAATCTCTAATTGCAATGAGAAATTCTTTTTGCAAAGAAACTGGTTAAGAAAGACAGAAAACTAATTTTAGTGGACAGATTTTGTTGCTGTGTACTTTATTGTTTCAAAAGAACAGCAGAAGTTTGTCGGATACTACAATCAGTAACTTACTGCAAGTGCGTGGCTATTATGAGAGTATAATAATATATTAGTGCTGTCAGGCGATTAAAAATTTTTCTCTAATTAATTCCAGGATTTGTAATTAATTAATCTAATCACATTTTAACCTCATACCTGCTAAAGGCCCCCTAATAAAGAATTTGAATTCTAGGACATTATAAAATTGTAGTGCATGACTAATCAATAGAATGCACCGAAAAGAGAAGATTTGAAATCCACATTTTCATTGGTTAAGTGTGCTTTGTAAATGAAATTCAAAAGAAAAAAGGCCAAGCCTATCAGCAAACCAATTAGGCCAGGTGTATTTCTCAAAAATGCAATACAAATACAGTCAAATAAAATTAAAAAAATTCAGAAATAAAATAAGGCTGAGTCTCAAATAGGCATATAACCAGACTCAATCAAAATGAATACTAAAGCTGACTCAATATGGCAATTCAAATGAATAGTATAACATGCCTCTAAATAAGGCAACTAAATAGCAACATGCCGACAGGCTTTTTATTTAACGTTCAACTCTATGTCCTTGACGTTTTACATTTAAATGATACGTTAGGATGGAGCTTCTTCAGTGATATAAAAATTCTCTTTTACAAAAGGTACAAATAATAATAATAATATTATTAATCATAATAATGGCGGATTAGATTTATAGAGCGCTCTTTTAGACACTCAAAGACGCTTTACATCGGATCCATTATTCATTCGCTCCTCATTCATACTTGGTGATGGTAAACTACGTGTGTAGCCACAGCTGCCCTGGGGCAGACTGACGGAGGGTCTACAACGCAGAATCACTGTGTTTTTGTTGATATACCCGTCTTTGTTCTTTTTAGAAATAAACTTTCCGCCCAAAGGTCCGAGAGGACTTGTCTCGCTCTCCTGTGTCGCGTCCATCTCTGTTGTCAGTCACTCTGCTTTTGACTAGAGGCGCAGGTAGGAAGTGACGTCACTGCAGCCTACGGGTGACTCAATGGGCCAAATTTAAAATGCTTGCGCATTGACTTGCCACTCACGATTAATTGCATTAAATTTTTTTATAGCGCGTTAATTTGCAGCGTAATTAATTAATCAAATTAACGAGTTAAAGTGACAGTCCTATAACATATACGTATAATATTGACACCTGACAGTTGACTATGAGTTTGCTTAGGGTTAGCAGTGACCATAGAACCACATAGTAACCATGTAACATCATTAACCAAGTTGACTTTACTACAGTGGTAGGCACAGTGGCGCAGTGGGTAGCACTGTTGCCGCACAGCAAGGCGGTTTCGGGTTTGCGTCCCACTCTGTGCAGAGTTTACATGTTCTCCCGTGTCTGCATGGGTTTCAATGCCTATATGAGATACTAGTCCAGGCTCAAGAGAACTGTTTTAAGTGATCTTCTATGGTTTACCCTCAAGCTGGGCCCCAACATCCTCCAAGGCTTTATTGTTCCTCACATGAGTAGAACCGAGACAGAGGGATTTGCTGTCATATTCAGCTAAGAGGATTATCAAGACAGTATGATGGTCATTTTCCTTGATTTGGTGCAGGGTTGAAATTGTTGTGAGGGCTCTCAAATCAAAGTCCACTGTGGTATTGAAGTTAATCCACAGAAAGAAAACAAGCTGGGAAAAGGCAAGGGGCAAACAGGAAAATGCAAGGGGCAAGGTGATGGGCAGGTAGGAAAAGCTGGAAGCTGGAGTATAGGTATTATTATGGAGTATTATGGTATCTGTATGGAGTGTCACTAACACATTTCCAAAATATGTAATTGGACTGTATATAGGTAGTTCTCAAGATACAGACATCTGACTTACAAGCACTTGTAGATAAGAACAACTACTCACCGGCATATCCAACTACTTTAGTTCTACTTTCTACTGCAACCCACGCTAAGCAGCGTAACATTAACAATCCATAGATTAAAATTTCATGTGTCATGTCAAAATAACTTCTGAATAGGGAACGAACATATAATCAATTCATGTGCATGAGGACGTTTGCGAGCATTGAGACTGCCAACAATCCAGCTCAGATTGAAAGTTAGTGCCAGCAATGTAGACTATACTGTGTTTCCTGTGAGAAAACTCTGTCACAACTTGTCAGTCAGTCAGTCGGGTTCTTGCGAGGGGAGGGTGTCCCATCCCTGTGCGTTGAGCCAACCAGATGAGCCAGTTTTTTCCAGCGCTGGCGGTCTTGTGCCAGCTGCTCTGCATCCTCCACAGCCTGCAATGACATCGAGCCATCGGGTACGGCGCTTGCCTCGAGGTCGTTCCCAGCCTGCGGCCTTAGGGTCAAACTGGAGAATGACTCTTGTTGGGTGATCAGGGGGATGGCGGAGGATGTGACCAAACCAACGAGTGTGACGTTGCGCAGCCTTGCAAGATGCTCTGGGCTGGCACGTGCGGGCTCTAAGTACAGGCATACTTCGGTTTCCGACCACAATTCATTCCGGAAGGCTGTTCGAATACTGATTTGTTCGAATTCCAAATACATTTTTCCCATTACAAATAATGTAAATGGTCTCAATCTGTTCAAAGACGCTAGAAAACTACCTTTTTTCAACATATATTATTTCATAATGTCATTTATACATCAAATTGTATAGTAATGAAACATATCAAAGAAATGTAAAAGAATGAAGCAAACACAAGAAAAAAAGATGCGAAAAAAAAGATACGAAAAAAAGATGAAAAAAAGATGAAAAAAAAAACATTGACGTAATCAGGTTGGCCTAAGGTACGAGTTACCGTCGTCTTTTGGACAGAAGTTAACGGTACCGTAACTCCTACCATAGGCAATGGAACGCAAAGTAAGTGAAAAATTATTGAATCCAGGAAACTAAAATAAAAAGCACATTACCGTCACGTTTTCTCTCGACTTTTCTCGCCTGTCCTCGCGCTTGGCGGCGAGAAATAAAAAGTAATAATAATTATTATTATAACAACAACAACGACAACAATGAAAACAACAACAACAACAACAATAATAATAATTATATTATTATTAATAATGGATTAGATTTATATTGCGCTTTTCTGGACACTCAAAGACGCTTTACATTGGATCCATTATTCATTCACTCCTCATTCATACTTGGTGATGGTAAGCTACGTATGTAGCCACAGCTGTGGTTGAATGTAGGACCAGCTCTGGTCTAAGGTTCCCATTGTCCATCACTATGGACCCCGGATACACAAAGCTCTTGACAGGCTCCACAGTGTCAACACCGAGCCGCTGGGGAGGTGGATCAGGTCCGTCACCGACAAGCATGAATTTGGTTTTAGTCCAGCTCACTTGAAGGCCAAGCTTCTCTGCCTTTTCTCTGTATATGCCCAGGGCGTCTCTCAGCTGGCTGTAGGATGTGCTGAGCAGGATGGTATCGTCAGCATACTCCAGATCAGTTGGTAGTTGCTGAGGGACACCCCTAGGATTTGCTCACAGACCCTGGACATCATATGGTCAATTTGCAGTTAAAAAGGTCAGGAGCGGCCATGCAGCCCTGGCAAACATCACTGGAGATGGAAAGTCATTCAGGGTCTCTGTCGTTGATAAAGACACAGTTCTGCGTTGCTGTAGAGCAGCTTGAGCAGGGCAACAATATTAGGTGGTGCTCCAGAAGCATTAACTGATGCTAAGGCTGATTGCTGGACTCTGAACATTTTGCTATTTGATGTTAACTATTGGTTGAGTTAACTGAGGAACTTAATGGAAATAAAACAGAGTAATCAAGTATAAAGTGGTGTGTTGGACTTTTGATTCCAAGGAAGCGCATCAGCGCGTCATTGACGCAAGTGTTGTGGAATATCTCAGTGGCTTAAAGCTTGACTAAGCTTCTAAAGCTAATTCAGCAGAGGTAGACATGTAAAACTTACATTACAGTAAAACTACAGTATACCAGTATTTTATGGCCTGTAATTTGTTAATTCATTCATCTTTTACACTACTTCATCTGCCGTGGCGGGTCAGGGGGAGCCTATCCTAGATGGCTTAGGACGTGAGGCGGGGGAAACTCCAGGCATGATGCCAGTGTGCCGCAGAGCCACACAGAGACGCAGACAAATTCACAGGCACACACTCATACCTATGGCCAATTTGGGACCGGCCAATTAACCTGAAGGGCGTGTTAAATCTTAATGAATTGTACTGTTGTATTTAGAATAGTAATCACTTTTAATCTATCCATCTATTTTTTATATCCACTTTTGTCCGCTGTTGCAGGTCGCAGGGTGCTTGAGCCTATCCCAGCAGAATGGGGACGTGTGTCGTAATGACATTTAAATGACCTCAAATGCAGATTATAGACTGGAATTCAATAAATAATGACTTACAAAAAATTCAGTTTACAAAAGACCTCTCTGAACCAACTGTGTTCGTAGGTTGTGTGTGTGTGTGTGTGTGTGTGTGTGTGTGTGTGTGTGTGTGTGTGTGTGTGTGTGTGTGTGTGTGTGTGTGTGTGTGTGTATGGCCTGTTGGCAATTTGAAATTAAGGTTACCGTAGTTCTGATTGCTTCTAAAGCTACATTGCTGCGGATCTTCTGTTAGAAAGCATAAAAAGGAAAAAAACAAACAGCACGATAAGTAACCTTTATATGCTCGGTACCCACCAGGATTATTAGAGCCCTCGTGACATTTCAATGGATGGCTGTATGCACTGTATGCAGTATGTCAGGACACAGATGACAATACTTACTTATTCTCAGTGGAGGTCATTTATTATACTACGTGAACTCCTATAGTTTCCCTGTATTTGCAATCTTTTGGCATCATCATATATATATATAAGTCTGGTTATACCAACTACTTTGACATGTTTTCAATGTGACTTTAAGTTTAATGAGCTCACTTGCTCTTTGGCAACGATGCCTTGCTGCATAACAGGCCTGATCCCAAGAGAGAGCCCAATCATTGTTCAGGGCCCAGACTTTGTTCACCTTATACTAGGTTGTGTCTTTGCACAACAAGGTGTAAGGTGAACTTGTTTGTATACTTCAACCGCATTCTTCAAAGACCAAGCAACATAAATTACATTTAATGAGGGAAATACTCAGTGTTGCAGACTGTTTTGATGAAACTCTCAAAGAAACAAAATTGTAATAAAATTATGGAGAAGAAATAGAGTGATTGAGCTTACCGTAGATACCGGTGGATATACATGGGAAGGCCTGTGCAGAACAAGACAAGAGAAATGACAGTCAAAGCATGTTTACATTTATACAGTAACTTTTTCTCACTGAGCACTCAAATGGAGTTTAAATCCTTCTACCCAAAAAGTTTAAAGAAAAGCTACAATAAAATTCTGTATGAAGTGCATACTTCCACCAAAGCTATCAATCCTAGCTCTGAGAAAGGAAAAATAATAGTCTTCAATTATTTTCAAAAAGTCATCCAAAAATAAACGAGTTATGATTAGCAGAAAAAAAACATGTATTATGCAGCTTATTAGTCTTAACTACTTACAACTTGCAATGCTGAAGAATGTTATAAAAGAATCGCTGCGTTGATTGTCAGATTGTCTGTTGATTGTCATTTTGCTTTCTCAATAAAACACATTTAGGTTTTAGTTGCCATTGTATGACCTACAACAAAAATCACAACTTATTAATTAAGATATTTACAGCATTGAAGGTCCTCCTTTGTTTACTAGATTTTGTCACTACTTCAGTCACTTTTTTGTTTTTATGTTCCAAGCAGAACCATGTACAGTATTGTCCCTGAATTCCCACATTGTTAAACCATAACTATATTGTGATGCCCACACACATCCAATAATTACCAGACAACACAGATCAAACACATACAATTACCATACCATGTAGCATGTCCGGAAATGTGTTTTCTGCCTTTGGCCCATCCCTCATGGACACATCAGCATGAGGACTGGGGCTCGAACGACTGACCTTTCAATAAGTGAATGATGACCACCTCATATCATGTACTATTGCACTTCCGATAGTTATCCCATTAGTAATGCTCATACATACTTGTCCAAATACAGTTGCAGTTTGCATATATGGCCTTAGGGAACAATGGATCAGGCTCATGTGAATTCATAAGTGCATGCATAGCTTCTTGTTTAATGATCATCAACACATGAATATCCAAATGAGCTCAAC
Source organism: Antennarius maculatus (assembly GCA_013358685.1). Classification (NCBI taxonomy): domain Eukaryota; kingdom Metazoa; phylum Chordata; class Actinopteri; order Lophiiformes; family Antennariidae; genus Antennarius; species Antennarius maculatus. The sequence continues at coordinate 6,101,637 of CM023616.1, read as the reverse complement.
TGATTATGTCCCTCTGTCCCCAATGGCCTGAACTCACACTCACAACCATCTTCAAGAATTATTTGTGGAACTTAAACATAAAAAAAATCTGAAGTTGAACTGACTAAAAAAAAGCAGGTTTCAACCCAACAATACCCATCTTCAGTTGTATGAATGGAGATAAATAGATTATAAACAAATCCCCACCTTTATATTTGAATAAGCTCATTTGACAACCTCACGCTGTCATGCTTCTGGAGTCTACCCGGAAGTTCGGGCCGCCGAGTTAGCTCCGGTCTTCACATTTGTCCATGTCTCTCACTTACGGAGCCGTTTTGGCTTCGTCAAACATAGTGGTTTATATTCTTTGATTGTGACGGACCTCACGTTGTCGTGTGGGGAACCCCGATGCTTTACTCAACAGGACCTAACTCACAAAGCCGGCATCTACCTGGATGGCCAGACTGTAATGCCAAAGCAGCCTTCGTCTTCGAGTTTGTCCGTCCCACACACACAGAGCCGTTGCGGCTTCGTCGGAGACAGCAGTTTGTTTTCTTGTGACGGCGAAGAACAAAAAGAAATCAAATAAAGTCTGACATTATTGTTTTAACATGGAATTTCCACGGGTTCCTGCTAGGCTAATTGTAATTAAATAGTAGAGTTTATAGCATACTGCTAATGGAGACCTAGTAGTGTCTCAGAGACGCCATCACAGCCAAAAGATTCTCAAATATTTTGATTCAAATAATTATTCAACTATGAACACTGGAAAGCTATTGCTGCTACAGTTTTATCAATGGAATGAATCAATAATAAACCCACCAGTCACCACAGTGCTTGAACAAAACAAATCACACATGCAGAGAATTGGAATACACATTATAATAACTTTCATAAGATAAAGAGAAAAAACCTACAAATATTTATGACTGTCTTTTCCAAAAAGATTATAAAAAGTAACCACCTTGTAATAGTTCTTACTTTGTAGCACTTTGCAGCAGACATATTATTCAAGCATGGCTTTATAGCTGAAAATAGTTTCATTATTCTTCACTTCTGCGAGCAAATATATTATGATGCATAGGCCTTGCTGTAAGTTTCCCCATTTCACATTCATCTTTTTAAGTATATTAATAAACAGTAAAGAGAAAGGATTTTTTTTTTCAAAGGTCCCATTTGTCCTCAAAAGCAGCTGAATACGTGCTTTAGTTCCTGCATTCATCAAAAGGCGTGGCCATGGCATTAATATAATAAGATGACAAATGTTATGAAAAAAAGAAAATATTTCCACATGCAGCTCACAACTGGATGAATATAGAACAATGAAGCACTAAAGTGATTCATCAAATAATAACATCCATATATCAACAGTTTGTTTTGCCACACTTATCCTGTCAAGTCAAATTTAGAAACACGATGATGCCAATAGCTGTCCCTTGTTCACTTTGTTTTAGAGCTTAAAAAATTACAGTTACAATAATTCATATACTGTAAAAGTAAATAATTACATAGAAAGGTTTATTCTCTGAAACATCACTGTGTATGACAGCTGCTTTGAAATGTAATGGTCCATACATCCTTACTTTAAGCAAAGATGAATGAGTTTCTGTTTGTATTCCTATTTACGAGTTTTCAGGTTCCGCCTGTCAAGGTGAATCTTTCTTCTGCGGGGTGATTTAAATCTTTTAGCGAAGCGTTGACCTTTCCAGATGACTGTCTGGGTCTGACATAAAATTCAGATGATGAAGCGTGGAAAAGCATGGCCATTTTTAGTCTTGTGCCACGGTCTGCCCATGGCAAATACAGAGGGATATTGAGACTAAAGACACAAAAATGGTGAAATATTCAATGGAATCAGAAAAAATAACTGAATGTAAATTGGACATGAGATATAAACATGTTTGTATCTAATAATTGCAAAGAATATCCACAAAATTGCGCAAATGGAATGCAGTATTTCATATTGGTAGCCTGACAATCATTTATTAAGGTGGTTTTATTCATCACAATGCTGTTTGGTACTCTCTAAACCATGGTAGAGGATTCTATTTTAAGCTATGCAATGAAAGGCTGGATCTCTTCAACTTGTGCTCTGATGTAACCTTAACCTTAACACATGAAAGGCTGTAAAGACATGCCATCAGCATAATCAATTAAGATCTTTTTTATAAGTTCCCCACCTGATCCATTAAAGAGTATTGATTTCTGCATTGGATAATCACTTAACAGAGGGCTATAAAGATCTGGTACCTCTGTGGCACACGCAGACATCCATTACTTGTTTAATGGATGGCTATTGTAAAAAAAGAAGCGAAGGATATTTCCAATAAACTTTAAGCCTGGAGAGCATTTTTGTAGACACTCCACCTTGTCGTCCATAAATTGGACATCAATAAACTTCATAAAGGTGTGCATTAACAATAAATATCATTGATAATAATTATTTGTAAATGCCAAAATACTCATAAGCTTCACATTTTGTTAAAATCATGAAAGTTTTTTGCTTTTAAAAGCAAGAGCAATGAGAAGATAGCATACCTCCCATGGCTCCAAGTTCATGCAAAGACAAATCACTGGAGCTAACTGATTCATTGACATTAGTTATTTTCCTGATGAAACTGCACATAATATTTTATTTTTTTGTTTCTTCATCGTAAGTCATAGAAGGACAAACTATTGACCTGTATTCAACAGAATGTAAAAAATAAATTAAAAGATGGTATTTTTTCTGATACTTCGAAATAAAAAAAAGTCTGCTTTCAGTTCAGACAAAAATCAATAGGCATAAAATGCCAAATACTAAAGTCAAATTAAAGTCAAAATTAAATAACCATGGGATCAGATCTGTAAACTTAAAGCAGTCCATCAATGATGAATGTTAAGATCCATTTGCATATAACCAAGTACAAGTACACAGGGTGTATCGATGACAATAATTCCTTCATTAATAATCCTTTGGCTGGAAGGTAGTTGCAAGAGGGCACAAGCCAGTGTCTTATTGTGCCGCTTAAATACAGAGGGTTGTGTCAGGAAGGGCATCCAACTCAAAACTTTTGCCAAATCAAATATGCAAATCAAATCTATGACTTCCATACCGGATCGGTTGAGGCCCAGGTTAACGACAACCACCATCGGTGCTGTTCACCTACAGGGTGCCGGTGGAAATTGGACTACTGTTGGTCGAAGAAGGAAATAGTGTTCGTAGGAAGCGAGAGCAGAGGAACGATAAGAGTATAGGACTGAGAGTAGGGATGTTGAATGTTGGAACTATGACAGGAAAAGGTAGAGAGTTGGTTGACATGATGCAGAGGAGGAAGACAGACATACTGTGTGTCCAGGAGATCAGGTGGAAAGGTAGCAAAGTTAGAAGTTTAAGAGCAGGGTTCAAGTTGTTCTATCATGGTGTACATAGGAAGAGAAACTGAATAGGAGATATCTTGAAGGAGGAGTTTGTTAGAACTGACCTGGAGGTAAAAAGATTGTCAGGTCGAGTAATGAGTCTGAAGCTAGAAATCGGAGGTGTGAGGTTCAATGTTGTCAGTGTGTATGCTCCACAGGTAGGATGTGAGCTAGAGGAGAATGAGAAATTCTGGTTGGACTTGGATGAAGTGATGCAGAGCATACCTAGAAGTGAGAGAATTGTCATTGGTGTAGACTTCAATGGACATGTTGGTGCAGGAAACAGAGGTGATGAGGAGGTGATGGGCAGGTTTGGTATCCAGGAGAGGAATGCAGAAGGACAGATGGTGGTTGACTTTGCAAAAGGGATGGAAATGGCTATAGTGAATACTTTCTTCCAGAAGAGGTGACCTCTAAGAGTGGAGGTAGGAGCACACAGGTAGACTACATCTTGTGTGGACAGTGTAATCTGAAAGAGATCAGTGACTGCAAAGTAGTGGTAGGCGAGAGTGTAGCCAAACAGCATAGGATGGTGGTGTGTAGGGTGACTCTGGTGGTGAGGAAGATGAAGAGGGCAAAGGCAGAGCAGAGGACGAAATGGTGGAAGCTGAAAAAGGAAGAGTGTTGCATGACTTTTAGGAAGGAATTAAGACAGGCTTTGGGTGGTCAGCAGGTGCTGCCAGATGACTGGACAACTACAGCTAATTTGATTAGGGAGACAGGTAGGAAAGAAAGTAGATAAGGAGATTTGGTGGTGGAATGAGGAGGTACAGGAGTGTGTAGAGAGAAAGAAGTTAGCTAAGAAGATGTGGGACACTGAGAGGACTGAGGAGAGTAGACAGGAGTAAAGGGAGATGCAGCATAAGGTGAAAATAGAGGTAGCAAAGGCCAAACAAGGGGCTTATGATGACTTGTGTGCGAGAATGGACAGTAAGGAGGGAGAGACTGACCTATACAGGTTGGCAAGACAGAGACACAGATGGGAAGGATGTGCAGCAGGTTAGGGTGATTACGGATAGGATTGGAAGTGTATTGACAGGTGGAAGAGTGAGGTTACAGGGAGAAGAGATCAAGAAGGTTGAGGATTTTAAGTACTTAGGGTCAACAGTCCAGAGCAATGGAGAGTGTGGAAAAGAGGTGAAGAATCGTGTACAGGAAGGATGGAACGGGTGGAGAAAAGTGTCAGGTGTGATAGAAGAGTTTTAGCTAAAATGAAAGGTGTACAAAACTGTGGTGAGACCAGTGATGTTGTTTGGCCTACAGACAGTGTCACTGAGGAAAAGACAGGAGACGGAGCTGGAGGTAGCAGAGATGAAGATGCTGAGGTTCTCTTTTGGAGTGACCAGGATGGATAGGATCAGGATGAGTACATCAGAGGGACAGCACATGTTAGAGGTTTTGGAGATAAAGTCAGAGAGGCCAGAGTGAGATGGTTTGGACATGTCCAGAGGAGAGATAGTGAATATATTGGTAGAAGGATGCTGAGTTTTGAGCTGTCAGGCAGGAGGCCTAGAGGAAGACCAAAGAGGAGGTTTCTGGATGTAGTGAAAGAGGACATGAAGGCAGTTGGTGTGAGAGAAGAGGATGCAGAAGGCAGGGTTAGATGGAGGCAACTGATTTGTTGTGGCAACCCCTGAAGGGAAAAGCCAAAAGGAGAAGTTCTATTCAAGACTAATTAGTCTTCATCAATTAATACATAAATAATGATGCTAATATATATATATATATATATATATATATATATATATATATATATATATATATATATATATATATATATATATATACTGTGTATATACAGTATATATATATATACTGTGTATATACAGTATATATATATATACTGTGTATATATATATATACTGTATATATACAGTCAACCCTCGTTTTTCGCACATAATCCGTTCCAGAAGGCTGTTCGAAAAGCCAGTTGTTCGAAATCCCATTATAATTAATGTAAATAAGTTTTTTTTTTTTACTATTTTACACCATAAACTGCACTGTATACTGTTTACCATAAATAAAAAAGGGGTAGAAATAGACACTGTGTTTTATTTTAATAAAAGATATCCTATCAAACTTTGAACACGCTACGGAGGAAGCATCCTGGGCATTCGAGTTCGCTCGGCTCCCGAGTTAGTCGCGTTCAGGTACGCTCGGCTTTTTTTGGTTTGGTCGAGAGCTGAATTTTGGTCGAATTCAGAGACGTAAAATTCTCGGATTTTCTGGTCGAAAACCGATTTGGTCGAGAACAAAAGCGTTCGAAAACCAAGGGTGACTGTATATACCTGTATATAATTTTTAAGTATAGGAAGTGTGACAGTGGGCATTTATCCACCTCAAACTCTGGCCTGTTACATAAAACAATGAAAAATAAAGAACACATAACAAAAATTTTCGGAGCACTGAAAAGGTGCAACTCACCCCTCTCTCCAGCACAAGGATATCTGGGCGTGTGCACCCTCAATAATTTTCCCACTGAAACACAAATGATTCATGGAACCAAAAACAATGTATATAACTATAAAATTTGTGGAAGTTCACAAAAAAATATGAATTTATTTAGAACACAAGCCCATTCAACGCGACCTGCTCCACAGCCACAATACACTATCTCCAACGGAGCTCGGCCGGGACAAGGTTCCTGAATCTTCTTTGACCCTCATGGACATTAAATACTCCCTGGAGAACACCAGCCTAGTGCAATTCATTTTATAAAAAAGAGTAAAAATAAGACACAAAAACACCAAAAAAACCAAAAACACTTGCTTAGACCAGAAGCTAGAGCCTGCTCGTACATGCGCAGTAAAAAAAACCCAAAACAAAAATCCTTTGAAACCTTTGGAGCTTTGAAACCTTTGGACCTTTGAAATCTTTGGATCTTTCGACCTTTGGAAATCTTCACCAGCTGATGAAACGTCATATGATAAAGATTTGTTCTAGATGTTCAGGTTATAAAAACACAAAGATGTGAACGATCCAGTCAAGAATAATAATTTAGATACAAAGCAATCACTGCTCGACTCCTTATGGACCAACTGTAAGCAAAAAGCACAACGGTCAAAAGAAAATGTCACCAAATTCACGATCATTTATTGTGTCAAAACAAGCTGCAACCAGTTTGGAGCCTGTTACATACACATCACAGTAAATTATGATGTATTTTTTGTGGATATAAATTTTTCATTTAAATGATTTTAGTTATTAATTCTTTGGAAATATGTTTAACAATTAATCAATCAGCCGTTTGATATTTTTCTTTGTAGCTTGAAAAACTACAAAGAAAAATATGCTATGTGGAATACTAGTAATCAGTCCAGGTGACATTTTTGACCTAGACCACTAGACCGTAAAGTCAGACTGACCTACTCTTCTCTCATTTGATCTCACTTTGTGCTATCTCCTTTGTTCATTCTCCTTGTGCTTTGACCTAGGCTCATGAGAAGTTTGTTTCAGCACAGCTTTAGTGATGAATAAGATCTGATAGAGGTGTTGTTACATATTAAACAAGGCAGTCAGAGACTGCAAGATCCCGCAATGGGTAGATCAGGGTACACTGAAAGTAGTACCTGACAAGTGCATAGCTTTGGCCTTTCAGGGTAGGTCAAAGCTATGCACTAAATTTGACCATAGATCAAAGCTAGTGCATAGGTAGATCAAAGCACTAGGTTTGATGTATGGTCTTACGCTCTCATCTTTCTATCTTATCCGGTTCCTGTGTGTACAAAAGTTGAACTTTGACCTCAAGGTCATCTCATTTTCATCCCCTTTGCTGCCCGAGTAATGTGCTTTTTATTTAATCTTTCTATCTGCAACGGTTGCGAAGCTATTTGGTGGACATATGAACGAACGGACGAACGAACACTGACCTTTACAATACATCACCGCTTTGAAGGAGGATGACATAGTTATTTCATTAAACAACATCAAACAAAGTTAAACACACAAGCAAATCTTTCCTTTATTATATCAGTTAACATAAACAACACCAGCTTGCACTGTGTTTTATTGTTCCTGTTCACAATGTTGATTTGTTTTTCAATTTTCCAAGTAGAAAAGTAACATGGATTCTGAGTATGTAAGAAAACACCTGGGGATATGTCTGGCGGAGGGACTTGCTGAAGTGGCCAAGTGTCAGCCTGCAGACCCCATCCTGTATCTCGCTCAATGGCTTTACAAGTGGCATGCAAACAAAAAGGATGAGGAGGGGGTAAGATTTGATGTTTATTCTTGTCAGTAGTAGGCAGCTTCATACAGTTTTTAACACAGTAATCCCTCGTTGCTCGTGGTTAATGTGTTCCAGGACCACCCGCGATATAGCGACCAAATATTAATTTCATTATTCACGTGTGGGTAGCACTATCACCGCACAGCAAGGCGGTTCTGGGTTCACATCCCGCTCTGTGTGGAGTTTGCATGTTCTCCCCCTTCTACGTGGGTTCTCTCCGGGTTCTCCAGCTTCTTCCCACCTCCAAAAAAATGTGCTTCAGGTTAATTGGCAATTCCAAATTGCCCATAGGAGTGAGTCTGTCTGTGTGTGCATGCTTGTCAGTGTCTCTGTGTAGTTCCACGGTGCACCGGCATCGCACCCAGAGTTTTCCCCACTTCACGCCCTCAGTCAGCTGGGATAGGCCCCAGCTCCCCGCAACCTGCCACAGCAGATGAAGCGGTTAGAAGATGAATGACAGAATGAATGAATGTGTAATTTGAATGCTTATTACCATCCCCATATTGACATTTAAACCACCTTAGAAGTTGCAGCACAGTGGGGAGCCATTGCAATGGTTTCACAAAGAAAAAATTCCACTTCACAAAGCAAAAGTAAAGAAGAAGAATCATAGTTTAGTAGTCCCGAAGACAGGAAATTCTCTTTACACCCTCCAAAACAGGATTAAACATGCACATGTACTGTATATGTTGTATACTTGCAGGAGGAACCGTGAGTCTCGAAACGAAGTGCACACACGGATGCTGTCAGCATCCGTGAGACAGTACGCATGTGCGTACTGTCTCACGTGATTACAGCTTGTGGGAGACACTTACTCCTTGCCTCACACTCTCTCCCTTGTCCTCGATGAGAAGAAACTTTTTAAAAATCTGCAGTGTAGTGAAGCTGCGCATCTTGAAGCATGAATAAGTGAGGGATTACTGTATTCAGGTGAAAGGGTAATTGTAATTATAACTACCATGACCTTCCTCCATCAACATTTAAATTACATCTTTATTATAATCCATGAATGCACATTATACAATATGTTTTCACACATGAGGGATGGGAAATTACACCACTGTGTATCTGCATTTTGGTTAGGGTAGATTGTGCCACAACCCGTCATTAGTCATCTCCATCAGCTTTGATTACAGCAGTAGTCATCCTCCCCATCGACTGGTACAAACTTCAGGTGTCATGTTATAGGGTGGTAGCAACGCTTTTAAATCAAGTAGTAATGAAAGTATGAGTACTTTTAAAAAAATTAAATCTTGCGTTTCCCATAGCGCAAAGTACTTGCTGTTGAACTACATTTTAATTGCAGAAAAAGGCCTATTTGGCACTCCTGGAGCAGAAACAGGAGCAGGCCAAAGTCAGAGAGGAGGTGCTGCACCACGAGAAGCTGAGGGAGGAGGAGAGAAAGATTGGCATCAGAGAGGTCGGTGAAGAAATTAGGCCCAAGGGCCTGAATATCTGGGTAAATCTCTCCGACACTGAAAGCAGTTCAAGCAGCTGGTCAGATTCTGATGGATTGGCCGATGACATCGGCGAGCACAACGAGAAGCTCCTGGAGTTGTTCACCAGTTCTGACCCGTACAATCCCATGTGCTTCACCGCAAGCCAAAGCATTGGTGCATTGGCTACAAACCCCCCCAAACAGCAGGCCTCACTTCCTACCAATGAGGAGAAGGAAATCAGCACCCATCTTTCACCTGAGGAAGATGACGAAGAGGAGCAGCTGTGGAAATCCCTCTTTTTGAAGGGTGACCTGTACTACCCACTAAACTTGAAGGCCTGCCTCCAGACGTTTCCGATGCCACCCCGGTCTGAAATATGTCCAGATGCTACTGATGTTTACGGTACAAAAAACCCACAAGCAAAGCACAAAATATGTCAAAAGGAAGCACAAAGGCTTAAAATGTCACAAGTCACAAAACCCCCCCTGCAGGAGAGACACGTCAAGCATCACACCCACCCAGACAAGACAGAAGTGCCCTGGATCCGACCTGGACAGACACCCAGGACCCTGCCACAGCAGGATGGCATCGTCGGCGCCAACCCCAAAAAGGTGCGCTTTTCTCCTGTCGTCCAAGTCCATGTCATGCGTTCCTGGAGGTTTGCTCAACAGGCGTCTCGCAAAGGACCCTGGGAAGAGATGGCAAGGGACCGGGACCGCTTCCGCAGACGGATTCAGGATGTAGAGAAAGCCATCAGCTACTGCTTCACGCCGCCGCACAGGCAGAGCATGCGGACGTATATGGACAGTTCCTTGAAACAGATGTAAGGCCTGAACGCAGAATGTGGACTTTCCTTTGCAAATGAGAACTCGTGATTGATTGCAATGCAATAATGTTTTTGATTTAGGCCAATTAAAAATGTAATGTTAGGCCATTTTACCATTGTCCAGTCTTGGGCGGCAGTGGCTCAGCAGTAGAGCAGAAGTCTTAAGACCAGACGTCGCCCAGACATCGGCGGTTCGAATCCCACTCCCACCAGACCCCCTCGGAGTGTGAGCCGACAGTGGGAGGTACCAGCTCACCTCCAGGCCACTGCCGAGGCACCCTCGATTAAGGCGCTGCCCCCCCCCCACAAGCTGCCCATTTGGGGCGCACCCCGAAGTCGTGGCCCTTCACTCTACCTCCCCATGTACTAACAATTTGTTGTACTAACCACATGCCTACAGGCCCATAGTGTGTGTTGTGTTTGTACTGGGGCCTGTACACAAACTTGTATGCATGGTTTGACATATATACACATGTAAAAAGAGTGAAAAGATAATTTCCCCGTAGGGGATCAATAAAGTTGACTTTGTTTCTTCTTCTTTCTTAAACAACCTACCTTCATCAGATGAACCTGTTGACTGGTTTAGATCAATGGGAGCAGATTTGAAACACCGGTGGATCTCAGATGTGTTTATACTGGATGAAACAGCACGGTGTCCTGTCTATCGGGGTGATACCGTCTGGATTGATTTGCTTAGTGTTCAGATTACTTTTGGTTTGCTTTCTAATTGCTTTGTAATGGAACCAATCAGGAAGAGATCACAAATCTGGGGATGTTGTGAAGTGGTGCTGGTAGATTTTAATTTCAAAGAAACTTATTTTTACCCCAGTTGTTTACACGGTAGAAGAGTATAAATCTCACACATTTCATTTTTAAATTGCAGGTGAAGTATTTGCTTTGTTCCCGGCACCTGGTATACAGTAATGTGCAGTCAGGGGAGGCAGGTGAGACATGACCTCACCTGCCATCATAAAAAGACAAAAATAGAAAATGGAAGAAATAAATTAAATGGTTATATTTATCCAGTGATGTGAATTATATAGTTAGTTTCCATTTAACTTCATCAATTTTAGGTTATTTTCACTAAAAATCGCTGAATTTTCACATTTACCGTGAAATACTGAGAAGAGAGCTGCGGTGAGGCACCAGCCAGCCGAGCCTCACCATGGATTGCGCAATGGCTCGGCTAGTAGTGCTGGTATGCTATACAGTGAGACCGTAATGATATCTCTCTATATTTCACTAAATTATACATATATGTCGCATGAATTCATTTATTTTGAAAAAAAATGAACTAGGTGCGGAAACTACAAAGGCACATTACGGCGAGATCTGGAAACTCCACCAAGATTAAAGACAAAGTTTAATTAAAAAAAATAGTCTTTTCAAAACTCAAAAAATATCATGTAATGGGAGTTTACCACAGGCCTGACACCCTGTCAGTGTAACTCTCACATACGCACACATCCATACAAGCACTCACCCATACATACGCCCATACATACGCCCATACTTTATATCATGCTGATATTATGTTGCATAATGACAAATTTGTATAGTTGGTGTATTCTTTGTGTTATTTAGATTTATAAGTTGGGGACTTAGTGTGTGTATTTAAAGGACTACTGTAGCTTATTTTGGTCTTCGATTGGTCAATCAATTTATGCATAATGCTCACTCTTATTCTGTTTAAAACGTTTCTCTATCATTGCATCCTTTTCAATAGAGTTTAGCTATAGTATATTAAGCTGGTTTATTAGTTTTCTGTCTGAGTGTGGGGAGATAATTAGAGCACCTGTGGGGAAACTATGAGTAAGGAGGGAGTAAGAAGAAGGAATATGCTGTCAATGACGGATCCGGGAGCAAAAACGCACAGGGCAGTGAGAGTGGCAGTGGAGCAAGGTGAACCGATACAGGAGCTGTTATGGAGTGGACTGGAGATGCCGCGGTGGAACAGACTGAAAGGTGCCGCGGAAGCGGAACCGCCAGAGCAGCAAGACCCACAGCTCACGATGTTAGAGTTGGTAGATCTGTTAAAACGGACAATCAGACAAAGTGAGCAATGGGAAGAGAAACGGGAAGCTCGTTTGAAAGTTTTGGAAAAGACACTGATGGAACGCCAATACAACACAGCTGTGTCGAGGGAGGATCATCGTGATGCTGTGGGAGGGGCTGTCGGCGGAGGCTCGAGTCCTACGTCTTTCATGCTGCAGGTGATGGAAGATGGCTCCCAACCAATCAGGCACCTCAAGGTGGAGAACCGGTGACGTTCCGACCTGAACTCTGACTACCGAAACTAAAGGAAGCAGATGAAATTTAAGTTTATTTGGAAACTTTTAAAAGAATGGCTGTAACCTGTGGTTGGCCGAGAACTGACTGGGCTATTCGGCTGATTAGTCTACTCACCGGAAAGGCCAGAGAAGCTTATGTGGCCATGGACATTGCCTCAGTTCACGATTATGACCAGGTAAAACAAGCAATTCTGGCCAAGTATGAAATAAATAGACACACTTACCGCCGCCGCTTCAGAGATGCAAAGGTGAAAGCCGCCAGATCTCCACTTGAACTGTACGTGCGTCTTTGAGAGATGGCCAGGAGGTGGATTCCTCCGGAGGAACATACAGTAGAGACTGTGATTGATGTGCTTATGGAGCAGTTCCTGCACATGCTTGCACCGGAAATAAGAGTGTGGGTGTGGGAAAGAGATCCGAAGTCTGCAAGTGATGTCACTCAGCTAGTCAAAATCTACATGTCAGCTTGTCAGGATCCAGGGACCCTCCATAACGCAGCTGATGGTGGTTCTGCTAGATCCGGTAAGTTTGGGATGCATACTGAAGTACTGTGTAAGGGTAGCAGAGACCACACAAATAAAAGTAATTTACACACATTTCATAATGACAAAAAAGAGATCCGCTGTTATTCATATGGGAAGTCGGGTCATAAAGCAACTCACTGCATGTTACGCAAAAGTAAGGCTAATTTTTGAAGCATATCTAAAGCCCCCTTTACCTCGTCAGAAAGAGCGGTTGTGTGATGTTGAGGTGAATGGTAAAGCATTTAAAACTTTGATTGATACTGGCAGCACACAAACACTGATGAGTGTGGTTCAGTTGTGCAAATTGAGTGTGTGCATGGGGATGTGAGACCATATCAAACAACTAAAATTATGTTGACAATGCAGAGTGAGTTCAGGGTTCAGGTTGGCGTGGTTGAAGGGCTTCCCTATGAAGTTGTGCTGGGAACTGATATTCCCATGGTGGCAGAGCTATTGAGGGCAGCATAGCAGTGACACACAGCCAGGCCAAGGGTTTGGTGAAGACTACTACTGATCAATGGTTGCAGGAGCTGCTTTATTGGGATGTCTGTATTGAGGGAGAGGATGTTCCCAGAAGAGGTCGAAAGTCAAAGTGTCAGTATAGGGAGGCTAAGCAGAAGGGGACAGCAAGAAAGTTAGAAACACTACTGCCATCTGAGCAGTCACTAGGAAAGTATTTTGTGCAGCTTCAGAGGGAGGATTGCAGCTTGGCAGGACTGTTTGACAGAGCTGAGGAGGTTTTGGAAGCAGGGACGAAGAAGGAGTTTGCATTGGTAGATCAGCAACTGTATAAAATAGGAAGCAACTCGCTTCCCTGAGGCATTTCCCCTTCAATCAATAAAGCCAAACAGGTAGCCAAACAGCTAATTACACGAGTAGGCATTCCTAAGGAAATAATCACTGACCAGGGAACAAATTTCATTTCGACATTGTTAAAGCACACTTACAAGTTTTTGGGGATTAAGGCAATACGCAATACTCCATATCATCCTCAAACAGACGGGTTGGTGGAGCGTTTCAACCAGAACCTCAAGCGAATGCTTAGAAGGTTCGTTAATGAAGCTGGAAAGGTCTGGGATGCCTGGCTTCCATACCTCCTGTTTGCGCACAGAGAAGTGCCGCAAGCTTCTACTGGGTTTTCCCCATTTGAACTGTTATATGGAAAAGTGGTCAGAGGGCCCCTGGATGTACTGACAGAGACGTGGGAGGAGCCATCAACTTCTACCCCAAAAATGTGATCTCTTATGTCCTCCAAAGGAGAATAAAATTAACCCAATATGCAATGACGGTGAAAGAGAAGATGGCTGAAGCCCAAAAGGTCCAAAAAGGGTGGTATGACCACCACAGCAGAGAGAGGGAGTATACACCTGGCCAGAAGGTGTTATTGCTACTGCTCTCCTCAGAACACATTGCTGCTCGCGAAGTGGCAGGGCCCATTTGAAGTGGTACGTAAAGTGGGGCCTGTTACTTATGAAGTTAACATGGAGGAGAAAGGGAGAGCTAATCAAATATTCCACATGAACCACCTCCAGGCATGGAGAGAGAGAAAGCAGACTGTTGGGCTGGTATGCAAAGTGGAGGATGAGGAAATCACAGAGGGATGTTTTCCCTCTGATAAAGAGGAGGAGTCCAATCCAAACCTTAGTCATCTGTCGGAGGAGAGAAGGGCAGAGGTCGAGCAGGTGTTAAATAGACCAGGGCTGTTCACCAAGAAACTAGGGCTGACTTCAGTGGTGGAGCATAACATCCATCTGCAGGACCCCACACCAATCTGGCAACACATGTATCGTATTCCAGAACGCTTGTTGGGCACCTTAAAAGAGGAAGTAGATGCTATGCTGCGGTTGGAGGTGATAGTGCCCTCAGAGAGTGCTTGGAGCAGTCCAATGGTGCTCGTACCAAAGAAAAGTGGAGACTTGCGCCCTTGTGTGGACTTCAGGAACGTAAACCGCGTTTCTCGTTTTGACTGTTATCCCCTTCCTCGCATTGATGACCTCTTGGACTGGCTAGGTCCTGCCAGATTCTTGTCTACAAAGGTTATTGGCAGATCCCGCTAGCCAAAGAAGCAAGACCACTAACTGCCTTTAGGACACCCTTTGAATTTACAACCACGCCTTTTGGTCTCCAGGGGGTGCCAGCAACATTCCAGCGTATGATGGACAAGGTGTTGAGGGGCTGTGAGGAGTTTGCAGCAGCATACCTGGATGATGTGATTTGTTTACAGTCGTTCATGGAAGCAGCACCTGCATCACCTCGACACTGTCCTGGAGCAAATTCAGCAAGCTGGGCTAACAGTTAATGGTTCTAAGTGTGCCATTGCACAAAAGGAAGTCCAGTATCTTGGCTACAGCATTGGTCCTGATGGTTTGAGACCACAAGTGTACAAGGTGGCAGTAGTTCAGAACTGTCCAGTTCCTCAAACACGGAAGGCAGTGAGGTCCTTTCTGGGCCTCATTGGCTGGTACTGTCAGTTTGTGCCAGATTTTGCAGACATTGCCTATCCATTGACTGAACTGACCAAAACAAAAGACAAAAAACCCATCCGGTGGACCAAGGAGTGAGAGGTTGCATTTTACAGGCTTAAAAAAATGATATGTAGCCACCTGGTGTTGGCAAGTCCGGACTTTTCAAAAGACTTTGTTGTACAGACTGATGCTTCTCAGGTGGGGCTTGGGGCTGTATTAACACAGGGAGATTCAGGACAAAAGAGGCCAGTTCTTTTCATCAGCCGCAAGTTAAAGCCCCATTAAATGCGGTATTCAGTGCTTATCGAACCTTGACATATCAGAATACACCTCTTCATAAGAGATTTGTGTGTAAAGTGTGTTTTGTGAATACACTCAATGGGATTCAGTTATGCTTCGGAAACCAAACTGATGAAATAGAGAAAGATGGACAGGATAAAAACTTTCCTTGTGTTAAGTAGAGTGGAGTAATTTCTGTTTGTTGCAGTTGTACCAGCTTTCTTATAATAACTATTCACATGCAGAGCAGATGAGACGTATGGGTCAATCCTAATGGAAGTGTTTATTATCAAACAGAGATTTACCACTTCAACACAGAGAAAACAATTAATTCGGTAGAGTCCCTTCATTTGTTAAAACAGCGTTTAAGAAATGAACAATATAATCAACTGTAAACAGCTACAGTAGATTTCAAAGGGGTGTGTGCAGCACTGCATGCATCACAAGCCCTATTTTTGTTTCCTATCAATACTAGGCCACCATGGAAGCTATTTTGATGGTTGTTAGTGTACATCTGCTTGTATTGCATCAGGTCCAGTGTTAATTAGGAAAGTCAGCAGTATGTAAGGAGTTATGACTTATGATTCCTGGTTTAGGTTCTTATTTCTGTCTCTGGCTGCTCATTAGAAGTGAGTCAGCATGTTGGCCTGCACCATGGCATAAGGCTTTGCCTGATGTGTTGGGTTGTTGCTGATTTTCTTTGCTCAGGGAGTTTTCAGAAATTGGTCACCAGGGAAATTATTCTGTTACTGGGGCTCCTCCCTAATCTATCACGTCACTTAAAACTGGAGCACCTCTCCTCTCAGCATTACTACACATTTGTTCAGCTCACAGTATATTAAGAAGAGGACATAGTATGTGCAATGCTTATTTGTATTGCATTAATGTTAATTAAACAATACCGACATGAGATCCTGAAAGCCTATAGTTTTCCTCCATTTATTAAGTTGCCGGGAATGACACGGTTAAGACAGGTCAACCTGGGACAACGGTGGCTACCTTGCTGAAGGTGTGCTCTTCCCATGCTGCTGGCACAGCTATGAGCAGGCAGGCAAAGGTGTGAAACTCATGGATAGGCACAGTCACGGCAGGATCCTGCCTGGGGAGGACTTCGTCTCGGCTGGGTGAGTAAATAGCACTAGACCCAGGGTGCTACCCCTGTCGCTTGAAGCCTTCCAGCCTATTTGCAGATGGAAGCTATGCTTATAAATCACAGACAAAGGGGGAGACCCTGTACAAATGCAACCATGAGTGTGATATTATGTTGCCACATACAGTGTATGTGGGCTTTCAATCCATGTATCCGATCACGATTCCTAAATCCTCTTTATTGATTGCCATAATTCTCTAAACAAGTTGGCCATTCTTGGGCTCTTTGTCTGAATTAGCAACCTGCTGCTGCTGGGAAGAACATGTCTTGGTTACAGATCAGGATATTTAAATATGACACATTAACATCATTTTATTCTGCATAATACCACACTCCATATTCTAATGTTAGCGCTGATTGTTTGAGTGTCATTATGCTAAATGGAGGATGGAGGAAGGCAGCGAGTGAGAAGCCTGGAACCTAATGGCCCAAGTCTCTCTACCCATTTTTATATACGCTGCAACTGCTATTACAATAATATCCATGTGTCCATTAAGAGTTTACCATCATCAGCTATGCCTACATGCAACTTTGTGCCAATGATACGCTGGAAAAGAGCTTATTAAGGATAAGCTGTTTGAATGCACTGTTGCAATCTTGGACGGAGTATCTGTGTTGTTATGAATAAAGCAGTGCAGAACATCCCTGTCCTCCTCTGGGGTCCTGTAAACAATAAAAGTACGAAAATATGCCACCTACCAGTAAATCCTTAATCCCCTAAGTAGCAGTAGGTAATGTCTGATACAGAAGAAAGAAATAGCAAACCTGACTGCAGAAACCGTAACTGGTGCTTATGGTCCCATCAAGAAAACAATGTGTTTTTCTTGTTACATGTCCATGAGGCTGTCACGCTGTCTGAGCATTAGTGTGTAACAGTAATAAAAATAACTGTGAAGGTGATAAAATGTTTCCACCCCACAATAAAATGCTTAACATCGATAAATATCAGCTATCAACCTTGTCTTTATAATTATGTGTGGTTTATTGGGTTTAAGTTAAATAATTGTTTCTTCATTTATCAATTTGCCCATTCACGCTTTTTTTTCTGTCACTGTTTTGTTTTGCGTAAGATCATTGATGATTGGAGAATACAGAAGTTTACTTGGGGTGGGAGGTCTGGTAAGTAATTCAAAAGTAAAGATAATCATAATTCTCTCCAAATAGCTTTAGAAATTCAGGCAACTCAGGGATTTGAACAGAAGTTGGAGTTGGAGTTGGGGATCAGACCTCCAACCCAGCGATTAATAAAGCTCTTGACCCACAGCTGCTGAAGCAGTCTGTTGTGCACCAGATATGGAAAAATAAAGCAAAGGGCTAAAATGTTCAGAGCACTCTTAAACCTTTACCAGTTCAATAAGGTGACAACCTCATGTATGTGTTTACTTATCAGAAAGAAAGATTTGTGTGCACATGAGGGCCAATATGTGACTGGACCAAACAGAGTAGCCTTCTCTTTTTGGCAACAATGATATGGCTATAATGAAGGTTTTTTTTTATGACTGTAGAACTAATAATATCATTCAATGCAGCATCACAGGTAGAGAACAAAGTCAAAGACTGCATATCCATCAACCAGGCAGATGACTGGGGTGAGGGTGGAATAAGAAAGGATTAAACGATGTAGCCTGTGGATAAAGAAGAAGTGC
Source organism: Antennarius maculatus (assembly GCA_013358685.1). Lineage (NCBI taxonomy): Eukaryota > Metazoa > Chordata > Actinopteri > Lophiiformes > Antennariidae > Antennarius > Antennarius maculatus. The sequence continues at coordinate 6,083,411 of CM023616.1, read as the reverse complement.
AGGTGAGGAACTACAAGGTACTGATTTGCTGGCAGCTTGGTTCACTAGTCCATGACCTGCCTATATGATTGATCAAGCCCAAAGGTAGTGTACAGGTAGAGTATGCCTAAACAAAATGATCATTACATGATTCAATTCTAGAACTGAAAAGTTAAGCCAACATAATAGAGTTCTAAATTTTATCCGGTGTCTAACAGGAAGAAACTCTGCTGGTTACAGAAAGAATTAGTAGGGAATTCAAGTTTAAGAAAATGAAAATATATAGTGTTTAAGAATTTATGGTTTCACAAGTCTTCTTCAATAGAACATGATGATCTTTTTGTACACTGAGGTCCCATCTACAGTAAAATAGATGATAATTGTGAATAAGCTTTAGGACATAGCTTCATAGTGATTGACAAGTTGCTACTGCATGTCCTCAGGTTCTCATTAAGATCAAATCAGTATCATATTAAGCCTTATTCACTTGTCAAAATATAGTTAATTATCTCCAAAAAATCTAATTCAAGCGATGATGATGCTCATAATAGTAGATTCCAGGCTGCACACTACACCAGCACACATAATGTACAAGTACTGTCCAGTTCTGGTCGGAAACCTTCTCTTTTATTATTCATATCTCTGAGATAGAGAGAGGTCTGCTCGTGACACTGATTCTCTCAGTGTAAAAGAATGAGCATTTAGAGGGCCATAAAAATGATACTACTCGGAATTGAGGGCACATGCAACCAGACATCTGCTCATATTTATGTATGAGGGCTCCTGGTTTGTATCAGTTGAAATTATATGACTGACCACGAGAGAGGCAAATACAAAAGAAAGAAATTCACTTTGGTAAGACAAACTGACTGACCTCTAGCTGACCCACACATGATTGACAGAATTCAAATAAGTAAATGAGGAACATGTCAGAAAATGTCAATAGCCAAATATGCAGTGTTCTCGTTTGCGTGCGTCGTTGCGTCTTTGACACACATTTTCTGATAGGGACACACGCTGTCTGACAATCATGTGTCCCTGGGACGCAAGCTTTAAATACACTTCCGTTCAACAAAAATATTCACAATTTTTCCATTTCTCTACTTAAATTTCGATCCTGGAAATCGCCATTATGTTTTGGTCCTCGTCACGATACTCACATGCGTTATTCTACTTTATTAAAATCGACCAAAAGGCAACATGACGTCTGCTCGTTTTACACGCTGCAGTGAGAGCGAGGTGTTAGTTAGACCCTCCAGAGCAATCATAAGCGTCCTGTTGGGTTTGTCTGTCTGTTAAAGCGCTTTGAAATGTCTGCTGATATGATTAAACGCTATACAAATAAAGGGTGATTGATTTATTGATTATCACCATGCGTCCGAAAAAATGCAAAAGTTGGAGAAAAAGCAAGTGACGATGAGTGCTTTCTTGAATAAAAAACGATCAAAAGTCAATGAAGAAAATGAGACAGATATAACTGACAGATATTACTGTGTGTAGAAGGTTCTGCCAGATTGGTGCAGTGTCCACAGGAGAATATATGAATTAAAGACAAAAAAAAAACTATTGAGTGAAAAGCAAAGGTAAAAAAAACAACTTTATTACATCTTTATTTCTAAAACTGTTTTTTTGAAATGACTACCAAGCTTTAACATTGTAATAAAACTAATATATAATGTTACTCTTTTTTTTCTTTTTACTTAGAAACAGTTATGATACTATTAACAAAAACATTTAAATCAAGTTTGTTTAGTTTTTATATTGTACTAAGGGCAAGACTCAATCCTTGCGTATGCTTCTACTGTATATTACCTTTGGGGATGCATAAATGTAGTGTTGGGATGCACAGATTTTTCTTGAAGAGCATCCCAGGGATGAACTACTTTCTTGAGGTAAAATTAACTCAGATATGTCCTATTATTACACTGTAACTAGTCAGTACAGCTGTAGGTATATTTCTACTTTAATTTTTTTTTTATAGTTCTACAGTCATTTTTTTTACTAAATGTAAGACAATAATTAGATTGGCATGCTTGTGCTGGGTGAAGTCAAGAGGTTTGAAGCTGATCTGAAGTACTGGAGTGACTTACTACTGGGGAAATACTGTAGACCTGGGGCTTTGTTGTCTGAGCGTTGAACCATCATGAAAAACATTCAAATATAATCATGGCCATAGCCTTAATTTACCATTACTGATGTGGAAACCAAGGCTGAATGGAGACAGGCTGTTATGAGAAACAGACCTGTATGTCTCATTTTCCTTGATTTATATTCTACATATTTTAGAAAGAATCCACTACGTATAATTTGTCTCCAGCTTGTAGCAATTTGCAAAGAAATGCAAAATCAAGATTTTATTTATTGATCCAAAAAGGTGGTGCATGACTGACTCAGGTGGGACGGTGGAGAATTGGGTAGTGATGGTTCTTGGTTCAAATTCCACCAACAGATGATATTTACTGTATATGTGACATATGCTAACCAGTCACATAAACTGACTTTTGGTGTGAATGTGATTGTCACTCTTTCTACACCGCCTCCCACCTAAAGTATAATGATAAGCTCAACCCTTCCCCCAGCAACCCTATACAGGATGAGTGGTTATGGAATGATTGTATACTACTGTTGTGTTGCATAAATGGGAACAATATTTAGAATTTGTGTGGTAGTATAGAAGAGGTTATTTCATCTGTTATTTTTTACTAGTGAGAACAGCTATTGCTGTGTCAGTGGCTTTTATCATAATTTATGGCATCTAATGTCTGCTATCTTTAAAGCCTTGAGCTTCCATTTGATTAAGAGCGTCACACATGATCATTTTGATGGTGTTTATTTCTTATCAGCAAATTTATCAGAGGAGGCATGACTTTAAAATCGTAACGGGGCATCTTGAAAGAGTCAATTGGAGAGTGCAAAGGAGTCCTTAGATGAAGAAAAAGATGTACGGTTACATGTATATATGACAGAATTCTGAGCAAAATATTTGAATGGAATATTTGCACCATTCATTAAGATGATTCCAATGACTGCTTAAGAAATGTAGATAATGATGGTTAGTATTAGAACTCATTTGCATCTTGGAGGAATAAACTCCAGGTGGGCATAAAGATAATGATCAAAGTGGGGAATAGAAGTATTCAGTATGAATCAAATCACTGGTATAAAAAGGATCTCAGTCAGCAAAAAATGTTGTTTAAAATGTAAAAGGGACATGCCAAGACTTATATCCCTCGACAGAAGGGAAACCCAGAGCATATGTGGACTAGCAAATATCCATACCAGTGCTGTCTAACTGTCTCAGTGGAGATTTGTGGCATTTACATCTTCAAGGGAAGAATTACTAGTAATCTTTTACTATATTGTAACTCATGAGTTCACAGCAAGAGAGTACAGTTCCCATGCGGTTGTTCTAAATAAATGGTATAATATTCATTATCATTAGACATATCTTTAATTTCGAGTTATAAATCATCTTCAATAGCACATTTAATCAGGGAAGGGGGGGAAAGGGGGGGTGATCTTGCTGTGTAAAAGCTAGCATATGGTACCCTTCATTCAAAGGGATACTAATTAAACAATTTTCCTTTCAAGGCTTCTTTTAACTTTTCAAAAGCACCTTATTAAAGAGGCTTCAAAGTCAAAAGCCCACTCTGGATTTGGAGGTGACAAGAACTGCATATACACACAGTATGAACACAAATCAACTTTTTGCATGGTCTCTGTCATTGTCACAGGACAAATGTGAGAACAAATTTAGATTTGATATGCTCTGCATTCTACTGTTCACTCCAGCAAAAATAAACTGCTATCATCACAATTACAAAAGCCACGTTCCTAAATTCATATTTTTAGTACATCAAAAACATGCTGGTGCGGTAGGGGCAGGTGGTACACTGTATGAAGACTGCAACTTTTAACCTCCCAGCCATTGTCTGCATTCAGCCTTTGAGGCTCGTCTGTTTGTACAATGACAAAGTCATATTTCTGCACAACAGCAATATGTAACATATTTCCAATGGGTAATGAATATGTTTTTTCCATGCAACAATTATCTTCACCACACATAAAATAGACCATGCTAAATTTAACACTGGATTTATTTTGACGAGATTCCATAAACCTTTTGTTGGATGGTTTATTTTTCTTTTATCTTGCCTAAATAAATGTAGATGGGAGATTTGTACAGAATCATAACAGATGATAAATTAGGCCATAACCGCATTTCCCAAAGCACTACATGGAAAATAAATGTTCGCTGAGAGATCCAACCTTATTAACTGCATATCAAATGGAACTCTATGTACTGCTGCATCAGTGACCCTTTGGAAACATAGTGAGTACATAATTATCAATGTATCACAGGAACACATCTTCCAAAAATAAAATTGAATGTTTCTGTGATGTAGTAAAAATTAATACAGTGCGCCCTCCCACATTTGCTCATCAACACTCGCGACTTCACCTCATCCCGGATTTTTGGTAGGTAGTCATGTGATACCGTACTCGCATTCTGTTGGCTGATGGCATCGGGAAGTACGCTACGTTCCGTGAGTGTCGCAATGCAACGCACTTCCGTGAGACATGAAACTGCTTTCAACAGTCAACAAGAGTGTGGTGAAAGCTAATACAGATATAAGGTGGTTTAATATCAGTAAGGGGAGTGTTCATAAATGTTTAAATAAACGTAAATAATAAGATAAATAAACCACACGCGAATAACGAGGAATTCTTTATTCGCGTGTGGTTCCCGGAACAGTAGAGGTTTCCTACTGGTATACAGTAGGAAGCATACTTTCCTACCCTATACCAGTGGGAAAGTATGCTTCTTCTGATTTCTTAATCAGTTTAATTCTGTAAGAATAAAATAAGATTTAAAGCTAGGGAGGTTTCTATCAACTGTGAATTTAATGGACTTAATGAAGGCTTTATTAACACAAGCTAAGGGTGTCTTGATTGCCTTCACGGCACTCAGTTCCACAACACTGATGATATCTCATCCCATTTGAACAACTCTGGTGATACTTGTGAACTCCTGTGATGCAATGTTGTGAGGAAATAAAAGGCAGGCTGCAGCATCTTTATGAGCCACTGAAGACCGGGGTGAGATGAATGAGAATGAGAAGAAAATAGTGCAGCTACTGTAGGCAGACAGATAACCCTGGAAACCAGGGAGGATATTTTTGTTAAAGGATAGCTATTTCCCACAGATGTCAATGTTTTTGCCAACGTAAGTAACATGGGGCCTCTCTTTATATCACAAGGATAAAATTAATATTTATTGAGCAAATTATTACATAATTCATCTACCAACTGACACTTGAGAGTTGATTAGTGCCTTCATAGTTTATGCCATATTGAAACAGAGACAAAGACTTATAGACACACAAACATGTAGATATAGGGACTCATTTTCTTATTTAATACCTATATCCTTGCTTTAAACTATAGCTAAATTTTCAGTAACACATGTGCGTTTAAATAATCTACAAGCATGACATATTTTATTCATAGTTTGAATATGTTAATCCACACAGTCTGTGAGCAGACAAGGCCCAAGCACTTTAAAGGTCCCCACAATGTAAAGCCATAAATCTAGGTTTGCCCAAAGGTAAAAGCAACCAACGTTAATTAACAGTAGCGGCATGAGAGGTCAAGGCCTGTGTCACATTAGCATGAGAAAACACTTTCTTTCAATTTACCGTATATGCCGTATTTTAAGCAAATGGAGATTTTGGCTATGGGTACCGTGGGTATGAATACATACAGTATACAGCTACTACACACATAATTTTGTACGTTTCCCAACTCAGTCTGTATAAACAAAAGGCCTTTCAAATGAGATGGCTAAATTGTGTTTATACAGCTGACTATTAAATTAAGATTGCCACTGGGAATGTCCACAAAGAAAGAGTGCCTATCCAAAGTGAAGCTCAATTTAGACACAAAGAAAATCAGTTTTCAATGGACAAGTCTAGTCCTTGAAAGGACTTTGTACCAAGGACATACTGAGCTCTGAGGAGGTCAGCTCTCCCACTGTGCAGACCTGTAGGCCAGTGTCTCACCCTCTGATCTCAGATCTGATGATGGTGTGGCAGGCTCGGACTGAGTAGACATGGGGTTTGGTGGGGTGTGTGTGTGTGACAGCTTACCTTGAATTTGTTTCATCCTCATTTTGGATTCTGGGAATAATGGATACCTACCAAACCAACGTCTTCACTTGTGAATTTCTTTCTGTCAGCTCATTTCCATACATGTTTAATTGTCTCATGGGAAACAGGAGAGACAGAGCACTTAAAGCACTTCTACTCACAGTTATTGCACTCAAGGCTGTAGTGGCAAAATAAAAAGTATTCTTGAATACAACTCAAGACAAGAACCATTGAGGCCAAATTATCCATTCATCATAATCATATGCTTGACACTAAACTAATGCACAGAGCATAGTATATAAATTATTGTGAGTGTAATTGATCATCATTAAGACTTACAGTATATCTACGATGGCTGTGTTAGTATCTTTACACAATGTGTGTCCATTGTCAAAATGAGCAATTAAAATCCAGGCACTGTCATTGCAAATAGGATTCTTCAATACAGATATTTAGCCTAAACCAATATCAACTCAACTAACATGTCCTGCAAATGAACAGCCTAATTTCGCTGATAGGTTTTCTTGTAACAATAGCTCGGGGTGAACATATGTATGTCTTAAATCTGACAACCATCCAATAGCACAAATATCACTTAGCAACCTCTGGCTGTGTTTTATTTTCCACAAGTTGTCTGACAAACCGACAGATGTCCATGTCAGTGTGTGAGCAGCGCTTTGATGTTAGACATGCTGCAAACATGCTATCTACTAACAGACGACGAGAGAGGCGAGGAGGTGAAGGAGGCTGTGTGTCGGCTATCACAATGCTCAGTAAACATTACATTGACAACAGTATAAAGCATCATAAAAAGGTTATTGAAGGCTGTTATAAAAAAAAGAACGATAAAAGATGAGTACAACCCAGATTGCATGAAAAGGTTGTTGAAAAGTGACAATGTTAATGCACATTTCACTTTTGTGTCTTTTTTGATGGGACGAATCTCAAGCCTTGCTTGGATGGAAGAGTTCAAATGTATTTAAAAGAACAGCCATCTCAGAAATGGTTGTAACAGCAAGAATACAAATTCACTAATTAAGACATAATTTATATTTCGTAGCGAGGAATTTCCTCAGCACAAATACTTGGGGCTCCACCTATTGGAGTTGTCATTACAACATCTGTTATTTGTGTTCTTTACCTTCAGGAACAAATGTCCATGTATCTAAATACGTACCAGTGAGAGGGAGGTGTGCAAGCTGGCGGCAGAAGAATATGAAAGCTCAGGAGACCAAAAACGTTAAAAACGTGTTTTAAATCAATGGCAAGCAGTTTCCTATATCTTGAAGGGTGTACAGTGCGCCCTCCGCATTAACACTCACGAGTTCACCTCATTGGAGATTTTTGGTAGGCAGTCATGTGATACCGTAGGCGCATTCTATTGGCTGACAGCATCCACAAGCGCGCTATGTTCCGTGAGTCTCAGACTTACGTGAGACACAAAAGTTCTTTAAGCAGTTTATTAGAGTGTGGGAAAAGGTAATATATAGGGTTGAGCCGGATACTCGTTTCATACGAGTATCCGGTACGGATAATGCATTTTGACGAGTACGAGTACGAATACGAATAAAGCCCGTTAATACTCATGATCGGACTGAAGAAAAAAATCAGCCGGATTGTTTTCACGCTCTGTGATTGGCCAGTCACACATAGTTCCCGCCCCTCCCTACTCGCTGCAGTTAGAGCGGAGTTTCCCTGTCCCACTCTCTGTCTCCGGTACACGCAGTTACTGATCTCTCTGTTCGTGGCTTCACTGTTGCTCACGTCCTTATTAGATTTTCTTCAGCTTGCCTCTATTTTGGTGTTTGGTTATGTGGTGAACTTTGCTTTTTTTTGTTTTTTTGTTGCACGTACGTGTGCATTTAACCACTGCCTTGGTGGTTAAAGTCTTTTTTTTTTTTTTACCTGTTCTAAACTCTGTTCAAATTAACGATGTCTATACTTAATATTTTGCGCACACACGCACACACACACACACACACACACACACACACACACACACACACACACACACACACACACACACACACACACCATAATCAATATTGTTTAACTTTATGTGAAAAAAATGGCAATAGCATTTGGTACTAAAAATAAATAATTGAAAAAAAAAGTAATAGAAAAAAATTTAAATGAAAAAGAAAAAAAATTAAAAAGTTTTGTTGAGTATTTCAATTCTTGTTCGTGCATACTTTGTAGTTGATTACTTTTTTTATTGCATGCGCTTCATTAATGCACTTTGTGTTTACTCGTTCTATATATAGTTCCTTTACTATTGTGATCAAAAAGTGTTGAATCTCAATTCTGAGGCTCTTCGGTAAATATTCATTCATAGAGTTAAAAATATTCATGTTCTGACTCAGTTCCATAAAAAACCTGTTCTGTAAATAGTTCTCTTACTTTTGTGATCATAAACATTTATTAGAATTTCAATTTTGAGGCTGTTCCGTAAATAGTTTTAAAATAAGCAAAAATACATCAACTTGTGATCAATCCATATCAATTTTAGACTTAAAACAATGTGGTGATTTAAGCCCCACCCATTTCCGGTCAAACCACACTCACTTCTGGTTTAAGCCCCGTCCATTCCGAATACAGATACGGATACAGATAATCTAGTTGGTTGAACAGATACAGATAAAGATACAGATAGTGGTGTACTCGCTCATCCCTAGTAATATAGATAGAAGGTGGTTTAATATCAGTATGGGAGGGTCATAAACATTAACCGCGAAGAACGAGGGCACACTGTATTATTTAGACAAGATGTGTTTACAGATGCCAGTTCCAACATTTTACCACAGTGTCTATTGCACATTAATGAAGGCCCAGCCTGATCATCAAAATGATTACATAGATAGATATTCATCTACATTACCTGACCTCTATCTTTTCTTCAGGATGTGTGTATCCAGGATGTGTTATCTATCAGAAGTAACAAGAGCACATACAAACTGTTTGATTGATTTTCATTAAACCGTTTTGGGGGAGTGGGAAAATAGCAGGGAAGAACCCATAAAAATTTGGATATGGACAAAGAAGAGAATCCAGCATTTCTTTTTACTTTTTAAAAACAGCATTATAATAAAGTGATCCCTCATTACTCGTGGTTAATGCTTTCCAGGAACCATCCGCAAAGATGAAATTCTGCGATACTATTTTATGGTAATTTATTTACGGTAATTTAAACGTGTAGGAACCCTCCCCATACTGATATTAAACCAAATTCTATCTGTATTACCTTTTCCCGCACTCTTATAGACTGTTTAAAGCACTTTTGTGTCTCACAGATGTACGCTGTGTTCTGAGACTCACGGAACGCATCGCACTTCCGGATGCCATCAGCCAATAGAATGCACGTATGGTACCACGTGACTACTTGCCAAAAATCTGCAATGAGGTGAAGCCACACATGTTGATGTGTGAATGCGCGTGGGATTACTGTACTTGTTTTCACCATTTTCGTCTTTGAACTAATTCATGGGTTTTCATAACTTGGCATTGGGCATGTGACAATGGTTCAGTGGAGTGGATTCAGATAGAAGTAAAGATTCAGTTGTTTTATTATTTTTTTTAACTCAAGGCTTTTTTGGAAAGGTTTGGTCAATTCCACTTAAAATACTGGACCTATTACCATGAAGATAGAGAAGTGTGAATTTTCTTAAAGAAAGAACTTTTCAGTTTCAGAGTGGATACAGATTCATTCATTCAGCCATTCTGATGGCTCACACGTCTTGACGGTTGGGCTCCGGTGGAGGTGTATGCTCTACTGAGCACCGTTCTATTTGTCCCTGCTGCTGGGGGATCACTGCAGGTAATGTAATTAATGTTTTTCTAATTAATGTTGCCTGCCTTTACGGACTGTGACTCACACACATCAGCAGGCCAACTGCACACAAAGGAATGTGCAGAAGTCCTCAGTTGATATCCGTGTCTTTGAGGGTCTACTAAAATAAAGGACCCCATACCTGACGCACAGTAAAGATGTTTGTTGCTGCTTCAACAGCAATGCTCCTCATATAGACTCACCTGCATCAAAGGAAACAGGAGACAGAAATTGGATTGATTTAAATCTCACTTACAAATATTTAAGGAACTGAAGACCCTTACTTTGCACTACTACTGTGTGCATTTAACTAGTAAATTGGAATTGAAAAAGTCCTAAATAAACTTGTTACAGATCATATGCCCCTCAGCTCGTTGGATTATTTTCAAGCATAGTAGACCAAATGTTTTATACGGCTTTAGTTTTTGATCTCTCAAATAGTCATAATCTGAACACAAATATTCAAAATATGGACATGAAACCCACAGAGAATATTAGAGACCTGGTTATTCCTGGCTATTAGGAATATATATGTGTGTGTGTGTGTGTGTGTGTGTGTGTGTGTGTGTGTGTGTGTGTGTGTGTGTGTGTGTGTGTGTGTGTGTATATATGTTTTACTGTATATATATATATATATATATATATATATATATATATATATATATATATATATATATATATATATGACTTGCAAGAAGAGGAATGATTAAGCTGCTTACCAACCACATTAACAAACCTCACGCTGTCCTTAAGTAGATGGGTTGGTTTCTGATGTCTTATAAAAAATGTATGGCAAGTATAGCAACAGGATCACTGTTCTGTTGTCTAAAGCTTCATATGCAGCTCTGCCAAATAGCAATTTTTAACCCTCTGAACACTTTACATTTACGTTGAATCATTTCTTTATTCAAATACTTTCACAGTTTTCATGTGATCCTTACATACTTTAACTTTTAAGAATATTTTGTACTTGTAATGTAGTATGTTTGCTTCCAAGCCCCTTCTACTTTTTTGGTTGTTTATGTAGATTAAGGACAGATTTATATTATATAAATGAATATGATTATAAGACAAGTGTACTATTTTAGTACAGACATTAATTACATATTGAGGGATTGATTTTGTCAATGGCTGTGGTAACGTTGCTGAGATGGCAGTGTCACCATATTCACCCCCAATCCAGTCCAACCTATTTCTGAGTCAGGAGGGGTCCATTTGCTTCTGGATACAAACATGAAGCTAATTATGATATGATGAAGTGAGGATGCTCTGGGAGGCAACGCTCATGCTGCAGCTAAATTTAAACCTTAGTGCATGAAGTAGCGAAGGAAGTGTTTGGATGTGCATTGCTGTATCCTTAAAAAGCCTTCTAAACCAAATCTCCTCTCACATAATAGTATCCAATACTATTACTAAAGAAATGATTTGATGTATATTGAGATATGATGGAATACGGGTCTACTTTGTGATGACATGAGGCAGTTGTCAGCACTAATGGGCTGAGTGGAAGAGCCAGGGAGACATTGAGACCATCTTTCTATCTATCCACCTGTCCATATCAATCTACAGTATATCTGTTGATCACATGTGCAAGACTTCCCTACACTGTTCAAAATATTACACTTTTCATAAATGCAGTCAAACTTCAGCGCAAATTGTTGCTATTTTGGTCTGAGCATAGATGCATCTCCAAATAAGGAGGAACAAAGAGGTCCACAAGGTGGTGGTGAATTGGTCCGGGAGCAGTGGATCTGCGAAATCATTGGTTGGACAGGGAGCAGCCGTCTAAGAAGAAACTGGAATCTAAGGTAATTGTAAGAGGGTCCGTATGGATTACAACCCTGTCCATCCAGCTCATTAAAAATCCATGCAAAATAAGTTTTGGTTTGAAGAGTTCCTGTTCACCTGTTTTGTCTCTGGAATGATATTTGATTTTCACGTAGCATAATAAGTAAATACAGAGTACACCTATTGGTTAAAAACTTTAGTTGTTGCTATCATGAAATCTGAACAATCTGAATAACTCTTTCAAAAATGCCATAGGAAAATACAGCTAATTAAAATTTTCTAAATGTGGAATTCATCATGAATATTGATAAAGCATTAATTAGTTGCTAAAAGTGGAAAACCATTTTCTCTGCACCAAATACATCACATGTTTTTCGAACAGAAATTGCGTTGCCTTTATGGGAAGGAAGATTCTTATTATACGTCAATAAATAATGTAACAAAATCAGTCAGAGTCCTCTTGTTGGAAAGAAAAACAAAATTCACTGGATCAGGTAAGTTAGTCCATAACATCTCTTCATCTATTATGTAATACAAGGACAAAACAGCCCAGAGAAGCCTGATTAGTATTTAGTGTGGCTCATAATTATGCTTGGATAAGAGACCATCATGTAGGTCATCATCGTTATGCCAAACGGAGTTCTGTGCCAAAGGCATTCACATTTCCTTATGACTCATTCTCCTTCTGGAATGCCAAAGAACTGGATTCCAGGTACGGAGCCAAATTCTCACTTTGTGAATCTGGAGCTTTGATAGCTTTGATTAAGCCAAATTAATCTAATGTGCACGCTTATTATAAATCACCTCACTTCAGTTTCATAATAGTTTCCTTACTGAATGGGAAATTCTCTCAGGCACATACTGTGAAAATAAAATTCAATGTCAAAAGCTGTGTGAATGCTGTCAACATTATACTGAGCATTTCAAGTGACTGCAGGTGACTTTTGCTGTCCTGCGAGTGGACAAAGACCTTAACAATAAAGAACTTGAGTATTGATTCTGTGCATTTTGTAATTACAAGGGCATTATTGGTGCGGCATTAGATATTAAACAGATTTGAGATTTCAAGTTGTGTGAAGAAACCTTGAAACATTATTTCAGTGTTCGGTCCGGCAGTGGTTCAAGAGAACATTGCATGGTGACTAAAGCTTTGGGCTCTCTATATTAATTTGTGTGTGAAATGAAAGTGGATATACTGTAGGTACAGTAATAGCCTCAAATTTGAATCTATAGTGCTGACACATAGTGTGGTAGAAGTAATAAAGAATCCGTTTTAAAGTCATGGAATCAAAATCACAGGTTGACAAAGAAAACAATGTTTAATCTGAAAAATTATGAGATGAAAATATTACTCAGTGGGCCTATACTTCATAATGAGCGTGTTATGTAATTTGTTATGTAATTAACTTAGAACAGAAAGAAATGTGGAAGTTGGTATAATACTAATAATAATAATAATAATCACAACAACAATACATGCCCAAATAGAAATGGTTTCCTCCTGAAGATCACTCAAATTGGTATAAAGCAGATCAACCTTTTCCCCCAAAATACTTCTTGATGAGTGCATTTACATTCAGACAATCTGAAACATATGCCTTAGCAATCTTGCAGTGTTAAGCTAATATATTTCTTTAATCAACCTGTACAAGGTGCTTCATTGCCTCTTGAATTGCTGAGTAGTAAGCCTACTAAGCAATGGATGGAGCCAGTTTAAAATTGCAAGTCAATCAGCTCAGGCCAGACACAGCGCTTCAGCCCTCATCAGCTGTGACCTTGAGAGATAATTATGGCACTAAACTGGGTGTATGTGTGGGGTAATAGTGCCATGATTAAAGAGTTATATAGGAGTATAAACATTGGCACAGCTGCCAATGCACACATTCATTGACCTGAGCCTGTGGGAAATCTGCTGTGTTCTTGATAACAAAATGATGACTTTCAATTTGTGAAACCAACTAAAGTCTTAAGGATTTTAAATTGAGTCATCATGTTCTCATAAATATGGATGAATACGGACTGGCCTGTTGGACAACAAAACATGCACTGTTCCCAGGTTGCACTTAACAAACTGAAAAATACGCATCATAACTATGTACAGAGTAGATTGGATTTATTATAAAGATCCATTTCTGACTTGTTTGACAATGTTAGTGTTGTATGACTTTTAGGAAGGAGTTAAGACGTGGTGGTCTGGAGGTGATTCCAGATGACTGGACAACTACAGCTAATGTGATCAGGGAGACAGATACGAGAGTACTTGGTGTGTCATCTGGAAGGAAAGTAGATAAGGAGACTTGGTGGTGGAATGAGGAGGTCCAGGAGTGTATACAGAGAAAGAGGTTAGCTAAGAAGAAGTGGGACACTGAGAGGACTGAGGAGAGTAGACAGGAGTACAGCGGGATACAGTGTAAGCTGAAAGTAGAGGTAGCAAAGGCCAAACAAGGGGCTTATGATGACTTGTATGCTAGGTTGGACAGTAAGGAGGGAGAGACTGATCTATGCAGATTGGCAAGACAGAGAGACAGAGATGGGGACATGCAGCAGGTTAGGGTGATTAAGGATAGAGATGAAAGTGTATTGACAGGTACCAGTAGTGTGATGGCAAGATGGAATGAGTACTTTGAAGAGTTGATGAAGGAGAAAACAGAGACAACCAAGACTAGAAGAGGTCACTGTTGTGGACCAGGAAGTAGCAAAGATTAGTCAGGATGAAGTGAGGAGGGCACTGAAGAGGATGAAGAGTGTAAAGGCAGTCGGTCCTGATGATATACCTGTAGAGGTTTGGAAGTGTCTAGGAGAGGTGGCAGTAGAGTTTCTGACTGGATTCTTCAAAAGGATCTTAGTGAGAAGATGTCTGAGGAATGGAGGAGAAGTGTGCCCATTTTTAAGAACAAGGGAGATGTGCAGAGTTGTGGCAACTACAGAGGAATAAAGCTGATGAGCCATACATACATACAGTTATGGGAAAGAGTAGTTGAAGCTAGACTAGAGGCAGAAGTGAGCATTTTTGAGCAGCGGTATGGTTTCATGCCAAAAAAGAGTACTACAGATGCAGTATTTCCTTTGAGGATGTTGATAGAGAAGTACAGAGAAGGCCGGAGGGAGCTGCATTGTGTTTTTGTAGATTTGGAGAAAGCTTATGACAAGGTGCCCAGAGAGGAACTGTGGTTTGTATGAGGAAGTCTGGAGTGGCAGAGAAGTATGTTCGAGCGGAGCAGGACATGTATGAGGACTATAAGACAGTGGTGAGGTGTGCTGTAGGTGTGACAGAGGAGTTCAAAGTGGAGGTGGGACTGCATCAAGGATCAGCTCTGAGCCCCTTCTTGTTCGCTATGGTGATGGACCGGCTGACAGACGAGGTTAGACGTGAATCTCCATGGACTATGATGTTTGCAAATGACATTGTGGTCTGTAGTGAGAGCAGGGAACAGGTGGAGGAGAAGCTAGAGAGGTGGAGGTTTGTCCTGGAAAGGAGAAGAATGAAGGTTAGCCGCAGTAAGACAGAGTACATGTGTGTGAATGAGAGGGACCCAAGTGGAAGAGTGAGGTTACAGGGAGAAGAGATCGATAAGGTGGAGAATTTTAAGTACTTAGGGTCAACAGTCCAGAGCAATGGAGAGTGTGGGAAAGAGTTGAAGAGTCGTGTACAGGTAGGATGGAACGGGTGGAGAAAAGTGTCAGATGTGATGTGTGATAGAAGAGTCTCAGCTAAAATGAAAGGAAAGGTGTACAAAACTGTGGTGAGACCAGTGATGTTGTTTGGTCTAGAGACAGTGTCACTGAGGAAAAGACAAGAGACAGAACCTCAGCATCTTCATGCCTGGAGGTAGCAGACATGAAGATGCTGAGGTTTTCTCTGGGAGAGACCAGGATAGATAGGATCAGGAATGAGTACATCAGAGGGACAGCACATATTAGAGGTTTTGGAGATAAAGTCAGAGAGGCCAGACTGAGATGGTTTGGACATGTCCAGAGGAGAGATAGTGAATATATTGGTAGAAGGATGCTGGGTTTTGAACTGCCAGGCAGAAGGCCTAGAGGAAGACTACAGAGGAGGTTTATGGATGTGGTTAAGAGGACATGAAGGTAGTTGGTGTGAGAGAAGAGAATGTGGAAGACAGGGTTAGGTTGAGGCAACTGATTCACTGTGGCGACCCCTGAAGGGAAAAGCCGAAAGGAGAAGAAGAAGACGAAGAATTCATTTCCGACTTTATACACATCCTGAATGTAGATATGCAGTTCTGTATTTCTGAGTCACACAAAGAACTAGAAATATTCCCAAGGCTCCCAATTGCTGTCAGCTCGCTGCTTTATACTCTCTCTTTGATAAAACACACAGGAAGCAATGGATTAACAAAACACAAGAAACTGTTGTACACAGTACACTTAAAGTCTGGGGAAATGATTGCTATGAAAAATCTGAAGACAACCTGGAGAGAACAACTGTAAACAATTTCAACAGCTCGCTGTCTTTCAGAAGAATTCACAATAAATAATTCAACAACAAATAATTCATAGATACAAGTCACAAAGAACAGGGTCAACTGAAGGTTTAAGTTGGTAACCACTTAAAATAAAGAAATTTATCAAGTTGTTAAATTCTCATTTTGAGTGCACATTTCCCTTTTAACTGAAATTTAATCAACCATACCAATTATTTAAAAAGCCACACCCTTCAAGCAGCTTAACAGACGGCTAATTAGCATTCCTAAAAGTATTGATGTCATAAACCATGAAGTATCTTTACTTTATAGTTTTATTGCTATTTCTCCAGAATGAAAGTGACAAATAACAATAATAACAAACTTATTAAGAACAACAATACCAATAATACTAAAACTAATTTTTACTACTACTACTACCACTATTACTACTATTAATAATAATAACAATAATAATAATAATAGAAGAGAATGTCCTAGGTGGCATTATGTTTATAGAAAATCCTTGTACTCCAAACCAAACACATCTGTAAACAGCAGAGAATATGACTGAAGGATAATTGAGTGCTTGCTGAAATGGAACCCTGTGATTGACCAGGAAATTCCAGTTTCATGGACGTGGCCCTGGCAAGGTGGACATTGGGTTAAACACCTTGCTTCATAAATCCCTAAATATAAAGCCTGTAAGAGAGCTTAGAGGCCATGGAGCTAGAGCTTGATAGGAGCACCGGAGTGAAACTGAAGCTTGCATCTGGTATTGAGCTACTAACCTGATTAGTGCTAATGCATTCCATGTTAACAATGATTGCCTGCTTTATCATGTTTTATAACAATCTGAGAAGCTCCTTTGGTGATACAGACCAATGCGGAATGTCTCGCCTTGTGATTTTAATTGAGATTATTAATAGAAATGCACAGATTCAGCATTCTCACCATTTACTCAGTAATAATTAGAATATCCATCTGTCAGTTTTAGATTGAAAATTTTGCCATGCATATCACTATTACATCAAAATGTGTTGCCCAGATTTGTGAAATTGGATTTGTTGGTCAAAGACAATGACTGGATGCAAAGGGTTTACACCTGGTTATTAATATACAGTATATAGCTTGTTCAATCCACTTTTATAGAGTTAAAGGGATTGTAAACAAATTCACCAGACTGGCAGGAGCATCTTTCGGCCGTGCTTGTAAAAAGGACCTGTGGAAACTGTGGCATTGTTGGCAAGAATGACTTGGCCTAGTCATTAACCAGGATGATGTAAACAAATCCACCCACAAAGATCTGTAGCCCATGAGCGGCAATCTGTTACAGTTCCTGTGAGCTTGTTATGATTTTCACAGTTGAGGAAGAACTGTCAGGCTATGAGGGAGGCCTGCTTTGAATGTGATGTCTTTACTGTTCAGCTCCTTCAATCAAAGGAAAAACATTTATCAAGCAGTGGAAAAAAAATACTTGGTGTATCAGAATCAAGCATAACTCGACACAGATGGAAACAGATGGAAAAGGACAACAGAATCTTTCAGGGTTAAGAACTACTTTTTTTCATATTGTGTGGATGTTTCAAAGCTAACAATATGCCAGAGTCCGTTGAAAAAGTGATTTTCTTAAAAGTAGCCTCTGTCTCATGGCGGACTTATTCACACACATAATCACACTGCAGTTTATTTGAATGAAATGTTGCCAATTAGGATTAAAACAGTGTTCTCTACTCGAGTAGGTCTTAAAGATTACATACTGTCTGTTTTCAATGCAAGTTCAACTGAAGCTAAGAAAGAGTTACTGTCTTTTTCCTGTTGTGAAGCAGAGACACAAATAGATAGATGCTTTTTGTACTTCTGTACTGCCCACATTCTTCAGGTATGTTTAATTAAGGCACGCTTATTGTGGTGTTTTTGTCGCCTGGCGTATGAAGAACTGTGTTTGTGTAATCAACAACTTCCTCCGATGGTGCCTCAGTTGGCTACGAGCTGTCGCTTCTATTCTCAGATGGTACCGCAGAGGGATATAAACCTCATGGAAATTCAGGAGACAGTCTGCAGGAGTTCCTCACAGTCAGGTTCAGCTTAAGAAAAAAAATAGCAGAAGTGAAACCAGTGTGTCTTAGTGCTGAGTCTTTATACTGTTTGACTGTGCTTTAGTGCTTAAATTATTTGAAGAGCCTTTATTATTGTCAGAGCACATTAATCTAGAGCAGCACCAGCCAACAGCCACTTCCCTCACAGAACATCAAGGTAGAGTAGCATTTTTAGGAGATAGGGTTTCGCCTTTCCAATGATTGCCATGGGCTTTCTGTGCCTGTAATCGAGACATAAGCATGCTCACATCAGCCTATTCCACATACACACTAGTGATTACCACTTCAGTCCCCATCATCTATGATTACCCCTCCTGAGATGTGCGGAAATGTCATATTTTACATATCCTAATATTTCACCCCACATAAAGCATAGACTTACCTGGAATGGAGGGAATTTCAAAGGAAAGGTAATGTGACAAGAATGTCCTCTTTAGACAGATCTAAGGCTCCTACTGATATGTTTGCTTCCCTCTGAATCAGGGTATTGGGGTAATAAGGGTTCCAATGGCCATTAACTTGGACTATATGGCAGACCACCCCAACCACCATCAAGGTAATTGGATCTAATTGGCCCAGTGTTGCCAATGATTTTGGTCAGACAAACAGCAATGGCTAATTTAAACGGCAGCATGACCTTTTGAAAGTTTCAGCCTAATTAACCTTTGGAGATGCACGCAAGTAGTCTATGTGGTAGTGGACTATGAACAGCAACTGGATGATTGGCCACAGAGAGCTCTACATTATAATCTCATATTCTAGATAATTACTGACAGGGTGACAGCAAGTAAAATCCTCTGCTGGATACAATGTAGGCCAACTCGTTTTTCTCCCTCATTTGAGCATTGTGTTTTATTATGGTGTGAATTTTAGCTGGAATAACTCTCTGATGAACAGTGCTGGAATACTTACATTTTGACAAAACCAACCAAAATCAACAAAGACATAATTAAATTAATTATTAAGAAGTCAATTGATTAAATTTGAGATTGAAAACTAAAAAAAATAATAACAAAGCCACATCTGGTCAGACAAAAGCGCATTAAAAAACATACAGCCAAATTACCATGATTTTATGACTGATATCAAAAAAGGTGTGAAATAAATTTTTTTTTTCATATTTTGTTAGGAGTACTTACTTTACATCCTGCATTAAAGGAAGATGGAGGATGACTGCAAAAACTCCTACTGGGTAGAACCTGTGATTTAGATAAACACTAAACACAGTCTGTGGGGAGCATCAATCAAATCACCTTTTTTCTGCACTTGTAAAACTGTTCCATAATTGGAACTGGTTGTGAAGGTTCCTATAGAGTCCACAGTTCATGAGAAAATTAAGTTTTTCAAACAATGTCATAAAGAAATGAGCTTGAATTCTATTGCAGAAGAATTCAAACTGTGAACCAAATGGGACTGAAATAAACAGCATAACCAACTAAACAGTGTCAACAAATCAGCAGTAAACCTTTCATTCCTCTACCCCAATTATTGGCACAGTTGACTTTGCTGTGTTCAAAAGCCAAGATTGTGCACAGTCTCTTTACTTCTCTCAGCTATTATATAATTAAATCTGGAGCCATTTACAACCATGGACAATAATCAATGAGTAAGGTATGGAAATGGAAGGAAGAACACTTTGTACACGATTTGTTCAGTGCATAAATGAAAATTAATTAATCACTGGGGGAGTGACACCAAAATGAAACAGGGTGGAACACAAAGTTGTTAAGTTTGATACGGCTGCCTTTGGAAAGATAAATAATGGCAAAGAACCTTCGGTACAGCTCTAAAAAACACACTTCAAATATAACCAATGACCTACATTAATAAATGTGAAACAATAAAAAATGTTTACAGAATATTTCACATTATTCCTAGAAATTTCTAAAAGTGGTCAACCAAAGCAGAATCTATGATGAGGTAAAAGTCAACTTGTCCTTTTAAAGCCCACTGTCCTGTGGATCTTGAGGACACCTTGGGAGTTGGATTGTCACTTAATTGTTTCATTCATTGTTAGTTGCTAGCCCTATCATGTGAAACAGAATATTCAGTAGATGATATCAACTGCCTCCTTCAAACAAGACACGTATGCTGGGGTCTCACTAGGAAGCTATCATTTGCAGGAATGCATTCTGGGGAAAATGAATGAAAGCTAATGCTCTGATCAGCCTTGGTATGAGCCCACAGAGAATGGGTGGCTAATCCTATCATTCTACACCATTCATCTCCAATCCACTTGGCTTTCAGCTTTTTTTCTCAATGGGCAATTTGTGGTTTCCCTGCTGGATCTCCTCAGAGCCAGTGTGTTATGACTATAAAATCCTTGCAGAGCAGCTCGGGAGTCAAAGAAGAGGCCACTAAATGTAGTCTGCAACCCTGTCACTGTCCACACTGACAGCTGCTAGCCCACAGCACAATGCCAGAAATATCTTAATGACAGATACTTTCAAAAAACATCAAATTGTGGCCTATCAACATCAAATTAGGAACAAAAACAATGCTCCACTGCCCGGGATATCATAAGTCAACAACTACAATGCTTTCTATATCTTTATACTGACAATAAAATTCAACTTTTTTTTTTGTTAATAGAACACTCCGTCAAGAGTCAGAAGGGAAGCTAAATTAAATTAAACAATAATAATGTTTGGGGTAAACATAGCTTCTATTCTAAAGGTCACAGTCTAAGGGATGATCAATATTTTTCTACAGTAAAATGAAACAGAGTCTAAGGCTGAATGGCTTCCAGATGGTGGCATCCCTCTCCACACAGTATGCCTGTTTCTATCTAACAGATGCTATGCTTGCTTCCAGGATAGAATCTGAGCAGCCTTCCATGACTAACCAAGACAGGGGACCTGCATTAAGCATCTCCACAGTTCCATGTACTGTATGGCTTTTCAGTTCTTTGGAGAGGAGGTCCCCAAGGGTCTGACAGTACACAGCTACAGTACATACATAACCACAATGCATCTTTAAAAAGCACACACATAATTCTTCCAGCAGACACATGAGCTGATATTGATTGCAAGAAGTTATTTTTTTGGTTAGAAAATGTGATTGGCAGGTCTGAGTGGTTAAAATTCTGCATTTCTTCAGTGCTATACGACAACATAGCAATGAAATGATAGAAAATGTTTTCAATCATCTGCTTTATGGAAATTCTGTGAACACATTAATATGCTGCTACTGAACACTAAGTTTACCAAACAATCTCAGCTGTTTCCAAAAAGTCCAGAACAACTTTAAATGCTCCAGGGCAGCCGTGAGGAGTACAGAATTTAGTATGTTCTAGTTCATATTGACAACCTCTAAGAACATCCTCTCCTCTATTGACCAGTGACACAGTGATGTTATAAAAATTCATGTTTAGAATCTTTTCACCAAAAATGTATGTGTCTGTACATTTTATCTTTGACTCCTCAACCAACCCTCCTTTGAAAGCACACAAGATGCAGAGTAACAAGGACCGAGCAGTGGAGGGGGCTATTTCACAATGTGATGCTCATCGGCCCACAGCTCCAACTTCACTCACAGGCTGCAGAGATCCTACACACGACTCCCACGAGTGATGCTGTAGAGTGCAGCCTGCAATGCTAGCATCCTTGCTGTGGGCTACGGTCAGTCAGAGCCTGGGGAGCTGTGACAGCCTGCTGCTCTTTCAGCACAGTAAAAGCAAATAAAAGCACTGAAGCATAAGAGTTGTCTTGGCAGAGATGAAATGAGCAAAGATGAACATTAGCTTTTGTAAAAGACAACGTATTTTATATACATGGGCACCTACACACACTTTCACTTTTAACCAAAGGTTTCAGCTAAATGATTTTACAAACACATCATGGTCCACAGAATGTTTGTCCAAACACTTGGAGGGAGTGAGCTGTGAAAGCCTGCACCATTCCAGACAGATATCAAATCCTGTGTTGTGGTTTAACAGCCGCAGTCATCCATCACGGCATCAGTGAAGTTTAACTGGATTCCACTTACTTGAATGTTATTATGTTTGTTCTTGAAATATTATTAGGCTGGACATAGCATAACATCCAGTATAACACTGTACTTAACAAAAAAATCTCTCCCGTGATCAACTGTCTGAGCTGCAGCCACTGAAGATTTGATGACTTCATGGAAGAATGGATTAAAAGATGGAATAATGGAAGGACATTCATTCATTCTGTTACAACAAATTAGAAGTTGCAACAGTCATGACCTCTGAACAACCAGCCCCTCTGTAAAGTATTACATCACTACCACAACACCAAACAACAGTCTTTAAACCAAAGCCACCTATACTGGCTTTGTCCCTAAACAAACATGCTTGATCAGAGAGGCACACCTCTCTGAAGTTACAGTCCAACTGTAATATTACAGCAGATCCATCTGAAACAATTTTCACAGATGCTGATATGAAGTGACTCCTTACAACAGCAGAGAAATGGTTTACAGCACATTAAACAATATTTTAAGCTTGCTAAAAAAACTTGCCTTCTTTTACCAACATGTATAAATAGAGTCTAAAAAACACTGCAATTATTCTTGAATCATCATCTCAAGAATGTCTTAAACCTATCACATATACATATTTATATGCATTTATTTCTTGATCTTAAACAACACAACATATGTATTAAATGTACGGTGACTGTATCTGACATGATTTACATTTATTTGGCATTTCCCTCTTAAACCCCTCACATTCAGGAAAGCTGTTAACCTAGTGCAACACTGATCATTTAGAGACAGGAAAAGCAGATCTAATTTTTTATTTCTGCGGATGCTACTGTAGTGAATGTTCAGTCACGCACACTGAGTTGCCCTCGGGTAAATGAAATGCATTTTCAGTCCTGAATGGCAATTGACTCTAAACCTTCTGCCTTGATGTGCTTCGGTGATGAGGCGAATGAGGTGTCCTCTCTGTTCCATAGCCTAAAGGGTGGCTTTGAGCTCAAACAAACAGATTAAATATCAAGCTTTGCTTCTCCTTAATCTTTCTGACTCAGGTTTATTTTGTGTTAGACTTTGTTTAGATTCCTATCACTGTGTAAATCCTAGGAACCCCACTTTAGAGAGCCCGCAGTTCTAACATTCACAAATGTACATCCCCCCCTCCAACGATGTAGATCCACTTGGCATGGGGCCCACATTTGCTTGGATCTCTAGTTTTTCAGACATAGCAAAGGTTAGTGAGACCTTTCAGATGACTCAAAATATGTTTAGTGCTGATCAGCTACACAGAACCTCCTTGTGGATTATTTGTGCTCCTGAAATACTAACTAACAGCTAGCTAATGAAGACTTAGACCAGAGAAATCTTAGAGCCTCTCTCCAGGCAAGTCCTCCACATCAAGGTGGGTTTGACTGAAACTAAATCGAGGCCACGTCCTTGCTTGATGAAACACACATTCCCTTTTCTCTCTTGCTAAATGGACTTTGTGTTTTCCTTCAAGCAAAGAGAGATGAAATGGACTTTGGCTAAGATAATGATGTAATGACTAGGCTCATCCTACAAGGCCAGTCAATCACAGAACACAACTGTTTTCACTGAAGGCCACAGAGCTGTTGTATAACTACATTAGACAGGATCTAAGCAGCTCCAGTAAAAACAGAAAGTATGTCTTTTTATACTGATAATTAGACAAATACACCATGGGCATGAACTAAATAAATTGTTGCCAGAATCAAAGAGAGGTTTGGAACACATATGGACAGAAAGAGAAAGTTCAGATGAGGCTGAAAAGCATGTTTTCCGCCCATTAACCTCAAAGCCAACCAATTTCTATTACTCTGTAAATGGCATGCTAATGCCATATTTGCGACTTGGGTTCAGCTGGATGAAAATGTTCACTGCAGTTATGTGTGTTGCACTCACAGTAAGTTTTAGAAAAACAAAAATTTGTCACAATCATCTTTCATGAAACTGATGCTCATTTGTCTCGTCTCTCGTTTGGTAAGTACTTCCATTGATTAACCACTGATGAGGAATCAAGGTAGTAGTTGGTGGAGAAAATGTGATTCTTCACAATGTGGGGGGTACTGAATTTTTATCCCCTTTCGGGTAAGACAAATCCATATATCACTTGGGCAAGACTGAAACACACTGTCCACAACAGTTTTAAAGGTGGGTGAGTGAAAGGCTGCTGCCATCTGAAGTTTCATGGTTAGATTATATTCATACATGACTACTTGTGCTATTCTAGAATTTAAGTTCTTTTTTTGTTGAAAGAAGCACATAGATCTGAAATTCCTTTTGAACATTTCTACCTTCAGTCAAGCAAATATATAAATCCAAAATGTTCATTAAAACACAAGAAAATATAGCTTAACCCTAAAGTTGATTTCCAAATACTAAAAAAGGAAAATCTTTTTCCCATTTCAAAATGAAATGGGAAAAAGAGGTGGATTCAAACGCCTGCTTTTTATTTAATCACAAGCCAATGTGGTCAACAGAAAAGGCCTTCATTTGACAGACATGAAACATTATCATTTTGTTGTGTTCTCTGTTGCTTTAGTTTATATAAGGAAGATTAAGGCTTTTCAGAACTGTATCAGAAATGAAAGATGCTAAATCCTTCTGTTCTTGTTGCTTTTACACATTCCTAAAAATTTCAAACATGGCTGGTTTCACTGAAGGCTTATTCACTGCCAACCAAAATTCAAGCTGCACAAAAACAAAAATACTGCGATGAGTGTGTGGTATGACTTACTCACCACAGTGCTCAAACCATTCTCCATCATCAGTCTGAGGGAGTTCTGGTAGCAGGATGTGAGGTCATTGGTCTCGGTTGGACCCACGTGACCTCTGGCCACAGGGCCCACAGTATGGATCACATCTGTTGAAAGAAGACAACAAAAAACCATAATTTCAGCGCTGCAGATTTTCAGATTTTATCATATCACTAACAACCCAAACATGCCAGACATCTATTTTTAAACCAGGTACACAGGAGAGAGATAATTCAAATTCAAACTTGCTAAAGGAATCCCCGCACTTTGGCTAACTTGCAGAATTACATTTTATTACAAAGTTCCAGCGTGAGACCTTCAGCAGGAACATGTTAAGTGACAAAGAAACACAACATTAAAAAGAGCAGAGGCTGAACTTCTGCTAACAAACATTTACCCTGTGGAATAGAAAGCATAAATAACAAGAACCAATATCGTCTGGAGAAGGGAAAGTTATCCAGTGACTGCAGATATTCCTTGTGCTGCTGGGAAGTGAAGAATAAGTGTAGTGCTGTAAAAACCTGGTAGTGGTCTGCCATAGAGCTGACCAGCTGAGCTGAAGGTTTTCGAATCATCATCAAATACAAAATACGATAAAAATTGTCTGATAAGTTAGTGAAACAATGATGATGGAAGAACAGGCCAGTGCCTGAAACGATGCATTTATTCAGTGAATGAAAGAACAGCTTAAATAGAAAATCAATTACAAGATTCTTATATGCCATCTACTCAAATATTCATCTCTTCCCCTGTACTCTCTTTCCCTTCGCATAGTAATGTCTTCACCTGTCAATCACTGTTCTCCCTTCCTGGCCTGGCAAGACAGGGGAATGCAGCTTCATAATTGAATCATAGGAGTGATGACAGGAAATAAGAGCATTTAAGCAGTGACTTGACAGAAACATAATCTTCCACATTCTTCCTGATTACCCTTGGCCTCCTCAATGTTGGACAGACCAGGTCAACATCAATACACAGAAGAAGTCATCCTGCATCACCACACAGCATTCCAGAGGGGTGCACCACAGGTGTCCCATTTAAGCAGACTAACTGCATGGATTTATTAATTACAGTGTCAGTGGAAAAGTAATTAATGCACACAACTTCATTGTGCATATAAAATTATATATATAAGTTAATTCAGAGAGGTCATCAAGGTTTTTCTTAATGAGACCAGGACTGATGGATGTTTCTTCCAGCTTTTTAAAACAAGACTATATTGATGTGCGTCATAGTAGTCCTCGCTTCATTTAGGAGTATTAGCCCGTATTACTTAAATCATCGTCTATTAAATATGGATAACATGTAACATTTACATACATTTGCAATTTAAAACTCTTATCCCTTTTCCTCTGTGCAAAACTATTAAAACCTATAAAAGAATGAATTCTGAGAATTCAGGCCCGGTTCAGGTGAGAGGATGTGAGGAAAACACACAGAAGCCTGAGTTAAAGCGCTATCAACACCAAGTAGGATGACAGCAAAATGTAATCTATTAGTAGATTACATTTTTGGTTCAGTTGTACGTTTGGTTGTGTAATCAGTCAGAATAATCAAATAAATGGAGAGACAAAATAATCAATTGACTTTCACTGTTGTTGCCAAGGAGGACAGTTTTGTGGGAAGGAGGAAACAAGGGTTCTGGGTGATCCGTTGATAAGCTGAGGCTGTGCTGTAATGAGAATGGAGCTGTCTCATGTATGGTATTTCCAGAAAAGCAGGAAGTTGCATTGCACTGTCTCCATATAATGGGACACGTGGTATCTTGCTTTTCGTGCATAATTCATGAAGTTCTTCACTACAAGAATGGCGGCATACCAATTAGAATATGGGCAAGTGGCAAAAACCAGACTCGTAGTGAATTCATTAAAATTTAAACAGTTTTTATCTCACTGGTACTGATGTATCCACTCGTATCCTCAACACATTCCACATCAAATAAACATTTTTACAGCTGTGTTTCTGTAAGGTGAAGAACTTATTTCACTTTGTAACTCAGGAGTGATATTACTGGATGGACAGTTAGTTGCCCGAGAGTTCTGAAATACCAAAAGGTGTTCCAATATCAGCACAAATGACTTCTCTAACCTTGATCTCAGAGGAACTGATTGTATTAGTTTTGTTTACTGGATTTGTCTAAATCCAGCATCATAACATGATTCTGATTGCAGTGAGGTTTTTAAAGGCCATAAAGGGTCTGTTGAACTAAGATGACTTAATTGAATCATAATTTTCTGAAGTCTGCGCATGGTCTGAAAAATGTATAGACCTCTTGCACATTCATTCATTCATTTTTTGCCACTTTATCTGCCATAGCGGGTCACTAGGAGCTGGAGCCTGTCTCAGCTGGCATAGGGCGAGAGGCAGGGGACACTCCGGGCACAACGCCAATGCACCACGGAGCCACACACAAAGACAGACAATCATGCACACACACACTCACGCCTACGGGCAATTTGGGACCGGCCAATCAACCTGAAGCGCATGTTTTTGAAGGTGGGGGGAAGCCGGAGAACCCAGAGAGAACCCACACGGACACGGGGAGAACATGCAAGCTCCGCATAGAGCGGGACTCGAACCCGGAACCGCTGTGTTTTGAGGCGACAGCGCTAACCACTGCGACACCGTTCCACCCACCTCTTGCACAATGAAGTACAAATAAAAATTACAATTAGTCACATTAATAAATAGACAGCGCAGTTCATTTGATATACTGTGAACCGCTTGTGAAGACTCAGCAAATGGATATTTATGACCGAAGTGATTTTCAAAACACAAACAGTACAAAAGATGCTCTAATATGATAATAGTTAGAAAAATGGAAATTAATCCTTATCATCATCTTGTTTATCAACTGGCAGAAGCCTCAGGTTTTATTATTATTTGTATCCATTACTTGGTGGACTCATTTCCATGCACATCGTTGTACATATTACAGGTTAAGGTTTGCAGGAGTTTGATGTTAGAATCAGCAAAAATCAAGAGAAATGTTGTAATGAAGTCTGAAAAGGAAGTATTCATCTTTAGTATCCTGAAGGGAAATTAATTAGAGAATATCAGAATATTACAAATCCCCACACCTAAATAAAACTGTGGAGTCCTGACCTGTTTTATTCACTTGTGTAGAATACAGAATAGTGCCAACAGCATGATGAAAGAGAAGCGAACATTGTTTAACTTTACCTGAGAAAAAAGAGATTGGAACTGCAGACGTTAATATCACCAGACACTGATTTACAGTTTTCTCTTTGTATTCAAAATAAGTCATTAAGGAATTAACAGAAATCTTCCTTATCATTGCCAAAACAGACTCCTTTAAGACTTTCACCTTAACCATTACATTACATTACACAAGTATTTAATGAGCTTCCGGTTTCCCCTATGTTTTGTTGTGCACATCTTCTTCAAGATGCTTTAACTGGAATTGTTCATTGCTGTCTCTTGCTTGGGGCAACAAGTTTGGGTGCAAACTGAGTAAGCAAAGATTGATGATTGTCATTCAAAGCATGCTTCCTGTTCAAAGGAGCTCATAGATCCTGAACAGAAACACAAATAAAATGGACAACAAAGCAGAAATCCCATCGGATTGTTCAGGTCAGAAGAGTCCAAGGATAACTAATTACCTGAAAATGAATACAGACCAAATTAAATACTATAAAGAACCTGATGGACTGATATCTTTATTGTTCTGCTGTGATACCCAACACTGTGTATTCTACAGCCTAAAGCACAAACCACAAGAGAAACAGGGCTGTTTATTATTCTCAGTTTTATATCTGAATGTTTTACCCAACACACATGTGCAAGTAGCCACTAACAACACAATAATCCAACAGCAATGCAGTGAGGTTAATAATCTTGACAATCTGGCCAATCGTTACCATCCTAAATGCAGGAAAAATGTCCCACTGTGCACATTAGAAGAAGCTTGTTTGCTCTCCTCTTCTAATGTGGCATGATTACCACAAATTTCCCATCAATCCTGGTGAGTCAATAATCACTGAAATGAGGAAACATGACACGCTGCAGGAACAACACACAATGTTGACCATTTTAATTCAGGACTATTGCATTGGACTAATAGATTTGGAAACTTTTACTGAAAAGCCAAAAGAAAGTAGTTGAAATTCTGCTACACAGATAGAAAGAGACTTGTCAATTTCACCTTTACTGTACATTGCCACTATTCAATTTCCAAAATGACAGTTCATACAAAAAACATTTTCTTTTATCAATCACCATCTTTTATCTTTCTTTAATGTCTTACAAGATACAGAAGAGAAATATGTTTCAGAATAGTTCAAACATTTTGTTTAATAAAGAATGATGAACATGTTTTATGCATACTGGGGCGGCAGTAGCTCAGTCCACTAAGTCTTGGGCTGGAGACTGGAGTGTCAGGTAAAAATTGGCAATGGAGACGTGCCAGTTCACCTACAGAGCACTGCTGAGGCACCCTTGAGCAAAGCACCGTTCCCTTTATAAGTTTATATAAGTTTAAGTTTCACGAGGGCGCACCGCAATGGAGCTACCCGACGCTCTACCTCCCCATAACCTTCATGCCTAGCAGCCCCGTATGTGTGTGTGTTATGGGCCTGTACCCACATACAGTTGTGTTCAAAATAATACCAGTCCCACATAACTAGCAAGATAAATCACTGTTGTTGTTAGAATTGCAACTTCTACACTGCAAGTAAGCCTCTAGAAGTTTTATTAAAGGTAAAGAAATCAAACAGACCCAACAGGAACGATGTGCATGCTGCGGACTCTGGGAAACTGAGTCATTAGCCGAAAGTGGTGGGTTCAAAAAAGAGATCAATTAGTAACGTCATGGATTGTATGGAAAAAAAAAGGTGTTAAACAGGTGGCCGTTATTTAAGGATCAAGGCAAATGTGGCTGCAAATGCTGGCTGTGCATTTATCCTTGAAAAACAGAGTATAATGGGTAGTTCAATGCATTGTTCAGAAGAAGAGCAGTCTTTGATTAAGAAGTTAATAAAAGAGGGGAAAACCTATAAAGAGGGCAAAAAATAATAGACTGTCCATCAGAAATGATAGCAGACGCTTAAAAATGGCAGTTAAATCCAGAAAAGTGAGGAAGAAAAAGAGAAACAACTATTCAAATGGATCAGAATAACCAAAATGGCAAAGGCTCGGCCAATGATCAGCTCCAGGAGGATCAGAGAAGATTTAAGGGTGTCTGTGAGTCCTGTAACAATCAGAAGGCGTCTGTGTGAATTGAAGCTACGAGCAAGAAGCCCCATTAAAGTCCCATTGTTAAAAAAAAAAAAGGACACGCTGAAGCTGTTACAATTTGGCAAAGAACACATAGACAGGCCTTAAAAGAAATGGTGCAATATTTTGTTCTTTTGGGGTCTAAGGGCAACAGACAGTTTGTCAGACGACCTCCAAAGGTTGAATTGAAGTCACAGTGAAGACGGTGAAGCGTCATGATAAGAGAATGTTTCTCATACTATGATGTCAGTGGTATTTATCTCATACCAAGGATCATGGATCCATTTGAGTCCATCGGAATACCGGAAATAGTCATGTTGCTGTATGCTGAAGAGGAACTGTCCTTGAAATGGTGTTTCAACACGACAATCATCTCAAACACACTAGTGAACGGGCAAAATCATGGATCCAGACAAACAAAATTCAAGTAATGGAGTGGCCAACAAATCTACAGACAATCCCATAGAAAACTTGTGGGCTGATATAAAAAATGCCATTCATGCGGCAAAACCAAGAAATGCAGAGGAATTGTGGAACAGAGAAAAATTGTCCTAGGCTGCAACAGCTGTTGAATGTTGCCAGAAGTTGGTCGACTCCATGCATCATGAAGCAGTTATCAGAAACTGTGGTTATGGAACTAAAGATTAGTTTATGATTCTCAAAAACATCAACTCTTCAAGCATTTCTAAGTTCATACAGCAGATTTTTGAGTTTGTAAATAAAGATGTCAAAACTGACATTTTTTTGAACATTATATGTCTTGACTTTCTGTAAAATCTGACCAAATTCAATGAATTTTTCCACTTTTCCTGCTTTGAAATAGAATATGCAGAGTCCTCAATACATTTTTGTGCAGTAAAATAAAAATTACTTAAAGAATTTTGAGGTTTACACACCTTTTAAACATACTGCTAAAGTCAGACTAAACATTTTTGACACCAGGAACAGGCAGTGTTCTTCTCCAAACACTTAAACTGCTAATATTAAAGTAATAAACTGCAGCACTGTTGTAAATGGGAAAATCAGGTCATGGGCATTAGCACAATACAAAAGGGATTATTTATATAGTAATACTCAAAATACAATCAGTTTATTGTTATAAAATGTGGAAATATAAATAACACATTGTGATTATTTTACATGATAATCATCACTCAATTGATAGTTGATTCAGTTCTATGGCCTAACCTACTTTTCATTATATGACAAAACATTTTCATCACTAAATTATGAGGACTTGTTTAAAAATATTATCATGAAGCCTGATCCATTTTGAATATACTACTTTTTAAAAACAAAACAAAACAAAACAAAACAAAACAGGAAAATATATTTTGAAGGAAAAATAAAATGTTCTGTTGACAAGATTTACTTTCTGAATGAAGATCTATTCCGACATCATGCACATACTGAAATATATTATTCTACATGGCATGGCCCTTACTACCAGTGAATATGAAATCACCTCTTTTCAAGTGATTTTCTTGCCCAATCTTTTTTAGATGAACTGGACACAAATTAACGTAGCAAATGTGGAGCAAGCATGAACATCATTAGACAAGCCATGGGAGTTTTTCTCAGCTGAATAACTATCAGGAGATGTGCTCATTTCAAAGAGGCAACTTTTCAGCAGCTTAAAAATCATTTCAGTATCAAGTTCTCATTTAGAAAAGAAGTGCTGTGCTATTTCAGAGAGAGACTGGCACTTCAGAGCCTAATCAATCTTTAATTTCCAGTGGTCTTAACTGACTTTTAGGCTGTTATATAACATCATCCAATAATAGTTCCAAAAGTCTGAGAAGTAACTAAAATGTCTCCTGAATGGCCTCTTACTTGTCATCAACTGGGAGAAGTGACAGTGGAAAACACGAATGTGAATACATACCTTTTGTTTAGTTCCAATTATAATAGATAGATAGATAGATATATACTTTATTAATCCCGGAGGAAATTGCACAATTCAAAAGAGCTAGCAGACAATGCTCAATTGTGTGCTGCCAATGTAATTATCTTCTATCTACGCTTAAGAATCAGCAAAGCAAATAATGACTTACAGTCCATTAAGAAATGGAATTTAAATGCAGTCACTGTTGCAGCAGTTCAAGGTAGATTCAGCACAGAAAGTGGATTGTAGTCACTGAGGGGTTTGATAGAGCGAATAAGTGTCTCTAGAAAGCTTCTAGACTGATGCTGAAAAACAACAGCTGCATTTCATGAACAACACCTTTGATTGTGGAAATTGAGCTGCCTTCAAATTACTTGAAAATAAAATAATATTGCATAGTTACTATCTGACTGGAATTGTCCAGGTAGCACAATAAAGGTGGTAAAATTATAAAAACTACATGTTGCATTTATTTTCTTTACATTCTTAGATAAGTTGTTTGTATAATAATATAAATATTGGCAATTAATATTAAAATTACCACTGAGGCAAGAGTCAGAGTATTTCTGAAATCCAGGATAAGATGCTTGTCTTATATTCTTTGGGGTGAAAGACTTAAAAGTGTAATGTGAATTGAAAAAAAAAAGAGATTAACAAAGTGATGCACCACTCACAAAACCATAAATAAATTTTTTTTTTCCAAAAAAGTGTTTTTTTTTTGTTCTCCCTGGAAAACAGAAACACAAATAGAAACAACATACAGGAGGGGGCAAAAGAGGGACAGCTCTGCAGAAATTGTGGGAACAGGGTCTTCTGTCTATTTGATTACAATTTATGCGTCTTCCAAGTTTGTGTGTGTGAGCAGCTCTCTCTCCACCATGAGTTTGTACCTTTAAGCATGTGCACTATGCTCAGATGGGGTGAAAAACACTTTCATTGCAAAAAATGGTTTTGTTCATGTTTTTTTAATTGTTTGGAGTGTCAGAGCCTCTGCAGACTGTCTTTTATTATGCTTTTTAATGGTTTTAAATAATTATCCACTTGTTTTGAAGAATGACGAAATACTGACTTGTCGTGAAATGGTTTGTGTACTCAGAAACGTCAAACTTCCATCAACAAAAGGTAACTAGCTAATAATATTAGCAGTAGTCCGGTATGAAGCAATTTTCATTCATGCAATTTACATACCATAGTAAACTCAGCTCTCCATGATTTTACACTGTTGTTGAATCAGTTTGCCTAATTTCTTCATTCTGGCTGGAGCAAATTAGTGCCTAGTGCCTATCTTTTGTCAGTCATGAAGCTGGCTCTTCAAGGCTTTCATTTCTACATGGAAGTCACTGTTGTTGTTGTTTTGTAAGGGGTGCGTGGTTTTTTAAATGGAGTAACTGGACCTCATTGCAGTGATGTCATAAAATGGTTTGTAAGCGGTGGTTTTGTTGCTTCAAAATAGCATCATGATAGTCATCATGTTGGCTTTTTTGGAGCCAGTGATGATCATATTAGAATGAGAGGGTAAATGTGGGTAAGGATAACTTTAATGGACCAAAAACATTCTGATATGTGATAGACACTGCCCTGAAAATTCAACTATTAAGTTCATGGATATATTGGAAAAATAGCTGTGGGTGTGATCGTGAGCAGGAATGGCTGTTTTAGAGGATTAAGCGTTGGCACTATGATCTGGAGAACTATTTATGTCCCAGAAGTCAAGGATTTGTGTTACAAGATGGAGACAAATTAACTTTACCACAGTACCGAACACCCAGCTACTATAGAGTGAAAAACATTTAAAAGTTACAAATTACATTTAACTAAGTAGTAACTAAGTAAGAAAAGCATGATTGCTGTAATTTTAACAAGTTAATCATAAGTCATTGTAAAAACATTCAATTATAGGTCTTGTCAAAATATTTTCAACTAATTTATTTATTTTTTATTTTATATACTAATTTTATCTTCGCAGGAAAATTAGTGGCACAATCTAGTTAGTTGAAATCATGCATTTACAGTTAATGTGCGTACAGGCCCTGAACACACAAACAGACACACAGGGGGCCTGTACGCATGCAGGGGAGGTAGAGTGGCAGGCAGCTCCTTCGTGGTGAGCCCAAATGAGCATCTTGAAAGGGGGACAGTGTATTGTATCACAATACAAAAAAAAAAAACTGCAATAACAGCTCAAAAGGGGTAACTAATTTTTAAACTGAATAATAAAATGGTGCACCCTAGCTTTTAATTTGAAAAAGTAATAACGTAAGTATAAAAATATAAATCTTCTTCTTTTCCTTTCGGCTTTTCCCTTCAGGGGTCGCCACAGCGAATCAGTGTCCTCCATCTAACCCATCCTCTTCTTTCACACCAACTACCTTCATGTCCTCTTTCACTACATCCATAAACCTCCTCTTTGGTCTTCCTCTAGGCCTCCTGCCTGGTAGTTCGAAACTCAGCATCCTTCTACCAATATATTCACTATCTCTCCTCTGAACATGTCCAAACCATCTCAGTCTGGCCTCCCTGACTTTATCTCCAAAACCTCTAACATGTGCTGTCCCTCTGATGTACTCATTCCTGATCCTATCCTTCCTGGTCACTCCCAGAGAGAACCTCAGCATCTTCATCTCTGCTACCTCCAGCTCTGCCTCCTGCCTATTCCTCAGTGACACTGTCTCTAGACCGAACAACATCGCTGGTCTCACCACAGTTTTGTACACCTTTCCTTTCATTTTAGCTGAAACTCTTCTATCACACATCACACCTGACACTTTTCTCCACCCATTCCATCCTGCCTGTACACGTTTCTTCACCTCTTTTCCACACTCTCCATTGCTCTGGACTGTTGACCCTAAGTACTTAAAATCCTCCACCTTCTTGATCTCTTCTCCCTGTAACCTCACTCTTCCACTTGGGTCCCTCTCATTCACACACATGTACTCTGTCTTACTGCGGCTAACCTTCATCCCTCTCCTTTCCAGGACAAACCTCCACCTCTCTAACTTCTCCTCCACCCCGTCCCTACTCTCACTGCAGATCACAATGTCATCTGCAAACATCATAGTCCATGGAGATTCCTGTCTAACCTCGTCTGTCAGCCTGTCCATCACCATAGCGAACAAGAAGGGGCTCAGAGCTGATCCCTGATGCAGCCATTTCCATCCTTTTTGCAAAGTCAACTACCATCTGTCCTTCTGCGTTCCTCTCCTGGATACCAAACCTGCCCATCACTTCCTCATCACCTCTGTTACCTGCACCAACATGTCCATTGAAGTCTGCGCCAATGACAACTCTCTCACTTCTAGGTATGCTCTGCATCACTTCATCAAAGTCCAACCAGAATTTCTCCTTCTCCTCCAGCTCACATCCTACCTGTGGGGCATACCCACTAACAACATTGAACATCACACCTTCTATTTCTAGCTTCAGACTCATCACTCTATCCGACACTCTTTTTACCTCCAGGACATTCCTAACAAACTCCTCCTTCAAGATAACTCCTACTCCATTTCTCTTCCCATCTACACCATGATAGAACAACTTGAACCCTGCTCCTAAACTTCTAGCCTTGCTACCTTTCCACCTGGTCTCCTGGACACACAGTATGTCTACCTTCCTCCTCTGCATCATGTCGACCAACTCTCTACCTTTTCCTGTCATAGTTCCAACATTCAACGTCCCTACTCTTAGTCCTATACTCTTGGCGCTCCTCTTCTCTTTCTTAGTGCGAACGCACTTTCCTCCTCTCCTTCGACCAACAGTAATCCAATTTCCACCGGCGCCCTGTAGGTCAACAGCGCCGATGGCGGTCATTGTTAACCCGGGCCTCGACCGATCCGGTATGGAAGTCATAGGTTTGATTCGCATCTTTGATTTGGCAAAAGTTTTACGCCGGATGCCCTTCCTGACACAACCCTCTGTATTTATCCGGGCTTGGGACCGGCACAATAAGACACTGGCTTGTGCCCTTTTGCGGCTACATTAAGTATAAAAATATAAATATTATATAAATATTATATATATTATATATATTATATATTTATATTTTTATATTAAGTATAAAAATATAAATAATTGAATCAAATGTTTAAAAAAAACACAAGATGGGTCTTGGCTTTGGTACTTTGCGTTTCTGTGTTGCGTTTAACATAGTCAGACTGGCCATCAGGAATTCACGAAGTTGTGTCGCTGCTGTGTGATTTCAGCATTTGTCGAGTGGGTTTGTATTAGTAACTTCTAACATTCCGCCATGAACCTACCACTGCCTAAACACACTGGCCATGGAAAACAACAACTGTTATGCATTTACCAGTTCAGAAAAAGTCCAAATGACTTCCGCACAAAACTGTGTGTATCTTATAGAGTAGATGCCTCTCATTCAATACCCACAAGAGAAACCACATTTCCAGTAATTAAGTGTGTTTTGTTGTAATTGCAAACCTGGACCCTCTCAGCATGCACACAGCTCTTCCAGTGTTGGTCGCTGAGGATGAGTAAATGAAGTGTGTACACCCACTCGGACATGGAACTGGTGTTGTCATGGTGACAGAGCGTGCAGAGTGATCCCCTAATGCTCACTGAAGCTCAAGTCTGAAAAGGGGGTTTGCAGACCTTGATTCGCATGCCGAATGCCAAGCAGATGCAGTTGCTTACAGATAAAAAATGAGCAATGTTTTAAGTGAGTGAGGATATTACTGTGATCATTCTTTCACTTGGATTATCAGACCATCTCATGTTTAACCAGATAAAGGGGTAACATGTATGACAGCAGTACTTTCAAAGGATGATTGCATCATACACGTATGTGATATCACTGGGATGGTTTTGCTGACTGTGAAAAGGCAACATTTGATGCAAGCTTTTCCAGAACAAGAGGAGCTGTAAATTCAGTCAAATGCTTAAACACAGATTGGACTTTTAGGAAGAGCTTAGTCTTCAATCCTTTCCTACAAGTCCAGTGGACTTTATTCAGCACATAGTTCTACCTTGACTTGGATGACTGAGAATCTTCACATATGTATCTTATTGTATGTTACTAAAATTCATTGTTGTGGTAAACCGCATGCTAAGGCCTTTTCAGTGTGGATTTTTCATTGTGGCAGTATATGACCCTGACATGAACCATCAGCTCATACATCTCCACATCCAAACACCAGTAAACTACAATGCCTTCATTCTTCATTACTTACACAGAGACATATGACACTACACATACACATGGACAAAGAACAGCACAACACAATGCATGTTGCCTCAAAGTGTCAATAAGCTCT
Source organism: Antennarius maculatus (assembly GCA_013358685.1). NCBI lineage: Eukaryota > Metazoa > Chordata > Actinopteri > Lophiiformes > Antennariidae > Antennarius > Antennarius maculatus. The sequence goes on along the minus strand of CM023616.1, from coordinate 6,046,037 downwards.
TGGAGAAAAAACGAACCACTTAATTGGAAGGCCACACTCCAGCCAACTGCCATATTTTTACTGCTGCACTCTACAGGACAGAAGGTGAGGGGTATGTGTGCATGTGTGTGTCTGAGTGAGTATGTGTTGTCTCCAAATTGAAGGACAACAGTTTGGGGTTCATGACTGTTTTGCTGTATACATTGCTGTAAGAGAGACCCTGGTGTCTACAGGGATGGATGGCCCAGAGTAAAGACAGAGGGAGAAAGTCACTGAGCAGCTCTGCCAGCTGTTTCCACAGCTCTGGGCTTTCTATAACACTCCTCTAAGCTTGAATGAGCTGCCAGGTGACACTGCTCACAGTAGCTCTCCACTGCTAGCTCAATTTCCAGTTTTTCAAAGCACTTTTTAAGTGTTTTGAATTAACTGTGAATAGGGGAGTTGTTTTAGTTATGCATGAGGTGAGACTGAAGAAGCACAAAATGAGCAGTGTTTCCATTGTTGGCTCACTGTAAAGACTGCAGTTGCTAAAAAAATACAATTTGACAAGTAGCAATATGAATAAATACTGTGATATGAATGTGAAAGACTGTATAGGGATACAAACAGCGTTTTTGGGGCAAAATGGGACATGGAAAATAATAAGCTGGAAGATAAGTGAGCTTGAGAATTGTGGTCCATTTCTATTGTCTAATCAACTCATTAACTCTGTTTCCACAGGTCTGGATTTGTAGGTAGTGTCTCCCCCAGGCATTACTTGGCTGTGGGTGATATTGCTGAGAACCAGCATGCACTAGATATGTTGTGTGTAAAGAGAAGCAACCCTGCTGTGCAACATCAACCATTTTCATATTGTGAAAATTTTGGGGGGGATTTTCCTCTACTACACTGACCCTCTCAGAAGCTCCTTGGAGGTATACTGTATTGTTGAAGACTTTGAAGTGGCTGGCAAACTTTGGGCTGGTCACTGAAATCTGAAATCAAGATTTTTTTGTGCACACACACTCACACTCACACTCACACTCACACACACACACACACACACACACACACACACACACAAACACAGTATGGAGGTTCAATATTTATCGCTCACTTTCTGGTTCACCTGCAGCAAGGTGCCCTGTTATGGCAGAGCTTTAAAAGCAACCTGATATAAAACAACAAAGTAAGCAGCTTTTAAAGCTCTGTTTGTTCTGTATTAAATGTACAAAACAAACCCAATACAGCCTTTCATCTCTGCCACCAAGCATTACACAGAGATGTTATCCTCCTTCAATTGCATCTCATCAGTTCTCTGATTGGGGCTCTAAACAACAGAGCAGTACATCATAATTCTATGGAGGTCTGTGGAAGCAGGTCGTTGAGCTGGTGCACATCATGAATCTTCAGATGTCAGTATGGTTTACACACACATATACAAAGTTGTGATGGCACAGCTGCAGGGAGACTGAAAGTGATGCGGCCTTCATGGATGCCCGTACCCGCCATCTCAATTAAGACATACAGTATGTGGCTGGTATGGGTATGATGGAAAAGGATATCTGTGGGTGCAGAGACAAAGCATTTCAAAAACATGGGCTGCATGTTTTCCAAATGTCCCCCACGACAACAAATTACATTGTGCTGATTCATATTTACATGGATTGTGCATTGAAACAAGTGTTGATGGTTTGTAAGTTGATATGCAGTTATGAAATGAAAATTAAGCTTAAAATATGACCCAATGCATCTAAATGGTTCTGTTACATTTTAAATGAAATACATCTGTTTTTCGATAGGTACAAAAAAAAGGAAATATCAACTGTTTAAAATGATCTTCTAGCCTTTGCTTTCTTTGTTGTGGTTTCTAAGTTGTCTGCAGCTATGCTCTTGTTTGGTTGTAAAGAAATGGGGAAAATGAGTGGTTTGATATTATAGCTCTGAGCTAAATAAACATTTTGGTTAATCAGATAATAACTTTTGGCCTTCTGTTCTTTCAAATGAATGATGAACTCTACACCCTAGCAACAGTAGACATAATTGTGGCCCTGCAGCACCCGGATGGAGGACTTTTCTTTTTCTCTCTTACTTTTTGCAGGCCAAAGTGTATGATAATGCCACAAGGGCTTTTAATATCTTGTTGCTACATATCAAAACAATTGTCAGACACTTGCTAACATGCTGATCTTCACAAAGTGACAATAAAAAAAACCCTTGTCTCACAAGAAATAGAAATGCTCTCTCCTGAGGCTGTAAACGGATTGTTTTTAATCCGACCTTGTTCTTGTATGTGCTTGTGTATCTTGCCCAAATATGTGAAAATGCTACTTACCCTTTATTTTTTTTAAGAAAGGTGAGGGTGGCATTCCAAACATTTTTAACACTGGTGCAGAGCCACTCATCTTACATACCAAACATTCAACACTGATTGCGTAGGGCTAGCAAAACCAAAAATGGTTCTTTAGGTGAAGCCTGTGAAGCTGGAGAGTGTTAGAGTAGGATTGCACTTGATCATTAGTTTTTCATTTCACTTATTGCTTATTGTACAATTAAACAGAGCAGCACAGTGGTGCAGTGGGTAGTTCTCCAGGTTCTCCTGCTTCCTTCCATCTCCAAATCCATGCATTTCAGGTGAATCAATCATTTCAAATTGCCTGTAGGCGTAGTGTGTGTGTGACTGGTTGTTTGACTTTCGTGTGGCTCTGCAGTGCACCAGTGTCGTGCCAAGTGTGTCCCCTGCCTCTTGTCCTAAATCCGCTGGGATATGCATCCGCAACCGCCGTGATCCATGAATGAAGAAATGGATAAGAAGATTTATTAATGTAAATTATTTATTTTTAATATAAACATTACAAAAATATTTTAAAAAAACGGTCTCAATAGTTAATATCTTATTTAATCATGGAATCATCATCTTTGTGGATGGACCTGGTTCTCAAATTTTAAGACCTTGATTGTCTTATCAGTGTATTTTAAAGACAGCCAGTGGCTTTAAGACGTGTTTACACTCAAACAGTCATTAAAGAAAAGCATATATAGCTGTTGTTAGTTGAGGCATTGCGTAACATTAAATAAACGCAATGACAATGGTTGAAATGACTGTTAATGTGGGTGTGTATACTGTAAGGCAGCATCTATGAGGAGGAAGGTGGATCTTCTTTTGAGGTGGATGATGTTTTCTGCTGTTGCTCTTGTCTTCAGCAGTAAATCTACTGCTTAGCTTCCACCGGTACTCCAGCTGCTTCTCAAAGTAAACTAGGGTGAGCCGACTGCTTCTGACTGCAGGCTTTGCTTTCTCTGTCTACTTCTACATCATATGAAACTTTTCTTATTCAGTCTATTTCTCTGACTTTATTTTTCTGACTGTCCCTCAGTGTGTACATTTCAGTCAGGTAAGATGAGCTCTGAAGCCTAATCCTTGAGTGCTGTTTGCTTGTTCCAATGCGCCGTAAAACTGAACACATCACATGTCCAAATTGTATGAAATGTCTTATTTCATAATACTGACTTTCCAGCAGTACCTGCAACAACTCTAAGGTCAAAGGAAAGAACAGTTCACAAGATATTTGGTTTACAGTCAGGTCACATACTCTTTGGTTTAAAGATAGAAGCCCAATTTATTTGTTGATAGATGTTGGAATCATAGAAACATGCCTCTTACAAGATGAGTAACACATATAGGTGGATATGAGATACATTTCTATGGCAATGACCTACTGTATATGAGCCAATGTGTAATTGAATGGAAATGGAAGGTCCATTTTCCAATTTCCTGCTCACTGTCGGTCAGGAATGAGTTTATCTCGATTGAAAGCTAATCCAAATAGATACTTAACAATTCCTTTCACATACAGGATGCCAATCATTAGTCATGTATTCATAGCCTGTGTGGTTTAATTACAAGAGCAATCACAACAAACTCAGTCCTTCAGGACTGAACCAGCTGCATGGTTAACATGACCCTGAGGGATTCAGTGCAGCTAATCAGTTCCCACTTTCATTCAAGATTAACGCTGCAGCTACATATAATTTTATGTGCATTACTCAAAGTTGATCAACAATTTCATGACACAATAAGAAAAGTGAAACCGTTCCTGTATATCCAGTGAAGTAAAAAAAATTGCTTTCAGTTTTAATTACTAGAAAAATTCAAAGCATCAATTTATTTAGGTGAAACCTGGAAGAAGGCAAAGGCTGTGTAAATACAGGTGGAGATCTTTACATTGTTAAGACTGGAGTCAAGGCTGGGCTTTCATTAGTCCCACTGCCAACCTGTCTTACGTCTTTCTCTGCATGACTTGTGGGTGCTTTGCTAGTTTGAAAAATGGCTTCCCCGAAAAACGATCTGATCTTAATTTTCCCAGAGATTTCAGATGGTAAGCCTGGGGTATGGCCCCATTACAGTTCTATCTGTGCAGACCACCAGAGCAGCATCTTAAATGTGCTTGCTTCAGGCTCCTTGAAAAGACCCATGACTTGGACTGATCCAGCCAATGCAGTCTCACAGGACTGTGGTGCTGTAAAACGCAGTATGCCATACACCAACACACATAACGACAGATTATCCAAACAGTGTCAAAACTTGCCCACTGGTGTGAGGCAGGGCTGACAAGCTCTCGGAGAGGGCCTCCTCAAAATAAATAGAGGTCATTTTCTCACTCCCAAACCTCCTCACACCTCCCTCCGTACACACCACAGAGACAGTTTCAGGTCCCCATGTGGATGAAGAGGAAGTGTGACTAAACTCCTCCAGGGAGGGAGACTCGACAAAGAGGGGACCTACCTAGCTGTAGTACACCTGACACATAATACTTCAAAAGACAGAGAACACACAGATACCTCGTGCTGAATTCCTGCTTGTGCATCACAATCCAAAGCTATAGAAAACATTTTCCTGTGGGAATACATTACACATAACACAAGGCACAGCCACATGGAGCGGCGCGAATCAAACATGATGGAAAACAACTGCAGTTCCCACACAGTGACTGTAGCCGTGCATTGGACGCTGACGCTTTGGATTGATGGTATAATAAAATCTCATTAGTTGCCATGTTGGAATCTTGCCCAGTGCAGTCTGTTCTAGAAATCTCCTTGCTTTTTTGTCTTCTTCTCTTTGTCGCTGTCAGTTTCTCTTTGCCTACAACTCCTCCTGTACATCTCTGTCTGTCTTTCACAGGTGTTGTAAATTAAATCTGTTGAACTGTTGAATCGACCAAAGGTTTATGTCTAGACAAACACAAGGTCATATGTAGCATCAGTCAGCTCCCCACCTGCTTTCCTGCAATTTGTTTTCCGTGTGTATTTATCATGGATGCAGCCATTCCAGCACTGAGGGCTGTGCCATGCTGTGCATACGCTCACTTTGTTACCCCCGACAGAAATGCCTCACAAGGGAGAAGCCTTTAGTAGAGCACATATAAACTCTTGCCTTTTAGTGGCAAGGGACATGCTGAAATACATACATTTATGGGTAAGTTTATGAGTGCTTCACTAAACTAGAGTTTGACCTTGCCACTGATGTGCACAGACAGAAAAATGCTTCAGTGACTGTTTTAAACAATAGATAATTAATGTTCTTTTTCCCAGTCTCAGAAATGGCTTATATATCGAACCATGTCAGCAGACTGGGTGCATTAACAAATGTAAAAAAAATAAAAATAAGGCTATGTGTGCTTTTACATGATATAGAAAAAGAGCTTGGGTTAAACATTTAAATGTAAAATGGAAATGTTTCCTGGAATGACACATTCTTAGGATAAGAGAAGCAGGGCAGCAACTTGTTGGCCTGCGCTGGTCAGTCATCAGATAATGAAAACTAACAGGAGATAAGAGAGTGCCGTTACACTCCCAGCAGGCCTGCATTAATGCTACTAATGGCACACAGCACTTTAGGGTGAGCATTTGATGACATAGGCTGATGTTCCCATATGTTCAACAAACGTGAGGCCCCATAGCTGGGTCAAACACAAGTGCTTTGAGTATTGCAGCATGATGGACGGGGGGCTATCCCTTATTCCCTCCCTCTATAATTCATAGCAGTCCAGGTTTTTGTACAACAGTCTTTTGTTCTTCAGAGTATTTTAGCAATCAGAGCCACATGTTGTATGAACATTTATCTTACTTTCACAAAAATGTGGGCTTAATGAGATAATTTGGGGTACTATGCTAGGTTGAAATACCAGAAGAGCTTTGATGTGTGGTCTCTTCAGGAGCACGGTCCAGGTAGGGTACAAGAACCCAGACAATAAAGGGCACATGGAAACTCCTTTATATAAACTAAAGGGAAATAGAAATTATCTTGAGGCCTCCATGCAAGACACACAAGGACAGAGTAGAAGTGTTTCTTACCCTCAAGTTTTGGAGGGTGAGCTGAGCAACCAGCTGGGTGTCCAATCATTTAGCCCAAAAGCGTGAGAGCATGAAAGCACATCTCCCCTCCTGCCAGATGAGGCAGACAACTACCACTAGCATGGTAAACTTATAGACTCACCTCTGATTTCAGGTTTGACCCTAATCCTAACCAAATGCATTGGGCCATCATAGGAAATAATACCGCCGCATAAAAACCAAGCTTATGCCTGTAAGCACTGCAGTCACTACTTTCCTTATCCAGGGAGATTCATATTATCAAAAACCTTTTCTTCCAAACAGTGCCTTATGAAAAACATGATTTTGTTTCAAGTATAAAAGAGCAGTTGAACACTGTTTTCTATTCAACTGTGTCTGGGCAGTGAGACGGTGTGAAACAGAAAGCTAGTAAAAGTTGAGAGAATTCTCTTTTAACAGAGACAGAAATAAAAACATCCTCTTACACCCACTCAAAGCAGCCAAAAACACACAGCACATCAGCCAGATAACATTGCTTCAAAGTAAACCTGCTCATGATTCAAAATTAAATGATGGAGAGCAGGTGAAAAACAATGCACACATCAGTACCGCTGCTCAAACAGAGCTGAAAATAACTCCACACCTGACTGGGACACAATCAGAAGGATGGACAGCGATTCAAGACTGCTGCCAGTCTTGCACACCGGGATCAATGACAGAAACAGATTAGTTGTATTTTCCAATGCACAACAGTTCACAATTACAGAACTGTGTAATGTGAAGTAAAGCTGATGCACGCAGCGATATATGAATCTGTGTATAATTTATCTAAACTCTAAGTGGAAGTGTTTGTCTGCCAAGTATCTGAAAAATGACCCAAAGGGCATTCTGGCACATCATTTCTATTATCATCATTATCATTTATAATCATGTATTATTATTATTGGCGGCACGATGGTGCAGTGGGTAGCGCTGCCTCGCACAGCATGGTGGCTCCGGGTTCGCGTCCCACTCTGTGCAAAGTTTGCATGTTCTTCCCGTGTTTACATGGGTTCTCTCTGGGTTCTCCGGCTTCCTCCCACCTCCCACATGCGCTTCAGGTTAATTGGCCGGTCTCAAATTGACCGTAGGTGTGAGTATGTGCGTGCATGTTTGCCTGTGTTTCTGTGTGGCTCCGCGGTGCACTGGCCAGGAGTTTGCCCCGCCAGGAGTTTGCCCGGCCAGGAGTTTGCCCCGCCTCACGCCCTAAGCCAGCTGGGATAGGCTACAGCCCTCGAGACCTGCCACAGCGGATGAGGCGGTTGACAATGAATGAATTATTATTATTATTATTATTATTATTATTATTATTATCAAAATAATTATTTAGTGCAGCCAAAGAAGGCTGTACAGTGTTCTCACATTTGCTGTCTGCAAAAATATTTTGTTTAAATGAACTGAGGATACCCCACCGACTATTGGAGGATGGCATAAAATCATATTTGACTAAATACCAATGGAATATTTGACACACAGATTCAAAATCAAAGCAAATAAGCTTTCTGACGTTTCGGTACCCAGTCTTAAACATATTGGTAGAAGATTGACTGGTGTGGTGGTAAAGGGTTTGTTGGATTGTAATGCTAAATGTTGACAGAACGTGATTTTTGGGTTATGAGGTGAGGTATGGGATTGATTCCCTTGGGCTGCTGTTCCTATTGCTTACTCTTATTTATTTATTTATTTATTTGTTTGTCGATTTTCTGATTCTTTATTTAGAAACCAGAGACTTCATATACTGTGTGTTATGATTTAGTGATCTAAGCTAAATACTGGTTATCTATTTTTGGTGGCCCCTGTTTTGTTTTTTGTTTTTCTTTTCTTTCTTTGTGTTATATATTGTTTGATGTTCTTGATTAAAATATAAAAATTAAGAAAAAAAATCCTAAATACAGGCACTGGTCTTTGCAAGGACCTGGCAAAAGCAAAACCAAAAACAGTAGTAGCATTATAAAATTAATTCTAATAATGCAGGTAACAACACTGATGGGAATTCAAGTACAAATTGGTGAAGTGCCACCAGTACATTTAAAATATATTGTATGATTTAGATGGATGGATGGATGGATGGATGGATGGATGGATGGATGGATGGATGGATGGATGGATGGATGGATGGATGGATGGATGGATGGATGGATGGATGGATGGATGGATGGATGGATGGATGGATGGATGGATGGATGGATGGATGGATGGATGGATGGATGGATGGATGGATGGATGGATGGATGGATGGATGGATGGATGGATGGATGGATGGATGGATGGATGGATGGATGGATGGATGGATGGATGGATGGATGGATGGATGGATGGATGGATGGATGGATGGATGGATGGATGGATGGATGGATGGATGGATGGATGGATGGATGGATAGATAGATAGATAGATAGATAGATAGATAGATAGATAGATAGATAGATAGATAGATAGATAGATAGATAGATAGATAGATAGATAGATAGATAGATAGATAGATAGATAGATAGATAGATAGATAGATAGATAGATAGATAGATAGATAGATAGATAGATAGATAGATAGATAGATAGATGGATGGATAGATAGATAGATAGATAGAATGATAGATAGAATGATAGATGGAATGATAGATACTTTAATAATCCCAGAGGAAATTGCACATATCCACTGCTCAGGCATTACATAATGAATAAATTCATAAATACTGGGTAAACACCGGGAAAATAAAGTAACACTGACATCACAGGACATACCACAAGACATACACTACACTAACAGACACATGTAGCATTAACAGGGCATATATACTAAACTATAATTAAAATATAAACACTATAAAATTAAATAAAATCCATTCAACCGCATGCTGACCTTGCCACCTCCCCCCGCTCCTCCTGAGAGAGTCATTGTATCCCCTGATGGCACAGGGATTTAATTGCTGATAAATAAAATAAGAATGTTTCATAATAGTCTAGCAAAAAAGTGAAATGTGTGGCGGACCTTTCCTAGACCTCCAAATATATCAGAATTCCAAAAGGACAAAAAGAATACTGAAACACTAAGAAACCTGGAACGGGGCGCTCCTGATATGAATGTTTGGATAAGAGACAGCTAACACACACACACACACACACACACACACACACACACACACACACACACACACACACACACACACACACACACACACACACACACACCATCGTAACACTTTTAAAATCATACATCTGCAAACACCTCTCATTTTTGGGTTCAGGGGCAGCAACAGAGGGAACAGCTGTTTCCCTTTTTCCCGCCATAGAAAGAGTGACCAGTAATAATAAGAGCTAAGAAATAGATTCCTGCCACATGCATACTGTTGCAGACTGCAGCCTAATTCTTAATTTAGAACTGTATGCTGCTGCAAATACACAACTGTAAATATGCAATCATACATGTTGTGCATTCATATTGTACGAAATGTAATGCATGTTCAGCAGGAACGTTAAGCATGATGCATGTAGCTACTCTATTATTATGCAGCCTCTCAGAAAGTATATAATAAATGAGGATTTGGATAGGTCTAATCTTACTGGTTGTTTACACAGTGCTGTTCTGAGAGACTTGATCAAAGACTACTTCCTCCACTCTCTGTGACATCATGTGTAAACAGCAAGTGCTGCAGTGGTTGTGTTAGTTTGTGTATGTGTGAGAAAAGACAAAGGTGGCAACAGCCTTTCTCCCATGTGGAGATTTGGATGAACATTTTGTGCGAATACAGCAAAACACCAGTGACAACATGCTTAATTATTTTTGGCTGTAGCAGGCCCTTGCACTGTCTGGATTTGCCCAGCAGTGTCTGCTTCTTAGGGGGGGCAGAGATGTGATGCCATCTGAGGGTGTGTCTACCCCAGCCTTGTTATCATAAACCGAACTACCGATTCATGAATTACTGTGAGAGATGTTCAAAACACATGAAGATCTGTGGCTTTAGTAAATACCCTGCCCTCACTGTTGTTTTCATAAATAAACAGATAGCGTAGCATTTTCACCTTGCTCTATCTGCAGTAGGGAAGAAAATGGAAAGGTAACCTCAGTGGACATGGAAATGAAATATGAGAGTGTAAAATAGGGGTAAATGCGCTTGCTGGCGCTTTCTTAAAGCATCTGCTAAGGTGGGGTGTGACATTGCTGAGAAAGGCTACTGGAAGGGCACAATGTCTCCCAGATGACTCGAAAAGGAATTCTTTCCTCACTTCACATTACTCCCCATGCAGCAGTGGAAAACAACATATTTCCTAGAACTTTCCACATCTCACACAATGTATCTCAGGGTAAAAATAGTTTGTTTCCTGAGTCTGCTCCCCCGGCCCCAAATGAGAAAAGGTGACAAAAAAGGTTATTACATCAGGGTTTGTTTCTTTACTGAGAAAACTCGCTCCTCTCCCTCTCTTCTGCTGGTCACCTACCTTGCCAGGAGAAGAAGCAAGTTGCCTGATGATGGCATGTGACCACCACTGACCTGGGCAATAAATCCTTTAACAGGTGGCTAGCATGGAGGGGACGAGCTAAATCAGCAGCACACCTTCCTGCTGCTGAGAGGCTGGTTCATTCACATGCTTAAATGCGCAGTCTTCCAAAATCTTCACACACTGGAATTCATTCACTGTCTGAATCCAGGGAGCAAAAAAAATAGCCAATGGATGGAATACGTGCAGATGCTTGAAATATGCTAGTATTACACAAAACATAATCAGTTAAATTCAAATGAAATAGTGTTGGGTAAATATGCTACAACATGGAGGCTTGGAAGGGTTTCTATGCCAACATGATATCTCTAACATTCGCATTGAAATTTGCCAGACAGCTGGGAATTTGGTGTGTTTCCCTTCATTGATCCTGTTTCTGAATGATATCACCGATTTTTGGCCCTTGACTCCATGGGGAGATCACCCATGTGTAGTTTTGTCAGTCTCTGTAGCTAAGCAACTGAGCATTACACACAGAGACCTGCGCTTGCGGCGGTTGCTAGGGAACTGCTAGAAAGTGTTACCACTTGTGAACGGTGCTCCGATAGATCAGCCTTTTAATGGCTCAGGTCTGATGGAGCTTCGCCTACAAGGAGATGAGGGATCGGAAAGCTGGCAGTACGCTTCATCTCACCAGCTATACCATATGTCACAGCTGACAAGTCTCCGAAGTCCCACGCATCAGCACACATAACAACCAGATGAAAACGATGGCAGGTTTTTCCTCAATAAGAAACCATTTGCATAGAAGTGGAGTCTGAATAATTGAGAGGTGTGGGAGAGAGCTGGGTGGCAAAACTGGGATGTATGCCTGCCAGCCAAATCCATTAGCCAGGTCTTGCTTAGCTGAAGCAGGCAGCTGATGGGAAGTTTCTGTTATCGGACACTAAAGGACACTAGGGCTGGCCATCATGCCTGCCCTCTCTATTCTTTGCCGCAGGGGGGAGAGAGGGAGACCGAAAGAGAATGACAGAGAGGGAAAGGACACAGAGGAAACGATAGAGACAAAAAAGAGAAAATGAGGGAGACCCTGAGAGAGGTTCAATAACAGAAAGACTGAGGCGGTGTTGCCCTCTTACAGCTTTGTAATTGGTCTACAAGGGCAGTCAAATGAGAGGCTACTTATCGCACATAGCAGTTCCACAAGAATACTTGTCCATCTCCATAGCCAAAGCCTATTTAAAAGAGCATTAGGACAAACGAAGCATTGAAAAAGAGTTCACCATCTGTCTATTTAAAAAAGGCAAAAAAAAAGGTATCCTTCTGATCTGTTACAGTCACTGTGGTACACAGTATCTCAAAACTGTAAAACCTTTTATAGTAAATTTGTCATTTTTGACAACATGAAATACAGTTACTAGAATATAAGTGAAAAATCTTCCAACAGCAAGTTAACCAAGTTAACATTCAGTATTTGACTGCAGAGAATGGCATAAAATCAGAGGTGTGTGAAATACATTTTTCAAGATGGATTACTTCCTTAAAAATGGGTGGCTGACCTAAAAAAAATGAAAAAAATATGTAGCACATTTGAATGTCCCACCAAAAAAAAAAAAGAAAAAAAAAAGGTGACAACGTTAAGTGTGGATCATCCTCACCTGCATGGTTTGGGTGGTTTGGGTTTGAAAACGTGAATGCTGCTCAAAAGATCAGCTCCTGTTTCAGACAGCGCCATGGCCAACTTCTTTTGCCATCTCAGAATAAACAATGACTCAGAATATCAAAAACATGAAAGGCTACAGGAGTCAGCTGTCAACAAGAGACTTGAAACAAGCCAAGATTTCAACACAATACCAGTCAGAAAACTCAGGCAGAATGATTGGCAAAAATGTCCCCCCAAGACAAGGAAAAAAAACAACAACAAAAAAATGGAAAAACATAACCAGTGGGACTGAGTGAAAAGCACAAATCTTTGCTGACTTAAATACTTCAGTTTTAAGATAGAAAATACATACTTTCATTAAACAAAAATTGCTTCTACTGAAATCAATGCTAGGCAGTAACTGATATTGAATTATTAAGAATGAGCGATACGTAAACTAGTAGTGTAATTATTATTACTTATCAATATTAATATATAATATTGACTTATAATTTCTTGTCAATACTGCACAAACTTACTTTTCTTTTTATTCCTCAGATTCAGCATTTCAGAAAGTCTCTTCCAGCAGTTTATTCTCAGTATTTTTGCGTGAAGAGAAGCACATTGCTGAAGTTATGCATTGCCAATCAGATTTGTGCTGCAAAGTCTGGTGATCCTAGAGAGGAAAACATCCAAACAAATACGATGAGATAGAGACGAGCACTGTGAGACAGAGGCTGTCTGTAAAGACTCCAGTGCAGCATGACAAAGGCCTGGGGTTGAATAAACACAGACAGACACAACTGAAAGTAACAGACAATGAACAATAACCACTGAAAGAGAATATAAGACACTGATTTGTGGGTCCTAGGCTATTCTTTGATCCCTCAGTATCACAAACTTCAGAAGAAACTAAAGCTGCCTAAGGAAAATCAAAAATAAAACAGATACAGTAATGATTAATCAAAATCGTTTCCCCCTCAAACAAACAAAGTGTGGTAAAAAGGAAACAGTGAAAGAAAGACAGGAGATTGGACAGCATAACTAATAAGTGCTGATTGAGCCCTAAGTTTCTTTTCCCCTATTGTGACCAAAGTAGATGATAGCTTACATGCTCAAAGAAAGATGGGAAAGCCACAGGGCCTGCTTTAAGAGGATGCAGCTGTGTGTACTTACAAAACCTGTGTCTCTTAAAGCTTTCTGACCCACTCCTTTTCTTCTTTCTCTAAAATACACATTAGGAATCAACAACGAGCAGATATGCACAATTAAACTGACTCTGAGTTCTGTTGAATTTACATCTGTAAAACTAAGGGCATTGCAAAACACAACCTATAAAAATTAAACTTTACATTTTCCCTTTCTCATAAGATTATAGAATACAAAAATTTATTGAAGGGCAAATCGATGTTTAAAGATAAAAGGGCAGAGATATCATTTTAGGCGTTCATCATTGTGATATTGCACACTGAGAAAAGTCACATAATCTCAAAGATAATTTGGTGGATGACTTCACTAAATGGCTTTCGTAACACTACGTGTACAAGTACCTGACCTGAATTAGCACATCAGGAATCAAGCTGTATAACCATCGCAGTGACTTGACATTGCACTGGAAAAAAGACAACCCTCACAAGATTTTAAATAACTGAAAATTAAATTTTTTTTGCAAACCAGCTCTCTGCATAAATGTTATCAATGTTTTCATACAAGCGTTTCAACATTTACATTTTAATTTTCAATGTTTTTGTGACAACACTGTTGTTGACTCTCAAAGTCTGGTCTTTTTTTTTTGTCAATAGATGCCCGGTTTTGTTGCCAGCTTCAATGTAAATGTCATGAGGTAATGTTAAAATAAGAAAGGATTGGCATTTAAAAGTATGAGATGTATTAAGTACTGCTATGAGTTTACATATCCATACTAATGTATAATGCCACCATCGTTAGCTGGTTAACAGGCTTTCATACTCTTTAAAATGATGCTAGCACCAAAAATAAACGGTGGGAGAGACCTCAATACATATTAAAACAGGGACTTTGCAATCAGAAATAACAGCTATCACCTACTAACAGCACTGCATCTCGATGAGCTTGTAGTGTTACAGGAAGTGCATCCCTACAAGGCCTGAAGCTTCATTTGCATGTATTCATACATAATTCTGGACATCAGAGACAGGTCTTGATGTGGCCTAATGTGATGCCTGACATTGCAAAAGCCCTGTAATTATCTTCCTGACCTGCCCAACAATCATCTTTCCTCCAGGTAATTGCCAACATGAACAAATCCTCAGGTGGTCCAAGTTCAATTCAGTGTTTTGCATGAATAACAGCGCATTCCAACGATTACACACAACAAATACTCCCAAGACACATCAGAACTCATTCAATTGCTGCTTTATGAAGTGCTAAATTAGACTTTTCCTGAAACAGCATGATTGAAAGCTTGATTAATACAGATCATTTTTGGAGATTTGACTTCAAATGTATGATAATTCCCAGAGAAACTCAAAAACTATATTGAAAGAAAAAGAAAACAATAAGTTTGGAATGAAACATTAGCTTAATTCAGACTTGAATTATCAAGCTTAATGAACTATGGCAGCTACTGTTGCTGACTGCAAAATATTCCAAAGGCATGGAATGAAGCAAGTGTTTTTCCTTAGATATCTGCATTATGACACTTTCATTGTACTTCTTTTGTTTCTTGTCTCTCTGTGTTTAATGTTTGGTGTGTTCTCGCTGTGAGTGAATATTTAATGAAGCTATGGCAAGCTCTCCACTGCTGTTCATTTGGGCATTGAGTCAGCGGAAAAACTCTCTCTGTGGTTATGCCATCTGCTGGAATCAATAAGGGGAGCTTCAAAACCCAGATCCACCATTGAGGACTTGAACATGTTGACTATTAAAACTAACCCCTCACTCTGTTTCTGGAAGTCCTTTTCACTAACAGCAAGGTTAAAAGCAATGTGCCGAAAGAAGTATATTACATCCTACACAGTATTGCTAATCCCTCAATTAAATTACATCCTCTAAGCAGATAGGCCTGCCTGGTGCTGCAGCTCCAAAAGTAAAGACTTCCAGCAGTTTACACAATACAGTCCACACTTCATGCTGGAGCGGATGGATTTATGGAAGCAATGATGTTCTGTAGAAAAGCAACAGTCCACAATGTGTTTATATAGCATGAGTAGAAATTAAAAGCTTTAGTATGTTTGTTTAGCATGGCAAACACATTATGAAGCCTTCAAACAGAAAATGCAACACAATCCTCTTTGTCCTGATATACAGTATGTGACTGTCATGAGTGCACAGTAATAATGTCTGTCTGCAGCAGATGGAAAAGACTGAACTTATGTTCTTCTTCAGCCCAGAGGGGCGCGTCTCCTCTAATGGGGAAAAATAAGGTTGTTTAATTGTCGTTTATTTCAGGGTCTGATTGCTTTTATTGAGCACCATTATTCTTTTTAATGAGCTTGTAATGTGAATGCTGATAATGTGAGAGCAAGTGTTTTTCTTGCATCTTTTATCAAGCATCTGTTTGCAGCTTCCTGCATCATTGTCATTGACCCAGGTATCAGTATGGTGTGAAACTTTATATCTTGCGGTCTTGGCCTTTTACTGTTATTATAAAAGAGTGTGACAAGCCCCATCCAATTTTAAAAGTCGTGGGTTCTGAGCCCCTCAACTTTCATAACTTTGAAAATTCATTGGTCATTCTACACTGCTTTCTCCTCATAATTGTGTGTGTCATCCTCATCAAATCCATGCACGTTGTTTATCAATTAAATTCCATACCGCTTTTTCATTATACCATACTCTCCAGCAGATTTTCAAAAAACACTCACGTACACATAAGTGTGCAACTAAAATTAGCTAGTCAGTGATGCCCAGATCCCAGGTGGCTGCCTTAAGGTGGATCACACACTGTCACCACAACTGTCTTGTCAAGTATGGTAGGTAGGAGAGAGGTTTACAAAAGGGGTAATAAGAATAAAGTGAGACTAGAAAGGAACTGTTACTGCAATACCACACTACATTAGTTGATACAACTTTTATAATTGTGTGAGAAAAAGAAATTCATTGCAAAAACTTTGATTTGAGCCTAATTCATTTGTGGATCTCAAATATGTGATCGAGGGCCAAAAATTCAACATCCATTCCATCAATTTCTGTATCTGTTTGCATTGTTGAGGAGGGAATAGTTCAGCTGACACTGGGCTGGAGGTGGACTATATTTTGGATAGGTCACCAGTTTATCACAGGAAGCCCACCATCAAAATAAGTACTGGAATATGAAAAAACCAGGATCAGCCATCTCAGCTCTACATTTGTTGATGAATTGACTGACTAATCAATCGATCGATCGATCCACTGAACAATTCCTTCTCCCATGAACATGGATCTGCCTCAGGTGGAATTTCCTTATGGTTTGCATGAATATAATTTATACTGGACACTCTTGTAAGATGTATTACAGCACTCATATTGGAATAGCATTCAGTGAATGTCCACATCTTTTTGTAAACTGAATTGGTATTTTTCTTCCATATCTACAAAAAAAAACCATGCACGCACACAAGAGTTTTAAGATAAGTAGTCAAGTAACAAGACTTGTATTAAATTTGGATATGAAGAGTCAAGTGTGCTAAAATGTCAATGGCATTTAAAACAAGGGGAAGGCATTAGCATTACACAAAAAGTGCTTTATGAGTGAATAATGCACTGTGCTACCAGTTTGGACATGCAGCAAAGTGAATGTCAAACCTCATTCTAACACACATTCTTCAACCCTTGAAGCCGCATATCATGCTTAAATATGGGTACAAGGAATCCTATCTCCTACTCATTCCTTCATTATGATGACCACGAAACAATACAGAGGAAGGAGACGTCAGTGCCATTCCAGCAGATACAGATGAGAGATAAGAATGACTCTCTCATCATTGGTCATGTGAACAGTGGAGACTACCAGTGTACACATGGTTTAGCTGAAAGCAGAAAAACACCTGCGAATCACACACGCACACACACACACACACACACACACACACACACACACACACACACACACACACACACACACACACACACAACTTCTTAATGCAGTCGTCAAATTTACAAACTAAACGTTATGTAGCTAAATCTGGTATGCAGTACCTTACAGCAACATTTTCTTTGAGAGTAATTAAAGTATTGAATTAGATCATTGGAAATGAGTTGCTGCTGACATTTGATCCTTGCCATGCTTGTCTGAGAAGAATGTAGCACTCACGTATGCAGATTGGCTATACGTAATATTTGCTTCAGTCTACACAGTACTGTATCCACTGTAGCGCGGAGCAACAGGAGACCTGCCAACTGAAAATGGCTTCATAATGCACTTACAGTCCTATCACAAAAGTGCTTTTAAACACATGAGAAGGACTGTGTTCCATTCCATGCTGAGGCCTATTTAAGACCATCAAACTTAAATCCTCAAAATTATTATGATTAACTTGTCCTTGAGAATTATCAGGGAACACACAGCTCTCTGACTACACCGACAGATTTAGAGTAAGAACGAATGAATGAAAGATGACAGCAGTTAACAAAATAAAAATAATTCCTAAGCGATTATCAATTTTGTCATGTCTCTATAAGCGGAAATCTTTTTATGTAGATTTGCAAATTACTAATCCACCTCTGTGAGGACTGAATCTGCTCCAGAATAACAGACAATCACAGTCTTTCTTCAAGCAGAGGCCTCTATGACTTCCAAGAAAATATAATAGCTGATATTATCTCACATTGCCTCTGTTAGAAATGAAGGGGTCTTCTACATTAAAGACCATATCTTTATGCTTCAGCATTTCTTCTCAGCATATTTTTTAGGAAAAGATTAAGAGAGAAATAGTCAGTGCCACCACATTAAAATATTCTAAATTTGGGACTTATTTTCTCTGATATTGCCTTCACCACATTAGCTGTACATTTTCACGGTAGATTTATCAGTGATGACATGTTGCGTGAACATATTGACACAACAGAGAATTATTGCACTGCAAAAAAGCCAACCGGGTATGATTTAACTCAGACAGGCTGTTCCCTGAGAGAAAAGAAAAGTTTTCTGTCCTCTTTACTTATCCATTTCCTTCCCTGTCTCTCAACTGTACATGTTTAATGAGCTGGCATCTTTTTCTCTCAGTTTACGTACACATCCCTCCACACTCCCCACTCCATTACTTCCCCTCCATGCACACACTCTTTTTCTTGTTTGTCTTTTTCTTCTTCATCCAATGTTTTTTCCTGCTGGCATGGGCAATGCTCCAGAAGGGACTAAAGAGAAGTACCATGCTTTGCTATCAAGAAGCAATTTAATGCCACAGTATTTCACATTCATGGTGCTAATATTCAGTGTCCCATATTCAATGCCAAGGGTATGAGATATGCAAGAGGAAAAAAAAACCTTGTAGTGAGATTAATAAAGGAGTGAATTAAAAAAAACTTTGCACAAGTTGGAGTTCACAGACCAACGCGGATCTAAAAATGATAATTGCATAAAATAGCATATCTTGCATTTCAATTTAAGTATAAGAATAGTTTTAATCAGGAACCATCATCACTTATAATGAATTCTTTGTGTTGGTGAATTGTAAGGCAGATGGAGGAAAACGTATTAATAAAAAAATCACATCTCTCCTAGGCGATTGGGTTTTTCCATTTTGCTACTTCTTGTCAAAAGCATCACTCCATAAAACAGGACAAATGAGATTCCATGAATAGATGAATGGCTTTTTTATACATGTTCTATTTAAATCAATCATTAATGAGTTAATTTGTCAAGGGGATGGAATAAAGCTTCATCACTAGACTACAATGACTCCATTTCTTTGACAGAGAGAGGGACTTTAGGAACGGCTGGATGACTTCTTGAGACAACTTCAGTGTCTGAGAACTGCACATGTAGCTGTTAAACAGACACACCAAGACCAGCACTGTCAATCCTGTTCAGTAGCTAACTGAAAGATGACATGTTACTCTATATCCTTATTTATAGCCTCTCTAAGAAAAGGGTCTGTGTAGTTCATTTTATGTGAGCAATGCATAAATGAATACATTTTCTCAAAAGATCAGTCACAGCTGACATTGTCCCACACAATATCTAATGTCACTAACCTCAAACCAAGTGCAGGATACAAATGGAAAAAGTAAAAAAAAAAGAAAAAAAATGCAGTTTTTAAGCAGTGGACTTCAATCATGATGGGAAAATGAAAATCTGTCAGACAAAAAAAAAAATGTGGAGGAGATAAAAAAGAGGAGAGGAAAAGAATGAAAGTTCTTGGAGAGGAGAAACTGATTTATCTGCAGCAGTTTGTGAGTGAATAGTGAAAGATGCCAACATGTTCCAACAGGCTGGGGCAGTCTGAAGAGGCCTTGGACAGTGATTTATGAGTTTGTGGTGGATGTGTTAATGGACTGGGCCTGTAGACCATATCTATCCCAAGTATGGAACCCCATATCCATGATAGATGAACTCCATGCCAGCCTTTTAGAACAGCAAAACCCAACACCACTACGAGTGAAAGAATTTTTTCGATGTATAAAAACAATGGGTCAGTTTATTCACTGCAATATCAATCAGGAATAGTTGTTCATCTCAACTAGCACAATTTTAATTGCAAAATAACTACTGACATTTGCATGACTTCTTTTTGTCCATTTTCTTTTAGTTAAGCAATGCTTGTTCAGAATCATATACAGCAAGACCCCTGCAGTTTGGTGTGTAATTGAATTTAAAGTTTTTCTTTTGAGAAAAAGCTGTAAGTAAAATAAAACAAACAAAAAATCTTCTGACACGCAGTAAGAGACATTAAGACAACTCAGTATAATAGTATCTCGAGATAAACGAGCTGCTCAGCAGTGAGAAAACTCTGGTATTTGCGATGAGCTCAGAGAAGGGCCGCTGCTCCTTTGTGTGGAAAGGAGTCAGTTGAGGTGCTTTGGGCATCTGGTGCTGATGCCTCCAGGGTGCCTCCTTAAAGGGACAGTAAACTCATTTTAAAGGTATATATCTATTTTGGTTATCATTATGAAAAAATTAAGAATTTTTTTTTCCTGATGTCTGGCATCATCTCTGTGGTCAGGAAACCTTAAAATCTGTGCTGCAGCAGCTAGGATCCAGTGGTCACGTGGGGTCATATGTCACCGGCGACACCCATCATTTCATCAGTCAGGGCAGCCATTACAACACAATACAATAACTGAAGCGATAAATCAGATAAAGTCATGATTACCTGTGAGGTGAATGGTTATTCCAACACCACAGGAGTTAAACACAAAGATAAGAACCTATTTTTCTTCAGAATACCTTCTGGAAAGCTTGGAAGGACATGGAAGGCATAAAATGACCAAAGATCCAAGAATCTGCCATGAGCACTTCAACCCGGCTGATCTCCCCAGAGATTTGAAGGTAGGATCATTTTCAGAGAACCCATATTATTTATTCTGAATTCCCAAGGTTTAATTGATAATTAATTCATGCCTAGAGCTACTGGAGGTATTGCATAAATGTTTTTATGACCAGATTATCAAGAGATTATAGCATTTGCGAAAAGTAAACAATATAAAAAGTGATAGACAGGTCATTTTACTGAGAAGATCTGTGAAACTGAAATACAACATACAAAAACAGCATGTCAGGCCCTGATCCTTATACATTTGTAAATACAAGACATATTAATATAAACTAGAGTTGTTATTAACTCCACACAGTCCGACAGTAACGAATGGCGGTTAGATCAATGCTAACATGGGGCGGCAGTGGTAGTGTGTTTGTGTGTTCAGGGCCTGTACAAACATATACAGTATATGCATGATTTGAACTAACTAGAGTGTGCCTCTAATTTCCCTGTTGGGTATCGAGATATAAAAAGTTCCTGCAGGTACACCACAGAATGAAAAGTCAGAACATCCATATTAAAGCTGTCATTCCAAACCTAATTTGTTGTCGATATGGTCAGCAGACTAACAAGCGTCAAACTAGCATCACATTAAGATAAAGGTAGTCCTAAACATTGAAATAATCGACTCACAAATATTCAGAGATTTGAACTTGCACTGCCATATCCAACTATTGCCCTGCAGTTCCGCTTTCTACAACAACCCCCATGGGGCAGCACCGCTGCATTCATGCAGCTCCAACATTTGCCTGTCCCTCTTGTTGTTGTTTGTTGTTGTTTCTGTGAGCATCTCAGGGCATCAGGCTTTGTAGCTTGGATACTTAACTGTTTGTCATTGATGACAAAGCAAAGACTAGTGATGATCGTGCTCGTGGTCACCATCTCTGTGACGACAAATCTGACTCTGACTGACAATAATTGCCCCCTGCTCTTCCTCTTCCTTCCGTCTAAAAGTAAGTCACATGCTACATGCTACAGTACTGTACAGTGGATTGTCAGCATCAACAGCTGACTGTTGTTGATGGATAAGCTTAAAAAACTGTTTGAGAGTTCCTTAAGGTGTTTTCTTCTTCTTCTCCTCAAGGATTAAATTGTAAGGAGCAAATGTTTACTGTAAACTAATCAGAATTTAAAGCAATCACGAGAATCAGGAGTGACACTTAGCAGTAGATATTGTAACTAAACGTACGTACTTAGATATGATTATATGGTTTTATTTTTATTTATTGTAGTGACATGTTATTATGTGCTCTTAACGGTTTTCTAGTAATTTTAAGAGTCCCAAATTTCTGGCAGACAGACGTTAAGTCGAGTGACATGACGTACACTATATTATTATTTTTACTCAACATATAATCAAGAACAACCTAATTCAAAAAAACCTGTACCTGTATTTTATTTAATGTGTTGTTTTTATGTCCTGTTATTGTTTCTGGTAAGTCTTAGGGAATAATACTTTTGTATTTAGAGTAGTAATGATACTTAAATGACCTCAAATCATGATTATAGATTGAAATTTAATTTAATAAATGACTTACGAACAATTCAACTTACAAACAACCTCTCTGAACCAATTGTGTTCCTAGGCTGACAAAAACCTGTATTCCATTACATTTCCCCCAAATTAATGGATCACTTGTCATCTCACACTAGCTTATCAAAAATGTATTTTGTTTTCTATACACTGAAAGTATCAAGCAAGGGGGGGTCTTAAATACTACCTTACAAATACAAATACAATACACAAGACACAGCGTGAAATTAAGGGGAAACTGGAATCTTTTTTCCTCCATAGAATACAAATGAGAATATATTGCAGCAGAACCCATTGTAACTCATCACACCCCCTCCTTACCAAGTCTTTGCAATAAGCATTCTTTGTGCTGTCCTCGCTGCAAACTCTCTTATACTGCACACTATGTGAATAATTGCTGTGTTTTATCAAGGCATAAAACAGGTTTGAAGAAACTTAAGCAGCAGATTGCAAAAGCTCAGAAGTAAGAAGGCATGTGTCTCTAACAGAATGCTCGCATTAATCCAAACCATATAAACACTTTTAAAACATCAAGTCCTATAAAACACTTTTATGTAGTGAGAAGGCAACTTTACAGGTTTTGTACTCTGGGTGCTAAAATATATGCTGTTCCTCTCGCTGCTGCCTCCACAAAAACAACAGGAAAAAAAGACCTGGGAAACCTTGAGTCAGAGCAGAAGTGTGTTGTGGTGGAGAAGGTTATGAAAATTATTTTAGATATATTAATAATAACTGGTCCATTCACATTAACATTAATGAGTGAACATTAATATTTTATGTGAAAATTAATCACATCACCAGATTTGACCCTAATTCCTTCTCTTATCTGCGGCACTGATGACTGAGGTGACAAACAAAACAGCCGTGCTACAATTTGCTCTACTTTGCCTCTGAATGGCCGAGCCTGGTACTTTTAACCTAATGCTAACCAATCATTACCCCAGGTGTCTAATCTAAAACAACCCAAACAAAGGAACTCTTGCCAACCAATCAGAAGCAGAGTAGGATGGGTCATGGCCACAGTCTTTGAATGAAAGGTTTCATTTTCACTTCAAAAAGCTTCCAGATGGAAGTTAAGCAAAAGTCTGATGTTTCAGCTTCAAAAATGAATCATGACCACCAGAAAAGATTCTACCAGTGGAGCAGATGCCCCTGTGTAGCACAAATCAGACGTATGATAATCAGAAGTGACTCTTCGTGACATTCGGCTTTGCTGATGTTTTAGCCAAGTTGTGTACCAAATTTCAACACTTTCCAAACAACACAACAGAGTTGAAAGTTTACCTAGCTTCTTGTGCTCAAGATAGTCATAACACTATTGCACCCTTTTAGTTACAGTGATAACCCCATTTTCTGGAAATTAAAATAAATATAATAAACCAATCAGCCAACCCTAGATTTTTTACAGATCAAATTCTACACTTAATTTCTAAAATCATCAACACTAAGAAAAGATGACTGAATAAAATCAGATCTATATGGACAATGTATCGTGCACCATCAGAGTTATGACAACATCACACACATTTGTTTTAACTCCACCGAATAACATATTATTGCTATTATTATGGTTTAATCACAGCCCGGTTTTGATTCTTAAACTGACTAACATAACAACTAAGCAACGTCGCAGATTTGTGAGGATATGTGAATACATGTAATGTCCTTCAACTTAACTTAAGCTTATTTATTAATCTACCAAGTGGGAAATGATCTTTCTCAACAAGGACTTTTAACATTCACTTGTCATTCAATAGTTTAAGAATGCCTCTGTGTTGCACATTTTCCATGTAATAACGCTAGACGAGTTTGCCGGGTCACGTAGAGGGTCGCTGTTCGCACTTTAACTGGTGCTATTAAAGTCACTCTGATGGAAGCCAATATCAATTTGTAATAGACCTATCACATTGGTTCAGTGTCCTACACTGCAAGTTTCGCTTCTCTCCTTTCCCCATATGGTCGCCTCATTAGGAAATTGGTCAAAAATGGCCCCAATTTCCGTGAATATATAAATAAATAAATACAGTGGGGGGATCACTTATAGTATATTTTGGAGCAAACATTCATCATTGTCAGTGAGAATATACAGTTCATATGCCCCTAACACGTCCCATTTCCTCACTATTCTCCATGCTGCTGTTTGATAGGACAGCATACTCGCTCATTTATAGAAGTGCCTGTCAGTTTTGTGCTATTTACTAATGTAAATGTCTCCTGGATGAAGCCATCTGTAGGCATATCCTTCTTGTGACAAGAAAACAGCCTTCTGAGTAGAATTTTTGTCAAGGCAGCACATATTTGAATACCTATATAGTGCCAAGTAGCTGAAGGTCATGATGACCTCCAGTCAATACATATCTCAGCCACTACCTTACCACTTTAGAAAAACAAAAATTTAGTAAGGAAAGACCGAAGTTGTCCAGTGGCACTGAAGCCTTTTTAGAGACATTGGAAACAACCAGGCATTCTAATCTAATAAACTGTGTTATGGGAAATAGACTCTAAGTGACTTGCAGGCTTTAGGCTCTACAGACTGGAAATGGGACTATACACACATCCTATAGAAACATTAGTTTGACAGCATCAGTGTAATGGTTTACATGCATAAACTGAGAAACATATCCAGTAGCATAAAACCTCAGAACATGAAGTGCCTGTTGATGCAAGCAGCCACATTTTCCACTAGAGATCTTTACGTTGTTTATGAAGAAAAAAAACTCTAAAAGCAATCATATCTGCAACATTCCTATAGTTACAGGACAAATGAATTACTCGGCATTTCATCTGGCAAACAGAGAGAACAGTGAGAAATGCCACTGCTGAGATCCATTTCCAGCGATGTAGGAGGGGAACTAAATAGTCCTCTTTCCCTCTCTACTGCTCTTTCAAATTATTCTCCGTTTGAATGGTTACTGTGGTCTGCCCACTTATTTGTGAAGCTGATAATTGGCTCAGGAAAATTAGCTTATCTACATTTAGCATTCAGGATGGCAGAGTCTCATAAACATAAATAAAATTACAATACTTCACAGTGCAACACTGTGCAACAATGTGTGTTGGTGTGTCATGATAGTATGCCCCTGTCCTGTGTGCATGCATTACAGTAAACAGAAAGGGGGCCTCCAAAGACATTTCCAAAATTTATTTCTATACATGGAAAAATCAATGTCTGAAGGCAGGAAAACCCAATGGTGCCAGTTTACTCTGGTGATTCCTCCACATCAGTGCATCACCCTGTCAGTCAGTTTTGACTCCAGGAAGGACGAGTCAGATCTCTACTGGGACTCTGCAGATGAATTACAGGGAGGGTAGGGTGCTACCTGGCCCTGCACCCTCTCATAAAAGCCTGTTATTCCTGACCCATGCAGTTGAAGCACAAGACTTATTTAGAAACATGTTTCCTTCAGTTTGATTGGCAGGTTTTGAGAAATCGCCACGGGCACAAACAATGAAGGCTATACTACTACAGTAGTATATAATAATACAGATACAACTGTGCAAAATGGCTTATAAATCTTCCGACTGTCTATTCAAAAGCAATGTCAGTACTACAGCAGTTATGTGCTCATTAAAAATGAATATAAATTATCTGACCCATGATCTCCATGATACTGCACTGTGTCTTTGTATCTTAAATGTAGATAGTGCAGCATGTTGTGTGAACCAAGTTTTTGTATTAAATTGTATAATGTGTAGGAGGTATCATCCATTTTGATTTATAATGCTCACCCATTAGTGTTTTCTACCCAGAGAGCAGGGAGTTCAACATGCTTTTGTATTTAATTCCTCTCTAGAAAGCAAGTGTCACATCATATTCAAGAATGGACGACATCTAACAAAGATGCCAGCGGTGTTAAATAAAGAAAGGCATGGACAGTCAGCCGACACTCTGACCTCCCTAGGCTAAATCACCATTGGATATATGGACAAATTGTAAGCTGTCACAGCTAATAAGATGCTCTCATGGCAAGAAACAGAAGCGGCTCATTCCTGCATGTAAAAAAGGCAACAACATTGCTTTGATGCCCAGAAAGCAAGCCTGATATCACAGTATGGGCAAGAAGGGGATTTCCATGTTATTCTTTATCTGAACATTTGCAGGCAGTTCTATTCATACAGGCAGTAACCGTTTGCTTAAAATTATGCTGGACATACCTATTAAATATCAGCTACATAAATCCCTCATGGTGGATAATGCATTAAAACCAGTTCGGGAATTTCCACCGCACTGACGATTTCCACTGACATAAAGGCCGACAATGTACCCAAAACAAGCAGGCAAGCTGCCCCCACAGCAAACAGCCAACTGATATCACTGCGTCACTGAAGTCAAAGCAAGTGTGTGACAGCGTGTATTAGTAGCTATAGTATGTGTCATGAATACTCATTCAACCACTCTGTTTATGTCTGAGATGTCCATCAATGATGGCCAACTACAATGAGATCATACCATAAAGGTTCCAACGGAGAACAAAATGAAACAAAATATTCATATAAACAAACATATATTTTAATAATCTTGTGGAGACATGCCATTAGAGGCTTGAGCTTCTCATTTGTAAATATCTCAGCTTAACAATCGCAATGGATGATAGAATCAACTACTGTAACACAACTCACATCCTATGTATATTTATAAGCATCTTCTTCCAAAAGTCAAAACGTCCAAAGTGGTCTCCAAAAAACATATTTGATGTAGTTTCATCAGCACAGACCTAGCATTAGCCCACTTGCTGCTCTGACATTTGACATTTCTGAGCAGAGACATTCTCAATGAAGAGGTCAAATAGATCTCATAAATGTCCAGTCAGTTTCAATATGACAAGAAACACTTCTCTTTTCAAATTGGTTTAATTGGAGGTATGCTCTCTTAAAGACCCACTTGTCCATCTTCCTCTAGGAAGATTAGAGTTGTGTATGAAGCCCTGCTTCTAGAAGAATTACTTCAGTGCTCTTACTTCTAAACTCAACATTAAGTTAGCTTCATAATTCTGTTTATTATTTTCTCTTTTGACAAAAGCAAAAGACTCATTACAAATGAGGCCTATCTGTCTCATTGGAGGAAGAAGAACTGGCAGTCTGATCATCTCAGAGGACTCTGATATCACTGTCAGCATGTCTGATTATTAATAATGCCTTATTTATGCATGCTGAATGTCTCTGTGCCATAGCATACAGACATATGCAGTAGAATGCTGGCAGCCTGTGTTAGCAGCCTAGCAGCAACAGGACCCATTGGGGCTCAGGGTGCTCTATTGAGCTGACTGCACCTGTTCAGAATCCCTTTTAATGACAAAGGCTAAAAATAGACTATGTACATGTATATGTTTTTCTGTTATGTCGAAAGGCTTCATGGACCGGGGCAGGTTTCTCCACAGACTCCAGCCAAGCTTCCAGGCTCAATGTACATGTCACAACACACTGCTACTGAATGATTCACACCATCAGCAAGGACCTAAGCAACAACAATAACAACAATAAATAATAACAATAAAAAAATAAATAATAATAAAAACGATAAAGGTGATGATGATGATGATTATGATGATGATGATGATAACAACATTATTACATATGCACGGGGGACAGACCCTGTTCCTGTTTGATTGTTCAGGTCTGTTTCAGTTCTATGGACAGCATGGCAACTGCACACTACAAATAATAACAGCTGTTAAACGTTCCAAAACAACAGCTTAAATAAATATAATCTAAATACAAAAACACTGACATCCCTCATGATACTGGGCAGGCTAGTAAATACATAAAAAATCATTAGGTAAGTATCACTCCGATCAATTTAGAAATGAACAATTTCTGTGCAAATGTAAGTCTATTTTAAAAAACAAAACAAGACTGCACAATGACCAATTACAGCATTAGTGGCTCATGAGCGCAATCTTGCAAATTATTTAATTATGAGTGTCAAAGTCATGGACTAAAAACTCCATCCTAGAATCAGACTAAATGCATGTAAGAAAACAAAATGCTTATCTCAAATGTTCGTGTTACATCACAGACAGCCTGGCGAGGACACTGGAAAGAATTTACTTCTTCCTAGTGACTATGTTTACAGTCACTAAACTGACACAGGACAACCACATCAAGCATTGGGCACCAGTGTGTTACAGAGTCACATTGGTGCTGCTTTAGGCCAGAATTGTTAATAAATGCATTTTATCACCTTTCCACATAAAAGTACATTTGGGAATTAATATCAAATCTTGTATAAAGAGACAGTGGAGCCTTAAATGCTGCAGAGAACTTAAACTGTAGATACTGCATAATATACATGTAACAAAGCTGAGCACATTCTGTCCAGAAAATACATCAAAGTAATCCTCCACTGTGCATGACATACAAGAGTAACTTTGGGAACTAGATGAGTCCCCGAGGAGAGAAAATCCTGTCCCTTGTTGGATTCTTAACATCCCAGAAACTGTCTCTAATCAGTGACAAGGCTGCTCCCAATGAGCTGATAAGAATTATTTGCATTTGATTATTTTGGTATGAAAATTAATGGCAGGATAAAAAGAAGACGGATTAATTTTCTTCTATGGTTTGACAAGCTGGAAAGAGATTTTAAAGGCATCATTCAGAGTCCTCTCTCTCTCTCTGTCATGCTTGTATTGCTTTTGGAATGAATCATGATTTCTCAGGCCAAAGAGCACCTCCTGGTGAAGAGACTAAACAGATGCTTGTCCCAGCGAAGCTATTCTTGATACCACGGCCTCCAAATCCAAAAGCTATGGGAATGGAAATTAAGATCATATTCTCTGTATCTCTTTACAACCATCCCAAGGCACTGCTAGAGTTTAAATTATTAAACATTTTTAGTTCTTTTCATTTCTCTTTTCTTCTGTCAAAAGTTAGTTGTCATAAACTGCCACCAAACCCCACGAGGCCTGCTAGTGCAGTCATACAGAGCACAAAGCAATCATATCTGCTGATTAAAGCTCTAATGCATGTAGCGGTGTGGGGCAGAGCCCCGCATCAGTAATGAAGAGCAGATATTATATTCTATTTACAAGGAGAAGGGAGGCTGCTCACATGCAGTACTCACAATCTGACTGTATTTCTTCACCTGCACACTGAGAGGGCAGCATGTTCCGGGACATTCACAATGCCTGTATTTGCCTTGTGAACGTCACTAAAGTCTGCCTGACACCAGCTCTGATTGAAAATATGGTATCGACAGCGAGCGATATCACCCACAGTCATATGACATATTTGAGAACATAGGCCACCTCATATCCTACTTCCCCATAATTTCACAATTTCTCTCTCTGTCTCTCCTGGATTTGGCCCAGTGGACGTAGGGCCAAATGGTCAGTCTCTGAGGAGGGTCACCCGGTCAGCATGGTGTTTGGGACAAACACAGCAGCAGCGTTTCCTCTGCTCTACCCATCTGTTGGTTTTGGCTGACTCCTCTGGACCACAGCACAGATCTGGCCAGGCTTTAGCAAACACGCTTGTACAGAAGCCAGACCACTTTACACAGGACTTTTCTGTAAGTACTGTCAGCAGCAATTAAATGTGGGAATAGAACTGGCGGCTTTGGACATTGGAATGGTTAAAACATTAAGAAAAGGTCATTTCCTGTGGTATTCGCATTCCCATGAATTCTTCTCTTGTCATGCCCTGGGGGAATGGTGCTTGCGGTGCTCCGCTATATCATGACATGATCATCGAAGTAATGGTAAGGATGTTTGGTTATACTTTTTGACATGAGTTAAGGCTTAATATACAGTATGTGCACAGTCACAGAAGTGTTAATAGTTCCACTGGCAATCTGAGAAGTGAAAGAGAATCGGCAGTCTATGAAATGGAGTGTCATTGTTTCAGCAACTGATTAATATACAGCAAGCTAATCATTATTGGATACCCTAATTGGATTATCTTCCAAGAACACAAAAAAGAATAATTATTCATCGGGATCACTCTGGTGTAAATATTTTCCTCTTATTTGCACTCCCTCTAAGCCTTTCTTACCTCCTGATCCACAACAATGTCACATCAATACAAAGTCAAGTAAACAGTTACAATGAAATCACGAGACAAATCATTGTCATCTGAATACAAAACAGCAGCAAACCCAAGAGCAATGTGTTCTATGACAAACTAATTATGAAACTTCACTGGAGCAGAAAACAGAAGATGAGAGGACTCTTTCAGATTCAGAGCACCTCTTTTTCAACTGCAGTTACATTGCTTTAAAAAGCTCGGCCTTTAGCTTATCTGTATCTTCTTGCAAAGGTAATTTCTGAGTACAGAGCAGGGAATCATACAGTCAATCAATAAAAAAGAGCCACAAGGAGGCAACAAAAGTAATTGCTTCAACCTACTAAAGACACCTAGAGGATATGAGCTGTTCTTTTGATGATTTCCACAAGACATTAAAAGCACAGTAAGAGACAGAAACACTGTAGATAAAGTAAGACATACCTGTTTGGTTTTATATTAAACATAGTTGATTGGACCAAATGGATGATGGCAGGAAATAGAAAAAGAGGACAAACACTGCTGACAATGAATAATGATCTTCTGCTTGTATAGTTATTTGTTGCCCTGCTTACCACAAGAAAATAGAAGCTGTGATGTGATTGGTTATTAGGGGAATATGTGAACCATACTGAACATTAACACAATGCTTCACACAAGCTAGGATAAAATGCTTCAGGATATACTGTACATCTTGTGTATTTAGGTACTACCTGACCATATAAGTGCACTGAATAGTGATCCACATTCCAGCCACAGTTCGGTCCAATCCCTTCTGAAAATTGGCACCAGATGCCCGACAGAGGAAAAACAAATCTCAAAATGAGCCTAACTGATTGAGTACCATCTACCCCACAATGTCTGGCCTGCACAGACATTGAGACCAACGTGCGCTCTGATAAGCGTTAAATTCAACACAGATGGGGAACAGTCAGACATTTTGCCCCTAATTTCCAATCATTTCCTGTCAACTGAAACCAGTCTGGGTATTAAATAGGACCTGGGGACTTCATGTGCGCTGACTTCTGTATTACACTAACACTAACACTGAATAGCAAGTCAATATTTTGAAGTGTGATCAACAATTTAGAAATGGAAAATAGAATTTAGAAATAGAAAATTTAGAAGTAACTGACAAAATAATAGCTACACAGTGAAATAAATGCCAAATATTTTTGTTGCATGAAAAATCTGTTTTGAGGCAATGCTACTGTATTAAAGGTTAAACTTTATGTTTAACCTTTATGTTAAACTTTATGTTTAAACTTTGAGAGGACTGAAAACACTAAGCAAAATGTATTTGCTTCAAAAATAGATAAAACATTAAATGCTGGGGTCATGAATCATTTCAGCTTTGAATAAATAAACCCACAGGGTTTAGTAACATTTATTGCAGTGGCAGATTACAGCTTTCTCTTTCAAGAGTAAATGCATGCACAAACTTATCTCCATCATAGACTGCACAGGTTGTAATTGTTTATTATATTGAGGACACACTTCATTTTGAAACCCTTCTCTTGGCAGACTTATATAGTTCTGTACTCTCAACACATGGATGAAAGGAGACTATACCAAAAAAAAAAAAAAACAGGTGTGAGATACCACAAGACCTGGCCAAGGGCAAGTTTTGTTTTCCAAGGATGCAGTGGTTACGCTTTGGAATGGATTAGGACAACATGATCCAAGACTACAGCAGGACTCTGAGGTATCCTTTCTCAGGAGTGTAGTCTCAAAGCCTGAGGAGAGGAAGATACTATTGGCTGTGATAAAATAGGAGCGGTGCACACATTGTAACTGGATTAGGCCCTCTGGAGGTCAGCATTCATAGAATTTATTGCAACACAAATCCGAGTCAAGACTGTGAAACTGGTGGAATGGTCCTGCCAGTTCTGCTATGCAGCTTAAAAGAACACTTCTGTAGGTGGTGTTAAGAGTGTGTGTACTAATTATTTGAAATCAGATGGTCCTGTTCTTGGCACAACAGATGACAAAATGCCTCAACACCAATTAACAAACAGTTTAAAGTCTTGACTTAGCCAAACAATATGGTGCCTATTAACAACTACCATAATTTGCACTTACTCCATTGTAACATATGCTACCTGCAAACTGAAGCATGAACTGAGGAAACTGAGGGAAATCTTCACCAAGTTTATTAATCAAGGAACACTTTTTTTTAGTTTATGTGAAAATTTTGGCAATGCAGTGTTGTTGGTTAGGATAAAGTTAGGAAATGCAAGCTCCATTTTAAGGCAGCAGGCGCAAAAACCAGAACACAACAGCATACTGCTGTTTCCACTTGCTTTATTGTAAAAAGGCTGACGTTGTAACATTGTCCAAGTAAATCCCATAAAATCCACTATCTTAATTGGATATCAAGCTCTCAATAGATCATCCTTTGGACATATGTGAGGGACGTTGATAAGAGGTGGACTAATTACCATGGCTAGTAATAAAATATTAAATGTGGGAATAATGTGGAGACATTCTCCGACAGAGTAACTTCACATAACATGCAAGACATTTAGAAACAGTCTAATAAATGGAGGACAAGAATCAAAAGAGAAAATAAAAAATACTTCTTTTTTTCAACATCCACACAAGCAGTTCACCACAGGAGTGACACTTGCCAGAATTCTGACACCCAATGAAATTTAAAAGAAAAAAAAAAGTAGCACATGCACTGCCAATTATTCGGGTTAAATCTATTCTTTCTAATGACCATGCAGGCGGCAGCTCATGAGATGCAAAGCCTGTCCATTCCAGGGAGAGATAGCAAAACGCCAGAGGTAATTAACATCAGCTGAGGGTGCTGAAGGTCTGCATGACATCCAGTACCAGATAGCATGTTCCTCTCCTCTGTCTTTTGTTAATTAGCAGCATTAAACTAATCCTAGCTCCATCCGTTCTTTTGCACCATCAAAGTCCACCAGGGTAATGCAATGGCACAGTGAAGCAGAGCAGACTAAAATGAGAGGGACTATAACAATAGCAATTTGCCACAGCTCTGAACACTGCAGCACTTCCTAAATATATGTGCTTGCTACTCTGTAGCTAATGCTTTGATAGTGTCCTTTGTGTAAGCTTGAGTGCTGCAGGGTAGAGGTTTGGAGTGAAATGAAAGAGATCATAGTGAGCTGGGACTTGCCATATAGGTGTATAGGTGTATCTGTATCAACACAGGTTTTGTCATAGCGCTGCCTGTGGCACGATGCTGAAGACTGTTACTGTATATGTTATGTGAACACGCAGAGGAAGCAAGTTCTGTTAATGCAGATCATTGGTGTCTAATAATAGTCTTTAATAGGCTTCCTGAAACTCCACAACTATATACAGCAGTGAGTTTATTAAATTTTAAGTATTTATTTGAATAATGGAGGCATTGGTACTCATGAACCATTAGGAAACTGGATACGGTAAGAAAAATGCTGAACATCATTTAGTTCATACAAGCTTTTGTTTCAAGATCACAGTCCTGTGCTTGAAATGCCAACTTAAACTTGAAGATGTAATTTAACATGTTATTCACACATTGAAAACATAATCAGCCACATTAAGCAAAATTGCTTAATTTAGTGTTGAAATAAATGAAAATGAAAAAAATAAGTAAATCTGTTTATGTGCTTGAACATATGAGAAATAGTGTGAGGTTAGGTGTCTCAGACAAGTATAGAAACAGTTTGCAAGCTGCCTCTGCTGTGCCTTCAGAATCTTCCATTATATGCAGGAGACAAGACCCTTCACTGCCTGACTAGTTAAATTATTTACAGGAGCTCTCCCTCTGACAAACCTCTTACTATCCTCACCTTCTGACACAGAGGCACTCAGCCCCTCAGCTGAATATAATCCACCACCATGTGAGTGCTTGATGGCCAGACAGCATTCAGGAAGGACAACATTTAGCGTCAGTGTGCAGCACTCACATTTTATCACTTGATCCTAGAAAAAGAGATATTCCACATTTTATTTAAAAAAAAAAAAAACACTTTTTTTTTTTCTTTTACCAATTTTTTGCTTTTGGTAAAAAGTTTATATTTGTTACACCAGCAGATAAAAAAAACCTAAGAATGGTTGTGAGATGAAAAGTGAACTTGTGTTGACCACAAAGAACGGCTGAAAAAAGTAGGGAAATTGTTCCCTTATCATTTTTCAATCTCTATGTTGTATTCTTTGAATCTGACTTCAAAGCAACAAGGGGGTGAAAGTCACCCTGGTGTGTGGGTGGGAAGCTTTTAGTCTTTTTGTTGTTAATACTGCAGTATACTACACACCTGAACAGAACAAGGCAAAAATACTAATGATTCAGAGCAGCTTAGTTGTTTGAGTGAAACTTAAACAAGCCGGCAGGAATGGGAACATTTCTAAAAACATCTAAAAACTGTAGGTATGAGTGGCAGCAATAACATGACATGCTTAGAGCATCCACATGTTAATAAAGTTTAAGCCGCTATCGTTATTTTCTTTCTTTGAGGATGTAGATGAACATGTTTACAGCACTTCTTCAGTTATATCTGAAATATAGTCAGTTCATTTTGGATATAAATAACATTTATTATTTGAGACAGCTCCAGACACCCTAAGTGATTATGCAGGTAGTTGTTCCAGTGAAACAAATAAAAACAGTCACTTTATCAACCAAATTAATTCTGACACAGCCTGTCGAAGATCATGGGTGTTATTGGGTTTTTCATGTCACTGGCGAAATGGAATGTTTCCTTTATAGATTGTTCATCTGAACTCATGTCAGGCAGACAGAAAGGGAAACATGGTGGACAGTTAAAAGAAGTCTCACAAAATGTAATAAAATACTATAAGTGTTGAAGTTCAATGAGGCAATTCTGTTAATGTCTGGAGTAGAATGACTGCTTCTAAAATCTCTCTTATCCATCTCAGGCCTGTCAGCTTGTTAATGAAGGTGCTGAAGCAGTAGGAGGCAGCGTTGGCTGCCATCTGGCTGAGAAGAAGCCTCTCTTGGGGATTTGCTTCTATCAGGACATGCAGTGGATTGATGGGAGGGGGGTCTGTTTGTGAGCTCCAGTAGATGCCAGAGAGATCACAGTGACCTGTTCCAGGATCACACGTCCCACTGATAGAACTCCTGAAGCCAAAATAGACTCTTCAATCAACATCTGCAGAGAACTGTGGGCGATGTCATTACTATCACCAGTCTTGTATTTTTCTCAAAAGAACACCACATCAAAACTACTTCTTGTATGTGCCTTGCAGGAAACACTGGAGTTCTCTGATGAAACATGCCTCTATTAGCAGAGTCTGACTTCAGACTGCTACAGATCTTGACCCACGGAAGGTATAAAGGTTTTCATGATTCTTGATGAAAAGGATGAAAAGGAGCTGTAGAGAAATCCAGTTTAAAGCATTGCAAATTTACTCAGATTTTTCTATCTTAACCAATTTTCCATTCATTCACTGTTATTTCATTAATTACACTTTGGATTAATAAGGTTTTCTCCAAGTTGACTCTGTTAGTTCCAAGTATTTCAGAATGGGTTTTGAAAACAAATGTGAATTAATGTATTGATACTAGACAGAATAAGGCAGTGTTGCACACATGTAGAGAAAATGATTAGGTTCAACTAAAAATGGCATGATCTGAGTTAAAAACTCAGACCACAAGAAATGATGGACTAATCTTGGAAGACTAAAATAGTCCGGTTTTTTTTTCTTGGGGGGAGGGGGGTCTGCAATGACTGTTCAGCACAACAAAAAATCCAACTATTCATTCAGTCTGAGCTTCACACATTTGCTCTAAAAAGTAGTGCATTTTCATTCTCAGCCTCTTTTTAAAGCATACCCTTGATGTTAAAGAGCAACATGAGAAGCCTCTGGGATGCTTTGTGATTTGAATATTAAAATGTAACTTCATATCTGAGGGTCGCATGGTGACGCCGTGGGTAGCGTTGTCGCTGCACCGCAAGGCAGGTGCGGGTTCGAGTCCCGCTCTGTGCGGAGTTTGCATATTTGCCACGTGTCTGAATGGGTTCTCAGGCTTCCTCCCACCTCCAAAAAAATGCACTTCAGGTTAATTGGCTGTTCCAAATTGCCTGTAGTGTGTGTGTGAGTGTCCATGGTTGTCTGTCTATTTGTAGTTCTGCAGTGTATTGGCGTGGCACCCAGAGTTTGCCCTGCCTCACGCCCTAAGCCAGCTGGGACAGGCTCCAGCTCCCTGTGACCAGAGCAAAGCTGATGAAGCAGTCAGGAAAATAAATGAACTTTATATCTGAACTACAGGATTCAATTAGTTTGCCCAGGTTTTTGAGAAGACTTACGATAACTGAAAGCTTTTGATCCTGAAGCCTAAAAGAATTAATGAGTTAAGTTCTGTGTGCATCATTGTTTATTGTGCTGAGGAAAATGCCTTAAACACAGCATTGCAAAAAAAAGAGGAAAAAAAGCAGTTTAGGTTTTCTTCTTTATATAATCTTCAGTGCACAGTGGTTCCTTTTTCATGTGGCTATAGGCTTCTTTTACTCCTTGCTGCTACTCTATCAAGAAATATTATTAATATATTCAACCAGAACCCAAGGTCAGTGGCAGAGGCAGATAGATAATTGAGTTCTAATCTTCACACTGAGGTGATATCATTAACTAACTCCCTCCTACAGCTCCATAAAGAGGTAGAAGCCAATTGACAGTTTGGTGGACATAGATGCAAAAGTCACATTAAAATGAGACCTGGGAAAAGCAGGTTTTCATATGCTGCTACCTGGATCGATAAAGGCTATTAAGTCCAAGTCCCTCAGCACATCTGACAGAACAGAGGCCCTGGAAACAATAAAGAGCCTGAAAAAATATCTCAATTACTCATTTATACCAACTATACACTGTGCAAATAGTAATAAAAAGCACATATCAATCATCAACTATGATGTGGTGCTGCCAATTTCTACAGCGCCAGTGTCTGTCTATCTTTATTCTTTATGCTTCTAAACAATCATCTGACAGCAGCTAAATATGTAAATGTGTGTAGGATGACTTAGTATTATGACTAAGTATTATTTTACAAAAGAAAAAATTCACAATATAAATTGTTCATTTTAGAAGATACAACACTCACTAATGAAGAGACCTTCAGTGAATTTATTTTAGTCACATGATGGCATGGTTCACTGTTCCATGACTCACTAGACCATTTTGAAAATCCTTTTACATATCATGTATTCTGATCAAAGGTTTTCAAGTAATCAGATGTCTCATCTACATCTCACACCTTCGCTGTCTCGATGTTTTGTTGTTATTTCACATTAACAACTTCCTCATGTGGACAGCTTACTCATAAAACATTGTCGGGCTGCAAAACTACGTGCTCAGAACTGAAATATTTTTAATCACTATCCCGAAGTCTATTCACTACTTTTTTTTTTTTTTCCATTATAAAGCAGATGAAAAATATTGAGGTCGTGAAGGCATGTAAGTCTGGACACACAGGACGTAGGGGTATTAAGCAGTGAATATTGCACAACATTTGTTTGCACAACCTTCAAATCTGAATATATTTTATATCAAATTTTATTTGCAAATTTGACCTGCAATCTCAGTCTGTCCTCAAGCAAAGCACTGAGCCTTAGGCTACTGACAAAATATTTAATATAAAACAACACATTGAAGCACAGTGGGATACTGAGGTCAACAGGGAAAAAAAAAAAAGCTCCTCACCCAACATGGTTCAAAAACAGTTAAAAGGCTTCATCTTGATTAAAGCAGATTACGTTTAACATATGGTGCTCATGAACATGCTTGCTTTACGTCTGCCTAAACTCGGCCAGGTGTTCACTGGTGTAACTTGTCAAACTACCTTTTAAACAGAACAGTAACTTCAATTAAGTGCCCAGCACCACTTAATAAAGTGCTGATTTTGAAAACAGAACAGTGTCCAGAAATATAATGAAGTCATTAATGCTAATTTATACAAAGCCTAACATTTGAGCCCTTTGTTTATTTGTGAGAAGCGAGAAAACATCCTATTGGTTCATTACGATCTGGAGAATTTCCGCTAGCACTGTGTTGGACATGGGGGTCAAGGCAGGCATGCAATCAGCCAAGTGACTCATCTCACATATGCAGAGCCATTCCTGTTCTATGTTAATGTCACCGCCGTGGGAAGAAATGAGAAACTACTGATGCAAGATAATTACCTGGGCACACCAGAGACAGGTGGTGCCCTAACTGCTGTGATTTAGTATTTTGGATTCGTCTATTCTCATTTGGCCAGGACTATTCCTCTGTTAGGAAGTAAACTTTGTGACAGTAAGCACTAAATCTTAACACAGAGCCTCTGATGAATGGCAAGTCCCAAATACATTCCAAACATGCTAATGGCTGTGGCAATTACAAAAAGTCACAAACAAACCTGGTGTTTACCTGCAGTCAAGGTCAGTGTGTAGGTTATCAGGGGTGCTGGATGGTAGGGTCATTTCTCAGGCCTATCCCTGTATATTGTAAATGTCAGCCATTAACCAAACCATAGGAGTAGATAACTGTTTAAGTGCCCATCCCTAACTAGGTAAGGACCCAATTCTGTCACTTTGACTTTTGAAGCACCTAAAATACTAACATGTTCAATTGGAGGTTCACCTATAAACTAACTTCTCAAGGGGTTAATGTTGTAATGCCCTGGTTGAACCCTGTCAGCACGATGGAAATTCATGATTCATGACCCCTGCTGCTGCTTAGTCGAACGACTAATTGTCTGCTTATCGCCAGGACAACATAGGACAATGGGTGGTACTTGCACTAAAGCAGCAACACTGGCTTTGTGTTCAGGCTAGTGTTCCTCTAATGACTCTCTATTAGCTTGACTTATACTGTTGAGTTATACCTGTTTAGCTCAATAGGAACTATTTGGAGCACCAGACAAAATGGTCTGTCAAGGAGCAGAGAGTGCTTTGGCTCCTGCCTTGAAACAAATGGATTTCACACTCCACCTGTGGGGATGCTAGGGAAAGGTGTGAATGGGCAATGAAGAACAGCCACAGGACAGGAATCGACAAGCTATGGAGTGAGCCAATTAAACGTGGATCTGTGGGGAAGCTCACATTCTCCACCAGAAAAGCAGTGCTGACACCACAAGGCACTCCATTTTGTAGCCCATTTTCAAAATACTGTTTCTGTACAATCAGTGAGTATTATTACACCTGCAGAAACAGGGAAAGAAGGTGAGCTTCTTAGTTTATAATGATGGACAGAAAAGTGTCAGCTGCTAAAGCAAGCTGAGGTGGAAAGAACATTTTCTCACCATTACACATTACTGGCAGTGCCCATTTGTCTCTAGTACACACAATACTACCAGCCAGAGCCTATACTTAGACATTATTAAGACTCAAGTCCACAGATTGGGTAGCATCTATAAAGCAATGGTTCTTTGACAGCCATCATCCGAATCCGATGTCTTAGTATAATCTTGAATTGTTTCCAGTTTTACTCATATAGAAATTAACATTCATGACACTCCTTACTACACCCATCAAATATTATGAAAAATAAGTGATAACGTAATAAAGTAAGGCATAATCACAGGAAAGAGGGAAAGGAAAAAAAATGAAGTGCTAGATAGGGGTAAATTCCTATTGTCAAATGGCATCAGATGAATTAAATGAATTTAAGATGTCAAGAAAGGTAAGCATTGTAATCCAAGATAGTCTCAAAATTCTAACGGTGAAACGCTGTCAAGCTGCCTGCTGGATTAAGAGTGACAGTAATCTAAAACAAAGAATTCCCACGTTCTTGTATGAGGATTTGACTAAAACAACTTCAGAGAATAGGAATATTAAAGAAAGTGATGGACATTAGAAATAAGGTAAATGTACAAGATGGATATTGCCGGGTATGTAGCTCAGTGATGGTTCGTATTGTATGCTTCCTGTGTTCAATACCTGGGATCTGCAGCCCTACGGGGGCACAAACCAGGGTCAACTGTTAGCCGGTCCTGAGACCGAATGAATGCAGGGGGTTGTGGCAGGAAGGGCATCCGGCATAAAAAACTTTGCCAAACAAATATGAGTGTGTATCTAAATGTAAGAAGGACGAAAAGCTGTGGTGACCCCTAATGGGACAACTCAAAAGCCAGTGCACACATGCAGCATTCAATGTAGCATATTATGTACAGTATAAATAGTCCTTGATACAGATTGATACAGTGCGCCCTCGCGCATCAACGACTGCGACTCCACCTCATGACGGATTTTTAGTAGGCAGTCACGTGATACTGTACACGCATGCTATTGGCTGACAGCATCCGGAAGTGCGCTCTGTTCTGCCAGTCTCACACTAGCGGAACAGAGCTTTAAACAGTCGATAAGGGAAACAGTGTGGGAAAATGTAATACAGATAGAAGGTTGTTTAATATCAGTATGGGGGAGGGTTCATAAACATTTAAATTACTGTAAATAATAGGATAAATAGATCACGATCTCGATCGCAGATTCCTCAATCGCGTGTGGTTCCTGGAACGCATTAACTGCAAAGAACGAGGGCGCACCTGTTTACGAATTATTTACGTGCTGTGTCGCTTTTATTAAATATCAGAAGATGCCATATCCTGATTAATCATTGTGATCAGCTGATTAAATTAATCATTATTTACATAAATGCAGGTATTTCTGTGTACTGCTACAACAAATATATGGTAAGGCAAAAGCATCGAAA
Source organism: Antennarius maculatus (assembly GCA_013358685.1). Classification (NCBI taxonomy): domain Eukaryota; kingdom Metazoa; phylum Chordata; class Actinopteri; order Lophiiformes; family Antennariidae; genus Antennarius; species Antennarius maculatus. Next base: position 6,004,996 of record CM023616.1, on the reverse strand, counting down.
CTCATCTTGTTTCTGCAAGAAAGACAAAACAAAACTAACCATAAACCTTTATACGACAATATTTCTAAAATACAGCTAGAACCAATGCGGTCACAGACTGCAACATCCCACGACACCCCTGAATTCAAAATGACCTACTTCCATTGGTCAAAGATCAAAGCTAATGCTCTGACCTAAGGTCAGAGCACCAGCTAGCTCTTGATCTATGGTCTTACTCACACAATCCTTCTCCCTCGTCTTTCTATCTTATCTGGTTCCTGAGTGTACAAAAGTTAAAATTTGAGCTTGAACTAGTTTTCTCAAGGTCAAGGTCATCATCTTATTTTCATCCCCTTTGCCACCCGAGTAATGTGCTTTTTGTTTCATCTTTCTATCTGCAACGGTTGCAAAGATATTCAGTGGACATACTAACAGACGGACAGACGAACAAACACAGGAACACTGCCAATTACAATACATCACCGCTTTGAAGCGGGATGTAATTAAGAGCAGTGTGGGCTATTATGCAGTAGAATATATTATTTCAAAAGTTGAACTGCTGTATGAAGAGAATGTTTTAGTCTTGCGGACAAAGTGCCTGTCTTTCATGGAAACCATAATTTACAAATGCCTCCATGTTGACCTGTATATATGACACAAGGCTCTGCAGACAGACCAGAGAAAGCTGGGTTAACTTGAGGGCCTTTCGCGATCTTGTTGTACTACTATGTTTATGTGTGTGTTACAGGGACAATGAAACGCTGCTGGATAATCTCCTCCTCTTTATCATTAGGCCTCACCGCCTGCTTCCCTTCCAGACCCAGTTCCTGCCTGGACTTCCTTGTTGAAAAACCATATTGAAGGGACAGTCTGTACAATACATTCTGTACAATGCTTCAGGCTCCAAATAACAGGGTTATTTATCTAATAAGGAAGATGACAACACAGTTGCGTTCCTGACATATAGCTGGATGAGCAGTAAAAAAATAAATAAATAAAATAAAGCAAAAGTGAAATTTGCACCAAGTGAAGCAGGACTTGAAACACTGCACATACGGCACATCAAGCTACCTCTCTAGCATGCAGCAGGAAGCTTCACATCATGGATTGAAAAGCACATACGGCAATGATTACAGCAGAAGGATTGTCGTCTTCCAGGGCATATTGAATCAACTTATTGTGCTGAATTGGGAAATTAAGAAATAACTGTGCTGTTGTATGCATATGTGAAGACTCGTGTGTCGTTTCTGTCTCCTGGTAATTGCACAACTGGAGTCCTCTTTCTCTCCCCAGGATATTTGCTGCACTCAAGCCTCTCTCTGCCCATGTCTCTTGTTGGAAAGTGTTAGGTCCAATTGCAAATGGAATTAACTGACTCTTATTGTGTGCATAGCCTTTAGTTTCTCCACATACCTAAACCATATGCTCGTTTAGCGGTGCACTTTAGAATGTGCATCCTTTGGTCCGACAGAGTCCTTGGCCGAGAGGGTACTTAAGTGTATTTACCTTTAATCATGCCTCAGTGGAGGGAAGGCACACATTTGAATTGCTGATGATTCCGCTTCTATACTAAATGAGGAAGAGAACCCATTGATGGCAGATATTAGTTTAGCTGTGTTGATATCTTCATTTCAAATCAAACTGTAATACCTTTTCAATTTGGAAATTACTACTCACATTACTACTTACTTCCCTTTTGTCAGTGGCAGGTATACATCAGCAGCACTTACAATGTGCCTACATCTTTTGAAACCGCTCAAACAAAGTACAAAATCAGATCATCCAAAACTTCAGCCCAGGTGAAAAGCTGAAACCACAGCAGGAATCCAAAACAAAAATTTGAAATGGGAGGGGAGAAAAATGAGATTATTTTTGCTGATAACCATTGTATGATATCACTGTGTGTATGGTTTGGCTAAGCTATATCCAGTTATTATCTGCAGCTACAACTCTGGAAAGACCTCCAGCAGTATGTTCAAGGTCCGCCATGTTTTCATTAACATGTGGCTGAAGTCTCAGTGTGATTTTCCTTATGGAATCTAAGGGTCAATAAAACAAAATGAATGACTTTAAGCCAGCAACCCTCTATTCATTACAGAGGCCGCCAAGATGGATTTGACATTTCCAATACGCTGAGTGATTCCAGAAAAAGACCTCATTGATTGAGGCCAGGACACTACACTGATACTAATACAACATATGTATGTGCTTTAGTAAGATTGTTTTTTGTGAGAGCAGATGGGACCAGGTTCAAATAGGAAGTTCAGCTGAGCAATGAAATTAAAATGTAAATTACTTTAAGTATTCATTTTACTATTAGCATAAAGATATCAACAGTCACAAACATCCAGAATGTAAACCTTATGTTATTGTCATTAGAGCCAGGACTAGTAACATGATTCATTACTGGTAAGCCCTTACATATTATTTACAATACGACGGCCCTCTCGAGCCACTGTCCAAACACCCCACTCACTCTATTAGCACTCAGACTCAATATCTGCTTGTGATGAACAAGATTCTTGAGAGACCTCATAAATCTACATCTACAAATAGTTCAAAGTTTCTCATTGAGAGGTTATACTCCACCCCCTTTTTATTCTGAAACACATAAAAATGTCATGGATACATAAATGTAATCACAGTTAAAAACAAAATCAAGCTTTTCCATTAATTCAAGTTGCATAAATTGACAGTGCTAGCTCATACACCAATCGATCCTGCTTTCTCTGACAGCATTCAATCAACCCCCATTCATCTCCTTCCCTTAAGAGCATTTCAGCTTCCCTTCCTCAGATGTCACATGTTTGCCATCTTGCTTTAAAGGTTGCCCATGCTGATGTCTCTTTTAAGCCGAGGCAGTTGGTCTTCATCAGTCACACATATGTTGTTTATAATGATGTCTTTGTCATGCTGGTTAGTGCTGAGTGCTGTGGTCAGCAGTGTCCCACAGGGTTACCAATGGGAGGTTGATCATTTCCTGTTCCTGCTGAACTAAGCCAGAGGTAAGTGGGATGTAAGAATTACCGCATGAATAGGAAACATGACCACAGCAGAGTCGATCAGACAATAGATTCTCCTTCATCTTCATTGTTTAGTAGGGTCACATGTAAAACTGATATTAAATGGTAACTAAGTGCAAACTTTTCAATGTACACCTGCTGTTCTTTCATCCCATATTCTGACATGTGCCCTATTCAGCAGGAAACCACATAGATCAAACTCCCCATGAGGAGGAGAGGTACGTGATTCATATGGAACAACACATACAGTATAATGTAGTTCAGTTGGAGACACCATGGGAGGTCAGGCTATGTAGCATGAACAAATGGCCTGACTCTGAGGTGATTGATACAGGGAAGAAGAGAATGATAAGCCCCTGGGAGAGAGCAGCTGAGGAAGGCGTTCTCTGTCATCAGTTACACTAGATTAGGAAGTTCCATGCCAATGTAGCAACAAAGAACAATATGTGGTTCTCCACCCCATCGCTCCACCATGTTGTACTGAAGGCCCATCTGTTCCAGCAGCCTCACCAATGCCATACATCATCACCTTCCTGGCCCATCGCTCTGGGATCCATCATCAGGATTAATTGAGGAGCAATAAAAGATCATATCTGGTCAGCAAAACATCAAAGTCCAGCTGCATTTAAAGCCCATCTCTAGTGAATTTAAACACACACACACACACACACACGCGTGTTTGTTTTGAAAATTGCTCATATATATATATATATATATATATATATATATATATATATATATATATATATATATATATGAGCAATTTTCAAAACATATATATATATATATATGTATATATGAGCAATTTTCAAAACAAACATGCGTGTGTGTGTGTGTGTGTGTGTGTGTGTGTGTGTGTGTGTGTGTGTGTGTGTGTGTAAATATAGTTGAATATTCATTTCATGGTGCTCTGATTTTGATTTGACTCGTTATTATAGTGTGGGACAGAAAAAGAGAGTGAGATGACAGATGTCAAAGGTTCATGGCCTGATTCAAACTGTCCAACTCACAGTGACATGAAATACACGTCAGACTGTGATGCCAGCAGGATGTTCCATATTCAACCCATTTGACAGATGGAGTAAACCATGCACTCTGAAAAGTGTACATCATGCAACTGGCTTTGCTCCATAGTGAGGGTATTCTTACCCTTAGATACCACCTGCATATTAGTTTGAGATATTATATTAAAATCAAACAAATACTAAAAATAGCTTTCTTTTCCTACCAAAATTTTTTAAAAAAAAAAAAAAACAATAAGAGTCCACAAAACAATATATTTCCTGTCAAATTATTTCCTATAAGTTATGTAAGTGCATTGTGTCCTCAATTAAATTATATGGACTTGTCCTGAATGGAAAACTTCAAATTCACAAGATAATTTGCAGTACTATGCTGCTCCTGTTCCACGATATTAATAAACAAACTTATGGATTGCAAATATGTAGCTTGTTGATTATTAGATTTCAAATTATGAGCCATGCAGTGTTATAATGCAGAGTGTCGTAATTCATCTGCTCGGCAAGAAATACTCCAACATCTCCACTGTATGTGCATGTTTAGATGATTGTGAACTGAGGAAAAAAATGTGTGGGAGGTTAAAGAAAAAGTGCATCCTTGGGCTGATGTAATGAGGGTGTAATAAAGTTTTCTTTGAAGAACAGTATTCTTCCTGGAAATCTATGCACTGTAAACAGGAAACATGTATGTACCAATGCCTGCACTTCCTCATTTAGCAGAAAACTGCATTTTTAACACAACAATCATGAAGTTAGCTCAATAAGGATGAGTTTGAAAGCTAATGATTGTTAATAACATAAAATAAGAGGATAATTCCATTTATAATAACAATTTCATATGTTTTATTACAAATAGTCATTGATACAAACACTTTAAAAATTGTAAGTGCAAAATTATGATCATAGCATAATCATAGCACTATCCACAGCTTTCAATGAGATGCTTTTAATCGCACTGGAAGAAGTCCAACAGCAATTTTTGCTTTTACCTGCATAATCATTTATATTTCAGGAGCTGCTAATTGACTTCTTCATATTATCAGTGTCTTCCGGCATGCTAATCCTTAAGAGAGATCAGCACAGATGCATAGGGGTGGGTTTGCATGAATCACCACAGTCTGCTATTGATCCCTGCTTCTCATTGAAAAACAACTTAATGAACATTTGCCAAGGCGTCACACAATGCATCAACGTGTTCCAGCAGATAAGTGTTCATGTGGATTGACAAGAGGAAAAATAAGAGGCTGGTGGACATCAGAGTTCAGTCAGAGAAAAATAGATTTATTGATCTCGTCTCTAGATAAGAGATATGAGAATAATGATGCTCTGAACGGTTGAGTAGGGATGGCCTGAATCCTGCGAGACTGAGGACGGAAATCATGGCAAGAAGACAAGTCTAGGACTGGGCAAGAAGTTGAAAGCCAATTTAAGGAGTCCTGCTCTGATTCATGGGTCATTAGTATCGGAAGCTGTTGACATCCACTAAGACCCTGTTCTGCCTCTCAAAAAGGATCTCAGCATCTTTCGAAGAGTTAAGGGATGTCTCTACACACTCCAAGCATTCATCAACAAGTGACAGATGACACATAAATTAATGACCTTTGCAAGCAAACATGCACTCCAGAGGCATATCTAAAAATAAATAAAAACAAATAAATAAATAATAAAAATCTTCACCTTACCATTGCAGAACACTTGGCTCTCTTCAGCCCTAAAGGCCAGGAGAGTTGTCCTCTGTTCCCTCTATAGTACACTTTGTCCCAGTTTCTTCACCAGATGGGTACACTTTAACTACTGGGGCTTCTTTGCAATGATTATCACAGCAAAAATGAGCACAACGGAAGTTTTCTGTATCCTGCATTCTTATCTTTACAACATAGAAGGCAGAAAAATATGTAACGTAGGGTGTAAGAATCTCACCAGTAATTGATAGAAGTAGATGTAGGGTCAGTGTGGGAGATGTTTACATGGTATCAAATATCATTTACTCACCAGCGGGCTCAAAATTACTTTGATTTGACTGTAATAAGAGTTTTTGATATCCCACATATCTCACTATTGACACAAGGCTGTATTTATCATGATAGGGCAACTGACTTGTCAAACTGTTAGAATTGATCGCCTCATTCTGTAATCCTTTTGAAGGTCACATTCACTGGTGGTTAGTAATCTTCCCATAAAAGTAGACGAGAACTATAATAGCATGATCCACAGCATCGCAATAATCCATACCACGTATTCCACATTTGCAGAGAATCTATATCTCATTTGTTGCGGTGTGCCCTTTATCTTCATATGTGTTCAGGTCATCCAAAGGTCACAGGGTGTGATGCAGAGAAACTACATGGACATCATCAATGGAGATCCAGTATACCCCTGTGAACAACTGGACAAAATGCTCATATTCAAATAACAGCAGACTGTAAACTGCAGTCACATCAAAAAAGCTGGAATTAAATGCATTGTAATGGACTTTATGAGCTGCTGTTTTCTTTTCAATGTGTCTCTGTATGCCCACTAGCAAGGATATGCAAACCTTCATTGGCATTACACAGCTTTTTCTCAAAACCTTGAGTTTCATCAATTTATTGATTACTTCAAATAAGGATATTCAGCTAGACAAACATGAAATGCATTTATTTCTAAATTATGACGGAAAACAAGAAAGAATTCAGACACAAATGAGGTGCTTACATGCACGTGCGTGCATGTTTGTGTGTGCGTGTGTGTGATTGTGTCTCCTCAAAACTCACTGACCAGGATCCTTGCCGAAACCTCTGGTAAGGGCTCATCACTTTTCAATTACCAAAGGCTATTACTTTATGTTGAATCATTTTATCCCTGTAATGTGCCTGCCTGTGTTTAAAGCTTCTTTCTCTTTAAATAGAACAAGCTAGCCGACCGAATTTGGAGACTTACATGAAAAAAGGCTTACTGCAGCACAGCGGCCCACAGAGCCGCCCAATGTGGAGCACGCAAGAGGCAATATCTAAGCTCAACAGCGAACACCGGCATCTCCCCGCTAAACCAGCAACATCTTCTCCGGCAGGGCTGATCAAAGACACATGGACTCACGAACTCTTATCGACACACAAAAGCAATAGTGGTGTACTATGGAGAAGTAGGCTGTAAAGGGGATTGCTGCTTTTCAGAAGGAAGTGTTTTGAAAGAAGGAAAAAAAGCATAATTTTCAATACAAACATGTGGCAGTTAGAGATATCAGAAGACGAGAGAAAGGCTGCTTTACTTCTGCCTTTTCTCTTCTCAGAAATCCACGAGGGTGAAAGTATACTCTACTTTCAACACCAAACTTTGAAGTGTGTGAACACTAATAGTTGGTGTAAGCATGAAGCAGTATTTTACAGACACCTCTATCTAAGTGTACAAAACTTCAAAATTACTTGCCAGTAAACTTGATTTGGTTATGTATGAAAACATAAGATTCCAATTCCTGTCTTGATGATGACTATCTAAAGCTTCACTTCAACTTGAGCTCCCAGTGCAATAAAATCACATTTAGACTAATCAACATTTACCATGACGTACAAAACAGTAGAAAATTGTGATGTGATCAAAGGAATGATTCTGTACAAATCCTCTGGTGGAAAATTATAGCCAAAGACATTAATGGAAAATTAAGAGAACAAACGTTCTAACTTCCCATATTTCAGCGGCTGAGGAATTAAATAAAAGCTCTTTCCTCTTAACATTTTCAGACTGATTCCAAGTACGTGTTCAGTTGTTAGCTCTGGAGACTCTGGCAGCTCTGGCTCACAGAGCCTTCATCTACTGTAGATTGTGTTACATCAAGGATCCCACTCCTGTTTTAATTGACTGTCACTCATAGCACGCGGTCAACAATAAGACCAGGATTTTGCCGATTCCTTTTTAGTATTCTTGACAACAAATCAATGAACAAGTGCCTGAGCAGTAGGAGAGATTTCTTGTCATTAACAGTAGCTGTCAATCCGCCTCCTTTTAAAAAGACGCCGGTTCTTGATTTGTCCTTTTGGGAACAGGAACACGGCATATTTTGCTGTACAATATTTAATCATTTGATTTGCTGCTTTCACAATTTAAGGTAGTTAGTTTGATGACTGTTTCTACTATTTTATTCCACTAGAAATGTTTTCCTCAACAGAAGAAGCTGCATTTAAAACAGCCATCACAAGGTTAAATCAGATGTCTTTTTTCCCAGAGTAACACACCAGGTCCACAGAGCAAACACAGCACTGCAGCACTGTTGCCTTGGCCCATTACTGCTGAAAATAAAATTTGCATGGAAAATAAACAACAACCTCCAGGGTGCACATGACCAGAAAACTGAAGTTCAAGAATGATCATATTAAGAAAAAGATCCAACCATCAATTTATGCTGTGCTGTAAGACCTTTTCACAGCAGCCCGTCTGACATGAAGTCGTAGGGTGAACACATGGGTTACCAAAGATACCAAAGATGTTTCTGTTCACTTCAGGACTCAGAGGCAGCTCACTGCGTTTAAATATGCTCGCTCATTAGAAAAGCACTTCTTCGCTATATACAACACATTTCTAATTACTTTAATTAATCAATGTTTGTGTATCTACATTTTTAAGTCTGAATATCTACTGTGATAAAGGCCTATACTTGTAAAACTAATGCACAACATTTAATCCCATGGACACGACTGGTATATTCTGCATCAGGTTAGATTCCAAGTAGCACATCAACACATGCACACGCAGCACAAGATTACATGCAATTACACACTGTGCTGTCACAGACTGGGCACATGGACTTGCATGTTTTTTCTACTCCACGTTGTGATAGACAGGAAACATTCAGATGATCAAATAAAAGCCTCCAGGTTGTTTTCCTCTCATTACAAGCTGTTACCACTGTTAACTATGGTTCCTTTCTGTGCAAGGCTTCTGTGTGCAAAGCATAGAGAATATGTCCACAGGCACCCTATGTCAGCCAGCTGACCCACTTTATTCTGTTTAACGTCTTACAGCTCCCTTAAGAAGCTCTCCACAACAAAGACACCATTTTGTCTTCATTAGATCCAGAAAATGTTGCTCCATGCAGTTTGGATCAAAATTACACCAGCTTTGTTTACAATGTTTTTGCTACCTTAATTCCAAAAGAGTTATACAAATAAACAAATGAGATGCGATGAAGTGAGCTTTAACTAATGAGCATTGCTATATTTGAAAGAGAGGCCGTGCTATCAGCACAATAAACTGCAATCGTCTTCTGGTAAGATCAACAGTGAGCCCTATGAGATGTTTCCTCTTTGTCATTCTCAATCCCTGTGTTGGTCTCCATGCCTATTAACATTCACAGCATGCATCTGCAGCTTTTAATCATTGATACATTTCAAATTAAACACAATTACAAACCATGATGAATGATGGAGCTTTAATTATTGCTAATAACTGACCATCTGCCTGGTGGCCAAGGGGTAAGTAAGAAGCATCAAGATGCACCCTGAAACAGTTCACCCAAATGTTGCACAGAGCCATGAAATGCTGGTGTTAATTAACAACACACATTAAACAAGCCCACCCATGCCAAGGGGCTGTGAGTGTTAAAATGGTAATGGCAGCACATCTATAGGGGAAAATCTTATTGAGGTCCAGAGCGTTGAAAAAAAATTACTTGGATGTATTGTTCAATGGTCATCACCTGTGATCTGATGATGACAGCTCAGTCATTTTATTTTGTATAATACAGATGAATCATGTTTCTCCAAACAATATTTCTTTCATGTATTCATTGCTTTTTTCCCACATCTATGAGATAACTTCTGACAACAGCAACAAAGCCTTTTCTTCTCCAGGGCATCGCTTCCAATGCTCCTGCTCTCTAACCCTTCTGAGAATCTTTGTCATTTTTGTGTAAAATTAATGTAGCATTTTCTCTGGCCCCACTTCTCTTTGAGAAATTTGAAAGCATGTGTTTCTTTGGGGCTGGAAGCCATGTAGATGAACTCTTTGCAAACATGTATCTTCAAACTCTGCAGGAAAAAACTAGCTGCAGAGGACACAGAGAAGAAGAAATCAACTTGTTTCAGCCCACATTGCTGATGATGAGTTGAATTTATACCATCATGCTCAGGCTTCTAAAGATTGCAAACCAGAACATTGGCGAATGATGGCATCTTCTTCTAGTTTTGTCTTCATAAAGGCTATGCACTGCGTGGGAGACCGCTTGGCTAAGCTTGAGCACCATAATTACCTTTTCCAAACACCATAGCAGAAACCATCTGCACAAACACTTTGGACCAGTTCACAAGGCCAGAGCCCAAGGAGTCATAATGATGTTTACTTCACCAGTCTCTCTGACTGCTGCTCATTTAGTTTCTTTCCCGCATACATGTACATTTTCTTTGCATTTTAACCCTTATTTTCACACATTGACATGGAAGACAGGATCTAGAATTCCATTAAGATACAAGAACCTGAGGTCATTGGGACATGCCAAATATGCTGTTGAAAAGTCTTCACGACCAAGGCCGGACTGCTCATTGAATATTCTCACTTAACTGGAGATGCTAACATCACAGTATGAAAGGAATAAACACATACACACAAAAAAACCCATTTTAAATAGGGCTACATGTCTCTTTCTATGCCCACATATGGATCTAGGTCTGTTCATCCTCTCATGCCAATAAAACTTGGGATATGGGAAGAAATTCAAATTAAAACTGACTATGAATGACTAACAGAATTGATGCTTTTTTCATTTGGTTTGAAAGCTGGAATGGTTTCATGACCCATGAAATCAGCAGCTCTTCACTTAATCTCTTCTAGCTCACAGAACTTTAATTTGTGAGGGTCTGGTTTGGAGTACTTTTATGTTAATGACTTACAAAGTGGGAGACATCATAAATTTTGGGTGACTTGTGTACCTTCCTCTGCCAAGTTATAAATATTTGCAACACAAATCTATTCAAATATTTTAGAAAATGGCTTTGCGATGATGACACTGATGAGGATAATAAATTCTTGTGTGAATACACAGATTATGACATTCACATATGGGGGTATATTTTCAAAAATATGTTGCCCTTACTTAATAAGACAACATTTTTCAGCTTTTCTATACATTATAAAAGAGGGATGATCTCCATCAGGGATTTTGACAATTCTTTTCATGGATAATTGTCTTTCTGTTCGTCAAATCAAGGGCTGCAATAGTGGAGTGGACGACAACGGGAGCCTACAATATGAATCTTTTTGCATTCAACACACAGACCTTTACCCATTTGCCAACTTCACACTGAAACATGGCTGCTGAGAAAAATGCACATATGTATGAGTGGCTCTGATAAGACATAGAAGATCATGCATTGTTGCGGTGATATTTTTAGACCCATGCTCCTCTGCTGGGCCAAACAGAGGGAGATTTCTGAGTGATTGCCCATCTTGTAAATAATGCAGAGAGTGTTCTCCTGCACACCCGAGAGGGTCCAGATGCAAAATGACTTGGATGACAGGGAACAGCTGACGAGATGCTTTACCACAAGAGTTTTTTCATGTTTCCTTTTTCCTTTTGTGTCGTAGCAGTCTCTCACTGAGGTGATGAGGAGGCGTGTGTCTTCCACAGAATCAGATGAAGAAAGAGCTGCACCCTGAATTACTGTATAGTTCTGACAAAACAAAACATTTATTTAATAAAATAAACTTTAATTGTAAGATATGCAATTGTAAGTCAGCCCTTCTTTATCTGTATTCATTTTTAGCATTCTCTCCTCAGGCATTTTAATTTTCAAAATGTCTCATTCAATGAAAATCCTATCCCAGCCCAAAAACTGAACAGTTTCTGCATGAATATCATTTCAGTTCAGCAGCTATTTAGAAATACATATAAAAATTGTGCTGTTTAAACTAAAAAAATGTCCCAACTTTCCTCGTCTACAGGTTTATGTCTGTGTAGGTTCTCAGTTATCCAGGTTGAGGTAAAGCAAGAAGAGAAAGAAAAAGAATCAACTGGACATGTTTAAGCAAGTCCAGTTAATTCTTTCTTTGCCTGGGTTTCATGATAAAGCACTGAATGTTTCTTGGATTATGTCCCGTAAGGACATACAGATCGACAAAGATGACACCGATTTATAACACATCTGTAATATTAAAAAAAAATATATCACTGATTTCCCATGTGATGGTAAAAAGCTGAAGAAAAGGCAAATTAATGCTTTGAAAATGCATTTATCTAAGCAGATGGTGAACAGACTGGAGATTGGTAACACTGCCGGTAAAATAAAATAAATTTTTTAAAAAAAACCTTCTCTGTATTCATATCCTCATTTGTTTGAATAATGAGAAAATCCTGACTGCAGCCTTTTCCAGGACTTGAAAAGGAAATTGTCTTTTGTGCTTTAAAAAGAGATGCATGCATTCAACATGCTTAATAACTATTGATGTACATGTAACTATGGAGATGCAATCACATAAATGTTTGTGAAACCAGAGTGAAAAAAAAACATCCTCCTATCAAAAATGATTGGCTACTTCACTTCTTTAGAACAGATTTATACTCTCAAAACACAAAAGGATCACTTAATCATTGATTTTAAAGGTACATTGAATTGTGTGCCAGACATATGCTGTAAATCAGCCTTGTGTGAAAAAATAATTTTAGTTGATTGTCATAGTCTATTGCAGATGTGGTTCTCAGTTAGATGCTGTTGGGTATAGACTTCAATCTGTGATGCTGATGAACAAGAGAGTAAATGAATTCAGTTGAGGATGGGAAACATCAGAGTGCCACTCTAAAATAAGCTGCAAGCTGACAGTAGTTAATGAATCTTTAATGTTTCTGCTTTAGTTGTCTTTGCATGAGAAAATTGCTTTACTTACACTCCTTGTGCTACAACTGTAAAAAGAGTGCTTCTGTCTCAAGGAATGTGTGGACGATCAAGAGAGCCATCTTGTTCTCCTCATCCTGACTCCCCTTACCGGGCTGAGACTTTTCCTAATATTCCTTACGGAAACTTTCTGGATAGAGTTGCAGTTTAAGTAGCATCAAGTTAAATAAAACAAAAAGTTAATTATTTCCATGGGAAACCCTATATTAGCATTTACAGAATTTCACAGGTCACAGGCAAGGTAAACAGGATAGTGGAGAAGAGTCTAGTAACACAATCAGGACAACAGATTGCCTGCGTTCAGCATTTTGCGGTTCGGTGGTAAAGCTGAGCGTTCTTTTGATAGTTTTCTAATGGGAGTCAGCCTCAGCTTGAAGGAGAACATGTCACCTAGGGCTGAGGAAAGGATTGAGTTCAGCCATGAGGGGAAGTAAACTGAGAGTCAGTCTCTGAGCTGCCACAAACAATGTGCTCTGACATGGCAGACATGATACTATGCACGACCAGAGTGCCCATTACACCCACCCACAAGGTTGTCAGGAAATTTAGTGTGCAAAAACAAACCATCACATCTTGATTGACCGACAGACAGACTTATCGTATTTCTAAACTATGCATAAAATTACATGCATGATGTTTCAAAGGTTTTCGTTCAAATCACAGAGGCACATTAAATTAAACCATTCTTTCATTTAGCACGGCAGAGTCACATCACACATTAGTCACACATATTGTCCACTCATAATTTCCCAATGCTATATTACCTAATGATTCTCTCATTTTAGAAAGGCTGTTTCCCATCGAGCCTCGGGACTGTGATAGACTAGCATGACACAACACAGTTACAAAGATTTTACCAGATAACAGTGGGCAACTTATATTTACAAGTAACAGTTGCAGGAGTTAAAATATAATTGGATTAACTGGAATCATAAAGTGGCTTCTCACAGCATAGCTTTATAAATAAAGCTACTGAGCTGTGATTAATGTGTTGTGTTGGTTTAAAGATGTTTGTTGTCACTTAATAAAGTGTAAAGATTGATCACATCCAAACAGAGGCAGCAGAACACAATAAACTACATAAATTGGCTTGTTGTGATTACAATTTGCTGCAATTATTGAAAACAGAGAGCTGAATTAAACAAAATGTTTTGCTTAGACTAAAGCCTATTTTTTACTGCCGCTTTCATCGTTCAACAGCACTATTTTTTTAAAATCATACACTGTACTGTATGTTGAAAGTGTAGGCTTTCCAAACAACCAGGGCCAGTGCCTACATTAGGGTGGGCTGGTAGAAATAATAGGATGATCGTTAGCCCAGATGTTCAGTAGGCGACTAACAACAGCCTCCTGCAGGCAGAAGCTCTCATTGCAGGCAATATTCATGACAAATTCTATTCAAATCTAAATTCATTAAAAAAAGAAAACAACTTTGACAGTAAATACAGAAATTAACATTCATGAAATTTTTGTTTGTCTTTTTTAATGTTTATATTTTTATATTTTAAGCATTTGACCAAACAAACAAATCCAATGCAACCACTGCAAGTCACGTTGTGTTAAAGAGCACGATTCACCAGTGTTGACTTTTGTACAGTGGCTGATTATTTACAGACACTCAGATAGAAAAGGGTTAATGTTACGTGAAGACAATTGGCACCAAAAAATAACTCTGTCACATGGTCAAAGACATCCCCACCCAGTCAATGTTGGTGTTCATCTAACAAGATTCAAAATGTACTTGATTTACGACTGTCAATGCAAACAGACATACGGCTCTAGATAGCTCAGTTGGCTGAGATGGTCATGCAACACTGAAGTTGCTGTCTGCATGAGGAGGTGGGATTGAGGGGACTGAAAGAAGGGACAGCTTTTACAATGCTGTGCTAGCTGCAGCCCTAGAGCTGTTAACAGACTTCAAAACGTGAATAAATTACACAGTGTTGCAAGCTGTCTCAAATAAACCAAATGAATGTAGTTTAAACTATTCATTTTCAATAACAGCATGTGTACAAACAAAAGTCTGCTTCAGATCAAGCAATGTATGAGTTAATGAATTTGTAGGCAGGTGGTCAATTGTTCACCCAATCAGAAACCAGGAATGGCACTAGTAAATTCCATAATATTTTTTCCATACCTTGAACAAATAAAAGACAATGTTCTCGTCTTGGCCATGACCAAGCCCTTACTTCCACTGACCAACACCAAACTCAAATTAAAGGTGCTGCATGTAAGACTTTTAGTATAAATCATTAAAAAATAAAAACAATTACAGTACATGAAAAATGTGTCTTGGATTCAGCAGAAACAATACATGAACCATCTGCTGTGGGATAAGTATTTGACATTGAGTTCATACTCTCACACACACACGCACACACCTTCTGCTTTGCTTGTTCATAACAAAATCCTAATATTAGCTAAACAAGCACACGGTGAAACCATCTGACTGACATACCTATATTTACTTTTGATACTTTCCACTTATCATCACAACATGGACTTCTCCTGGTCCATGATCACCACCACACTCAGTCAGTTAACACAGAGAAAACCCTCCACCTAACCATCATATGGTAGGGCATTGTGTTACATAGATATCTACCACAGTAAGTATTCCAACCAGCAAGTCCCTGCCTTTTGTCTCACAATACATCTTTGTTCTTCAAAAAGCGATCGTTTCTTGAAAAGCTCAGGCATCCACAGCTAAGCATTATCCTCATGTTTGCTCCTTTCGTGCTTCATGCATCTGCTGTCCCTGTTTGAACTTGTCAGAGTCAGAGTAGTGATTGGAGATGCTATAAATCAGTCCTTCATCCATCAGCCTTGAGGCAATGTCCTTGTCCAGTGCTGAATGTAGAGGCTACTGGGCCTGAATCTGTTTCTTGCTTTCTTGTTTCTAGTGCCAACTCTGGTGACACAGCCCAAGCAGTTTGTTAACTGGACCATTAAGTGCACAGCTTACAGAGTGACCTAGTTAATAACCTATCAATAGTTAGCTTTTACACTCATAGGATGTCTGCTGTTTGTCCAGTTCTCACATATTGTGCTTTGACATTGTTACGATGACTTAATTAAAACATTTTTGGGATTTACTCTGCATGCTATTGCCTGATTTACTGTTGCTTATGTAACTTTGCCACAGAACTCTACAGCTGGTAATAAAAAGCACAAAAGCATGTCTGCCATCATTAAATCAATACTACTCATTTCAGCAAAGGACAAAAGAATAACATCAGTCGCACTGGTGATGGTCTCGGGTCAGTTCAGGAAAAGACAATTCTAAACATCACTTGGCTTTGTTTTTGACAGCTGGTTGTTTTAAACAGGTAAATGTGGTCTGTTTTAAGTATGATGATTAGTTTAAGTCATAAATAAGTCATAAATTCCTAATTATCATGTGTAACCACAACATGCAGCAAATAGATCAGAAGATTTCAGATGCTAAATGTAAAACACATTACAAGTGGGTGTGCTTAACAAATGAGGTAGATTGTGCGTGTATTAAAAGTGTCCTATGTGAACTATTTGGATTGCAAAGGAATACTGTTTGTTTTTTATATTACATATATATATATTATCGTATTTTATTGTATCAACCATGTGACATTATGCACATTGTTGTCAAACAAATTAAAAGCAAAATATGTTTACAATTAGTAAATGTGTTTTGTTTTGTTTTTTGTGCCAAGTGACCAAGGTGAAAACGGGATAATCCAAGTTATTATCATGAGACACGCGTTAAAGGATTAAATGCACTCAAAGATGCAGCACAGTAAAATACAGAGAACCACTCCACTTCACATCGGATTCCTTTTTATTCCTCCTTTTTATTGTGAGTTCACTGTAAACCTCATTGTGGATTATCCCTTTCTCAAAACAAAAATGCATATCCAAAATCCTAAAAAATCCAAACCAAAAAACATTAATACTGAATAAATAAATAGATGAATAAATGATAGATGGAAAGATCTGATGTACCACAGTTCCAAACAGTGTCTGTAGTTCACCTGCCGTGGTGGCTGTCTCTATGTATACCTGATAGAGAGGGGTAATGAACTAAAACAGAAAATGCCAGAGTAAGTGGTGCATGTTATGTCAAAGGCACACAGTGCATTGTTCTGTTAGCTGGGTGAACTTGATATACTCATGCCCCTATGTGGACACAGTCAGTCAGTCAGTAAGGCTCTTGCGATGGGGGGGTGTCCCGTCCCTGTGCGTAGAGCCAACCAGATGAGTCAGTTTTTTCCAATGCTGGCGGTCTTGTGCCAGCTGCTCTCCATCCTCCACAGCAACTCCCTGTTGTCGGAGGTCGCCCGCAATGACGTCAAGCCATCGGGTGCGGGGCTTGCCTCGAGGTCGTTTCCGGCCTGTGGTCTGAGGGTCAAACTGGAGAATGGCTTTTGTTGGGTGATCAGGGGGAAGGCGGAGGACATGACCAAACCAGCGGGTGTGACGTTGCGCCGCCTGGCAAGAAGCTCTGGGCTGGTACGTGTGGGCTCTAAGCACTTTGTCGGAAACGTGGTGGGGCCAGCTGATGTTTTCGACAGTTCTGAGAGCCCTGCTATCAAAACCATCTATACTGGCAGCCAGGGTCTTATTTAAGGGCCAAGTTTCCGAGCCGTAGAGCAGGATGGAGAGGACGGCAGAGCTGTAAATTCTGTGCTTCGTCTTGCGGGAGATGGTCTGGTGCCGCCAGAGTGGCTTCCAAAGAGACTGCAGAGCTGATGCTGCCAGAGCTATTGTACGGAGAATCTTTGGTTTAAGGTCTCCGTTGTCTGTCACTATGGACCCCAGATACACAAAGCTCTTGACAGGCTCCACAGTGTCATCACCCAGCTGCAGGGGAGGTGGATCTGGTCCGTCACCAACATGCATGAATTTGGTTTTGGTCCAGCTCACTCGAAGACCAAGCTTCTCTGCCTCTCCTCTGTATATGTCCAGGTCGTCTCTCAGTTGGCTGTAGGATGAGCTGAGTAGGATGGTGTCGTCAGCATACTCCAGGTTGGTCAGGTGGTAGTTTCCGAGGGACACCCCAGGGACTCGCTCACAGACCCTGGACATCAGATGGTCAATGACACAGCCAAAAAGGTCAGGAGCGGCCACACAGCCCTGGCGAACGCCACTGGAGATGGGGAACCAGTTGGAGTCTGTACCGTTGATACGGACACAGCTCTCTGCGTTGGTGTAGAGCAGCTTGAGCAGGGCAACGATCTTAGGTGGTGCTCCAAGGGTCTGTAGAATGCTCCAGAGTGAGGCATGGCAGACAGTATCAAAGGCCACCTTCAAATCAGTGAACCCGATGTATAGCTGGCGATCTTTGCGGAATTCATGGGTCTTCTCTATGAGCAGGCAAACGGCAGAGATATGGTCTGCAGTGGAGCGGTTAGGTATGAAGCCAGCCTGCTGGAGACGGCGGCGACTTCTGATGGCTGGGAAAGCACGGGTGAGCAAGATCCATCCTGGTGAAGAGCTTGCCGGGGATGGAGAGAAGTGTAATGCCTCTGTGGTTGCTGCAGACTAGCCTGTCATCCTTATGTTTCCAGAAGGGTAGGATGACTCCTCTGGTCCAGTCACTGGGAAGTCTCTCTGTCTCCCATACATGGTTAAAGGTGTGGGTGAGCCACTCAACAAGACTGTCACCACCAGATTTTAGCATCTCAGCAGTTACTGCACAGATGCCAGGGGCTTTCCTGTTGTTGAGTTTTTTCAGAACAGTTCTGACTTCCTCTGCTGTGATGGGATCTGTACTGCAGGCGTCGCTAGGGACTGTGGTGTTTGCAGCCGCGATGATGGTGGGATCAGTTGGGGTGGAACTGTGCTGCAAAAGGAGGCTGAAGCACTCCTTCCAGAGCGCGAGGCAGTCTGCTTCTGTTGTTATGATGTTACCATCCGAATCTTTAACCAGGGCACAGATATATATATATATATAATATATATATATATATATATATATATATATATATATATATATATATATATATATATATATATATATATATATATATATAACAGAATAAAAGAATAAAACGTCAGTATTTAGCTGTTTGGGCTGTGGGCAAGCTAATAATTGACAGTCTTGAAATCTGAAGAACGAGTAATTAAAATTTTGTCGGAATATAACTATCAAAACCAGAGCTGTCAGAAGTATCTCTGCTGGGTGACTGCTGAGGGGGAAAAAGGCCATTTTGACATTTGTTGACAACCCCAGTAGAGCCTCGTATTTGGACGTGTGGAAAAGAAGGTAGTGGTGTGTTTTTTTGTGTGTGTGTGTTGAGGAGTGGGTGTGCTTTGTGCTGTCAAAGCTCTGGAAGCCTGGGAGGAAAAAGGCATATAACCACTGCCAGGAGATAATGTCAATCAGTCTTTGTATTTAGGAGCGGGCGTTTCAGCAAAATATATGAAAATGTCTCATAAAAGCACTGCAGTGCAGGGAGGAATATTGTCCATGAGTTGTCCATTATGTGTCCTTTCCATGGTATGTTGGAACAATAAACCGGTCGCTGCTGTGCACACCAAAAAGAAACCATCCATTAAGGCGCTTCTGAATGTTTTCTACACCAGACGAAGCTTTTAATGCTTTCATCGTGACTTTCATCCAAATCAAAGATGCAGATGAAGAACAGGAGATAATACTACAGTACCCATGATGACCACTCCCATGCTAAACAGACATGAGAACTATAGTATTACTGTGATGAAAACACTGTGAGTTATAGTCTGCAGTTTTTCAACAATCCATGCTTCTATTGCCAGGCTACATATCAATGTTTAGGCTGATGTCTTAAAAAATGTATGCACTAATCTCGATTGCTGTAGATTATACATGAATAAACACAAGACCCCAAGTAACAGGCACCTAATGCTTCTTTTTTTTTTCCACACAGCTTTGACATTAATGTTTGTGATGCAGTGATCAATCTAAGAAAAAGACATTCCTGCGCCATCCACAACTAATAATGACTCATCATCGAAACAAAGTAATATAAGAACAACATACAGGGTAAAAGCATTCATTACTTTAAAAGACTATGAACTGTTTCAGGACATTTTCTCTCAACTCACCAATGTTCACGGCAAAATTGTTTATAGGTTTTTTCTCACTCCTCAAACTCACTACCGTGCAGATTCCTCAGGCGTAAAACCAAGTGCTTGCATTAAAGCAGCAATTTTACACAACTCGTCTCAACAGTTGGAAGATCATAGTTTTCAGTCAGCTTAATTTTACTCTCCATTGCATACATTACATTTCCACACTACTGACAAGACTGCCAGTCTGCTCAACCAGCATCTCATGTTGCTGTGAAGGGGTAGTGGTGAGAAGATATCAGCATACGTCTACAATTACATGAGACATTTCAAACCCCAGTACTTGTCTTGGATGGATTTAAACTCATTGAATTTTAACTCCTTCACAACAAATATGGTAATAAAAGTGACAAATAGATCGGAAGGACACTTCACACTGCGAAAAAAATCTGAGACAAACACTGGGACTTTTTTATTAAATTAAAATGACTGCCAAAAGAATTGGGAGTCCTAAAGTTTGAGACCAGCTTTGTTCTCTAATTTTAGGGTGAGGTGAAGTTTCTATAGTATGAGCTCTGCTTACTCTTTATATATTGATTTAAAAAAAAACCCAATAAATAAATCTGTGAGTAAGTGATACAAGGTATTACAGGCAGGTACAGGCAGTTACTAATCACTGGATGAAACTGCCGATAAAGAAATATTATTTAGTTTTCATCTATGATTAAGATCAAGAAAAGGCTTTTCAATAATTGTCACTTCTTGGACATAATCTAAACAGAACAGCATCAAGTCAGGAACTCTGGAGCTCAGATTTCATAAACACAACAATTAACTGTTAGCACTGGTTTGACAATGACATAAATCTGTTTCACATGAAAAAGATGGAGTAAATATGGTATTTGGTACACATCCATCCATCCCATCCATTCCTTCATCTTCTTGTAGATGAGACGATCGTGATTGTCTCATGTACCCTGCTTATCCGCCTTGTGGATCACGGGTCCGCTGGAGCCTACTGAAGCTGGCTAAGGAGAAGAGGCGAGGTAAACTATGTGTGAAATGCCTGCTTTATTGCAGACACACAACCTAATGCTGGACTAAATGATATGTAGTTGACATGCAGCAATCTAATTATTAATTTATTTTGCATTTCTATATATGGAGATTCTGCTTTGTCAGCAGTGAAAACTACATGAACAGATGCAAGTAGAATACACTATGCAATGTATCGTTTGCACATACATTCCATTCATTATAGATGATCTTTGCGTATGTGGGCGAACAACATATTATCTCGTGGCACACAAGGGTGCTGAATAAACTCAGCAGTATATCAGGTGCTGCCTCAAATGCCTTTCATGTATTTAACCACAAAGGTCGCTCACACAGAGAGGATTCCCATCACCTAAATTAAACAGAAAACGAGTTTTGAGAATGTAATTGAGCTGCCATGTACGCTTATCATCACTGTCAAAACACAACCAGGTGCCCTGAGAACCTAAGAAATGCCCATTTCTATCCTTCTTTATGAAAACTAATCGTTTCACAGCCAAAGCAAATGACATGCCACATTTGTTTATGGACTTGCATTGAATTGTTGGTAAAGAAACCATGTATGAGGAGGAGGGTCGAGGCTACTGACCCATGCTAGTCACGCACTCCATTTGCATTCATTAGTTCAATCAAGAAGCCTTCCTAACTCACTCCATCATAAATGATAAATAACTAATAGCCACTGAGATCGTTGACATAGAATAGATATATTTTACTCATAAGAATTATTCATGGGATTCTCGTGCTGAAAAACAACATCTGATTGGTTCTTGAGGACTGTCTGGTATAAAGATTATGCAAATGTTGATCACCCATAATTGAGCATAATTGCATTGCATATGTTTGTGAAGCTCTTAACTGCCATTACTCTCTCAAAATGTATTCTAGGCACAAGTGAGGTGACTCATTCAGAGACACCTGGTTGAGGTAAAAGATAGAGTAGCTGAAAAAATGAAGAGGATGCCATGTCCAAGCTTCTCTTGAGAGCAGCAACCAGGAAATAAAATCTTACTGTTTTATGTCTGGTATTGTCTGTCAGGAAAAAAAGAGAGATCCTGCATGTTTCAAAAGAGTCTGATTGGAAATCTTTGTTCAGCTACCGTGAAGATCGAAATGGGCATAGCAGTGTGATAGCATCTCAAATACTATAATACTACTCATAATCAATGAAGCATCAGCATCTGTTCACCACAGAAGGACAAGTTGTTCTTATCAATGAACAATTTTACATGCAGGATTCAGCAATCACAATAAATGTGATTTGGATAATTAATGTTGGATGGAGAGGAAGCGGCTGCAGATATTAGTGCTGACATTTATAGAAAACTTTTGAACAATGGATGCAAGAGACTGGTTAAACAGGAAAGCCTTCTAGAAAATTGGAATCAACGGACACAGATGTCACAGCTGTTTGAAAAACGTGGCTGGTTCTACCATAATGTCGTTGTTCATGTTCACAGGTGAACATGAACAAACTGGCATGAAATTTGTGCCTAATTTAAAAAAAAAAAAAAAAAATTGTGGAAAATGATGCACACCCTGCCTAAGCATATGCAAAATTGTTGAGATGAGAACAGTCCATTACATACAGGTGGATGGACAAATATGTCCCCTTTGGTGCAAGCATAAATGAAATAATAAACACTCACACGACCATCCAGTCAGTTGCTTGAATCAATAGCTTTAAAACAGAACTGAATAATGATACCGAGTCTGAGCTGTAGAATCCCCACAGCAAAGAGGAGCACTGCCGGAGGTGCAAAAATGCTGAATAAAAACTCTTGAGTACCAATCAATCTCTGCGCTTCCAAATCAGACATGGGTGATTATCTCTGCTACACTAAACGCTTGTGCATGAGCAAAGAATGAGATAAGAGTTAACAAGGTCATGAATTTACACTCAACAAAGTTACATACTGCATGAGCCAGATTCAAAAGCAAAACAGATAACATACAAAAAAATAAATAACGGCATTATCAGATTGTCTGCACAATGGAACATTTCTCCCATTAAAAATGCTAATGCATCATTCTTTGAAGCATTCTTATTTGCATAACAAACATGGCTCCCACACTCTCACAAAAAAGTGACGATGCGAGAGTAACCGAGGTGTATGTTCTTCATCCATCAGAAACATTCAGCAGTCAAGACGTTGTTTACCAAGAACTGCAAAGCAAGATACCTGCAACAAAAAATACTTTGCTATAGTCAGACTTCACCTTTGTGTTCAGTGTGTCCTACAGCTACTAGTTCTGATAAAGACCACGCAGAGTCCCAGTGGAATATGTTTCAATGGTTCTAAAGAGAGGAGTAATCCCAACAGTAAAGCATACATATTCAAAAAAGTACTTGTTCTTTCTGCTTTGTTGAGCAGTGAGCCATCCCAAAAAGATATCTAAACCTCACAGAATCACCAGGAGATCACAAAATAATCACTGTTTTACAATATGTTTAACTCGCTGTGAACAAGGGAGTCTTCAGTATAATAGAGATGCAGCAAGGTAGGATGACGAGGAATTGGTCCCTAGACAAAATGAATTCAAACTGCTGCCTAACTAGGCTATCTAAAAGCCTGAGGGGATTTATGATTTTATCATTAGGGCATGCTGGATCCACTTCATATATATAGCTTGTCTGCACTGGTTTTGATGTTTCAGTGCTTTTGCACAGAGAGGTATAAGATATAAAATTGCTGGCTTGATGCCAAGGGATCATTGTATGTAAAATGCCGTTGTTAAACACAAATTCATGCCGCGTCAGGACAGGGATAATCAAAAGAAGAAAAAAGCTTTTGTAAAACTGCAAACTGACAAGATTTGCAGGTAGATATGTTTCACTAACTTTTGATAACAAGTTTAAATGTTTGATATGAGATGTCAAATAAATATATAATGAGTGGAATTTTTTTTAAAAAAGGCTATAAATCACGCAAATGTTGTACGCGATGCCTCATTATCAAATAGTGGAACATGATGTAGAATGAAATTTACAGCCCACTGTCTGCTCAATTAAATAATGGATATGAAAAATTTTATAAATAGTGTGATTTCTTTCCAACACTGTGTGAATATGTGTGTGTATTAATGTTAGGGCACAAAACACATCACGCAGTGTCTCATGTGCCAAAATTGATAAGAGACATTTGAACACAAGCCTGCATTTTAATCATTCTTTCTTTCAACACTATTTTCTTTGTACCAGTCAACCTGTAAAATATTTATGATGGTCCAGCCGCTTTTTCTACAAGAAAAAAATATTTACAGTTATCACATCCACATGACAGAGTATTGCTCACTTTCAGAGAATCAAGCCATAAAGCAGAAAAATGATCTATCTGAAAAGGCTCACATTCTCTTTCAATCAAAGATGAAGACATAACATTTCCAAGGCAGTGCAAAGAGGTCAACCCTGAACACCTGTTTCAGACAAGCATGCAGCAACTGATAGCTCAATCCAATTCACCGGTCCTGTCTGCAAAAAACATTCACAGTATTGCAGCAAATAGTGATTAGTGGGGATGCTTTTACTGAAGTCAAAATTAATTAAATGCTAAATGAATCTTTTTCTAATACTGCCTACATACTAATAATCCATTGACCCCTCAATGATCCAGTTAGATCAGATGACAGGCAGGAGCGCTCAAGCCCTTTTTTTTTTTTATTATTATTTAAGGTTTTTTTTATGTATCTCAGTAAAATAAAGCAAAATGGGACTTTACAAAATATACCTCCTGATCTAATCTCCTGAAACAAGCAACTACATCCAAAGCCTGTCAATTACCTGTTATGGGAGCAAGATTTGGGTTTCAAAAGTGTGTCTACTGCTGTTTCTATGCACTTACGTTGGCACGACAAGGAAGAGTCTGTATTTTTTGGCACACAATAATCAAAAGATAATTTAATAAATTGTAATCGACACAGTTTTTTTTTTTTTTTTCACAGACTTTGAAAGCAGTTTGTGTTTTGATCAGTCTGTTAACTGTTTCAAAGTTATTGTGTTTGACTGATATACTAAATAACTGCAAGGAACTTTTAGTGGATCAAATATTTCTTTATTCCTTAATCTAGTGAGAAGCGCTGCCTTTGAAAACATGTTGGCTGTTTTTTGAGATTGCCTGTTTTTATAAATAGGGTGAGTTTCATATAGTTGCCAGAACTACTCTTTTAATATAATTAAGTGGCAGAACTTGGAGAATATTTTCTGTTCTATTAGTGGAACAGAACATACTGGGGCAGACTATTCTTCATACAGAAAATCCTGTCATTACTCGTGGAGTACATTGGATAAAGCATAGCGCAAAATATGAGAAGTGATCAGAAATGTTCCATAGCTGAAATGTTGGTATTCCACAGCAAAAATAATGGAAGCAGAGGCCCAATTAATTAGTCACTTGTTTACTATTCTCAAGGCTATCCATGTTCATTAGTCTGCTGAAGCTGCGCTCTATGGGGCTGGAGACACCCACAGGAGAGCAGATCCATCTCCACGCTGCGGGTGACATCCAGAGATTTACGAGCCAGCGCATGCCACACACCACATTTCCTATCCCCAGAAGACAATAAACGCTTCATTATCATTTTAAATTGCTCCTTTTGTTTCGGGTAAGAAACAACAGCAGCAGCAGCAGTAAAATGAGAAAAGTAAATTGTTGTTCTATAATGCCCTTAACAACACTGTTCAATCACAAGCTTTCGAATCAGTTCAAAAACATAACAAAACAAAACAAAGCAACACAAAAAAACAATGGAGTGAACGTATATTTGTGCAGAATTCTTAATGAAGCACTGAGTCCACGAGAAAAACAGAATGACACAGTAAGCCAAAGCAACTCAATAGTAAAGGGATTTGGCTGGCACTATAATGAATCCAAATATTTTTTTAAATGGTCTCTTTAACACTGACGGGTGGGGCAACATCAAGATTTCTGCTTTATGAATAAACACTAAAATGTTTGGATAAAAATTACACAACAACATCCCTATAACAACTAAATACATCAGTCTCAAGAAGAGAGTAATATTCTAGATGTGGTGATCCAAAATTTCTAAATTTATATCGTCCATGGAAAATTTAGTTCAGTGAGATAAATAATAATAATGTTAACAGACTTGGACCAAGATCAGACTGAAGCTGGGAACTGCTGATTCTGTTTGGCATCTGTTGAATGTATCTTCTACAGCTACAGTCAAAAGTCATGATGATTAGACCCCAAAGAAACCCCCCCCCCATGACTGAAATCTGTGTTTTACTGGGATTGCAAACAACAGTGAAACCAACATGATTCTAGATTGCAGGGGAAGATCTCCATGGTCCAGGAGTCACATTATGAGATGGGTTATGTCACAGCTGTCTACGTATTATTAGTAGTAATAAATAATTACTATTAATAATACTACTTATTACTATTGGTAATTGCTAATTATAGTACAGTGCTAAAATACTGTACTATAATGGTATTATAGTACAGTATTTTAGTAGAAATAGAAGTCGTAGTAGTAAGAATAATGATAGCGCCACTGGTTGTGGCAGTATTACCACTAGTAGCAGAGAAATAATTACAGATGGCACTAGTAATATCAGCAGTTGTACTATTAGCAGTATTAGCACTAGCAGTAACAGTAATACTACCAGTAGAAGTGAGTAGTACTAGTATCAGGAGCAGTGTTACCACAAGTAGCAGCAGTAATACTACTATTAGTAGTAAGAGTAGTCGTGGCATTAAATACAAAGCAAATAAAACGATGTGAATAATGTGACTAAAACTGCAGAGAACATCAACTCTTTAGAACCTTAACAAGTACCTAGAGAGTTGTGTAATGAATAAAGAGTGCAATGAATCGTACAGCGCTTGAATAGATGTTCCCTTTCTTGGGAACAGAGGAGAAAATGCTCCTTTCTTGTCAGCGGGCCAGCTCCATTGATGATTATTTTTCACAGCCCATTTCACTACTTAGTTATCTGAACAGGACAAAGGATCGGCAGAAGGTGTGAATTATCAAAGAGAGTAAAGAGGCGCAATGAGACAGGGATAGCCAAAACTACAACCTCACTCTTAAATAAGCCTTCCTGTTTGTCTTGCAGGACAGAACATTTTAATCTGACCAAATCGAGTTCTGTGTGAGCTAAAGTCTGTGTGTGAATAATGAATAATTCACGTTGGAGGTGACTGGGATCAGTTCCTAATATGCCAGGAGAGATTAGCCACTGGTGGCCCCTGACAGATGGAGGTCTTACAGCTCAATGCAACACAGACCCAAGAGAAAATCAGGTGTCATCTCTGAAACTGAAGTTACTCAATAAAATGGTGAAATGGTGGGTGAACTCTATGATTCTATTCAATTCAGTTCTATTTGTACAGCATCAAATCTCAACAACTTATGTCAAGCCACTTTCCAAAAACAGCATATGCTCTTCATGCGCTTTATTGATAAATTGAAATTCACCATGAGCAAGCATTTGGAAAGAGCAATGAAAAAAAACCTGCTTTCAACAGGTAGAAACTTTGAGGAATTCCAAGGCTTAAGGACAGCGGCCTTCTGCTTTGACCAGTTGGAGGAGATGGGTGAGAGAGCAAGAACTCAGCTGCAAAACCATGAAGTCTCTAAGATAAACTAAGACAGTTAAGTCCTGAACAGTAATGACTTGTTTCAAATAAGTACAACACTTAGTCTTAATTATTGTCCTGAAAACACTTCATACCTGTAGCATTTCCAGATTTAAAAAAAAAAAAAAAAAGCTTTATTTGTGTGTCTACTAGACTGGGATGTGCCCCTCAAAACAATATCACAAAGAACAAAAAACTTGTGGCATCTCTCAATCTTGATTCTTGCCTGGTGATTGACAGTGAATTCAATTAAATGGTAACAATCAAATAAGACTGACTGTAACCTCCACATTAATTGTTTCAGGATAAGAAGTCCTTAATGATCAATGGCCAGTGTGAAGGGCTGCCAGCTTTAAACCAAGAAACTGAATGTGCTAAAAGGTAGAAAAAGAAAAACATCTCCTGGAGAAACACTCGAGGGAGAGAAGATTCTGCTTTACACTGCCCTCTTATCAATACAAATGGCACAAATCTCCAGAGTGTGCAAGATGCATTAAAGGGCAACAATGCCTGTTAGCATATTTCTGAGCCTGATCCTTTAATTGTAGTTTAGTATATAGTATCACACAAAAACAGCCAGCGCTCATTGCAGAACCAAGTTTAGCTAAATTGATAGCCAGATGCCTGGAAACCAGCTTATTATCTTTGAAGGTTAGCTGCAGTGTGATTGAGGCAAAACAAAAGGCATTTTTCCATGTAGACTGACACAAATGCACATAGAAAAGTATGTGTAGAGTTGAAAGGTTTCGAATTTTATTCAATATATTGCAATAAAAGCGCAAAGACTGAATACATATTAAATCCTTTGTTCTAAGCAGTGACCTGTTATTTAGTTATCCAGAGTAAAACATACAGTTTTTCATCGACGGCAGAATAGTTTCCTTCGGCTGGGGTAAATTCTTGTCATACGTGCAGCCTCACCTGTCCAGAACAGTTGCAAGAAATGATCTGCAATACTTAGTCTCTGAATACATGGTAGGAAACAAGAGGGAAAAAATGGCAGTTGGCAAAATCATGTGATTAAAATTAAGAAGTTTGCTAATTTGCTGTATAACTTATACTGATAACACATGCTTGGACATGTAAGATGGGAAGAGTAAACAGAGAGAAGGCATGAGAAAAATGTTCACCTTACACAGAGATACACAGAGAGGAAGACGAATGATTATTTACTGCAGATCATCTTTAAGAGGACAGTAAACTACACCCATAAGTTTAGTGAGGTTTACAGTAACAGACAATAGATGAACGAGACCAGCTATTGTATCCAAATTCCTCTTAGCAATAGCACGTGTGAAGGATGCACAAATTATGTGCTTATTACAAAGACGCTAATAGGTGGTACAAAGAAAACCAGCAACTTCAATTAGTTTCGTATGTCACCAGTAGGACTTTAAGACTCCTGGTTTGTGTCACTGAGGCTGTTATTTGCATTTTGCCTCCCCTGACGTACAAGTACATCCAAAACTTATTAACTCTCAGGCATGGTTTCAAGATAGTGCATGAAACAAACAAAAATGGCACTAAATTTAAATTAATTAAGTTAAAATGTTTAAAAAAAAAAAAAAAGAATAAACTAAAAAAATTGTTCCTGGGTTGGTTAGGGTAAGACATGAAGAAAAAAAAGGTCTTTACAGCACTGAATAAGATTGAGTTAGACTTGACTAATTAGGGGGACCACAAGGGCAGAAGACCTCAGTTGCACTGTGAAATTCATTAAGCCTTCTGCTATCTAAACATGGAATTAATCCCAGCCATATTATAATACTAATAGAAATCCTTTAAAGAGTTTTATCTTCAATGAAAGATATGCATGAGAAAAAAGAAGGAAAAACAGCATTCATCACAAGGGATGTGGAATCCTCACTCTGAACCTGCTGTTAAACTGTAAATGACCTCAGGATGATGACAGTGGGTAAATTGAGAACAGTATGGATGCTGTGTTTACCTCCCAGGCCATTTTGCCGTGTCAAGCCTTGAGCTGCCCATGGAGGCCTGACTGACAAAGACCCTGCAGGGTGGAGGAGGTAGTGTGGGGGGTGGAACAGGGTGAGAGATGGATGTCCTATCCATCATGGCGGCCCTTGGTGGTGGGCTAAGGAGTCGACATGTGGTGGTGAGGGAGAGGTGGTCAGTGAAGAGTCAGCAGTCTTCAACTGGTCCAGATCCATCATCCAGACAAGAACAGCACAGAATATGTCTGCAGTGACAGCCGACAGAATGACTTCCTCCACTCTGGCCAAAGATCAACATGCTGACCAGGAGAAAAAGGCTGTGAATGGGCTGGTCATGTGGAGGATTTGGGGAATCGAGACTATTAAAAAGAAGGAGGTGGTGCAGACCCACATGCTGCCATGCAGTAAGGATAACTTGGGAAGCGTAGGTTACAGGCTGTTTTTATGGTATGGAAAGAAGGATCTACAAAAAACAACGAAGCTATTAAACAGATTACAAAACATGTATCAAAAATAAAATATTTAAACTTCATACTTTTATTACATGATTGAGAGAACATAGTTCAGGTGTTGTCACTTCCGTTTAGGTAACAGCTTTCATTCATTTACTGTCTATATAGGCATCTAACACAAAATTACACAAATGTTACACACAAAATAGGATCTTGAAGTATGATTTCCCTCTATAATGCAGACAATTCAGATGCGAGTGTGATGGAGCATGAGTAAGACGTACCATGTACAAGCTGTGATAAAAAAATAGATACAGAAAGGAAGGAGGGGGAAGTAGAGGTCACATGTGGCAGAAAGCTCACATGCATACGAGTTCACAGTGGGTACCAATCTCCTGCAGACCTGAAGAATTAGAACCACGCAGAAAAATCAGCAGGGGCACAAACTGTGGTACGGTTGTTTAATATATCACCTCTCTACCACTTTACAAGGGAGAGAAAGTGTTTGTTCTTGCCAGTTCAAGTGACAGCTCAAGTGATAGTGTCGATTAGTAAAAAAAAAAATATTTCTCTTGACAAAAACACATCACAGGTGAAGTCATAAACTCTGAAGACACCAGCCATCATCTCTCAATCTTTATATCTTTACTTGTCAGGAGTAATGCCTTGTCATCAGATATTTTCAGAGTAATCTGCAAGTGTCTGATCTCCGCGCACTGATGTAGCTGGTGACCCTGCAACACTCAGACAGAGCACTATGTCTTATTAACTGCACTTAGTACACCTTTTTGGCACTGGAGGTGGATTTGTCCCTGCATCATGCAGGGAATGCTAAAACCACCAAATTCAAAGGTCAAGTCACAGAGAGAACCTGTTAGGACATGAGCTAGTTAAACTCTGACTCCCTGCCCTTCAGCCGTGACCTCCACTGGCAGGAAGCTTCTGATACGGCTAGTTTAAGAGCACTCCACACATTGTTAAGGAAGGGAGCACAACTGGGGATAGGAGCAGCTGTATGAGGAAAACACATCTACAGTCTTGTCATTATCTGTCATGTATTCAACTAAAACTAAACATTTACAGTGTTTAACTCTATAATTCCACCAACAGAGATGCAAAAAATCTGTAGCAACGATTTGTGCTTTGCAAAAAATTCCGTCTATGTGCACTGGTGTCAGCTCATTAGATGCAGTGAAGGGCTTGCACAGACAGGTAGTTTATATACAGTCCTCTCATGAAAGGAACAGAAACCACAGAGAATACAATCCTAATTGCATCACTCCAACATTACAAGAAGCAGACATAGAAAACAAGTCCTACAACTGATGAGAGCAGAGAGAAAAATTAAGTGAAATTATAGAGTTAAATCCATGACACAACAGGATATAGCTTTCATCAACAGGGTCTATCTCATACTTTGTCATTGTGGAGTGATTACACAAGATGAGCTTTTGTCATTTAGTACAACAGAAAGGCTTGAGACAATCACTGGAACACTGTTTGTGTCTTTTCAGACAGAGATCCAGGTCATCAGACAACCCCCAACACCTATATTAATACTGACAACCATAGCTCAATAGCAGGTTAAAAAAATCCAGCGTAAATAACCCATGTTGTTCGACACACAAATGTGGTAGTATAACAGGAGGACAGCAAGGCTTTGAAATGTGGAGCTAAAACATTTCACATATGCTGCACTGTTTAATATTCAAATAAACAGTGTACATACATGAATGCAGTTCATGTATGTACATGAACTGCATTCTAAATCAACATATTCATGCTTAGGTAGCATTTAGCATTAGGTGATGAAGGTGTTACACCTTTGAAAAGTGAAAGCTTCCATTGACTGGAATGAGTAACGGGAATTCAGATTCATGCATGAACTCTCAATGTTGCCTGATCTGGAAAGGAGCAGTGGCACTGCTTCACTCTTTGTTCCACCGCTGAACAAAAGATAGTTGCTTTGAATAAGTGAGATGAGTCACAGCAATGATTATTAAGTAAGTGATAATTACAGGTGAGACTGTATTAGTCATTTCTCACAGTACAATCTCAGAACAGAAGGCTTCTGCTGCCTGTCAACATGTCATGTAACAGAGACAAGCAGCTGTCTTCTATGTGGTGCATATGTTACATTTTCATTGCATGGGTTTTCTTTAATAATATAAAGTCTGAAAAAAAAAACCATTTAATATGATTTAGAAATAAGTTTACAAGAAAAATGTTTCAAGTCAAGGTTTGAAAAAATGAAAAAAAATGCAATGAAAATTTTAATAATTAATTTACCTAGAAGCCCCACAAAAATTAAAATGGTTTCATAAATCTACCCTATGTTGCAAAACAGATGACATTGTGGTAAATGTTTCAGTAAAGCCTGTTTGGTGTTTGGGGCAAAGCCTGACAACAAATCATCCAATCATTGTCCAGTTGTTCCAAATTGGCAGCTGATACTGAATGTATATTAATTTCTTGGTTAGTAACTTTCAAGATAAAGAAAAACACATTTTAGTCTTAGTTTGTGGCACAAATTTGGAATATTCTCATTGTTTTCTTATACAAGACATGTAGCCTTTTTGCTGTTTATTTTGTGACTTGCACAGAGAAAAGAACCTCAGGCTGAATCTGGAAATAAATGGCTTCCTCTAATTGAGCAGCAATCGTGATGTGCCGTTTGTTTCTGCTGAAGAAACATCATTTGCTGATAAACATTTTTTCTAATCACAGCTGCTGCAGGCACTGTGTCTCTGTTTAGTGCCAAGGTGACCTGAACAAAACATCAAATAATGTGACTTGAAATAGGGACAATGCCAGGAGCAAAATGGTCCGTCACGCTTCCTCAGTGAGGAAATTTTGTAAATGAATCTGGCATCACAACTATTGAAAAGGTGGGAGACAATCAGTAGTTCTCCTGCAATGCATTAGTGTCATTGCTAACTAGTAACTAGTCTGTGAGCAGAGTAAGCAGTTGAAAACTGTTTCCCATTGTGCATATAAGCTACACACATTTCATAAAACTTGTCTTGAGAACTTAATTGATGCCAGCAGGAGACACAATAAACACTTTATAGAACCAATGAGGTTCATCAAGGGACATTTGCTGGAGCTTAATTTTATTGCAAACTAAAATCAAATTAGTCATAAAAAGATACCAATGTTATTTTAGTCTCTCTCTTCTTACTTTCACTTCTGCACTTTTGTTAATGATGTTAAGAGTTTTAAAGTGTCCCCATAGTCAATATAAAATTTGTACACAGAAAGCTGTCTCCACAGCCTGCAAGATTTTGAAGTTTGTATCTATATGAATTAGGGTGAGGTACTCTTGGTAACTGTGCATCTAACATAAAAATGCTAAGAGTATTCATATAAAACTATAATAAATAATCCAGTCCAGGTTTATTGGGTTGCATGGTTGTCTTTTCACCATCAGGAAGTGTAGTTGTTCTTTCTGTTCTGGCTTCTGTTATTTCCCCTTCACGTAAATATATCTAAAGCATTAAACTTGTGGAAAATTATCAGTTTGCCAGTTAATGTACAATAGATGTTATGGTGTCAGTTAATAAAGACTTGAGGGATGCTGCAAAAAGTATTGTGATCTTGTTGACATCATAAAATTCATTCAAACATTCAAAAAATTTCAATTATCAAAAGAATTGAAGATGGAAATGCAAATCCTTGTCATGCATCATTGACATTTACTTCAGCTGCTGGTCATCATCATATGGACAGAATTTGTCTACATTAGCCAGACGAGATGGATTCTCATTTTCAATGAGTATTCAAACAGCAACACACAATCTCATTTTATTTATCAACATTATCTCCATGAAAAATGTGATCATTATTTTTTGTGCAGTTTCAGTGAATCTGTGACCCTTTGGGTTTTGCTTGCACTGGGAAGTTTGTAACACTGGCAGACATCAGGGAAGAACACACACTGAAGATAACAAGTCACAGCTTCAGATAGGTTTTGGTATCTTAGCAAAAGTACCCAATAATTCCAACTAGAACCGTTGTTATTCTGCTACCATCCATCCTAGCATATTTGTGCAAAAAGAGATTTGGAATCCTACATCAGACCAAAACAAGTGAAGTGTGTGTGTGTGTGTGTGTGTGTGTGTGTGTGTGTGTGTGTGTGTGTGTGTGTGTGTGTGTGTATGTGTGTGTGTGTGTGTGTGTGTGTGTGTGTGTGTGTGTGTGTGTGTGTGTACTGTATTCCATCGGAATAATTCAGTGCATGTTTTTTAATGTAGTATAGCATGTTTTGTTTAAACATTTTTTTGAATACAAGAAAAAAACAGCATTTCAACAGTATAGAGCAAATACAGTACCTTGCGATACCAGTTTAATTCCTTTTGTGACTGAGCTCATTAGTCAAAGAACTCAAATCTCCAATAAATTTTCCCAATTTAGAATGAATAAAATAATTTTAATCCATTCAAGTCTTGTAAAAAAAAAAAAAAAACCTCTAAATTATGGGTGGTTTGGGGCCAATAGACACGCATACTCTTCCTATGCATAATTAATTACATACAATTTATGTAAACGATGATAAAGTATGAAAAGAAACACAGCGGTCACAAGCACACACAAACTACGTCTTTACTCCGTGGACAACACCTAGGAAAGATGCGGTCGCAGCTAATTTCATATTCATCCGCCAACTAGCGGTGGTGTCCAGTAACTTGGATTTTCACTCATCCAAGTTACTGGACTGAGCTTATTGAGTTACTCGCATGTCAGGTACTACTGTACAAACATACGAGTAGTTTGTTACCTGGCCAAAGACTAAACTGTTTGTAATTCCTGAGACCAAGAGTCTAAGATGTCCTCATGCTTTGTAAATATGTGTGATTTTTAGTTTAGGTTGATTTTCCACTGGTATAAAGTTATTTCATCTTTACCAAAATATACTCCTTAATCCTACTCTAGGAATCCTTTTATATGAATGATAGAATGTAGACAGAGAACACCTTTCATGCATTCTGCTGCTCACTGCACCTCCAATGAAAAGATGTTACAATGTTACAATGCATAAATTACCAGCCAACAGGTTTCTTAAGTGTGAGTGTAAGGGGGTTGTGGATAAGATGGGAAAAATGAGGGTTGGGGAAATAACAGGAGAACCAGGAGAAAACTGAAAGTTTGTTAAAAGCAATTGTCAGATTGGTCTGTTTAGAGGTGAACTGGCAACAACGTCCTCAGGCACTGAGCATTCATGGTTTTGGTACAAACCAAATGAGAAATGTCATTAAATGGGTCTCATCATCAAGTAATGTCATTCTCTGTCCTACACGATCAATTTACAAGCATGGCATGTACACACACGCAATCACAGACAGCCAGACTTAACTGCCTCCAACAGGATGCACTCTGACAGACAGTAATAAAAGTGTCTCATTCACAATTCCAATGAAAAGCTCATCAATCTACTTGCATCCAAAAAGTCCTCACGCACTCCCTACTCTGGGGAAAAAAGGTGAAAGGAGGGAGCCTTGGTTCAAATTTGAGCTAAATTTAATCATATGCTGTCAAAAATAGACAGACCGCCAGGATGAAGAAGGAGCTCCAAAGAACAACTTCAGCTCACTAAATGTCATGGATGCAGACACTGGAATGAAGTGGTTTATGTGATAGCACATCAAGGGAGGAGGCTGGGCGAGGAGATGAGAAGTGGAATGAGCATATGAATCATACATTTCTCCATATCACATTTATGTACCGTGATAAAATGCTGAAGATTTTAAAAACGTAAAACGGTCCAGCCAAAAGAAACACGGACAAAGAAACCAAATGCAATTTTGACAAATATTAATAAATACACCATATAACAAGTTTAGTAGCAATAAGTGTATGTAAGGGTGTGTTATTTCTTTATTTTTGGACTACTTCCACTCCACTGGCTGCCTATGTGCTGCTAGTATAATTTTGTTTTTTTAATGCAAACTGACAGCAGCTCTGTTTGGCTGACTTCTTCACATTTCACAGCAGTGGGTGTGCATTGCAGAGGAGGTCATATTAACCAGATATAGAAATTCTGTTGACTGACGCAAACAATATTGACTACAAAGAATAAGGAGCATAAATAGATGCAGAGATTTCAGGATTTCAAAAGTTGTTTTAAAGATTGAAAAGTAAACTGGAATATGAACGAAACTTTAACCAGTTAGGTAATAGTTTAACTAGTGGGAAGTTGGTCTTTTTTTTTTCTTCATTATAGTCATAGAACTAGTGTCCACTTTGATGAATAACAGGTGATAATCCTCTGAATCTATTTCAAATAGTTGATGTGCATCAGTTGGTAAATTAGATTTGGTTGTGCTTTAATGTAGGCAAGCACTGTGGTGCAGTGGGTAGTTCTCTGTCCCCATAGCAAGAAGGTTCCAGGTTTGAGTCCTTTCTGTTCAGAGTTTGTATGTTCTGCCCTGTCTACGTGGGTTCTCTGGCTTCTTCCAACCTTCAAAAATATGCAATTTAGGTGAATTGACTACTCCGAATTGTGAGTGCGTGTGAGAGTTTTTGTCCTGTTTGTCCTCGCGATGCGCGAGCGACAATTATGTCTGTCTCGTCTATGGCAAAATGGATGGATGGATGATATTTTAATGTTTAGTCTATTGTAACACAACATTACTATCTGGCCATAAATACCATAAATAATGCTGAATTAGTTTTACTGATACCATGATAAAGGTGTCAGATGAAGCATTACAGTTGAAATCATAGATAATGCTAATGTTGTGAAAGACTCCTTACATTTAGGGCTATGTTTTTGTCCTGTTTACAGACTGATACTGCGTTCTAAACAACATAATGATGTGTTGTTAAAATATTTCTGAACAAGTTTTATCATGTGAGATGTTAGGGCTGATCCTGTGAAGGATGAGGTGGCCACTGAGTGCACAGCACATTGAGGTTGTGAATTCAGTCAAAAGGTAGTTTAGGAGACAGATTCCAGAAAACTGTCTGCATGTTTGAATTCTGATGCTTACACAGAAAAAAAAAATGTTTTGTTGATGAGAAAGTAATTCAGTGCTCAAAGTGGCTATTATAACAATTACCATTTTTAAGGCTCCAATCTCAAGCAAGCCCAAGCAAAGGTCTCTAATAATGATTTAGAGAGAAGCCCTCCAAAACCTCCTTTCTGCCCAGCTCATCCACAGCATGGACAAAAAAAACAAAACAAAACATAATGCAGACAGCACTTTCTATTTTGACATCTGCTATTTGACAATTTAAGGCTAGAGAATGGATTGTGTAGTTTCCTTTATAATGTCAGGAGTTGAAAAAATATCCTTAAGTAGAAAAATTATTCCAAACATTGACCTACAACCCCAAAGACACACAAACTCTTAGTCAAAAAATATTTTGGTGAACTAGAATAAAAACTCGTCATTGAAAGAATGAAAGATTGTATGAAACAGCCAAGATTCCAAAATACACCACCATATAAAATTTAACTGAAAAGCAGAATTTGCTCATCTTTTTTGACACCAACTGAATTGAAAAGAGTAGAAAAACAAGATGTTTCTGAATCTTTTACGTCACACAAATATTTTTTTGTAAATCTATGGTCACTTCTTGGGATGGTAAAGATGTGAATGCACAAAGCACCTGGTAGAATGCTCTCTTCACTGGTGATGTTCACTAGTGACAGGTATCATGACTGAGCATGGAAAGACGTTGCTGTGTCTGTGTTCTTTTAGAAAAATTTTTTTTTTAAATGTGCTGCTAATAAGCTTGTAAATTTACAATACATCAGTATATTGGGTGTTACTCTGGTTACCTAATGCTTGTATTTTTTATTTATTCTCTGATCAAATTATGTGACCCACATAATTTGATCAGAGAACAAGTGACCCACAGTGGAAGAAGAGGTAGAAAATAATATGTATAAAATCCATTTCAGTCCCAGTCGCATTATAAACAAGAAACCAGAATAATTCTCATGATAACAAATACAACAATTAATATCCAGAATCAATCTGATGAGTGTTACATATAGGATATGGTCATTTATACAAATAGCATAGATCTGGTCACACCACATCTTGGATGAAGGGCTTCTATTCTACAGGTTTATCAATTAAATCTGAGACAGTAAAGAATGGAAGTCTTACTCAAGAAATAAAAAAAAAAGACATAACAGAAGCTGAGAAAAGGGGAGGACAGGGGGAGGAGGCGAATGACAGCTGGTACTACATTTGAGAGGGATAAGGTCAGTGGCACAAATACTCACCAAGTCACAAGGGATGACTACAGGAACAATCAAATCCTAAAATCTCATATAAACACCCCTCTAGGGGAGTGTGTTTTTTCTTCCCTTTTTTCCATCTCACTGCATTCAGTAGGCCCTCATGCATGGTTATTATTCACTGCTCATTATCACTGGTCTGATTAATAAGAGCAATTTCAGGGTCCCCTGATATTAAAGTGGAAAGTGGTGTATTTTCTTTTATAAAAACTGTGAGCGTGCTACTTAGAATAGAATGAAGGTGGAAAAGCAGCAGGTGATATTTGCTTATGCTCTATATTCAAGTACCTGCAGCTTCACAATACTCTCTCAATAAATAAAAATTAGCCCCGAGAACTAGTCAAGTGTGATTTTATGCATTTTATGCATCCCAGCTAGATTGTGATCTTTCTCTCAAGTGTGAGAAGCTTTACATAAAGGCTGAATTTCTTTATATGGAGCCTCAATGTTACAAATTATTCAGTCTTGAGACTATTTTTTGAGGCGGTGCATACATACCAGTGCATCTCTAAAATGCCCCCTTCCTTATACTCTTTTGTCAATTCTTTGATACCAGAATGGAAAGAATTCTCTCGTGTTTTTAAAAAGTTGTGTGACACATTAGTTTTATAGCAATAAGGTCTTAACAACCTAACAGCACCTATTACATTGTGCAGATATCATCAACTGTTTGTTGGTCACTGCGCTCTCCTTCACAGTCTTGTGGTAACAATAAAATGAACTGCCGACTCTCTCAAAAAGGAACCGGGTTTCTTGTCCCAAAGCAATCCAAAAGTTCTGATGAGCTGGCCACTTCAGGTCAGTTCAGCAGATGATGTCAGGAAAAAGACAAACACCAAACACAACAACAGGAATGGCTGACACATTTTCCATGGCTGTAGGCTATTTACTGTTATAGCTAAGGTCAAACAGCCATATGGGAACTGAGGTTCTCTAATTTTATCAAACATTTTACACACAAAGAACCCTCCATGTGCTGAAAGCCATCACAAAAAGTGTGAAATTTAAAAAAAACAACAACATGGATTTAAGAGCCCACATGTAATTTACAACTGATTTACGCTTATCTTATTCTTGTGCACTCATTGGACGTATTTCATATTTTGAATAGGTGGATCTTTTCCTGCACCTTGAAGATTTGTTACTATAACATGAACTAAAAGAGCTGGAAGAAAAAAAAATCTTGTTTTCAATCAATAAAGGCATCACAGAGTTTTCTCTGTGTTACTGATACATCGACCCAATTAATTTTCTCCACTTTATTTTAAGGGTTGATGTAGCGACTAAAGCGCCAGTGCTCATGTTGCCCTTATTTAAAGCATCATTTGATTTTTCTTATAGGCATTTGTGAGGTGTGAAAAGAAAACTCGCTGTGAAGTCACCTTCAAAGAAATGCCCTGGTGCCAAGGAATTACAAAGCTAAACTAGTTTCTCACAGAGGAGGCAGCAATTCTATTATTCTTTAAAATGCAGCGCAATGGCTTTTATGAGAGTGTGGAAAAGC
Source organism: Antennarius maculatus (assembly GCA_013358685.1). Lineage (NCBI taxonomy): Eukaryota > Metazoa > Chordata > Actinopteri > Lophiiformes > Antennariidae > Antennarius > Antennarius maculatus. The sequence continues at coordinate 5,965,268 of CM023616.1, read as the reverse complement.
CATCTGAGAAGCAGGTCAGGGGAGTGAGCAGCTTGGCCCTGAGCACATTGTGGCTTATCCCTCTCCATTCCCACCACCTTGTCCCTGAATAATGGGTAGACCTCCTCGATGCCCCTGGAGGCTAATGGCTTCTTATGGAGGAGAAATCAACATAGAAATACCTCCAACAATAATCCGCCTCTTTAACCAGCAGAATGCCACATATCCAATCATAATGTGTTCAAAATAGTATCACAGAAATAAGCGATTCCATCCCCCAGGGATACCGCCTTAATATGCTCCATGAGAGCAGCTGATGAAATATATATACTATTCATGGCAATCAACCAGAAAAATTAGGAGCTGAATACCTCTTCCAGATGATGATACCCTGAGCCTGCCCATCAGGAGCTGTAATGTAACTACAAAACTGGTGCAGATGACGAAGTAAAATTGTTGGTCACATAAGATCCAGAATGAGAGTGATTTGAGGTTGACATATCCATTGCTCCCACATAATGATTATTAATAATGATAAAGACAATTAAAGGGACAATAAAGTTAATTTTAAGTGACATATATGTTATTCATCATTATGAAAAATAGAAGAAAAAATAAATTTTATGTGTGTCAAGCTATGTTTGGCCCCAGTGACTTATACGCCCACGTGACCATCGAATGCGGAAGCTGCATATACGCCCACGTGATCATCGAATGCGGAAGCTGCTGCGGCGCAGATTTTAAGCTTTTTTGACCAAACGGATGATGCTACACATATAATTTTTTTTATTCTATTTTCCATAATGATGAATAACATATATGTCACATAAAATTAACTTTACTGTCCCTTTAATAATGATAATAATAATAATAATAATAATGTTCTTAATTGCGTGCGTCCTTGCGTCTTTGACGAACATTTTTTGGCAGGGACGCACGATCATCAGACAGCATGATGCGTCCTGGGACGCAAGCTTTAAATGCACTTCAACAAAAAAATCACACTTTTTTTAGGTTCTCGTCACAAGACTCACCTGCGCGATTCTGCCTTATCCCTGATCCCTGGAGAAATTGTCCTGCTGCAAGAGCCACTGTCTCCAGGGAATACCATTTCCATGAAAAGGTCTGCAACAATGCCTAGGTAGATGGTGCTTGTCTGACTAGCATCCACATGGATGGCAGGACACGAGGTTTCTAGGCAGAACATACAGGAGCCCATGTTACCGTAGTTCATCCTGGTGCTGTGTGCTCCCTAGGTTAGAGACGCACACCCTGACAGGTTTGGATGTCAACTAACATTGATGCACTCGTTGTTCCGTTGTTATTTCAGAACCAGTATTACTTCTTCAGCACTTTGAACTCCAGTAGATCGCCTCTGCTCCTCTAATGCATCAATGAGCCTCAGATGCCAATGAGCCTGTCCACCAAATTTGGATGTAATCAGACTCATTCAAATCCCTATGCTTGTCCACTTTTTCTGATAAATCTCTGGGGACAAAGTTTTCAAAAAGATAATCAGTGTTTTTCACTTCAAATAGTGGTCATAACCTGATCACGGATGGGTAAACCTTGGATATCAGTATTTAAAGTTTGCAACACATTCCGAACAACTGATGGACATGATGAGATACTGATACACTGAGGACTGTTCCCAGGGCAGAGATTTGTTTGCTCTATGCTGAAAGCTTCTTGTCTTTCATATGGAACTGAAATGCAATAGAATTTTTTAGATGGGTTCTACATGTGATATGAGCAGTTAGAATAAGATACAAAATTAATGCAGACAAAATAAATGAAACTAGTACCCAACATGGATATCGCAGTAATTAAATGAAACCATAACCCTGTTTCAGGAATGTTCCTGATGACTCTTGAATCACTCACCAGATCTGCTAGTTAAACTCTGCCTCACATTTGACTGATGCCACTCCAACCACTTGTGATAAAATGCTTGATTCTAGGGATGAATAAAAGGTCACAAAAATCTCATTAACAGTTGATAAATATCACAGGCAATCAGCATCGAACAAACACAGCACAATCCTGGGTCTCTCATGTGACAGTGTGACCAAGTGACAGAACCTACAGATTTAACTTCTCCAGTTTCACAGTAATCCATAAACTACTAGTAGCATCTCAAAGAGTATGAGCAGGAATGACAGCAATGCATGCTGGCATCTATGATTAGTAACAACATGCAGTACATTGATCATTCAGATCTGGTCAAAGGTCTCTCTAACTGGAGACCTTTAGCGTAGTTGAGAGGAAATGAGACAATATTCTATCAGTTTCACTTCCAAAGCACTTCAAAGGCAATCAAGCCATCTTCCATCTGTCAATCCAGAGTTGGGCTGTCAGCTAATCCATGAAAGAATCCACTTGGTGACAGCTATGTTGGGAACCAATTAAATACTTCTACCATGAGATGGTGCACAGTGACAAAACAAAGGCAAATAGGCTATAAGCAGCTCAATAAGCAGCTTTGACTCTATGTGTTTGCTGAGGCGCTAGACATTCTTTGTGGAACTACGTCTGCTACTACATGCTTGTTTCTGCTATCTCTATGAATATTCATACCGTGGGAGTGACAGAGCATATTACTGATCTCACTTCAAGCACTCCAGCAGTGAGATCCATACAACTGTGGGCAGATTTTTAACTAAAATACACAGCCTAAATGTGATCTTCACATGACACAAACATCACTCAGTAGAATAAATGTAAAACATTTATCCACCTACAATTACTCCTAAAGATACAGCATTAATATTATTATATATTGATGTAGTGTTGGAGTTCTATACGTTGAAATGAAATTAAACTGGCACCTAGGAAAAGTTTATCTTTTTTTTTTCTTATTGCCGGTATTGTCACAGAAATATGTATAAGAAGTAAATGTTAATTGATGATTAGAAATGCATGTATAATTAAATTCTTTGGAGTGGCAGCTGTTCACAAAGACTGACCAACAGGTTGTATATTACTGCCGTCCTTCATGAAAAAGAAAAAAATGAAAAAGAACAAATCAAGTTAATCACTATTCAAGTGTTTTTAGAGAATTTTCAGTTGCTCTGGAAAGAAAAATGAAAAAAACTGAAAGTATTCATATAAAGTATTAATATAAAGTTTCAAACTTCGAACACATGAAATCCTCTTGGTAGAATCCATATTGTTTCTTGCAACAACCACATCGACACACCAAAGATGGAAGAATGGCTTCAAAAAATAAAACAACCTGACATCAATGCACAAAGTCTCTAAGTTCTCCAACAGGCTTTATAAAAATAAAAATAAAAAAATGACTGAAGGAAAAGTGAAATTCAAGTCAATGTGCTGTAGCAGTGAGTCAGTTCACAGCTGTTAATACATATGCTCTACTTGCAGCTTTACATCTTGAATTTCTTAGATTTACCTGTAAACAATCATTAGAGAGTCTCATTCATCAGTAACAGGATGATCAATCAATAAAGGGTGGATGCTGAACCTTTACAAGGTGCTTTGAAATTTAATGAAATAATAATGAAAAGCAATATAAAGAACACTAATGACAAAACTTAAGTGTATAAATATGCCACTGAATGACATGACACAGGAAGCTGTGTAGAATGCATCAACAACACTACCAGGGGAACAGGCTAACAGGCTAAGCTAACAAAAGAATCGCCAACTCAGTAATCAACTGCATCGGCCAAAGCATTTTGTGAAGCACTTTTAGAACTGAGTCATTAATAGAGCCAATTTAACAAACAGTTCTTCAAAGGTAAGACTGCAGAGGAAAAAAAGAAAAAATGTAACCCAAAAGTAAATTAAAAAAAAACAAATGAACCCTTCTTGCAACAGTAAACCCAAAATAACATGAGACATGAGCTGAGTCAGAGTTGGAAACCAAACATCTTGAACTCTTGATGTCAAGTAAAATACAAAGATTGAAGTTGTTTGATATGTGGGTGGCCCCTCTATTTCTCTTGGGGCAAATAATCCACACTGAGCTCCAAGGGGCTGAGGTCAATTTCACACTCATGGCTGCTCTAATGTGCATGCAAACATATACCATGGCATGTGGGTAGAGATAAAACTCACTGCAGACTGGAAGGCTTGAGTCGAAACAGGTGGGGTAAATGCCAGAATCTCATCTTTCATAGAGACCGCACAACAAGCCTGGAGGAGATATTGCTTTTATATAATTCTATCAATCAGACAATAAAACCAAACCAAAATGAAATAAAAGTTATAAAGAAATGCTATGAGCAGCAATAATTGTATCTTCATTCACCTGGTTTAATAAAACAGGTAATGTTGTCAGCCTAAATACATGACAAGCTGAGGGCTGCCAGGAGCACTGCGCCTATCAACGATACCTCCAGGGTGTCCACTTGCCGGTTTAGTGGCACAGTTGAGCCACTGGGGATAAAAAAAAAATTGTATATAATGTATAAAAATTGTATGTATTATTGTATTACTCCTTATTTTATTTCCTACTCTTCTATTACTAATTTTCCTCATGTGTTTAGTTCCTTTTACAATCCCCAAGTGCATAAGGTAGAAACAAGAGCAGAAATACTTGTATCATAGATGACGATATTTGTTTCATTCATTCCAGGTACAGGTATAAAGAGTTGAGCATTGCTGACTATACAGACACCAGGGCAGACCACATGCACTGTGCACATCTATTGTCTGGCTATGATTAGCATCTTTATTCAGCCAAAAAAGCAGGTAGCTGTCTCTGGGTGAGGTTGTTACAGGGCCTTGTCACATTTCACATCAGTAGATTCATTGAAATGACATAAATGTTCAAAGAGCAGACATCACCTAACATCAAAGTGTGTGGTTGCTAAGGGGCCATCTGTTTCATAACGTACTTCAAGACTGTTGCATATGCAACAGAATTATGAAGCTGCCTGAATCTGGCCATCTAGCTTTGAATATTTCATATGTTAATCAAAACTAGTTTTTGTCACATAAAAAGAAACAGAAACAAATAAACTGATTGTGAAAGCAATAAGTCTCATTCTGACAGGGACCATTTTCACACTGGTAGAGAACTTCTGCCGATTATGTTTCAAATGTGATAGTTTATAGAGAAGAGAAGGTGCATTATAATAAGTAACAAATAAACTGTTTTTAAAATCTTTACATTTTACCATGTCTGAGTGAAAAGGTAAGTAAGGGGTTCTTAGCCATGGAGATGGGTGATGTTTGTCCTACCACTGGTTCTCTGGATCATCATCATGTAGAGGCTTCATTACAATGACATTACAAATAATAAATAGAATTGAAATGTCATCATACTTTCAAATTGTACCTGAAGCTGCTGATACAATTTTGTGTCAAATTTAAAAGATTTTGAAAAGTCACTAATCTAAATCCTGAAGATAATTTACATTAGTGAAATCATAATGACTAATGTGATTTCAGATTCTGGAGGCTCATTTTCATGAAGTCACAGTATGAGTGTAATACTGTTGCTTTGAGGTGCAATTACATGGAATCTGAGCTGCCTTAGCAGTGGTTTGAGTTCTGTCTCTCTATATGCTGTAATTGCCTTGAGCACTGTGACAGAAACATCTCATGTAGAAAAATAAACACACAGAGCCTAGCTCTTAATATTTTCCCCTAGTCTCACAGAAACATTGTTGATCCAAACATGCATCCAGTGTCTCACATGAAGTCCAAGCAGCCATGCACAATAACAAAGCTCGGGTTAGTCTGAAAGAAGTCAAAAAATCCATGACCTTCTTCAAAAATATGCAGTTGACAATATCTTTAGATCTTTTCATTTAATCTCCCACTCATCCCACACACCACAATCTGAACCAGAGACCTTCATCTCAACAGTTGCTGCTTCAGGCCTTTCTAATAAGAAAATCTTTTCATATTAAAAGAGTATTGAGATATAATGGCTATATCTTTAATTCCATTACCTGTCCTTGCTCTCTTTATCAGATTTCTTATGATAGGCAGGTTGGAGGTAATGAATTAATGAAAATGAAAATGATTTTTTTAAAGGCTGTAAATGCAAAATTGCTGATTTTATCTCAGAGTACAGGATGATGTGATGTTCACCCTGGACTTGAGAAGACTGAAGGCGATCTGCAAAGAATTATGAATAGTCAACAAACTGGGATGTAGAACTAGGTACAAGGAAAGTTACTGACACCAAAATGCTCATTTCTTGCAGTACTTGTTAAAATCTTTTTGCACCTACTTGATCTTAAATGTCAAGTCTAAAATTTAATGTTTGCTGTATTGATTTATGTGATCCATAATGTGTATTCTTTGCGCTGTCTATGTATTCAATGATGCAGTTTATTCATAACCAAATGTATCTTACAGTTCATATTGACTTTTCACATCTTTTTCATGTTTCTTTTGTTTCTTAATGACTGCATATCAGTTTGTGCAATCTCACTTTGTTGCATGCGGTTCTGTGTTGCTCTACTGAAAATGCTAAAACAGCCCTGACTTCCAGCACGACAGATGATGCACCAGAGATTTTTTTTTTTCTAGATGATGAATTACATAACAAACTCTCTGATAAAAGGACAGAACTGACCTCCAACACATTACGAACTCAACATTGGCTCAAGTGTTTGTCTAAGGTCAAATGAACATGTTTGATTTCACAAAGCATGGTGAGAATAGTTCAAAGGTCCTGTGTCTCAATCTAAATTAAGCAGGGAACGGTTAATTTGGTTTTGTAACAATCTGTGATTGGGTTAATTGCAGTCTTTGAAAGACAAACTGATCATTATTGGCTCATTTCCTCGGAGATTCTCTCAGTTATGTTTCAAGGGCTTACATAAACATGAGTTTTTACATTCAAAAGATCTTCAAACCATTCGTTTAAATTTAATTTCATTCAGTGATGACATTTAATTATAACTCTCATTCTAAATGAATGTCATTAAAGATTTGCTCAAGAATGATCACATTTAAAGTAAGATGTATATATTTATAAGGTGAGTGAAGTTATGTTAATGATATTTTCACTTGGTGGATAAGTGTGTATATCTGGAGCAGCCATAAATATTGTGCTTGAAAATAATTTTAAATGAAAGAAATTATGATGGAGTATACAATAAAGTTATTAAGATAATGTGTGGTCTGTTTGACTATTCGTCCAAACTAATTTGACATTTAGATGACGTTGAGGCATTTTTTCATTTTATTTTGGTATTTGGTATTTTTCAAATATCAAATCATGATGAGCAAATGAAGAAGTAATTACATGATTGTTAACCTTAGATGAAAATGTGGAATCCTGCTATGATGACTGTATTGAAATTTGTATTTTGCCATTAGAGGCAGCAATAGCTCAGGCTGCTTGGCTTGAGGACCGGTAGTTGAACTGGTAGTTGAAGAAGTGCCAGTTAACTTCCTGAACACTGCCGAGATGTCCTTGAGCAAGGCACTGGCCCCCACAAGTGTGATATGGCTGCCCACCACTCTACCATCATTTTTTCCAAATTGGCGTGCTTACAGGCCCCTGGTGTGTGTGCGTGTGTGTGTGTGTGTGTGTGTGTGTGTGTGTGTGTGTGTGTGTGTGTGTGTGTGTGTGTGTGCGTGTGTGTGTGTATGTGTGTGTTTGGGCACTGGTTTGCAATGTTGAACACGTCTATATTCTCTGTGCATCTACAAATGTCCTCTAGTACTTCACCCCGCACAAAAAGGTTGCAATAGAAAGTACTATACAGAAATTCAAAATACTCAAGACAAATATTGAGTCAACTAATGAAAGAATAAAAAAAATCAACCAAGATTGTGCATTTTTTCAATTTATAGAGATATATTTAAATTAACAAAAACAACAAAAACAAAAACAGACTGATAATAGCAATCTGGTGGCAATGTCTCTGGTCTTTGGATCTCAGCTAACAGCACCATTACCCATTCCCTGTTCATCCCCTGAGGCTCAGAAGGTTGTCCAGGCACACTGGGGTGACAAAATCAGGAGCAAAATGAGAAAAATAATTGGAAGGTCAGATTTGATAATGGCTACTCCAGTGAAAAACAAGATCTTAATTGGTATAAGGGCCAGTTTTCAAGGTAAAATGTGAAAGCACTCATGATCCTTTCAGTGGCGGAGAGGCTTCCATTTTCTCTAGTGGGATGGGGCAGTCATCGTTTCCATCTCCGTCCAACATGTTGAGCCATGACACAAGACTTCCCGGCTTTTTGTTTGACACAGGTTCAACTCTAATGAGCCACTGAAAACTCATTACAGCATGATGGAGGGAAATATTTTAGTCGTGAAGTAAAGTTGTGTTTATCAAATTGCAGGTGTCAAAGTATCACTTTTGGGTTGAAATGACACCTTGTGGAGCTAATTTTGCTTTCCTACTCGGTATTATGTAGTTGAACTCATCAGGCTGCAGCACTGGTGCATGAAAGTATAGCTGGATTGAAAACATAAAACTCTCTCTCTGACTGTGAATCCCACTAAAGCCCTGGTATCACCTGTGAGAGCTGGGAACTTGGCTTAGTGAGCCATAGTGAGTGCTGCGAGGCAGAATGAGTGTCACACTGCAGGACGAGTCTTTTCATCAAGCTTCCTTCTTACTATGACCCTGCCATCTGGGAAAACAGACGATACTAATGAGGGATGGCTCCTTGTCTCCTGGCACCAAACATGCACACACTGCTCCTATTGTGCTACACTGTCCCTGTTGCCCCCTGGAAGTCACAGATACTGCTTTATTCTGTAAACATATACACAGTGATGGACAAAAATAGGAATGCAATGAGGGAAGAGTTTAGCAGAATAATAAAATCCATTGATGCTAAAAAAACAAGAGGTGTTTTATTTCAAAACAAGTTTAAACAGAAGAAATAATGGCAGGTAGGGTTATCTGCTTTGTATTTTTCTGTACTGAATAAAAACAAAACCTTACAGTGATGGAGGATGGGTGCTGGGGAGGCAGTGGGGGCTTACTTGTCTTTGGATTGCTTCTACAGGAACTGAAAAAGAGCGACCTCTGAGACGTGAGGGTCAGAGAAGGGTAATTAGTCTGCAGCAGCCCCTCAATTTTCTGCCCTTGGATATTAATGAAGTTATCCATAGGAAATCAGCTGCTCATCATGCACCCATCACACTCCCCACCTCAACAATCCACAGCTGACTCCATTGCCTGAGTTCCCACCCCAACACTCTCTAGGAGGAAGTGTGGTGTACCAAGGTAGGAACCCGTGCAACCCCTTGAGAGGATGACAGCTCCCGGTCGATTGCCCTGAAACAGGAGGCAGATGAGCAGAGGGGTGGGCTGTGCATCTATGCACATGTCATTATGCCAGGACAGGGTGACATCAACCTGGATCTGCATCTTACATCAACAGAAAAATACTTTTTCAACAGCGGGGATCACAATGGTTTGAAGAGTGGCCGTGTTGTCTTCATATTTTAGTAATGTCTACCATATCTGAACCTTGCCGTCATGAATAACTACTGACGCAAGGCTTATTACCGTCTTCTCTGGAGGAGCTACCCTGAGACTTTCTTCAGACGCATGACGTTTTTCTGGTTATTTACTCCATGTACACACAGTCCATAAAGTAAATGTAACATCTACTAAGGTAGATGTCTTTTACATCTGTGGAAATACAACCCGATTCCATTTTGAATCTCAGACATATAGACAAATAGAAAGCACACCTTCATGTTACATTTCATGCAATGTTTCAACTGTAATTCAAACTGGAGCTTTATTTATTTAAATTAACAAATGGGCATACTGTTCAACCACAGTATGAAAAAAAAATACATAGGAAGGAGTAGGAAGGCATTTTTTTTGTCTGAGCTGACAAAGTTCCAGGTTGTGACTTTCTACATATTGCAGCAACTAAAAATCACTTGTGAGGCTTCAAGTCTAAATAGGTACAATGAAAATCCTCCAAGAAAACCAAACTATAACTTCTTGTAGTCAACAAAGGGAAAGATTCCGTACAGCTTATGCGTGGACCATATACTCAATGTCCGCTACACGTATAACCTGCTACAAAGACAAGCTTTAGTGCTGTGAGCTGTCCACCAGCTCAGTCTCAGCCACAATGAAGCACTTTGACTTTCTTCTGATCTCTTTTCTGTTTTAGTTTATCAAACTTTTTGGGGGGAATTCATGACACTGCGTCTGTGTCCAGGCTGGTTGTGGCTTATTTCAAGGAAATAAGATCTACAATATGTAGAACAACAAAAACACTGATTAAAAATAATTTACACTTTATATTAACGGATGATGATGATGATGATGATGATGATGATGAATGAGTGAAACACTATCTTTTTTAGCATTTCCTTACATTCTTTAGTTACTTGAGTCCTTCTGTGTCATGTCTGCTGATGTAAAAAGAAAATGGAATATTTCAGTTGGACTCATGTCCTTGAATGATGCACGGGGGGTGGGGTGGGGGGTTAATATTCTTAGTAGGGTGTCTACCCCCCAAAAGGCAGCCATGTCATTTAGCACTTGCAGGCCGAGGTCTTCAGAGATGCATTTAGCAGAGTGAAATCTGTCTTGTTACGGCTCTGACAACGTATTCTGTGCACATCCAGTGTGACTGCAGGGAGACCTGAGACCGTACTGAAGGCCGGCAGGCCAGAGTAAATGAGAGCACCTCAGCAAAAGAGGGTGAATTGTTTTGAGAGGTCACTGTATATATATGCTGAATGAGTCACAAAGGGTTCACAAGTATTATATCGATGCATCTTTCATGACTAAGATAATGGGATAAAACATATGTAAATGCAAAGACGGCTCAGTTAAACTGGGAGGCAGCTTATAAAAATCAGGTTTTACATTATATTTAAAAGCAATCACAATGGTGTTAGTCTGCATGAGTGCTCATGAAGGCTGTATTACCATTATTTTTTACTATATCTCAGTCTTGTCAGAAGCCTGATGGATAAACCTGCTACTTTGAACAATATGATGTTTCTTTGATCATCTGCTGAGCTCCAATCTGCGGACAAACAATGTAGTAATGACACATTTTACAGATGTCATGTCCTGCCTTTACAGAAGAGCCTCCATTACAGCAGGGTGAGGAAAAATATGACCCCTTCTCTCTTTCATCTTCACACATCTTAATGAACGTTCACACTCTCTCAACTCCTTCCTATATTGATTGACTTATACCCCTTCAAAGCCTCGGTACAGTAGTGTGTTGAGGACGATGGTTTAGGTGCTGATGTCTGATAGCCAATGAGAAAATCTTGGTTCTTGACTAATTGAGCACTATTGATTCCTGGGTGTGGGGGTGACAATAATGAGGTCGCATTTCAGGCAGCAACAAATGCAAGCTGTGAAGACAGCATATCCCTCAATGACACAAACACACACGGAGAAATTTCACCCATCATGCCATGATAGCATCACTATCCACAGTCTTTGGCAGCACTTGTTTTTGCTCTCCTTATCTGCCTTGCTGTCAATACAGACAACCCTCAAGTCCACTGGGGGGCACGAGACAGTATTGACATTCAGCTCAAACTCACAGCTCTGAGTGGAGTCCAGGGTGTTGCACATGAATTATGCATGCCTTGACGCCAGGATGCTGAGCAACACCAGTGCCATCATAATTGAAACAATTGAAAAGACAATACCAGATGGGTCAATAATTAGACAGCAGGAGGGGGGAAGTTGATCCGGACGCCCCCCTACTTGTGCTGCTTACGTAAGTACCATACAAATGGAGGGGACCTGAACTGGCATTCCATGGTCCCCTCTAGTTCGCAGCATGAGCTTCACTACATGTTGAAACATGTGTTTACATGTGTGCTGCATTTTTCACCTTTATTTTTTTGAGAAAAAAATGCAAACCATGACTTGTTCAGCAGTGCTGTTGTAGTGGTGACTTATTACCAACTGGAATTCAGTATCTTATGGTTCCGACTTTTAAATGAGTTCCTACAAATCCTGTATAAATAAACTTTGCAGATCAGCCAAAAACAGAATCTCTGTATTGTTTATCAAAACCTTGTCGCGTTGGAACAGGCCTGTAACATTATTCGTTGCTGTCTCTTAGTCTGTGGAAAACAGAGGCCGGTGACTGATCCTTCCCTCCAGCTCTGCACTTTCATAAATCCATACTGAGAGCTCCCAGCAGATCTATTACACTCACTGGTCTCCTGGCCAGAGAAACGACTCAAGGTGATCACCATAAAACTACTTGCCACAAAGCCATTTCTCACCTTGCAATGCCTTTAAAACAACCTGGGAAACAGAGGAAGTGTGATGGCAAGAACACCGGCACCTCGGGCCAACATATATTGTAAAAACCAAGCAAACATGTCCTGGGTTACGACAATCAATAGTCAACTGAATGTGATTTCAAAGTCAAATGTTATGTATAACTACATAAAGAATCCATCATATTTAATTACATACAACAGAATTACAAAATTACAAAAATAGACAATTTTCCACATTTTTCCTTGACTGTTTCAAGAATTTATTCAATATAATCTAAAATTAGTCATTCCAGGATATAAAATTTTATGTATTTTAAATACTAAACAAGAAGATATGAAATTGTCTTATATTAAAATCTCCTCATTATGTTTGATTAGGTTCCCCTACAGTGCTGAGACATAATCATAGGAAGAGAATCTGTTAATTACTGTGAAAGCAAAGCTGTTTTACAGACATAACTGTTTCAGTATTCAGTACGGTATAAATAAAAACAAGGGTCAGGGAAATAAAAAGAATTGAATTAACATTTCAACTTCAAGGAGCATTGGTACATAAAATTTACTCACAGGTATACAACCTTTAATTTGCTGAGAACATATTGATTGCTGCAGCACTTAAAGCAAGGGAATCACCTAAGCACTATAATATTATCAAAGACAAGTTTTATTTGCCTTTTTATGGAGTCTCATTTCCGCATTTCTCAAAAAAGGTACCCCTGAAAGCACATGTGGGCTCCTGTGTATTGGCCTCATTCCCATTAGGGTTTATAGAGAGCCATATGCACTTTTATGGCAAGGTTAATGGTTTTTAAGGACTATGGAGCAGATCTAAATCCACAGCATTAAACCTAAGAACAGCAACGTGGACTATTCACACAGGTCTACAGAGTAGACCTGTGTGAATTACAAAGTTGCTACCAAGGCCCCTATTTCCTTGCATTTTCACACAGTTACTGGGAAAAGGCCAACCTGTCAATGCTTACAATCCAAAAAGTGTAATGAGTGAAAGCAAGTGTAACAGTTTAGTGAAATGATGCTCAGAAAACTGTGGAGCAGCTATTTAGTATATATGGATAATTGGATGTGAAAATGGCTGCAGGAGTCTGTTGGTCTGTTCTTATTTCATGTATATCTTCAGTCGTGGATGAAAAAATAAACAAAGCCGTCAGATTAACAACAGCATTGTCAATAGTACAAACAGGCTTGTGTCCCCCCTGAACTGTGCACTACTGTTCAGAAAGAATTACAGGCAGTCTTTTGTTTTAATTTCTCACAGTATCAGAAGCCGTGGCTGCAGTGGCTGCAGTAACAACTCTCAGAAATCTTTAAAACAGAACATATATTCATTTCTGGATTAAGACGGCAGGATAGTGACACCAAATACAGAAAATAGCTCTTTTATGGACATATCATCACTTTGATTTCACTAACACTGAATGTACCCTGTAACCCCAGCCACACAGGTTGGAATGTCAATTTGTGGTGTAACAACAAATCATGCTTCTTTACACAGCAGCCATTTCTAAAAGCCTTTACTATCGATTGATTTAAGGCCAACTTGCTCATGAACTCATGTGGGGCTATAAATAGCAGTAAAAATGTCAAAATTTAAATATCTCTTTCAGGTCAAAGTGTTCGTTCTAGTTCCCTTTGTCTTATTTGACATTACATAGAGTGGAATGGGGTGGCACGGTGGCATAGTGGGTAGCGCTGTCACCACACAGCAAGGCGGTTCCCAGTTCACGTCCCACTCCCCATGTCTGTGTGGGTTCTCTATGGGTTGTCCGGCTTCTTAACTCCTCCAAAAACACTTCAGGCAAATTGGCCGGCTTCAAATTATCCGTAGGTGTGAGTGTGTGAGTACATGGTTGTCTGGCTATGTGTGGCTCTGTGGTGTACAACTCTGTGGTGCACAGGTGTTGTGCCTGGAGTGTCCCCTGCCTCAAGTCCCCAGTCAGCTGAGATAGGCTTCAGCACCCCGCGAACCAGGACAGTGGATGGACCGGAATAGAAAATGGATGGCTGGATGGATAGAGTGGAATACAGACAGCGTGCTATAGGGAACAGAATAAATTACCTTGATCAGCTTGGGTGAGTTTTTGGCATGCTCTTTATCTCTTATATGACATTTTTTGATCACAGAAATAAAATTAAATAAAAAACAAATATTAGAATATTCTGCTGTAAGGTCATTTTCATGTTATGGATGCATGCATGGATTATATGATGATGAAGCTGTGCTTGCTTGCTTTCACAGTTGTTTCACAGTAATTTTTAAGTCCTTTGCCTCAAGCTAACATTTTTTTCCAGGCACATCTCCACCTAGTTTTCACAGCTACAAGATTCACTGCAGTCTCCAGTTCTTTGCATTTCCTAGGGAGGTGCTAGCCAGAACCCTAAATCTGCCCAAAGCATCTCACCATAAAGGGATGACTCATTGCAGGGATTGTTGTGTTTGCAAACCTGTGAGACACTGAAATAAACAAGAAAAATTATTGCAAAATTAAGTTTATCACACACCCAGGACAAGCACTGAATGACTTTATTATTGTTTCTGATCTGTTTGCCTTTGCACCGAATTCTTATTTTTCCTTACCTGACCGAAAAAATACATACAGTACGTTTTTTGTTTCCCCGCATTATTTCATTTTATTTTATTTTTTTGGACTATGACGGCATCATCAGTTCGAGAATTTCGGGAAATTTAATCATCAGCTGTGATGTTGCAATTAATTTGACGTGGTTTGATAAAGAAAAACCTTCACTATCATTTTTAGTTGAAACTCGGAAGTGTCTTTACTATCGACTGATTTAAGGTCAACTTGCTCAAGAACTCCTGTGAGGCTATAAATAGCAGTAAAAATGTCAAAATTTAAATATCTCTTTCAGGTCAAAGTGTTCGTTCTAGTTGCCTTTGTCATATTTGATATTACATAGAGTGGAATAGGACAGCATAGTGGCACAGTGGGTAGCGCTGTCGCCGCAAAGCAAGGGGGTTCTTGGTCTGCGTCCCGTCTGTGGGGAGTTTGCATGTTGTCTCCATGTCTGTGTGGGTTTTCTCTGGGTTCTCTGGCTTCCTACCTCCTCCAAAGACACTTCAGGCGAATTGGCCAGCTTCAAATTGTCCGTAGGTGTGAGTGTGTGAGTGCATGGTTGTCACTTTCATTTTTAGTTGAAACTCGGAAATGTCTCGTCATTGCTGTTACTCAAAACTAAATGATAGACAAAAAATGACTTTTCATCCATGTGCTCTGGTCCAACCTTGTGTTGAGCCCTTAATAACCATTGCAGAATATCATCAGAGCTGCTTCTATGTTCAAAATCAAGTCTGAACTTCCTGTGGTCCCCCTTCATCTACCACCCACAAGCCCCCTGCTGATGCATCACTGTCACTCTGGAGCTCAAGTGTTCTTTGTTGACCCCGTATTTCAGCCAAACAACCACACATGCAGCAGCTGCCCCTGCACCCCATTACACCCCATTACTCCCATGGCCTCTCATCCCCTATTTTCCAACATTTCTGGGTAGGACAACCACACTTTCTTTCTGCTAGTGTTTACCCGATCAGTCAAGATGCTACCCCCACCCTTTCTAGTTTCCTGGTGATGAATGACCATTGGCCATCTCACTGACAGCCAGGCAGCTGATGCCACATAATTACAGTATCACCGTTTAGACAAAATTACCAAATTACTGCCGTCCTCAAGCGGCTTGAGAGACTGACAAGCCAACAAAGAAAACCCAAATCCCCCCAAAAAGAGCAGGATGTAGAGGACTACTTAGAGCTTGATATGCCTGCAATGAAATTTTGTTTGTTTACTGTGCTCAGAGTTGCACATTTAAAACCAGTAAGAATCCTGAAAGTGAACTGATTCATCTGTTGAAGCAGGGTAACTTTTAAACTCATAAATAATGCCAAAAACATCTGGCCACTCCTTGATGTCCAATTTTCCTTTTCATGCTTAATTTATTCAGTCATTAATTCAGCTCCAAATTTCGAAGGACATAATCAGAAGTAGCTAAAATTCCATCCTGAAAGAAAGACTTGACCACAATCTTTCATGCATCAAAGGGTTGTCACCTTTGAAAAAGCTTTAATAGCTTAAATTTCCTTGATTTAATTGTTTGTTTTTTGTTCTGTAATTTCATTTGGAATTGTAATTACATAGGTGAAATACTGCATTTGTCAAAATTATGAAAAAACTATTATTACTATTTAAAAAATATTGATAACTACTACCACTTAATACCATAATAACTGACAGGTGGGCCAAGGGACTGAAATACCAGACAAAAACACTACGACAATCAAACTGTCTGACAAAGTCTGAGGTAGACACCGTCTGGTAAATGGACTGTGCTAGAAGTGATGAAGTGACATTTACGATGTGAACACTAACAGTGTGCAGTGAAGATGTTGACCCAGCAGTGTGTCTGGTTGGGGTGGCCACCAGGGTTGAGTTAAACTCTGCTAATTTATCTACGACAACAAAGAAATTCTTTCACCCTAACTGTGAATACAGGGTGAGGGAAAGCACCTTGAAACTGTCACTCTGCATCCATTTTTTCCATTATGTAGAGATAAAACTCAGTTTATTCAGCCATTCGTCATTTTTACCACTCGTGAAAAGCAAGGCTATCAATGTTAACGATGTTTTGCTGTTGGATGAAAATCTTTACAAATGTATTATTTTTGTGTTTTTGCTCTGAAGGGCTAGAGCTCGATTGAACCCCTGAGATTCTGAGACCCTTTAAAAGCCAGAGGATAAAAGAAAAGATGTGTGATAGAACAAATGGATGGAAAAGGTGTTTTGTTTTATTTTTAAATGTCAAATGATTTAACCCATTGACAACATTTCTACTGATAATGCTGAAGGACACACAGGAGTCTAAAGCAAAAGCCTAACAATGAAAACATGCTGATCAAAAAAGGTCCTAAAATGAATAAATCCTTCCTCGTAAACAGGTTGCACCCAAGTGAACAAATTGCAGCTGTCCAATGGCACTTTCAAGGTATCGGAAAGTGCATGTGATGTGGCTGAGACTGCTTCGATAAACAAGCTCAACCGAGTGATAATGTTCTAAGGAGTAATTTAATCAGAATGGGCTCTATGTCACTTCCTAATAGTGGATACTTACTGTGATTTATCTGTGTTTGCTGAGTGGAGAGAGACGGAACAGACGGTCTCCCAGATTAAATAGGGCATGGAAAAGATTCCTCATGCTATCAGGAGGAAGAATTTATCACTGGTTGATGATCAGTATTATTAGCACAGGTGCAGTTACAGTAAACACCAGAGACTCCCATTAGGTACTGAAAGGGAGCAGTAGATAAAGAGGGAGCTGAACTGAACTGGGGTGTTTCCCTAAGGTGTGATATGGTTCTGGAAGTTCCACTGAAGCCTGCAACCAAAAACAGTTTCTGATTTCCTTAACTGAATGGTAGTAACACAATATCAAACTGTCTTTGGCTGTTTTTCCATGTGAATGACTGTTAAACTTATTGGATGAATCCTGTCACAGTGAACATTCATCTTTAACTAAGAAAATAATTCATGAAAACAAATTCCAGGAAGCAAATGGAAAATATTACTAATGCTGATCTTTTTCATTTAGTTTCAAAGTTATTAGTTTGAGGAGTTAGAGTGTGATGATGCATCAAGGACCATCACCGTGGAAATGTGAAGCTGCTTAATGATATTATGAAAATAAGTTGGGAGAATCTGATGCTGTAAATTCCCATGACTCTCAATCCTTAATAAATCACTGCCCAGCCAACCTTGAAAAAATATTTGGAGCAGCACCGAAGTGTAACCGTAACTCAGTTCACATGATTTCATACCACCTTGTTTTATATGTGTTCATTTAGTAACTCAACAGATCAAGTTCAACATCGGCAATGTAAATCTTTTAGGAAGAAAACTGTCCAACCATCTGTTACTGAGAACCTTTTCAATCACAAGAAATATTTTTGGAAAAAATCTGACTTCAGTTCAGGAGGGTGCACCCCTTTTTCAGGTATGGTTTCATAATATCTGCATTTATTTTATGTAATTTACAATGAAAAGCCATGTGTCAGTATATCTGCATGTCATATTTCTTAGTGATAAATATTTCAGTTTACGGGTGCTCGTACAAAATTATTGCTTTGAGTTATTTAGGTTCAAATATTTAATAAAATTTTAAATTATTTATGGCACAGTGGTGCAGCTGGTAGCGCTCTCATCTCACAGCAAAAAGGTTCTGGATTGGAGTCTTTTCTGTTGGGAGTCTGTATGTTCTCCTCGTGTCTGAATGAGTTCTCTCCAGGTTCCCCAGACTTTTGTTGCCTCCAAAAACATGCAATTTAGGTGAATCGATTGGTTTCACCTTGGTCGTAGATATGTGTGTGTGTGTGTGTGTGTGTGTGTGTATGTGTGTGTGTGTGTGTGTGTGTGTGTGTGTGTGTGTGTGTGTGTGTGTGTGAGTGGTGGTTTGTGTTTCATGTGGCTCTGTGATGCATCGGCAATGCGTTTGGTGTGTACCCCACCTCTCGCCCGTAGTCAGCCCCATGACCCACAAAGTGGCGGGAGCGGCTCTAGACGGGATGACGTACTGTCTACAAGAAAATGGATGGATTCTTGTAAATTAGTTATTGTGTATAATGTGAGCTGTGAATAAAATATTCTATTTCTATAGACATGCATCATACATGACGAATAACCACGTAAAAAATCATTTCGTAAATTGAGGTTGACCCACGTTATTGCCTGAAGTGCCAGTGTACAACACACACACACACACACACACACACACACACATAATGGTACTCACATTTTCTCATTTTGTTTCATTAAATTTGGAGTTTGACTGCAAAATAACACTGAATACATCACATTTGCTGTTCTAATACTTTTATTAAAGTGTAATACTTTCCCAAGGTTGTCTGGGCCCGAGCCTACCCAGAGGCAAGATTGGACAAAGATATCTTCTTCCTTTACTTTTTGACAAGCTAAACGCTGCTGTATCTTGTGATGAGATTGGAGAACTGCACACGCAAGTCACCATATTTCTGCATAGTTTACAATCATATTATAAGTCCATTAAAGAAAATTGCAACCTTACCCGTGTAGTAACCTAAAATATACATAACAGATACTCAATGTTTATCTTTTCAAATCCTCAAAGATTTATTTCTTATAAAGTTATAATGAAGAATATCAGTGTCGTAAATAAATTAGGACTTTTGAATTAATGCATTCACTATAATGTCACTAAGTGAGCACATCTTTTACATAAGGAGAAGCATGAATCTGACATGAGCCATTAAAGGAAATCCACACCTGATAATCATAGCTGTTGTGAGCAGCATGCACATTCAGTGAATTCAAGAGACGACCAGGAGTCGACTCCTGGAGCTGAGTGTTGTTCTGCTGAAGCTTGAGTGCTGCTCTGGAGGCACAGAGTCTGCTCTGTGCACTCAAAACAGTTAGCATTCAGTCTCAGATTAAAGTGTGATTAAAGGTTTTCCAGTGTCTTGATGCTGCATGGATAACATTGTGTCCCGAAACAATCAAAGTGGCCTAGGTGGAGGCAATACTCTAAAGGCTGAAATCTGTAACCTTATAACTGACGAGTCGGAGTGAAGAGCAGATCCCTGTGCATCCCAATGAGCAGTTTGTTCTCTTGAGGGACATGTCAGTAGAAATAGAAGGCCAAGCTGTTTATCTGCTCAGTGAAAACAGACTATATTTACAGATCAAAATGAATACAGAATTCATACAGTGGATGTTGTGAAAACATTTCCACACATGTAAACGTGTCATTTGTGTCTGATTAAAAAAAAAAAAAAAGAGTGAAAGAATCACAAACTATTACCAAAGATTAAAATAGAAGTAGGCCACTGTTATGAAAGAGACATGATTAAACAAAACTGTAGCCGCTTTCTTGCATCTAACTATGATTCATTATTAAAAGCACACACTTAAAAGTGAGAAAATAATGAGTGCACGGAAATAAGCAAAACAATAAACAGTGTAAACATTTTTGAACTGTCAACATAGCCCACGAGAGGCAAAAAGAAATGGGTAAAAGACTGTAGATGAAACTGGAAAGTGAAAACAGCATCCATCAAGAAGTTCCTGCAGAACATTAATATTCTCGGTGACTTAAACTGTACCTTCAGATTCAGATTATTATGTGGACTAGCATAATAACAATAAGACACAATATTTAGTAACTGCAGAGTAGCATCAATGCTGTCGCACCCATACTCACATTCATAGTAAATGTTGAAGTCTGAATTAAAAAAAAACAGAAAAGTTCAAATGACTCATGCAGTTAAGTCAAACTCTTACAAACAGTTTCATACAATTTTTTTTTTTTGTCCACTTTCCATGTTTGCTCAAGTTCTCAAAGGACTGTCCATAAAACAAAGAATTTAATTGTCCTGAATAAAATCAAAATGTGTATTTTTTGTGCTTAGAGCTAGAATGTGTGTGTGACCAAAGGGCTCACAGTGGGCAGATATCAGCTTGTTCATTGCTCCCTAGAGTTTAATCCATTTTTATACCTTTGTATCACCTCAGACATGTAACTGCCATTTGCACTTCACAGCACTTGGAACAAGTTTTTCTGAAAAAAGTTAGCATGTTGGTCAGGTTTCAAAAATACTTCTATGTCAAAAACTTACAGGTTCTGAACATTTAACAATTTTAAACAAAGTTAATTATGACAGGACTGAAAGACATTCAGAGCACTGTGCTGTTACACAGCTGTGAAATGTACATGGTTCAAACATTAGATGTTCAATTTGAAACCTACAGCACTGCTACCATGTCTCAGCAATTTATGCTTTCACGCTACCCCACAGCTTGAATATATTCTGTAAAACAGAGCTGCAAATCTCATTATTGTCGGGTTGAAACACTTCTGAAAAGATCAATTAACCTCAGCTGATGAGCAATACCGGTAATTACGTTAGAGAAAAGTAACAATTGAGCCATCAAGAAATCCCTCGCATTCTGAGGTGGTCGCTTTTGATAAATAATTAACGTAGTATACTTTAGGGGGGGGGATCACAAGTGTCAACGACAAAAGTTCAAATCTGATCATTGATTGAAGGACAGATTGTTCTCGTATATACTGTCGTAATCAATCATAACTGTAATACTAAAAATATGTCAGACCTGACATCTTACCTATTCATAACTAACTAAAGTAAAACGAAGATAAGCTAACCAGCAGCCCAATTAATTTGGACCATATGAGCACGCTGTGAAGTATATCATCTTCTCCTTTTGGCTTTTCCCTTCAGGGGTAGGTATATTATTAAATGTTCATTTGACTTAATAATAATCTAATTTTTAAGTACTGCTTAACCACATTAGGAAAATGTCAGCTTGATATTTAATTTCCATCAAAGTTAATCATGTATAAGCAACACCTTCACAAAACACGCCATAGAGTTTGCACGATTTGTGAGGTTATTGATGAAACAACCACAATCAAGCAAAGAAAGAAACATCTCATTTCAATGCCAACAGCTAAAATGCACAAAAATATTAGCACATTTAATTTCAAATATGCAGTGTTCAGTTGCAGGGTTAAAAGGTTTTGCAGGGTTTGCTGGGCTGAAGCAGCCGCATAACCGAAATCTAAAAAAAGGTCCTGAAGTAAATACTGTATTTAGAAGAGACCTTGTTGATGTTTGCATTTAAATAAATGAATGAATGAATGAATAAATATCATTGCTGTGTCAAAATATCTCAAAACACCTGTAATTACTAAAAGAGTGAGTCTCTGTGGTCTAGGTTTCTACAGATGAAAATTAAACCTCATACGTAATGTCCAGCTGACGCAGATCTATCTATTGGTTACCTTTGTGGATCCACAAATAGGCTTCTTTACTGTGTTGTGTCATTTCTACTCAATGTACATGTAGTGTTGCAACAGATCTTCCTAAACATGGGATGAGTTACATCTGACACTACATTATTATTTGGTCATTAATCAATGAAATGATGACTAACTTGTATAACATGTGGGCAAATAAGACCATTTCCTTGTCATATTAATGTAACTGACAGTTTTATTTTTCTTTTGGCCATGGTAGGGGAGTAATTACTGTCATTGATTAATAATCCTGGGCCAGTTCCATAATAATCAGTCCCACATGTGCTTGGCCATCTTAAAGGAAAGGCTCATTAGCCACTGAGAGTCACAGCCTAAACTGCTTAGTGGGATGTAATGGAGAGCAATTTTATTGTCTAGAGAAAAAAAAAAAGTTAGGTAGGGTAAGTTAGCACGGTCAGTTTCCATTGCCTCATCACATCAAATCACTAAACCTGGATAACTGATTTCACGTCAGCTGCTCTGCTCCCTATGGGAAGTAAGTAGCTTTCCAAGACACAAGGAAACATTTTATTGCTATACTGGAGTATTATGTTCGGACCGCAATTTCTCTATTCCTTGCATAAATAAGAAAATTGACCAACACAGCAACACAGTTGTAGAGTGAAATTGAATACACTGTGGTTGATATCTTCAAAGTAGCACTCAAACCTCAAAATGCTGTGAGATTAGGAGGAATGGCTCATTTCCATGCATTTTTGGCAAAGTCATGAGTTGACTGCTGGGGGTTCAGTATGAAGCCAAGCCTAACCCCCTAGGAATTTAAATAAAAGCAAAGTGATTTACAGTTTGTTCTGCACTATTCATGATTTACACTTATTTTCAATTGTAGCCGAATGAATTCCAGCAATGGGTCCCCAAAGAAGAGTTCAATACTTTTAAGACATGATGCATTTTTAGTAAATTGTGAAAAGCAGAATCATTTTCAGATAACAGTAGCAGGAGAATACCGAAGTTGGAAATACTAAGCTTTGCCAAGATGCAATGGCTAAATGGTCCATCTGCTTGTGTTCTTCTCACTCTAAGGAGAGGAGATGACCCACCATCTGCAAATATGCATCAGCAGAAGCAATTTTGCATGCAATGAGACTCCATGTGTGTACACTACAATACAGTGGGGCCTGCAGACATGTAAGCAAGGCAAGTTTCAAATACATTTGGAAAAACCTAGTGATTTCTATGCTTAAGATGCCAAAAATATGTTTATGAAGTTGAGATTTTAGTTGTGTAAACACATGGGGTGGATATTCAAAGTTAGTATGTGTTATAACTGACTCACCAACTGAATCATCACTTTATAGTCTGAAAACTTGATGTAACAAGATTTTAAAGCCTCCAGAAAATATGTGGGAAAGCATCGATTGCTTCATCAACATGACATTATTTTACAAACATCAGTACTTCAGTTGTATAGGAAATACAGCTCTCATGCTGACTGCTTTTCTCTCCAAGCATAATATGGGATGCCAGATGTCCAACTACACTGTATTTGGACAGTGTAAATGGTGATCCGTGGTCCTCAATATCTTTGACTGAACATCAGCTCTGAAACGCTCCATGCTAACGGGTGTGGCTCTGAGCTCTCTCTATCACCAACCCCCACCCCCTCTGAGCTGCCTTTATCAACACCTCCCTCCCCCCTTGTGTTCACGTGTGTTTTGTTTATATGCGCGCATGAACGCACGCACTACCGCTATCGATCGCCATAGTCTGGAACTTTTTGTAACTCTCAGTAACTTTGTTATGACATACTGTATTTCACTCTTATTCTCCTCGTGTTTTGCACTCTTGTTTTTCGTGATATAACTGTTGATTTTTCTGCGCTAAGCGTGGAGCTGTTCTCTAAGTCTGCTGAACGTAAATCGTGGCTCATTGTGTTAACATGATGAGTAATCACAGAGATTTTTTTGGAGAAAAACATGCAGTGTTAGCACATGCGATAGAAATCACTGGAGATGAGAGATGATTATGAACACATATGTTTATGTCCACTAACTTTCTGTCTCTCACTTCAAAAAAGGCTGAGGCTGTTTGTCAATGAGCGGTTAGTTGCTTTGGATACACGCAGCTGTGTTCACGATGATGCTGAGGATACACCTTTAGTGGACACACACGCACACACACATGACTAACTAGTTAGCCAAATGCTAGCTGACTTCAGCAGCTTGTGAGAAACTTTCAGTGTGTAGCTCTGAGCCAGGTCATGGCAACACACTGCCACCATAGCTTGAACAGGAGCCCCCATGGGGGATGGCCACGCCCAAATCCGGGTGGACAATCAAATATGACCCAGGATAGGTCAATAACTCTATCAATCATTCAGTTTGTTAGGTCACAAATTGAACTGTTAGAAATACCAGCGTATTCACTGTGGATTTTTCATTTGTTAATATATCTATTGATGCAGGAAGCCTTTGTTTTCCAGATTCTAGGATTTGGTCGGGTTAGGGAGGACCATTATGTTAAGTCAAAGTTAAAGTCAAAGTCAACTTTATTGTCAAATGTACCATATATGCACAACATACAGTACAGATGACATTACAGTCACCTCAGACCCACAGGCAGTAAAAAAAAACACACGAAAGAACCGCTCTAGCGGGAGAGAGAGGAGCCACTGCATGGACCCCTTTAAGAGAAACAACTGACTACTTTTACATAATCCTCTCTCACACAAAAACTGTGCAACTGTGCCGCTACAAAGTCCATTCTCTAAAATTCTGTAATTTTAGCCACGTTCAACGAGTAAAGGATGTGTGAATGTAGTCATTTGGTTCTGTTCTACCACACTTCTGTGTAGTACCCACTTCTGTTGGTTTTTTCAGTCACAGCAGAGATGATGTTTGAGAAGAGTCTGCTTTCCAAAAACTCAAAAAAGCACAAACACAAAACACTTGTTTAATGACCTCTCTCTCCAAACCCCTGCCCACAAAAAATTTAACCCAGGAAAATAAGGGTTAAATTGTGTGTGATGCCTCACATGACTAGAGAAATGCTTAGCTAAGAATGGACTGACATGATAAATGAAAAAAAAGGATTTATCCTTCCTGTTAGATTGTGTGTCCTCAAGTTCAAACTGTTGTTATTTAATTTTATTCTTCTTTGAATTAGCTGCTGACAGAAACGGGGTGCTCTCCGTCTTCTGGTTTGGGCTGCATCAAAGTCACATCATACATTGTAAGCAGGCCTGTATTGAAAGGGTAAATGGTGTTATAACTGCTACCTCTCTCATTCACTGTGATGATTTAGAATAATGGCATTACCCTGTTTGTTGGATTTAATCAGTTTATCAAACAAACACCGAAATTCATGTCCTTTTGGAATATTGTTTGCATTTAGCTTTAGCCAAAGTATCACATTAACATAACAGTAACTTTCAATTAATCGAATATTTACTGCCTCCCTTACTCACAGCTTTTATCTTTTTGCTGCACCTACATATTGCATCCCAGAATTAATGGAAAATCAAAAATGTGAACATTGTGTACTGTCTTTTTTGTTTACTTTGTTCAGCAGTGAGGGGGTGGACAGACTACTTCCTGAACTGAATATTGTTCTGTGCAGTCACGGAGGCTTTAAAATGCGTGTAGGTGGAACAAATAAGATAGAGACGGAAATTAATGGAAAAAGAACAAAATCAAAATAGTGGATAGACTTTGGGAATGAGAAAGATTCTTGTCAGAGCTGAGCGTGCTCTCAAAGAAATGTCAAGCTGCTGTCAGCTGCACAGAGTGGATGAGAGAGACACCGTTGATGGTGACAGTGATCAGAGGTGGAAGATAAGAAAACTATACTGGCTGGGAGTAAAGATAGCTGCAATATGAAATACCATCACTGTCAAAAAAGACCTGAATGTCCTCAGCAAAATAAATAAATAAATAAAATATGCAATTTATTACGAGATATCATCCAAAAGACATTGTTTTGCCAAGAGATAATTACAATAACAGGACCCAGTGGCAATGTGATTGCACCCAGGTGACATTATGGGTTATTAAATTGTCATGGTGCACCCTTTTTTTGGCCATGCACACAGTTGAACTCGCGGCCCACAAGCCTGACTCTAGTTTATCTGCTCCATTTGTTTGACATCTTTACGACACTCTGTATTAACACAGCCTAATTTCATCTGGGCCTTAATGTCTTCTCTTTCCTGTCTCTTAGAAATCCTTCAGGGTAAGGTTAGGACTGCTGGGACGTTTAGCTCCACTGAATTACACCAAGTGACACTTCTTCCATCCTAAATTGTTTTTCATTTCAAGTTTGCCATGAAAGTGACATGAAATATTGACAAGTACCAAAAAGAAATGAACTTGGCAATTTGTAATATTAACATGTTCCACTCCTGAGTCGAGGTAAAATGCACACACACCCACACAAACACACACACACACGCACGCACGCACACACACACACACACACACACACACACACACACACACACACACACACACACACACACACACACACACACACTACATCAATGATGGAAATATGATCAAACATCACAGTCCCTCTACCCATCATGTATGGAATGGCAGTAAGAGTTATATGGTTCGTGAACAGAATCAATCAGGGATGAAAAATCATTTAAGCAACAGCTCCCTTAATGTCTTTAATTGTGTGTAGATGCCATTCCATTTTCGCAAACAAATAAGCACCACTTATATAAATTGTCCCCCAAAAACAACTCCACATTTATACGTTTAAAATAATTTTCTTTTATACAGTGAAAGCCTGTGGCTATAGTTTTGGATTGGTAATTAATGACCCAAGTTTCTATCTACCGGTCTGAATGCAGATTGACAATAGGATCATCATCCCGAATTCAATTATACCTTCGGTTCAAAATAATTGCACAGACACACATATGGTAAAATCCTCTGGATAACCCAGCAGCAATAAATTTGTTTCAATGACACTGATTCTCTCCATTCGTATGATTGCTGTGTGGACCACCAACTGGTTCAGGAGCCTCAGGCTCGAATAAATAATGGCATTTCATAAAAACAATATAGACCAATACAAGATAGAGCAATACATGACCACGCTAATGTTTATCGCTTAATCTTAATGTTCACTAACCATCAGGTGATGCAGAAATGGCAGCTATTTTGATTAGACGATATTCGTGTAAGTTACCATCAGTGAACGCATAACAGGACAAACAAACATATTAATGATACTCACATCTTGCAGGGAGCTCATAGCCGCAGGTGATCTTGGCTTTGCCGGTTTCACAGCCATTTAGTTGGTGGCACTCATCATACAGACAGGACCCTGCTGCTTTGTGTATGCAGCCATCCACTGAAACACAAAGACGTACAAAGCTAGGGTGAAACTTACTTGACAAGAAACACGCAAAAGCATGGACACGACATCTCAAACCAGCTATGCTAATTAGCAGCTCGTGTGGTTTATCATGCTCAGACAAAAAAGCATGTATAGTAACGAGACTCAGCAAAGTATTATTCATGGGTATGACTGTGGTTACTGAATCTCTATGTTCACATTATCTCCTCTCAGTAGGAAGGTCGGCCTGCCATAGTGTGCTGTGCATGTTGCTGGTAAATATTGACAAGCTTATGAATGAAATTAGCTGGGCCAGGATCTAATAACGCCTCTGCACACAGTGAAAATGAGACTGTTCTTCCCGTAATCCCTCTCCACTGTCAGTGGTGATTTACAGTTAGATCATTAACTGTGTTCTCTGCCATGTGGTGGGAATCTTGTTTCTGCTGTATTCTCTGTGGTGAGCCTGTTATATTGTGGATCTGTGTTCCGATTCTGTCGCGCTCCCTGTTGATGTGCGTGTCCTGATTCTATGGAGACCCCAGGCCCCCCGCCCCCCTAAGGTTTTAATTTTACCGGGTTAAGGCCACGATACACTTGATTGATGGCATGTCTTACACAAGAAGGCAGAGAGATAGAAATCCACATTATCCGTCTCTGAAAGCCTGACATCCCCCCAAGAGCATGATATCAATCACATTGAAACATCATAAAATCCTCCTCAAGTTGTCCTGTAAAAATCCTCACAAGACATTAGGGGATAACAGTAGCAGCGGCAGATGGACAAGTGGACATGCCTCTTCGTCAGTTCCCTTTATAAAGACTTATCCAACGGAGAGAAGAAGTTTCTCATAATAAATTTATGCATCAAAGTAAGGACAACATACTTAAGCCAGCCTGCAGGCGATGTTTACATATTCTGAACCAATGAATAAAAAAGGATTGAGGAGCAGATAAAATGGAAAGTCCCGAACAAAAGCAAAATGTGACTCTAATCACTATCTTTATCGGATATGTCATGATTATTTGCAAAAACTGCCTAGAAAAAGTGAGTAATAAAAGGCTGACAATGTGTAAAGGAAAAAAAAAAAAAGATCTTGTTTCACATCATCAACACAGAAAAGTGTTTTGATGAGGGGCCGTCCTTTTTCTGAGCTCCTTTCAATTTCTCAGGGATGAGTCAAAGACAACAGCTGGGCGGAAGATTTTCTAGCTCTATCAATCATCTTTAATGGACTGAGGGACAGGCAGTTGACAGTGACGAATCCTGATGGCTTTTAGAAAAAGTAACATGAGTCTGACAGTGATGTGAATATGAGGAGGTAACGCTCTGCTGACAAAGAGAGCTACTTAACACAACACAGGCTGGTTTGTAGCGCTGGCTGCAGGCTTAGCCTTTTTCCATTTTTTGTAATATCAACTGTGCAAACAAGATTGTCCATGATCATCTGCCACACTTATTTGCATCATAATTGCTTCTCAACATCTTGCAAACATGAATTTCTGAATGTACAGGCTGAAGTGACAGCTCCATGAGCACACTTCTCATTGATCGCTCCTACCATACAACAAAACATTTCCTTTCTTTTACAGTGTTATTATAGCATGATTATCCATTTGAACAAATGTGAACAACCTGATGCCGCATCTGCAGCACTGAAAGGACAGTCTGTATTCTTAATGTCCCTATTCACACTAAGTGTTTTTCAGAATTACTTTAATTACTTTTTCCAGCTTTTAATACTCAAGCTTGACCTCGCACTCACTGCCTTACTACATCATTAATCTTATTTTTTTCTTCTCTGTATTGTTTTGTACTGTAAAGTTTACTTATAATATAGGAATAATACACTGTAACACTTCATATAAAAATGTATTTATTTCAAGTATTTTGAGTCTTACATACAAACAGATGTAATTTCTTTTCCTCTACATGGAATGAAAAGGGAAAAAAAAACACTCTCATACTTGTCATATAGATGATATAATCAGAACTATATGGACTGAATGGTTATCTGGAGTTCTTTAGCTATGATGCAACCACCTTTCTGTCTGTGCTGTCTCCATTCTGTGGGGTCACTCAATGCTCTGTCCACATTAATGATTAGTTCCACATCATGGCTACAAGGGCGGTTTAGGTTAAATCAGCAGTCCAGTGAGGTTTATCCACGGCAAACATCACTGGGGTTTGAGCCCTGCATTGTGACTATCAAACACACACGGAGCACTTGAAAACACTTGTTTTTACTCAGGAAAAGACATTTTAAGCACAGAGTTGATAGATATACTATCTATCAACTGTGTGTGTGTGTGTGTGTGTGTGTGTGTGTGTGTGTGTGTGTGTGTGTGTGTGTGTGTGTACATTATATATTTCATGATGCAATACATGTTTAATATTTGTCAATATGAAAAGCCATTTTAGGTGCTGTTTAGGAACATTTATTGTGCAGGGTTTAGGGTTGCAGACCACAAGTTACTGACTAAACGATTATCAAATGGTAATTGTTCCAGGAGCATTCATTTATTAATGGATCCATTACTTGTTAAACTCATCGACTGTTTGTTCTATTTGTGAGTCTTTCAACAAATCTTTCAAACTTAATTTCAGGTGTATTTCAGGTAAATGTGTTGCGCTTAATGGATGAAGCAAAATCATTTTGGATACTTGAAAGACTGATGCATACCAAGAATATCTATTTTTGTGAATAATGGAAAGTGAGAAAGCTTTTCTATTGAATTATCACAATATTAAATTTGTCAGGGAAGGCAGTTTAAGTCCATGGACATGTTCTCTATGCTTCCCCTGAAAACAGATGGAAAAAGTACCATATCTATCTTTAATGGTCATATAAAGCTAGCTGGGTTGAAGTTAATAATTCCCTTCTTCATTTTGTAGTATTCCCACAGGAGTCCATCCTCCCCAGACAATTCCGTCTGATCACAATGAGAAATGGCTGATCTCTTTCCCATGAGCACCTTGGGAGACCAGCAAAAAACATCATATAGGATTCTGTGTTTCATCATAGGTGAAGAATAAGATTGCTGATTTCTAAAACAGGGGTTTCAGATTCCACTCTGCTGCTCCTGGAGCTCATGCTTGCATCAGCTGTAGTGTTTCTGATGCTGACTTGTGACATTGTGCATCTAATGTCAGCAAAACCTGAAATCGACAACTGGTTCAGAGCTCATAACAGGAGAAGAAAATGCTGAATTACCTTGACTGATCACCAAAAGTTTGGATGCTATAAACTTAACTTGATTTACATAAGCTGCTTTATAAGATGTGCACTGATGCATGATGAGCTGAATGTGAGTTTATAGTTGGGTGAGTAAGAAAGACATACATAGAGAAGGTAAGCAAAGTGTAGAAACAGGAAATTATGTCAACATGTCTTTTGTAATTTTGAAGAAAAAAAAGTTGCTAAACACCACATTATCTGTGTTTCTACTCCATTTTTATCCCTACAATCGTCAGGGCCAAATACAAACGCAATCCAAAACATCCTGATCGAACCTGCATCACAACATCTTGATCTCTTTCTCTTGTCTCGGCACCTAAGCATGCAGCTGTGTTGAGTATATGATGCTATATTTTAAGTTGTGTGACAACTTCTGAGGACATTTCATTTAACAGGCTTAATATTCAGAGAGAAGCATCTGCTTCTGTCCTCTGAACCGCCAGGCTTCCTCAGCCCCCTGTTGAAAAATATAACAGTTAAAAACTCATCTATCTCTACGCGCAGCCTGTCGCTGCTTTAGGCTGGGCCTATGTGGGACAAAACATTTATTCATCTTGTCTGAGTGCCTTGCTCAGAGAAAGCTTCCCTGAGCAGCCACTCTAGCAAGTCCACACAGGCTAATGAAGATAACTTTGAGCGGTGGCCGAACAGCATCGCTCTGAACTCATAATGGGAACAAGGAGAGGGCAGCAGACAGAGGGGGAGCCATATTGAGAGAGACAAAGGAGACGACTGTGTGTGTGTGTGTGTGTGTGTGTCTGTGTGTGTGCATGTGCGTGTGTGTCAGTCTAGAGCAGTTTGAATTAGTTACTCAGCTGTACCCTTGGCTCCTGCAATTGTTGAAGACACCTCTGCCGTGTCCTCTCAAGGCCCTGTTCCCACATGCATTAAGGTACTCTGCAAAGCTCTGCATACTCTCCTTGGGCCTCTCCCAGCAGTCCAAAAAAACCAGGGTTTTTCAATCGCTTCCTCAGACACAATGCATACCTGCTCTGCTCCCATTACAATACCCTGCTTTTCAGAAATAGTGTCAGCCGCAATTTTCTCGCCTAATTATTTTCTGCTCCTCTGAGGGTTAGGTTCAAGACTGGAGCCAGAGGAGGCAGCAGGGGGGGTGCAAGAGGAAGGGGGGTGCTGGTGAGCTGGATTCTACGAGGCAGGATTTTGAGAAGCCAGAATATCAGTTCATAATCGAAAAGAGAGGAATAGATCACCAAGGTAACCTCCTGCCAATTTTTGACATTATGCGTGGATCCACTGAGATCTCGAAGGCCAGCTCAGCTTGTGGGCCGCTGGACGTCAGCAACTAAAACTTTTCAGCAGAATCATGTCACCCTGGGAGTGGCAGGTTTCCATTGACATCAATAAGCATATTCCCTCGCATCTATTTTTGTGGTATCCATGGCAACAACATATTTCCTCTGTCCCTTCCACACTTGTCAGAGATATACACTGATTAAAGCCCCTCCACAATCCCACCTCTGTGATTTACAACATCATTTTCTACTCAACAAATTTCACTGAAGGAGTAAATGACATGGATTAGTCACTAATCAAGTGCCAATCACAGATGTGTCAGAACTAAATGTCAGGTGGAAAATGTTTGAGCCACTGTGGTTAGTCCTTTGTGATGCTGGATTATGTTCTAATCGCGGCTATTTAGAATGCAACAGGAGCTACAGATTGCTCTCTACTGTAATGAAGTTCCCAGGAAGGGGATGATATTCTCCATTTTATCTATAATACTCAGGTAAACAACAGATTTGGGCTAATAGAATGTCATGCAGATAGGCACAGATGTTGTTCTCCTTCGCAGTATTAAGTACCTCAGGCTTACATGACTCATGATTCTCCAGATACTGCTATATAAGCAGGAATCAGAAAAAAAAAAAAAAAAAAAGACAAACCAACCACAAGCTTCACTACAGCGCAACCCTCTTATTATTTTTTTACAGTTTTGCTCAAGCGGCACATATGAAAACAAAAGTTTGTTTTCCTCTGAAATAGCCATATGAAAGCCAACAGGTTACATCTTTAGCCTCAACTGGTATAACAGTGTGTCATATTAATAACAGAGCAGTTTAGGGCTTATCTGAAAATATGGACTCATGGCTGAAAATTTAAGTTCACAGACGAATACTGAGAAATCAGAACTCTGGTTAAGAACACCACTTGTGGCAAAACTGACAGCTCCTGTCCAGTGTCTTCTGTCAATATGATTCTAAGAATCTGTACGTTTCCAGCTATTTGAAGTGCAGTTGTGTTCATGTTACTATGGTTACCAGTTACCATTTTATGCTTTATATTATGCTATATGTTGATCTGCTGGTTGTGCAGTGATCACCTAGCTCACCGACCGAATTGATTATGTTCACCTTTCATGAGATTATTTTTCAAAGCTGATGCATTAACTTTATGGTGTATTGATGCTTCGTTTACACTGGTGTAATTAAAGCTGTATTAAAGAGTCTGAGTTAACTTCAGGAACTCAGACTCCTCATATCTTTGTTCCAGGGTCTGCAAATGAATGCCAGGTTAGGTTACCACGCATCATGTGATGCTGTCCTTGGAAACATGGAATCTGACAGCTGCGGACGAGTTGGTGCCAAACCCCAGCCGAGCTGAACTCCCTGAGACAACAGTGACGGCACCGGCCCTCACATTTTAAGATGTTTTTTTAACTCCTGTATTGTTTTTGCAGTTCTCTGTCTGAGTTAGCGGAGACACTCTGTCTTACAAAAACAGCAATACGCTGTCTGCATTCTTTATGTGACAGGGCTACTGCTAATTCTTAAACACAAATATATGTGGATAATCCAGAACTGAGGAGCCTCTATTGTAGCTATTAAATAAATGCTTAAAAATATTTTTTCCTCTTGGTGCAACTAATAAACTTGACCTCATTTCTGAATCCCAAAATGCCATTCTAAAATGAACACAGACATTTACAGACAAGAGAGTCACTTTGGCCTTGTTTGGATATCTCGTTTGTAGTCTGAACAGTCCCATACCACATGATATCCGATTTCTGCGGGACAAATTAATACCACATTTGGGAAGTAGTTTCATATCGGATATGGACAGATGTGTCTCAGTCTGAACAGCTCCAAACACTCCGAAAGGGTATGGCGGAGCGTGATGTCATATCCATGACACGAGAGCAAGGCGCCACAAGGAAGAGCGTCGCGCATTACGGAGCAGTAAAAAAAGGAGCAAAACGTTGACAATGTCTGGTGTGTGTGAGATTTTCTCCACCTCTACCAGACAGTAATATCGCTAAGGTAACAAAACTTCATGTTCGTCTTCGTTGTTGTTGTTGCCGCTGTCGCAATTATATGATACAATACAAGCACTGAACAATGCCTCCACCCCAACGTCGTTGTTACGGCAACCTGTCAGATCGGCAGATAATGTGGCCCAGCCTGAACAGAGACAGATCACATTTGGACACTTGCTAAAAACAGTTTGGACAGTCATCTTCAAAAATTGGATATGGAAGGAAATCCAATATGCCTGCGGTCTGAACGCAGCCTTTAAACTACACAAACGTCTTTTTGCTAAATCAAGCCAAAAGGACATGGACTATCAAAAAATAATTATCCAAACTAGGTGTGACAAATTGCTGAGTTTAGTTTTCAGGTCTCTCTTGTACTTTGTATGCCTCAGCTGTAATAATTTGTATTTCCTCACAACTCTGAGAAACCACATGAGCCCTCATGGACATGCATGTATGGTAATCTTAGCTGCTTTAAGGAAACTCTATCATGATGTCCTTCCTGTCATTTAAATGCTTAACATCCTCACCATATCGCCATATCCACTCACAGACTGTTACCCTGCTTGGTGTAAACCCATTATTTGAGTCTTCTCTTACATCTTTATCTCCAAACTGTCTTTCATATCTGAGTGTGAGCTGACCCGATCGGAGATAAACCTCATCTTACAGCTTCCTTTGCCTCCCTCCCAATAGCACACACATTTTTCACCTTTGACTTTTGATCCCATCTCTTATTATCAACGTGTAATCTGTCAAAGAGGCTATTACCATCTTGTCTCCTACAGTAGGTGACATAACGTTGGCACACCAGCGTCCCTGTAGCTGCCACCAGAAAGAGAGGAAGTGAAGGAAAGTGTCAGGAGACAGTGGGGTGCGTGGGACTCTTAGAACCATCCCTTCAACCAAAACAAATATGAAGGTGAAGGCAGATAGGCACATTCACATACGGCTGTGCACTGGCAAATTTTACGTGAGCTTGAAGAGTAAATGCATGAACTGATGTTTAATTAAAAGCATTGACATACTATACTTGTATGAAATGTCTTTTTTTCCATTCCATTTTTTTCATATTTCCTTTCTAAAATCTTCTGTATGATTCAAACACATTACTTCTAAGGGTTCCTGGAAAGGAATCAAAACATTTCTAATCAACTTGTGGTATTATTAACATGACATGTACTTAATTCCTACCTGTGAGCAATTCTAACATCAAAAAGCTCTCACAAAGGGGAGAGCCGCGCACTATTTGTGCACATGTCGACAACATGTAACAGACAAACACCAGGAAACATCTCTTTCCTGATCTGAATTAGCTTAGTACCTGTCACAGTCGGTGAGGTGCAAATCAGCTGCCAGAGAGCGTAACATGAATACAATTTTTTCTACTGGAGGAACATACTAGCAGGGGTTAAAGTTGTAACACAAGCACTTAGAAGCTCACATTGCACTATCAGACAAATGTTTGTAATTACTGAGCAATATGAATACCAAGCTTTAAGGCCAGTGAGGTGAGAAAGAGGCATAGCTGCTGCTGCTTCTACCTCCAGGATCTTCAGGCCAAACTCTCTGGCAAGTCCGTAATTACAGAATGAAGAAAGATGGTGCCTTTCAATGAAAGGCCAGTGCGCCGGATTAAAATGCATGAACAGCTGTTGCTATTACGCATGGGTCTTTAGGTTTGTTAGTGCTAGGCATTTCTTGAACAAAGCCTACAGCCTTGCACAATGCATTAACATTTGAAAGTAGCACATGAGGCATGTTGAAACCACAGAGAGCTATAGAATTAAAAGGTCACCATTGGTTTGGATTTCCAGATCATTACCTTAATTGTACCTGTGAAAACAAATTGTGTGCTTTAATTTCTGTTCAGTGAAGCAAAAAAAAAAAACAATGGAATCAAGACACTGGACTATGAAAGAGGGAAATCATGGTTTACGTATAGGAATCAAGAGTTCATTGTTACTACTTTTTAAGGACTTTGATCATGAAATAGCAGGTAGGACAAGTCAATTTTAACAGCTGTAGCTTAAGTTTCCCTTTTGCTTTTTTCCTATGTGTGCTTATAAACATCACAAAAGCCTTGGAAAAATGAACAGTGACAGCAGCATGTGGGTCAGTGGGTCAGTGACAATGTCACATCGGTTATATTTTATAGCTTTAACTTCAGTTTCTCTTTTACACTGAATGAGGTTCTAGTGCTGCTTGACTGGAGATGGATGGGAAACTGTTGACGTGCCATTGTCCAGAATTTCAAAATGGACTGGAAAAGGGGTGAAAAAAATGTCTGGTTTCCAACTCTAGGCAGGAGCTGGAGCTAACAAGGGTAAATACCGCACAGTCATTGAACCTGGGAGAGAATACATAATGTACCATTTCCCTGAAGAAATAACACCCAGTGAGTGTTAGTGAGGTTTGGTCCTGTGGAAAAGGAGATATAACAGTAATATTTTAAACACTGTGTGTGTTTAAAAGGCTTGAGGTATTAGTGTATATTTTGAATTACTATGAATTACTACTACAGCAAAATACTAGACTGTTTAAGTCTTATTTGTTTATATTCATCCACATTTAAGTCAATGTTTTCTACCTCTTGCTGCAACTTCAGGACATGTTTTTGTCTACTTCTAAAATCTACTTCTGTTTACTTCTACACAATGAGTCACTGGGATGCCTCTATTAACTTACGGCACTTTAAAAGGATTTTTTTGTAACAGAAAACAGTTAAGTCAGGCTAAGAACTAGTGCCACTTTCTCTGTTATTTGGAGTGTTATCTGAGTTCTGCAAATTTAAATAACTCAGCAGTATCATAGTTGTACATGTTTGAGATTTGAGAGACAAAATTACACATTACCATGTAATATAGAGGAGTACAAGAAAACAAAGCATTTTTAGTCTTGCTGTGCAGTAGACATTGAATACTTTCATGTTGCAGTTGAAAAGAAATTCGGGCAAAGAAGTGCATCGTTTGATAAGATTCGCAATATGTTTACAACATCAGACATTAGAATATGCAAGACATTGTTTGTTTCCTGTTGTTTGATTTATTTTCTCTCTCTCTAGATTTGAGAGATTTTTGACTGAAAGGAAACAAGCCTGAAGAATAAAGCTTTGTGTGTGAAATCAATACCTTCACAAGTAAAGGTTGTCTTTTAAAAGTATTCTCCAGCTGATTTTGAGATTTCTAATATACTGATATTATATTGCCTTGAATGTATAGGACAGCCACAGATACGTGAGAGGACCAGAGACATGCAGCAAAAGGCCACGTACAGGAATTCATCCCACAGCCACTGCCTGAGGACTGCAGCCTGAGTGAATGTGCATATGAATAAACAACCCAGCTATCTGAGGTTCCAGATATGGTGATATTTCAAAGATGATTAAATAAAGTTATTTTTTTAAAATATACCTACTACTTGTGGGTACAAAAATCATTAATTGTCTGCCGTGATACTCCAGTTAGGACTTGGAAGAAATGGGTGATGACTACATTTCTGTGATGACCTCTGAGGTTACTGCATTAAAGTTCTCACGTTTCTTACCGAATTTATTAATAAAAAAAACAAATGCAAAAATATAATGACTTCCTTAACTAAAATGTATAATTCAAGGAAACCAAAACAGTTGTCAAAATAGCCCCAGTGTGACTCTGCCATAAAATTATTACTCCTGTAACTCAAAGTAAGCAAACAAAGAGAAACAGGCTACTGGGGCCAAAGCTTTAGATAACCAGCATGGAATCCTCTCCAGTGATTTATCTGACAACTTTCTTGCAAAATCCCAAAGTGTGCTATCTACTAATTGAGCCTGTGTCAGCGCAGGGGAGATTAAGCATCTGCAGCTGCCCACAGAAATGTCTTCCCCAGGCCCAGCTGTGAGACACAAATCAAAGGCCCCAGCACTTAGATGAAGTGGCGCAACACAGAGCTCACCTACAGAAGAAAAAAAAAAGCTCAACACAGGATTACTTGTTCTCAAAACATCCTCTATATAATGCCTCATCGTGTCTGCTGGTAAATCTATACATTTTCATAATTCAGTGATAATCCAGATCAATTCTAATGCATGTGAGATGCATGACAAGAACTGCTTTGTTTTCAAGATCTTCATAAATTAAAACTGCAGTGCACAGTTCTGATCACCAACTGGTCAAACTATTCGTAGACTTAACTGATGACCACACTATGATTCACTTCTTGACTCCTTGTCGGTCATAAATGATCTTGCTGTGTTTTCCTCCCCAGGCTCCACTGCAGTAAAAAAGACCTCTGCACTCGATCTCAGCGCCCCACATCTCTAGTTAAAGGACCATCATCCTCCCACTGGCTTTACTTGTAAAAGCGGTGTGTGGTCTCAGTGCTTAACTAGTGGCCATGGCCTGGCTCCACCATGTGAGGCTTCTTGCTGCAGAAACAAAGATTAAAAGAAATGGGTCTTTTATAATTATGCCACCATGATTCCAGGACTTTCCTGCTGGTCCTTTTAATTAAGCAGATAATTTTTCTCTGGGGAACACCAGCTTCAACATATTTACCAGCTCTTTCAAAAGGGAATTAGAGCTGGGCAAAGATTTTCTTTTTTAAAACTGTCACTTTGTCATAAAATCATACATAAAATTAAATGTGTGGTGATGTAAGCACATTATGTCTGAGGGACAACATTCCTTGATGGGAGTATGTTAATGAATGTTGGCTTTTGTGTCTTCTCTACCTCAGCAACCTTATCTCTGGTGAATGGGGTGAATCGTGGAGGGTAAATATGGTCTTCTGTCACTCACCCCAGTGTGACAGTGACCTGTCTAATAATGTGGGAAAAGCCTGGTCACTCGCCCATTCAACTATTTCACAGAAGGGTGCTTCCTAGTGGGCTTTCATGCAGCACCCACCTTGCATTGGGTATGCTTTAAAATTCACATGGAACTTTGTAATACCCTCTACAGTGGCAGCATTCGAATAATTGCTTGTACACAGATTGACTTACTACTCCTTCATTTTAATACTCCAAAGAAAAATAAATACAAAAAAAAACATTAACAACACAAGCAACAACAACTGAAGACTGGCCAAACAGTCCTAGTGAACTAAAGCAATATACAGTATATTTAATATTCATATGTAGAAATTCCAAAACAATAAAATGTAGTATTTTTGTCTGTCAAAACTTAATAAAAAACATTACAGTACACTCTTTACAGAATGAAACAGCATTATACGCCACTCTATGTATCACAGTCTGGCAGAGACAGATATCATTTACCGAGGCTATGATGGAAGCCATTGACCTTCCAGAGATGATATGTGGACTTACAATACAGTCACTGTCACCTCTGAGAATATCGGTTATCAATTCTGACTTTAAATCTTTCAGGTCAGCATATGTGTCATCCAAGTGGTGGAGCAGCAGTGATGGATGCTAAAAGAATAGCTGGCTAAATTCTTTGTTTTTGAGCTAATCTAACTGCCTCTTAAGCAGGTTATGATCCATTTTCACATCTTATAATAAGACTGGATAAATTAAATCCATTCATTGCATAATTGCCAATTCCATTAAAGAGGAGATTAAGATATTACTATAATCAGATTATTTTGCATGTTGAGGGTGGCTCTACCTCAAAAAATAGGCAAATACAAATGATAGTGAAAGAAAAGAAACTGTTATTTTAGTTATTTTATCTAATTTGGAGTTGATCTTCCAGTTCTTTATTTTTTTAGTTTGCACTAAATTGTACAACTCTTGAAGCCACGTCTAATTTTAAAGTTCCAAATGTTGGGTGTTTTGGCCACAAAAGATTTCTCAAAAATAGGCTTAATACACAGTACCATTGATCATCTTCTTTGTTTCTAAAATGACTGTTCACATTATTTTTTTAATAGTTTTTTTTCATCTTATATTACTTTGAAAGATCTGTTTCAAAAAAACACAACGAACACAAAAAGTTCTTCCTGAACAATACAACAGTCCATAAAAATAATAACACTTTGTCATAAGTTTTTATTCCTTGAGTGTTTTGCTGTCGAAAAAGTACAAACTAAATCTTTACTCTCCTGCCTCCCAGTTGTTGTTGCTTTGATGCTTCATATTTGGCTTTTTCCACCAATTCATAAAAACAATAAAACAAATAAACAATACATAGTGCCATAACAGTGATATGAACAAAGGAAACCCTGTGTGCCCCCTTTGCTCAGGTTGAAAATAAAGAACAATGAAATATTTACATAGCCAGTGATCAACTCATGACCATTTCTGTGTTTTTCCATCTGACATTTTGTATTTGACGCTGTGTGATGTGATTACATGCCCAAACCGGTAAGAATTTGGGTATGTAGATAGTGAGGGGAAATGGGCATAATCAACAG
This sequence comes from Antennarius maculatus, assembly GCA_013358685.1. Taxonomy (NCBI): domain Eukaryota; kingdom Metazoa; phylum Chordata; class Actinopteri; order Lophiiformes; family Antennariidae; genus Antennarius; species Antennarius maculatus. Next base: position 5,925,049 of record CM023616.1, on the reverse strand, counting down.
TTAACTTAACACCGGGATACATAATACTGGGTCACATCCAAGGGAGGAAATAAGGACTCATTACTTCCATTTTCCATCAGAGGAAACATAGAGAATAGTGTTGGATTTCCTCTGTACATAGTAGCTGATGGCAGCCTTCATTATGAGTCAGAACATTTTCAGCACAAAGACAAACACTACCTAAGACTGGATTTCCACCTGGCCAGGATCCTTGTGCACTGTAAAAAAACATGCACTGTAAACAATTCAAAGACTGAATAACATTCAGATCACACAGGCTTTTAAGCCAGCATTAAATAACAAACACAGCCTGAGTTCTAAAACGAAAAGCAGTCACTGCTTATGCACTATAGGTATAAAAATGGGCAAAAATGTTCAACTCGATCTACATTTTTAGCTGTAAGTATCACATTTGAAAATGACAGTGATGAATTGTACTGCAATACATAGTGTACTGCTCTTCATGATGCAAAGGCCCCATCAGTTTATGAGCTTGGCTTACAGCACTCAGCTAGAGTTTAGTCTGTAGAAAAAGGGTCAGACATAAAGCCAGCCACCGCATACACCTGAAACAACCTTGGTAAACACTAATCAGACTGGAAGTGCTAGTACAGCTCTCAGACAGACCATTTGTGTGTGTGTGCGTGTGCGTGTGTCTGTGTGTGTTTGGTTTACATAACAAGGGCTAAAAACAGCAAAACCAGAGGTCATATCCTGTTGACATTGCTGCTGAACATGTGGGCTCCATGAAACTGGGGCTACCTGTGTGTAGGTGTATCTGTATCTAATGTGATGTCCTCGTCTTAAGACTAATTGACGCTGTGACTTTTGCTGCAGCAAAGCCCAACAATGAAAGGCCCATTTGTGGTCCTGTAGTTTATATTAAAATGGACCAAATCAACTAAATTTATTCAAGCCAAACTGTTTTTCCCCCCTCTGCATTGATTTCATCAGTTTGTTTTCTCATGCTTTAAAACAGGTAATGAGTGTAGATTAAGGGCATCTTAATACACATGTGGAGCTCAATTCTCTGCTTTTGAAGGACATAACAGGATCTTATTCTATTTACCATAATTGACACTACACCAGCTGAAAATTTGTCTTTACTCATCCAACATCCTCTTTACCAGCACTCCACATATTTTCTGGCTACGTAAACATCTAAAAATAACAGCGCTATGATGTAGTGCAAAGACGCTGATATCAAGCTTCTATTCTCTTACTTATGTGACAATTTGCCTTCTGCTAATCATAACCCATTCAATCCTATGTCCATAGCCTGGTAAAGTCATCTCATCGTCTTTAGTTTGTGAAATCAGACAAAAAATTTCAATTTTACACACTTTCACACACAATTCAAGCTAATTGACTAAGGCTCAGTCAGTGGTGAGTAAGAATTATCCCTCACTGACCTTTCCTGTGTCCATCACACATTTATGAGTTGTTGGCATTCTTGTTTGACATCTAATTTATACAGTACGTTCTTTAAAATAAATGAATAAGAAATTTAATTTACATAAACACAAATTAAAACAACCTTTAAAACTGGACTGCTGAAAGATTGGAAACACCGTTTGCATACAGTCTACAAAATTGTCAACAAAGAACTTCACCATATTTTATTAGTGAAGTTGTCCAGTCGTTTCCTGCTTTTTCCTTTCTTTCTCTCATAAAATACAATAAAGGCAAAGAGTTCTTGGCAGCACTTTTTATTGCACATATTTGCTAAAAAAAAAAAAAAAAAAAAATCAGGCAATTGAAGCTTTGTAAAAAGATGTATATATCAATACATGGAAATTTGGTTTTAAAGTTAAAAGCTGTTTTATTCAGATATTAACACTGTTGATTGTTGCTGGAACTTGCACATTTTCAGTTGTTACTGTCGATCCAACCATGTGTTATCTTAGGCAGGCGGACTACACGCTACACTCCTCAGCTGACTTTTCACAACCTTGTGACTCTTCTGAGTTCACTGACTTCCACCTCTGTAACCTCTACTCCACAAACCAAACCTGGAAACGTCTAAGACACAGCTACTCATCGTAAAATATAAATAATATTTTCTGTTTTTCTCTCCAGTGATGTGTTCTTACATGTTATTCTCCTGCTAATGTTCACGTTTTGCACTTTGTTTGTTTGTATGTAAGATGACCTTGTGCATTCACAGAAGCTAAAACAGTACTAACGATATAAGTATTAGTGTTGGTCCTAGTTTATGAAATTAGCTGTCAATATAAGGCTACAAGTTCTCAGCAACAAAAATCCAAACCATGGTAACCAATGGTAGGTTCCAGGAATGATATGCTTCATTTCTAAAAAGCTTCAAAAGTCTAACTGATAGATGGATGTATTGGTACAGCAATATTAATGAAAGGGTTAGCAGAATTTGGTAATTTACCCAGGGATTACAGTGGGTTTAAGACAGCCACAACTTGGTCTGTTCCAAGTCCATGCAGTCAACAAATCAATCAGTCGTGCATGGCCACAACAGCAGCACTGGAGAACAACTCAGCTATAAGCCGTGTTGAAATCATCTCCAGCCATCCCTCTCTGTCGGGTGCTTTGGCCGTCTTCATTGCCATGGCTCTAATTAGATGTGCATCCCCAGAGTAGACTGCGTGATGGAAGACAGAACGGCAGTAAAACATCTCAGCTCAATCAGTAAAGTGACATGATCATTTTGCATATACAAGTAACTGGTAGTGTTAGTTCTGTTTTGAAAACTCACTCGTGCAAACTTTGGACAGCGACAAACACACATTAACTCCTCTGTATTTGCTCTTCATTTCAAGTGGAACTCAGCTTACCGACAAGGATGTTGTCTGGCTACTGGACTTTTTTGGTGAAGTGAAGGACAATTAAAAGGACATGAATCAGCATTTTACAGTACTCCAGGACATTGCTTCTCAATTATCTTCTGTTACAACCCCCCTAGCAAGAACAAAACAATTTGTGCCCCCCCCCACTCTCTGTAGTGACTAAAAATAATATCAACTGTCTATAAAATTGTTATACGTACACCTCTGCATAACATTCTATCCATAACATTAAAGACAACAAAAAAAGAAAAAAAGAAATAGTTCAATCTATAACAAAGAATAATTTTACTAACACTATCTTTAGTCTATAACAGAAATTTGCATGAAATAAAAAAAACTTGTTTAAACTGTAAACATTTTGAGCAACTTATTGCATCATTTGATACTGAAAAATAATATTAAATAAAATCTATAAATAATAAAAATTTCAAATTCAGTTAAGTCGAATTAAATGAGGAATACAATATATAAAACACCTTAACCTAAAAAACAAAAATAAATAAAACAATTTGTGTTGATTTTTTTCTTTCTTTTTTATCAAAATGAGGAAGTCAGGATTAGTGGCTACAATGAGCTCGTTGAAACAGTGCAGGGCTGTTCAAAGCGAGGTTTCAGCTCGTGCTCAATGTTTCAACTCCTCTGCTATGGTGTGGTGTTTTGTGCGCTGAGCAATATGATACGCCACCTTATATGAGGCTAACAGAGCTCGCTGGTTTAGTGAAGCAGCATTCACGAAGTGGGGTGATTGTTGGCAATATTCCGCACATTTTCCCTGAAAAAACTCCAGCGGCTTATCAGCATGATTAGGGTTTAATGTCTTTAAGTGAAGTCTTCATTTATTTGTCTTCATGCTGTCCGCTGCCAGCATTTTTAGACACAGTAAACACACCGGTCTGTAGTCACAGTGAAGCCCAACGCTTCTTCATAGTTCCGCTACTTACTACTTCTTGCTACTGCTAACTACTGTAGTGGATGTGCAATTACACCTTATTCTAGTACAGCAAATAAAAGCATGTTCCCCAGGGAAACATGCTTTTATTTGCAGTGCAGCCAAGTACCTACATGAGTAGGGAAAAACATTTTTGTAACCTATTTATTAAATAAATGTAATGTTGGGCTGTATTTGTAACAAGACTGGAGGGCAGGCATAATGAATGGGTTCTCTGAAGTCATTTAGAACAGATAAAAACTAGTTTAGTTTAATTGGATTTTCAAATGGGTGGGGGTGTTGTCCCAATTTCGAAACAGAGCAGCCTTTGAGAAACATTTAAAAGCTTGGCTCTGTATGCTCCTCTAAAATATATGGTAATTTTACATTTTAATAAGATTAAGTATTAAACAAAACAATCTGAAAAATTGAACCAATTGAACCAATCCCAACCTGTGTAATCTGATGCAGCACCACCATAGCAAGCACACTGCAGACCAATATGGAGTTGCACAATATAACTGTGTTGCTGAGTTCATTGTTTCACACCATTTCCTTCACACACCATCATTTGACAACTCATTGCAAATTCAAGTTACTCAACAATCCAAATAAAAGAAGTAGGTTTCAATCAAGAGAAAAATTCTTTTAAGAAAAAGAATCCACAAAGGACGCTCAACACCTGTTTTGGAACTTTGACAAGAACATGTTTGAACAAGAACAACTGACGTGTAAATGACTAAAATCACAAAGAACATGTCATATCCTGTTTAAGCACACATATTTGACTGCTGATGTTGAATAAAATTCCATTATCGAATAAAAATGGGGGAAAAAAAGTTATGTAATGCTGTGACATGTTTCTGTCAAATGTAATATATAATAACAGTTTCTTTTTCAGGATTTATATGATATACTAAAAACAGCATATAAAAAAAAAAATCAGCTCATACAAGCGTGCATCACACAGCTCCTGAGTGGCAAATCAAAACTGTGGAAAGGCAGAATGAAACTTGCATAACTTGACAGCTTTGAAGCGTCAAGTCAAACCCATCGTTCCTGACGGAACATAAGGAAGGAGACTCAGAGTTCATTTTATCAGGTCTGCTCCTCTCTGTCTTTGTCAGCACACTCCTCAACAACTAGCATGTTTATTTCACCTAAGGCACTTACTAACTTTTTAATTTAATTTACTTCATCCTGCCTCAATCAATTCCTCTTCATCATACGTGCAGGTTAGGCTGTCATAATCATTATGAATGTCATAGAATGAAAATTGAAAATATAACTTGACTGTTTTGGCGGCTTAAGTACATAATGAAAAAAATATAAAACTAAATAGGTTGTCAGGCTGGCATTAATTTAAGTTGATTCACAATTACATTATAAACTTTCCTCATCCACCTACATTCATTTATTTTTGTAACAGACTTCAAGAACCACACTTTATAGGATCAGCCAAACAAAATGTAACAGGTGTACAATTGAATGTTTTGTTGTTGGCTTGGTGTGTTTGAAATCCTTAAAATTCACATCTTTCAATGACCACCACCTAAACCCTTCAACAAGACTGATTGAACTTTACTTCCTCTTGAGCTTTTTCATGTGGTAAATGTTGCCATCTCTTCAGACTTAAGTACTGCACTGCACATGTGCAATTCCACACCCCATGCAATATATGAAATCACATACTTTCATTTGTATAATGAAATTTGGATAACTGCTGTACTTTACTTACCAGAAATTATGTGTTTAATCTGAGATGGTATTCATTTATATTTTATTTATGTTTTTTCTTGCTCTCTGGTGAATCTGTAGCTTCCTAGTTGGTAATTAAGAGTTTGTAAGTCCTTGAAGAACATCCCTTTTCTATTTCATAGTCAAAGTGGCAACTACTGACTGTAATAAGTATCCATCAGTACACAGTCAAGTCATGGTTCATGTTCGGCATGCCATGCAGGTGCTCTTGGCAAGGACAATTTTACCAGCCCAGTATGACAACACAATACAAAGCTGTTCAACAAACTAAGTACAGGTTTGTGGTTGTGTCTATTATGATACAGGACTGGATAATGAGAGTCCAAAGACAGAGATGTGTATGCTACTGAAAAAACTCACGTTGCACTGAGCTGGACAAACTATGACCTCTATCATAGCAGAACAACAACCAAATGAAAAGAATGTGTAATTTTAAATATGCACACAAATGGAGCTGATTGTCTTCGGTGGCAGGAGGATCATCCACTTTTCAGAAGGTCAGTGGTTTGATTCCCGGTCCCTCAAGTCTGCACACCAATGTAGACAGAATATTACTGGCAATTTGTTCTGCAGAGGAAAGAAACCAGTTATGGGATGCACACCTATAGGGCTCATTAAGTGTTATGGGTGTGCATCCCATAGTACAATTCTATCCATGAGTTACAAAAATGTGGATTTTACCTACAGCAGTGCAGATGGATCAATGGGCAAGACTAGTTATATAACTAAAACCTAAGGTTAATTTAATTATTTTATGCTTAGCTTGTTAAGATTTGGGTATTTTGGGTTAAAATTCAACTTCATTCACTTTATTTGACACATTTTTCTTCAAAATTTGAATGGTTACCTGGAGAACTGCCTAAAACAAAATGGGGATTGTAGAGATTTGCCCCAGTTCCTTACTCAGTTAATCAGTTTCAATGCACAGAACCATAAAATACATGCTTCCCAATGCCTCCTACAGCAAAAGGTTCAACAATTGGTTGTGCCTCCCTCATGACCTACAAATTCTGTGACTGATCTGATGGGATGTCACTCCAAGATGAAGTTGGGTGCCTGTTTACCTATATAGAAGACAGTGCCTGTAAACATAAGACAGGAAGGCAGTCGAGACATGGGAGCTACTTGCAGGCTAAGAAATAATAAATACTTTTGCACATCATCTACCTGATTTTGAGCACATTTTGTCCAAGCACCCTATTAAAACTCTTTGTTGTAACTGACAAGAGAATAACTATTCGTCAAGATGACATAACAAGTCTGTCATTGTTTGGCACTCAGTGGGTACTTAGTTGAACTACATACCAATCATTTGACACAATTAATGTTCCAATGAACACCGGGCCATGGTTCAGCTGCTGATGTTCTAATTGGATAGTAGTAAAGAGGGAGCGCCGATGACCCTTTCATTGACCCTTATCAATGCAGCCGTGCCTGGAGCACAACCTCATGTATGACCCTAGTGTCAGAGGTTGATCAGGACAATCCTGATTAACCCCTGGACACATCAGCCCATGAGGCCATTTAGCATTATTTGAAATCATGTGTCAAAAGACTGCAAGCATCTGGCAAGCATTTTTCTGAGTACAAATACCATGAAAGGCAAATTACCCAAGACAAGTGGATTGGTTGGTCCCTTATTTCCACAATCCATTCCGAAAACCTAGTAACCTTAAACATGTACAGACAATTGCAGCAGGGCTGGTGCAGCAAACAGGTATTTTCATCAACAGAAACTGAGCAACCAAACTGCTTAATGAGTGTAATACAGCACAGCACAGAAATTTGAACACAGGAAATACTCCAGCAAATTTTAAAACTATGAATTTGACTTAATATTTGCACAAGCAAGAAGATAATGCTGAATAATTACTTGGTTAGTGCAATGTTCCTCACAGATTGGGTTTTCAAACAACAAATTATTGTTTCATGTCACTGAAGAGCCACAGCATGGCAATATCACCAGGACTTTCAATGTTGTATCCTGCATATCTTACTCGATGTAAATATCTTACATTCCTGCATTGTGATCTTATTTGTAGCTAATAGAGTGGCTGATTTGACAGGTATAAATCCCTGAGGTCCACAGAGATGCATGTGTTCAAATGATAACAGTGAAAAAGTCTACACAAATTCTACATAAAATATTATCCTGTTCTGCATATTTGTTCATATTCTGTTCATATTTGAACCAACATTATGGCATCACACAGAAAATGCTGTAATAAGCCAAACGCTGAATTACAACCTCAATATATGGAATGATGAGTAAAACAAAATTCAGACTTTAGATTAATCTGAATGACTATCCTAATGAATGGGAAAGAAATTCAAACTTTTATGACCTTGCCAAGTGCCATTATGGGGAATAAGAAATCTTGGGTTTAAATAGAGTGGAAAGACAGTAATTACATGCACAAAGTCAGATTGGCCTCAAAAAGTTTAAGGTTGACTTAGCAGGTGCTAATGGGATGTTGGAAAGTTTTGGCTTTGCAGGGTGGAGGTAACCATATCAAACAGTGTGAGCTGACTAGAGCATGGAAAGAACTCAGCCACTCCCTGATGCTTCGACTGACATGAGCTGTCTGTCAGCTGCTGAGTGGATGCTCGGAATACTGAGCAAAACACTACTATAGAGGTAAAAATAAAATAAAATAAACACACAGTACACGACTGGCCGGAAAGACAATACCAGTGTATAATATGACATCCTCCTCATAACAATATAGAAGAAAGCTCCAGTTCTATTGAGCTACTTTAATTACTATCCAAAGAACTGACATCGTTACCAGCGTGCTTGTAATACATAATGAGTTCTTTCTTGTACAGGATATGTTTTGGCACAAATAATTGTAGAAATTTGACAAGCTATGATGAATAGAAATAAGTTTTTAAAAAAGTATAAAAAATAAGTTCTGACATCTTGGACCCTTCTTGTGTGTTGATATGTCCAGATATGGCATACTTTGTGGTGTTTTGATTGTTCTACCAGGTACACTGCTGTGACTCATGATGCATCGCTATGTACTTGAAAACATTTTAGTCATCCCGCCACCAATCAATAGTGTTGCTACAATGCTAGAACAGGTACAATGAGAAATGCTATTTCCAGACTGTGTAATGATAATGGAAGTAATATCTGTTTAGCCTGTTTTCAGTCTTGCAACAGTTGTATAACAAAATAGGGGGAAAAACTGTAGGCAATAACAAGCAGTTGCTGTGGTTATTATGCACTGAGCATGCCATGTGTTGCTCTAAAAGAAGACACCTGAGTGCCTAGATGGGGAGCAAATTGCATTTATCAATATGCATACAGCACAGTGAAAGGGAAACTGGTAATAATGAAAATGTTGCCCTTTTGCTTTTACTAACAGGTCAGACTTCAAATGCTGAGACACGTATAACATGTTGCTGAAAAACCATTAGCTCCTTGTCCTTGCTGCTCAATTAAAAAGCTCAGTTCAGCACACAAAACATACATGATTGCCTCAAGGTTGTTTACATCCACCAAATATTAATGTTTTCCAGATCCATAACATAAAGATAGGGAAAAATTCAAATTAAACTGAATCCAATTTAAATGTAATACATATAGTATGAACTTATCTTGAAATGTGTGATTCGTGAGAAACACACTGTTCACATTGTTACAGAGGAGTACTGAAGACAGATAGAGACAGATAGGTATAATGACTACCACATGAAAGTCAATGTCAGCAGCTTGACTCATTAAAAGAAACAAGTCATGTTCTTTTTTTGTGTGTTCAAAAATGCTACAAATGCCACAATCACCAATTCAGTCTCTCCATTCATTCATTCATTCATTCACTCATCACTCACTCACTCAGGTTTACAATGGATATGAAATACCATCACATCAGGGTTTTTTTTATTCTATTACATACTAGCGGGATCCCGTGGAAATTCCATATTAAAACAATAATATCAAACCTCAGACCAAACATAAGAAAAGAATAAATAGCTACCTTGTTCTAGGGAGCAAGATAGATAGTAAATAAAAATGGTAAAATGCTTATTGGTTGATAGGCTTTAACCCACTGAATGTATAGCATACTTTTTGCATACCCCACCTTTCTTTTTCTTGGCGATTTTCCTTTTGTGCTTGGCATTCATTGGCTCTGGCTAAGTCGTACTTCTCTTTTTGTGACGCAATTCTTTCCTCTCTTTCACTCGGAGTTTCACTCAGAATTTGTTGCCGTTTTGTCTCGTTCCTGCTGTTTGGACCTCTGCTCAAAAACATGAAAATTGTTGGAACAGTTATGACACTATAAAATTATGTTAACTGTAAAGTCCATGTACAGTTATTTCTTCTCCTAACATAGCAGATGCCTTACGCCATATTGTTCACGTGATTCCTTCTGGCAGATGCGCCGTGATTGGTTGGGGGCCTGATTGACAGGTAGTGGGTGGAGTTGGTGACAGCGTGGGACTTTTTCAAGTGAGCTTATTCAAATATATAGGTGGGGAGATGAGTGAAACTTCAGCCTATTTGTATGAACATGATTAAGTTATAGCATCCAGGTCTATTTGAAATAAAACAAAGAAAGAGTAATATATACAATATATAAAATGATATATAATACCTTTGGTCACAGCTGTCATCTTTTAAGATGCATGGAAAGAAGAGCTGGCTTTTGGACAGGATACATTTCAGCTTGTTTTTTGATATAATTTAGTTCAGTATGAAGAGTCAGATGCTGTTAAGTTATTAAAGAACACAGAGTTACTCTGACATTAATAGCAAGCTCATAGAAAAATATGTCTTGTGGGGGCTTAAAAGCACCAGATATCACTTTTCTAACTTGGCAGGCAGCAGTCTCAAGGTTAAAAGACCAGCAATGTCGCATTCCCCAGTTGACTGAAAAAGACCAACAGCAAATGAATGGCATTTTTATAAGTTTCTTACATGTCAAGCACTGAGTGGATTCTTACGTACAGTTCTGAGTTCATTCTGTTTACTATATATACTTGCATTGAAGCCTTGAAGTGGGATTCAAACCCAAACTGTGACATTCAAACAGATATGCTGAAAAAAATTTATATTAAGAAGATTATAATTACACCCTACAGATATAATTTCACTTTCAGGTTCATGAAACCAACTTTATCACAATGTTGCTAATTTACACATCAAACAGTTCTTGAGAATCACTTTCTTTGATTGAATTAGTCCTCATTCTATTATCAACTCTGCTTCGGCTCTTCTGTTTCTGGTTTCGACATTCCTGAGAGAAATGTGCAGCTCTTTAGCTGTTAAATGCTCTGCTCTGTTTACCAGTTAATGTTTAGAGCCGAGCAGACAGTTGGTTTTTCATATTTTTATTCTGGAAACAGTCGCTTGATGCAACTGGCAATGGTGTTGTGAGTGATCCAGACCTGCAAAGTTGCAGCCCAACAACTAAACATGAGTTGAATCACATTTCATTTCTCAGAGAAACAGACATCTTGTGGTTTACAACTTTATTCTGTATGTTCATCACTATGAGCAGCATATTTTGATTCAACAAAATTGTGGCTGAAGTTCAAAGACCAATCAGCTACATTTCCTTACAAAAATTTTTAATTTTAATTTTTTTTTTAATTTTATATACTCAAGTATTCCCTGAAGGGAAATTAGTGGCACACTCTAGTTAGTCCAGACCAAATCACATGCATGTTAGTTAGTGTGTACAGGCCCTGAACACACACACACAAGGGGCCTGTACTCATGCAAAGGAGGTAGAGTGGCGGGCAGCTCCTGCTTGGTGCGCCCCAAATGAGCAACTTGTAAAGCGCCTTGCTCAAGGGCGCCTCGGCAGTGCTCCAGAGGTGAGCTGACACCTCCCACTGTCAGCTCACCTCCGGGTGTTTTGGGCAGGAGCGGGAATTGAACCGCCGATCTCAAATCATTGGACGACCCACTCTACCGCAAGCTCTACCACTGAGCCACTGCCGCCCATAAAAAAAACTTCAGTTCCAAATCTCTCACTGGCTGTTGCTGCCAGTTTTGCAAAACATTCAGATAAATAATGGCATAATGGTTTTTGTACTGCTTCCTGAAAATTGCACTATTTTTTTGGGTTTGAATTGCAGAGTTTTTATCCATTTTGGTTCCTTCGTTCACTTTTGTGTAATCCAGTGTGTTTGGCTAAACTTGTTCCATTAAGCCACATCTGCCCTGCAAGCAATGAAGAAATCATTTATTTTATAGATTTCCTGCTTCACCATCAAGGATTACCCTCTCAACCTTAGACTTCTGCTTCCTTATTGGCATAGCTATTGATTGCCCTCCATCCACTCTTCCACATTCAAGGTGACTCATAACTAATAAACACAAGCGTGCCATGCAGCAGCATGAAAATGGGCCAGTGTGGGTTGTTGTCCCGGTCACATTTATGCTTGTTATTGAACTTTCACTAACTGGGCCAAACAAAGGCTTTGGATTTCTTCAATTTGGCACAGTAGTCTTGTTTTTTAAGATCCAATGATTTTTCATATTTTAGTTTCCTGACATAAACATTCCATTTTAGAGCAAAAAGTGTAGCTGCTTAAAGTAATCCCACTGCTTCACAAGAGGGTCACACTGAGGAGTATGATCAAGAGGGAACATCTGTGTGTGAAGTGTTCCTCCTTCATTTACCCATTGTGAAGGACTGGCACCTGAGCAAACAAAGAGCTCCCATTATGCCATATTCAGCAAAATCTCTACAACACCTCTTACATGCTAAGCTTGAGACTGAAACAATGTTAAGAGAGTGGAAGAAGAAAGGGATCTATTCAATGGGAGATCTAAATGTTTCTATCTCGTACGCTCCTTAAAACAACCACTAACCACCATCATTCCAACAAAAAGTCTCCGAGAAAGAAAGGCATGTCTGCTTATGTTGTTCTGTGAACCTCTACAGACTTTTAAAATGAGCACTGAAATTTGCTTTAATATGTAATTAATTAATAATTATTTGTTGCAAGACATTATGGTTTGGCTAGTCATCTCAGCTGTTTCTCAGCCAGCATATGTAGCGAACAATATATTCATTAACCAAGGCCGTTTGTCTTATCAGACCCTGGCTGAAAACAAAACCACCAGCTATCGGAGTGTCATACCTTTCCCTAAACACACCACAGGGAGCCTGACAGAAGACCCTGACCTCACCCCCATCGGGCCCTCTGCCCTCAACTGAGACCTCTCGGACCAGCTGCAACATTGATCTTAGAGGCTAAAATTTCAAGGGGTGAAAAACAATCCTCCTTTCGGCAATTGGATGGCATAGCACCCCAGTTTGAGGTACTTGCTTTAGCAGGAGAATGGAGGGTGCGTAGATGTGTGGTGGAGGTCAGGAATGCTGCACAGGCAGAGGAGATAGAGATGTGTCCTGTGGGCCTTCCATAGAGAGATCCAATGGCTCAGTCTGTGACCAAGTGAAGAGGTCATCATCCCTCTCACGCCCTTTGACACTACTTGTACACTCAATGTACAGTGATTTAGGATGAGTGAGATGCTAACACACACCATGGGATCCATTCATTTTCAAACAATTTGGGAGAGGCCTCTAAAACCTTTCATCTCCATAAATGGATGAATGCATCACTGTTGTCAGAAAAAATTTAAGATACATAAAAATTAAAATAGCAGGTTTGTACAGATGATGTCTTTAATTTGCAGCTCATCTTTACTTTTTACGCCTCTCTGTTCCTGCTGTGTAAACACCATTCTAAAATGATTACCCTGTCATTAGCTGTGTATTCATAAAATTTCTCCTTCATGTTTTCACTGTCTCCTTGGCTTTTAAGTTTAGTGTCTAGTTTCCTAATATATAAATCAGGATGTTAAATGCAAATATTAAGTATACCATATTTATACTTAGTATTTATACATTCTGTAATAACATGTCTGGAAAGAAAAAAAATAAACTGAATAAAAAAATAATTTCTGACCTTTTCATTGAAATTACTGACTGATTGACAGCACAGCTATGGTGGTCACATTTTGTCACACTTTTCGTTAGGTCTGAGTTACTAATTCCAAACATGAAAGAGTATCAATGTAGACAACTGGCAAAAGTATTTTGGATTTTGATCATCTGCAAAATAATCCAATTTTTTGGTTCTTAGATGTTGTTGTTTTTAATCTCATTCTTTAATCTTTGTTTTGTTGTTAGAACTCACCATGAAGTTTAAAAGTAACTGCAGTACATGGTAATGACTTGGTTTTCAAAAACAAGAACCCAGTTATAAGGTACAGAGAGGTTTGATATAGGAATTGATAATCAGGGATTATAACTAAAACTTGGTGTTGGTTGCCTCTGGCTTGGCTGGGTGCTCCGACGAACACAGTTGGCAGTACATGTGTATGGGAAGCCAGCATGGGATCATGTCCTTGGCATCGCATTGGAACTCCCACTGGTTGGTCAGGGCTCCTGTGCAGATTGCAGTGTGATCTTGAGAAAATAGAATGAACCTCTGAATGCACTACGCCCCTTGGTGAAGCTTAAACAGCTGGCGGTTCCATGAGTACCAGAGGAAAACACTCAGTAGTCTGCATAATGCACAACTTAACAGTGGGAGTTAGTAGAAACAAGGAATACAGCTTAATTTTTCTCATTTAGAAGTTAAAAGTAGGTAGAAATACAAAACAGAGAAATGCCTGTGTAAATATCTGTTCACCATGTGCTGCCTTTAACATCAATCACAACAGTGCTTTTATATGCACATCTACATACAGTATTAATGAATATTACTATTATTGTGAATTATTATTATTATTATTTTTATTATAAATAATAATAATAATACTGTGAATTATTATTGTGATCTTTCCCAGTTTGGGATCATTAAAGTATATCTAATCCAATCTATTATTAATAAAGTATTTCTGTTAATGGATCAAAGTGCGTATTATGAGTAACGTAGAGTATATGATTGTAAGGTGTCGTTGAACATGTGACTAGGAAAACAAAAAAATTACCAACAAACAAAATTACAAATCATTGTGACATACATAATGAAGCAAGATCAATAAAGTCAAAAAGATCAACCAAGAGTCAAACATAGACAAGGAAATAACTCTCAGATATATGCATGGAAAAGTGGGCCACATACAGAATTTCCATTCATTGCAGGACATATCCATAAAACAAAATTAATCATTTCAATTACCCATGATAAAACTACAGTGCCTTGCGAAAGTATTGCCTACCCCCCCAAGAACTTTTTGACATTTTGCCACATTTCAGGCTTCAAACTTGAAGATAACAAACTGAAAATATTTTTCAAGAATCAATAACATGTGAGACACAATCGTGAAGTGGAACCAAATTTATTCAACATTTTATATTGTGTTAACAAATAAAAAACTGAAAAGTAGTATGTGCAAAAGTACTGGCCTGTTCTCTCAGCTCAGCTAACCAACTCCAGAAGTTCCCTGATGACTTCTGAATGATCCAATGTTGACCTAAATGACTAACAATGACAGAGTGCATCTGTGTGTGATTTGGTCTCACATTTGCGCCTCCTACTTTCAGTTTTTTATTTGTTAACACAATATAAAATGTTGAATAAATTTGGTTCCACTTCATGATTGTGTCTGACATGTTGTTGATTCTTGAAAAATATTTTCAGTTTATTATCTATAAGTTTGAAGCCTGAAATGTGGCAAAATGTCAAAAAGGCTTGGGGGGGGGTGGGAGGGAGCAATACTTTCGCAAGGAACTGTATAAAGGTTTCTTCCTCCCATGTACTCGGATTTGACTTAGCTACACCTCAGCACTGGCAAGTGAGAGACTGACATCCTGCAGCAACACCACTTCTAAAGCTGTAGGTAAACCTTGTGTAACACATACATAAATACATACTGTGAGTCTGGTGAGAATATCAAACCATCAAAATAAAAATCCATTCCTCTAATCTAATCTGCTTGTTTTTTGAAGCCACTTAATGACACCAAAAAAAAAAAAAAATGGAGGAAAAAAATGGACCAGCAAGACAGCACTCTAAAGCCAGTGCTGAGAGTCAACAACATACAAAGAATTGGACAAAAAGGTGCTGAGAGTACTTCTAGCACTCAAAATTCAAATCACTCATTCACATTTTCATGAGTAACCTTTTCCTCATTCCTCCTCTTTCTAGGTCTATCTCTCGTTGTCTCCTTTCATTCTGTTTCTTTTTGCTCTCCCTCAACTATTCAGCGAGAATTCTTGTCTGAGGCTGTCTTATCACCTTTCTCAACCCTGCAGAGAGAAATTCTTCGCCATTTGCTGAGAACAAGCATGATGGTGTGTGTTAGAGGCTCATCTAGGGCTGCATTTCCTCACCTGTCACTCGTGTGATTAGATTTCATATCCCAGCCTGCAGCAGATAAACTCTATCTCCATCAGCCAGGCCCCTCAACATCAATCTGCCTTGCTGATGGCCTGTGCTGTGGTGTCACTCTTGTAAAGCATTCCCACCACCCTGCTTATGCATAATAATAAAAGCACTGATGTTCAAGGCTACGTGCCATTTTAGATATAAAAAACTGCATTTATTTTTAAGAGATGCATGTCTGTTTCAGAAGGGAGACAATCAAACCCTCTTAAAGGGTGAGCACCCTGCTGTACCATCTGACTAGCATTTCAGGGTTCAGTACCTGGCTTCAACTGTAAGCCAGTTACAACGAGATGCTCGCCTCTGCAAAGAGTACATCCACCGTGTGGTTGGATACTAGTGTGATCGGGAAGGAAGTGGGAGGAATGAGGAGAGCAAGATAGAGCAGGTCTGTTTATTTATTGTTCTCCTCTGCTTTAATGGCTCATGACCAGCTAGCTTTATTAAACTGGGCTTTGAGCACACACACAGCAGCACTAAAACTTCCTGATGGCTGAAAGGGGATCAATTCAACTTGCTGCCTGTAGAAATTACTGCATAGTAATGGTACTATCACACAGGTAGGCCTTGTCTGCGTTAGGGGTTAAATGGACCATTTAAATTCTTTAATCAACTTCAGTATTAGCTGCATGAGGGGAGGGCCTTTCTCTGCAGATATGTGCAGGTGCAGATATTTCAATAAATCTCAAATAATAGAGTTAAAAAGACCCTCAACAAAATGATTAAAAAGTAGAAATGCTTTTTTGTAATACAAATGCACCAGGCATGACTGCCTAAGTGCTAACTTAAGACACTATGTCAAATATCATTTGTTAGTATCTTATTGAGATACTAACAAATGATATTTGACATAGTGTCTTATTATTATTATTATTATTATTATTACTATTATTATTATTATTGATAGGAATAAAATCTGAACCTTTTGACTTTTAATGAATGCTTCTCACAACTACTTAGTGTTTAAACATGTATTCCTCAATTTGCAAATCATGACTGTTCAAAAATTACATGTTTACATGATTAAATGTTTAAATGATTACATCATTTGCCTGATTCTGTATGGGTAGTTTAATCAAAAAATAGTTGAAGAAAGTTACAAAATCATTACATATCACTCACATTGCAGGATGTGCTCCAATACCAAAGAACTCCAATAAATTGGGGCTAGTTTCACACATGTGGTGAAGCTAAATGTGTTTTTTCCAGGTGTTGTTAAAGTTTTGTCTACGGCCCACAAGTTGATACACGACCAGAACATGTAACAAACCTCACATCAACCGCAGACTGAATCAATATCCAACAACAAATAAAAATACATCACATATTAATTAATTGATTGATTGATTGATTGGTATGCAAATTAATACTTACTGCTTCAGAGATATACTGTAGTTTCAATAAGACTGAACATGTTTATGCATTACTTATAACAGTATAATTTTTGGCCAAAAAACTATATTACAGGATGAACAAAAGGTCATAATCAGTTTAGCCAGGTAGGGGACCATGTGATTGCCACATGTAAATGCTCTAACCGTATGTTTTGTACTCTCTAAACTGCTCCCCCACTTGCTTGTTGAAATCACGGTCCCTGCGACCCCCCGCCACCTCTGTAAATTGTGTTTCACGGCTTGAAGGTTACAGAGAAAGGCTTGTGTTTGCCTAGGAGGCCAGATTAGTGCTCATCAGTCGTGGTGTTTGAGATCCTCACACTGACCCTGGGGCGAAAAGGCAAGCTGCTTTCACACTGCAGTACACAGGACCCTGAATGAGCCTACAGCGGCCTATTGTCACCGATCACCCTAAAGAAAAGAAAGCAAATTGCCATGTCAGGAACTTTGGCAGCCATGCCAGTATAATACATGGCTTTTGCACAGTATAACCTTCGATTTACAAATGTTATACTGTGCAGCTGAATTTTGCTACAAAATTAGTACCATAGGATCTTATGTGGGAGTTAGTGTGGGTGTTTGCGTCAGAACATTTCATTTTCAGCAGATTAAACTGTAATAAAGTTTTACATTTGATGCAAATTTATTCCTACTCAAACTGAAACAGGTGAAAGGAGAGACGCACTAGTATAAGCCTTGATGAGCAAGAAACAACTCAGATATAAACTGTAAAATAGGTTTAAAAAATAAATTAACTTTTTTTTAATTTATATGTATTTTTTTACCACCAAAAATTCCACATCTACGTCTACGTCTCAAGTGATCATGTGATCATTATTTCTTTCCTTGCTGAAGTAGTCTGTGGATGTTGTGGCAATTTTAATGCCTACCAAATTATATATATATATATATATATATATATATATCATTAGGGTGGATTTCCTTTTCTACTCAATGACCAATCATGCAAAGGGGATTAGATATTTACATGTCCATGAGGCTGACTGACACTAAAATTAACAAGCTTTGACTGCACAGTTGAGTGGAGGTAATTTTGTCACGATGATTAACTATTATCTTTAAGCTTGGTGGCGTTGAAACTATAACCCTCCTCAGAGCACATTACTCTACTTAAAATGTGTTAGTGAAGAAAAAATGAGAAGAACTCATACTAATAGAGCATTTATGCTAATCAATATATTTATAGGCGGATGTAGTCTTACACCTACGCTGCTGTATGCCGGACCGCAACATACACCAGAAAGGGAAAAGAGATTTGAACAATCTCAGTATGCACGTACCCGGTCTACTGGCATACTCACAAAAAAGTTGTGCATTTTTCTAATCGCCATAGAAGCATTCCTAAACGGAATTAATAAAATCACACAGTTGTTGCAGAAATTTGAAACTTCAGTAAAATACACACGATTTAATGACCATCTGTAGGGTACTGTGTGAACCTTGCTGCGACATACTCAGATCAAAAGACAAGTCTGCATCTAGAGCGACAAACCTCAGGAGGCACACTGGGGAATTAACAACCCAAACAGCACAGATCCACTTTCCATTTCGTTTGGCCCTTTGGATTCATTGAGTGCTTTGTCTTAGTCTCACATGGAACAAGAATGAGAGTAAGCGATGTCATTTACACAATAATGTAGGTCTACAAAATGTGGAGCTCCAAACTAAACAGCACCATACTTAAAAGTTTTAGAATCCATTTGTAGAGTAGCCTGGTGGAATGACTCAAAGAGTTATGTATCAGTAGGAATTTCTCTTTACTGTCAGACTAGCCTTGCCATTGGCTGCTTATGTTTATGGCCTTCCTGAGTTACTCTTAGAGTCCATTTAGGTGTTGGGGGACGGATGCCAAATGACCAATCAGCACTTAAAAGAAGCATAGAAAAACGGAGAGGCATGCTGATGTCCTCAGACAGACATTCCAAAACACTCAGCTGTTATCTCATCAAGACTCTGTAAATAAAACATTTAACAGCTGTGCCAGACTCAGGATTGCAGAAACAGTCCTGCCTGGTCCAGGAGTAACACATAATGCATACTGAAACAAAGACCACAAGAGTAAAGTCAGATATAAACCCATATTTATATACAGACCAAACAAGACAGATGACGTGGAAAAAGGAAACTCAGCATCCATTTAACTGGCACTGCTCAAGCATAAAAAATATGACAATATTTTATGACAATTCTGAGGTGAGCAGTAGACAAGGACTATGAAACACTTCAATGCCACAACAATTAGGCTGACATCTGCTTTGATTTTATCTCTTTACCTTCGATTTGTCTGCCATGCCTTTGATTGCTTTTAATTATTCTTCCTTTGTCACTGCCAGCCTGTGTGCAGTATATAACATGCTGAGGGGACACATGTCCACCCCAAACGCCACAGAACAAATTCGCTACTTTGTTTGCGTTCACAGCTCATTTGGCCCAATCCGTGTTTTGGCATTCTGTTATTGTCACGCTTGGTGAGGTTTTCTCTGCTGCCTACTGAGGGGGAGAAGCACATTCCAGGGGCTGTCAGCTGAAGCTCACGTTCACACTCGATCATGTAGTGTGCAGGACACCATCTGAAAACAGTTAGGGTGGAATAGCATGCAAGCCTACTTTGAGGTAACAACAACAAAAAAAAAATTTACACAGGAGAATACTGAAGTTGTCAAAAACATATCCTTTTGAAATCAGAGACCAGCAACAACTGTGTGCCTTAAGCCGATATACGCGCATTTTAATTTAAGAGACCTGTCAATCCTTCTCATGCTCTGATGAGAGAACAGTGTTGGGAAATTGTCCGTTTTACATTAAAATCATACAACAGTGCTGCAGCAAAGACTCTCCACAATGCCTAGTAACACTGAACACTGGAAGAATAATACTGTGATAACACTGTGATTTTAAACCAAAGGTCTAAGGGGAAAGGCAACATTAAGTAGAGGCATCAATATTTAGTCAGACATCTTACAAATATACTGAGCAGCACTTTGTTAACAATAAAATCACATGAAAAACCATTAATTTTTCATTACATGGTGGTTGATGGGCAGCATGGTGGCACAGTAGGCAGCGCTGTCGCCGCACAGCAAGGTCATTCTGGGTTAGTGTTCCGTTCTGTGCGGAGTTTGCATGTTTTCCCTGTGTCTGCGCGGGTTCACTCCGGGTTCTCCAGCTTCCTCCCACCTCCACAAACATGCGCTTCAGGTTAATTGGCTGTTCCAAAATTGCCCGTAGGAGTGAGTGTGTGCGTGCATAGCTCCGCGGTGCACTGGCATCATGCCCGGAGTTTCCCCTGCCTCACGCCCTCAGTCAGCTGGGATAGGCTCCAGCTCCCTGCGACCCACCATGGCGGACGAAGCGGTAGACGATGAATGAATGAATGAATGGTGGTTGATCTTGTCCTTTTCTTGGAGGATAAGGACCCCCAAGAAAGTTTTTGGTTGAATTTCTTCTCATTTGGGTTTGCATTTAAGTGTGTCTAGCTGCTTTTTTTAAATGAGTTGTGGGCCACATACATGCTGTGTCAGCAAAATATATAATCTCCGTCCCTCTTTTCCATCAGTTTAAATGTTTGTGCGATTTCTGTTGCAAGTTCTGCTGTCATCGCAGAGAAGGAACAACATCGACCGTAATGTCTTCATTAAATTTAAAGGGAATGGTAGAACGAATAAAGGCACACCAGGTCTGCATTGAACAAGAGGTGTAAAAAATCAGCTACTGTGGTGTCGATTAGTCCAGTGAGCATGAAGGTTGATGGAAAGAGACTCTCTTGTTTACAATTTCACAAGTAGAGCTAGCTAGTGGTGGGAACCTAAAGGTTTTATCTCCCCACGCTTTCAGCAGTCTATCTACCCACCGACTGTAAACACAATGACTCCCTATGGTACTGAGCTGATTGCCGTTTCATCAGGGGTAGGACAAGTCAGTGGAGAGGAGCTCTGTCTCTCACTGTTTGATGAGCTTGTTTATTTTTCCTGTGTATGAGAGGCTCACAAAGAAGTGATTGGCAAGCAGTTTGTTTATCAGAGGCTTAGAACTCATTCTTGATGATACTGGACAATCAGTGATCTGTCAGAGTCACAGTAAAAAGCTTAATTAGAGATTTCTGAAAATAATGTCTTGGTACCACCCCCTAAAATGCCCATTATTACTCCTAAGTATGCTCCTCCATCAATAGTGGCATGTGCTAATGCGAGACTCACAGCAGAGTGCCAACATGTTCCAGTGGGCTCAAATAGCTTTGCTGCACTCTCCCACTCAGAAATAAATCTTCTTCCCAGCAGACACCTCTGCACATGCCTCGTGTAATACAAAAAGGAGTGCACAAACAAATGTTAATTGGATTGTGTAATCTAGAGTCTTATATGGAGCATGGCTGTGCACATACAGTAGCTGTTTGGTATCAACACTTAAACAAAAATTGACATCATTGCTACCCTACAAATCATGCTCATTATTTAGCTGCTGGTATTCCACTGATCACTCTGTATTTGATTTAATAAATTGTGCTTGGCGGAGGGAGAGAGGGCCTGATTTCCCCCAACTCTTTTTCAGTTTTGGTTGCTACTTGCTACTGTAGTGAAAATACATGAATTTGCAAAGGAAAATGTGAAGACATTTCCCAAACTATTTTCCTCTCATTACCACCTACTGTGCCTGGCATCTGTTCTTCACCTCCACCATAAATTTCACATGGTTTATCCCTTTCATTTTTCACACCACCTTTCTTCTCCGTCAGCTGCCCTAATCTTTTTCTGACTCCTTCAATATATTTTCCTCTGCTTCTTTCCTTACACAATATTCAGTGGCTATCCTTAGAGATCTGTCTGCACACACAGTGTTGCAGCAGTGTGCAGGTGATAATGAAGTGCCTGGGAAAAGAGGATTAGGTGGAGTGGTGGGCATCATCCCTGCGGTATAAATGCTCATCTCTCCCTAAGGAAGGACACGTGGCGCGTCTTTCACCCCAGCTCAGCTGCCTGGTTCGATGTCACTCTCAGTTAGCATACTGGGATGGCTGCTGTGGCCCTCAGGAGCCAACAGCAAGGGGGTTAACACAATGATGGGCCCAACTCCTCTGGGACATTTGGCGTTTTCATCCACTGACACCAGCCAGTTTATTCTGCACAGCCAGGCTGAGAGGAGCCGAACAGAAACTGCAAAAATGAAGATTTGCACTTGGGGAGCGTGCTGACATGGAGAGACAGACTGAGGGTGAGAGAGAAAGAGACTGAGAGGAAGAGACAAACTCCTCCTCTTCCCTGTAGTCTGGAAAAAGATGACAGTTTTCCTCTGGAGCTTCCTCTGCTCTCCTTGAACTGAAAGCTCACTTGTGGGAAAGCTGTCTGTCAGATGCAGCTAAATAGGCTGACCCTGAAAGATGCAAAAAGCCTGACAGTTAGTTACTGGTTGGTGAAAGGCCAGTCTGGGTGGTCAATCTCTCTAGAGAAGGTGTCAAAGAAGTGTCACTAATCACCACCAATCAGTTTTTAGAAATGCCCACATGATCATGTGGCTTCCTCTACCACTTTTATGATTATTGTTTCAAACCTCATATCTATGCACCGGCCCAATGCCACTAACATCAGATACTTAAGAGTAATCAGCTCTCTGTGTCCTTGTTCATTCATGCTTTTATGATGCATAGTAGCATTATGCCGAGGCAGCATAGTCTCCAAAGACTAACAGAGTAACAGTGATTCAGTAGGTTCAGACCTGCGAGCAACAGGCCCATTTTCTCATAATTCCTTTTAAAACAAGATCATTTCCAACACTGCTTTTCCAACATCTCCAACATATGTATTGGAAAAATAAAAATAGAAACATACAAAATAATATTTTTTATACAATAAAAATCAGGGACGGATAGCCATTTGTTGGTTCCAAAAAACTCCAGTACAAGATCTGTTTTCACAACATCTTGAAAAAATATTTATATATTATTACACTTATACAACATTTGGCTGTATAGATTCTGTTGTCAACAACCAGAAGGGTACATGGCTAATTCACATCTAACAGTTGGTAATTGTTGTGATTAAATAATATATTATCAAACCCATGTGGGGTTATTAGTCATTGTAGCTTCACAAATGGAATATGTTTAAACCTACAGCAGGACAGCAAAAGAGTCATCATACTGGACTAATCCACAACCAGAGCCAGCAAAACAGAAAAATACGCTCAGTAAGAGTAACTTGTGTCTTTGTACAGTAGAGTATACCGTCTGTTTAACACTAGATGGTTGTTACACAAAGTTATTCTGCCTGGTGTAGTGACTGCCTTGATTTAACAGACTATCTGGATGGCAATGTCCGGCTAACGTCTTCCATTAATCAGCGCAGGTTACTCAGTCACCTTTTATATGAGTGTTAGATATGGATGGGAACCCCTTCACATCACTTCCTTTTTGGAAGTGTCCTGTCTTCCTAACAAATGCCTTACAATATCTCTCTCACGTGCAACCGTAGTTTACATTATGCAAATAAGTTGTTTTTATGAGTGTTACATTGGCATGTCAGCCTTGTCTGACGCATTTGTGAGCATGGGTCTAAGCTCCCTGAACCTCCTGTGATGGCCTTGTGGCAGACTTGCTGTGATTGGTGAGACTAACGGACGCCCTGCTAAGAACTGTCCCTGTCTGTCAGATCTCATCACTCCATCTCGCATTGCTGGGGGCAGTGGGACCAAAACTGGCCACTGAGTCAACTGACAAGACAGCCCCAGTTATCCCAGAACTTCATACAGACACACACACACACACACACACACACACACACACACACACACACACACTTTGTAAAACCACGCAGAGAAAATGGCACGCAAGCACAGTTACATGAGCACATCTACGAAACACACAGATGTAATCACACACACAAAAAAAAAAAAAAAAGGACAGACCAACTACGATGTAACCCCAAAATTGGCACAATAAAGCCATGCATGACAAAAATGTCCTCTGACACTGGGATTAGTAATGATTTCAGTTGTCTAAAAGCTCAAAAAATGACCCAGAAATGCTGGTGCATAGCAGGGAGCTTAGTGTGGGGAGGTTGTGTGATGCAATGAAGAAAAGAAACATTGACAAGTTCTTAGTTACTTCTTGAGCCCTGTTATTGTGTTCTGATTTTAAAAGGAGACCCTTAAAATGGAGGCTAAACCTTTGTGTTACAAAAGTTGCTGTATTATTATGTGGTTGAAATATACTGTAATAAGGAACAGAATATGCTATGGGCTTGAGGAATATCGCTCTTGTCCCCTGACTGAAGTCAAAAGCCACTTTTGTTTCCTCTGAGAGGGAGTGCAAGAGCAAGACAATAAAGCAGAGGAAGTAGGAGGCTGTTGAGGTACAACACAGAGGAAAACAAGCAACTGTAATACATTTACATCAGCAACCCTGAGGCAGGGAGAGGATTCAAGTACATTATCATATATATTTATTTTCTACTAAACGGTTCTCAGAAGTCAAATTGCACACCGCACGCTTCTGTTGTTTCCTAGCAGGCAAACATAAAAATATTTATTTTTTAAATTAAAAAATGCAGGCACAAATATATCATGTTGTTCAAAACAATAAGACTGGATTATAAAAATCGTGATCATTTGAAACACTTTGTACTTGACCAAGACTGTAGGCCTAAGTATAACAGCACTCATAGATTCCCTAGCCTCAGCTGCCCCAGAGGCTGGGCGATTGCCCTGAGGTTTTGAGCTGCTGCTGGCAGAAAGAGCACTCAAACTGATAAGGCTCCAGAGTTTCTCAGACCCGTGGTTCAATATATGATAGTATAGATTCTAGCAGAGGAAAGTCCTCCACCTCAAATGAACCCCCTGTAGCAAAAATCAGATCTCCTTTTATAAACCCTGTTTAAGAATAAGAAATGTTCCATAGTTCCTCTGCTTTACCGGAAGGCATATTCGTGGAATGGATGGGGTTCGACTGGGGTGTTATTGATTATTACATCTTAAAGCATTCAATCGGTAATAACACAGCTGGGCTGAGCAATTCCTGATAAAATCAGAATACTGATTTTGTTTTGTACTTGCAATCATAATTGTCTACTTGTGTTTTCTTTTGTCATTTTTAATTATGCCACCTACCTGTTACAGACAGTACAGTAAAACAATTTATGATGGTGCAAAACATGGCAAAAACATGGCCCCAAAACAACTACAATTAGTTCTTTTACATAGTTCTATTCTTAGGGAAGTGACGCATTTAAAGGTTTCTGATTCATGATTTTAAATACACACCTTGCATTCACCTACCCAATACAGGTTTAAAAAAAAAAAATATGGAACAGTATATGACAAAAACATGATGGTGCAACATAACTGCCGCATCAACTCAGAAAACCTGGGAAACTAGAAGTTTTTAGGAAGCCAACTGCTTAAAAGGTTATTTGCCAAGAACAGAAGTCTGTCAACATTTTGAAGCTTCAGTTAGGAACAAAGACACGATTCAGTGTTCCCCCAAGTAGTAACACTTTTTCTGAGGGGGAACTTGTAACTGGAACACACAGGTATTTTCTGACAAATGCAGAGTCTTGGAAACTGACGATTTTGTTCTCTCCTCTAGACTAAGGGATTCTCTTCACTGTCAGTGTGGTTTGACAGGAAACATGTTTCTGTTTCCAAAGCAACAGTTTGTGTACCTATGAGAAAGGGTCAGGATGGTGGCACCTTGTTACCTCGTGCCATTTTAACAAATTTACCATAAGTCTTTCAGGTGCTTTTTGCCGGTTGGGCTGGGGAAACATTAGACTAAGAAGAGAGATTATCAGTCATCTCAAGAGTGTATTACAATATTCAAGTATAATCTGGACCATACTGCCTCTATACCAAAATACAAAAACAAAAAAATTCTTTTGAATTTGGACTTTATTGCCATTGATAAAATGTTGATGCAAATAAGCATTATTTCCATGAGCAATTATCAATACTGTACATTACTACTGCTGCTATACTACCACACAAATTTCCCCACTGTGGGACAATAAAGTATTATTATTATTATTATTATTATTATTATTATTATTATTATTATTAAAGCTGCTAATACTGTTAGAGTTTTTAACAGCCTTTTTAGTTAAATATGTTTTTTTTGTTTGTTACAGAAAAGTATGAATTTCAACATCTTACCTATAGCCAGTCAGATACTGTACACTGAAGTCTACAGTTATGTCATGTAAGAAGATATAAAAAGCTGCTCTCATAATTTTGGAGCCATTATTCGTCAATCTGCAGACCATTTATTCCTTCTCCAAACTCCACAAGGAAAAGTCTAACTTAAAACCCCACCTGTGTCATCATTGGATTGGTAAGATCACAAGAAATTAATGGTTCTATAGTTTGACTGGGCCATAAATTTGCCTTTGCAGCACCTATTTCTACTAATACATTTTCACTGTTGTTCATCACTAAGCATGTAAAGCAGGTCATGCAAAGTTTTGTATATTTGGTAAGTGATAAGTCATTACCTCTGTAACATTGTGCCTATAGGTGCTTCATGTTGGATTTTCTGCTGATGTTATCTTGACCTTTACAGTTTCATCATATTGCACTTTATGGTGACTTTTAAGGTGATTATATAAATTTATGGTATTGACCTGTGGTGCTGCTACATTGCTTGCAGTGCACATGTTTTTGACTTTAATCTTCTTCTCTGAATCGAAAAAGAAACAATTTTTGTTAGAGCACAGTAGGGTTCATTGGATTAATATCTTCCACATGAGCATCACCAGGGCTTACTTTTTAATCATTCAGTGTTTTGCTGTGTATTTTTCTCTCATATTGTTACAAAACTTTTCCCACACATTCATTGATCTCTCTATCAATAAAAATACCACAGAACTTTGATTTCCTGCTGCCATTGTTGTTACTCATTTGTTAAGAGAGAAAAATTAAGGGTATCACCTCTCTTGGGCAGCTGCTGCTGTATCTATAGGCACCACCATCTGGAGTGCTACATGAAATCAGAGCTGTGTAATGCTGCCTGATGGTCTATTTGACACAAATTTTGATAGTTTGGGAGCAATTCTACTGTATTTATGTACTGTTAACAAAAATAAACTCAACTGCAAAAACATGACCAAGTTGCTTAACTTTCTCATATTAAACAGGGACTTTCTGAAAGTTATGCATTACACCTATTCAAACTCTAGAGTAGTTCTCAGGGTCAGGTTGTTAGAACACTAACTGTGAGCGTCAGAAGAAAAACGTCTGTTTCAGGAACCATGTCTCTGTGTGGTCCTGTGAACTCCACAAAGCTTTCAAAACTCCCCATCCAGACACACATATCTCTACCCGGTTTGATATGCTGATATGTGTGCTGTGTAAAGTTGGACCATTTCCCTCTCCCGCAATGCAGTGCAGAGATCAAGTGATACCGTCAACTACCTAATGACATGACTGCCGCAGGCGATGGCCAGCAGCTTGATTTATACATGAGGACAGAGATAAATGATTCATAGGTTAAAAGAGGGATACCAGGACACGTGGCAGCTATATGCCCTTTCACTTGCTCTCATTCATAGATACACACTTCTCCAAAATTCCCTTGGAGCACTTTCTGATGTGTCACAAGCTCAGCATTACACAACTGACCGGCTCTGCTACCTTTTGTTTCTTATCATTTTTCTCCCTTGTTTTTGTCTCCACATTTTAATGCCTCTGTATAAACTGTCCCTCTTTCCCTGTTGATTCCATAAACATTTTCCCTTCTCTTCCAATTATAATGCAATGGTAATCCTAAATATGGAGCCCACTGCTGTAAGTTAAATGAATGGCCCAATCATTGCGCATCAATTAGTCCATCCATCATGGCTGATTGGTGGAGGGAGGAGGGGGAATGATCATCGTGACTAGAACTGGTGGCAGCAGGGAGCCAGAAAAAAGCATTAGAGAGGGTTTTCACGGTTTTTAAGCTGTAATTCCATCACGATGTGGGTGCCACACACCACAGTCCACACAATGACCTTGGAGCACTAATTTCACCAGAATGTCCTCTAAATTACATCATCAGTGTGGCAAATGGGTAATGATCTGAAAGCAGCGGGGGCAGGTCACGTCAAATACTAATTTGTCAATACAATGATTGATACTGTGCTTTACACAAATAACGATGACTTACTCACCATACAGATATCACCGATCACATCGTTTGTTGTTGGAAGCATTAAGGACAAATGTTTTTAGTGAGTATAAGCTTCATTCTACATCATGTGGTTTGCACATCAAAAGAAAGGGAAGAATAGTGTGGAAACATGCTGGCCAACACACACACACACACACACACACACACACACACACACACACACACACACACACACACACACACACACACATTTATTTGAGAAAATATTTTCCTTAATACAAAGTGTAATGTAGCACATAAATGCAGTAAATTTTGTTTGTATGTGAAATATACTTTAATAAATACCTTAAACAAAACAATTGCACTTTTCAAAAACAATTACGTAGTTACTTGTCTAGCAAACCTGCCCTATTTAGTTGTTTGTACATTACTCTTGCTTAGATCTTAGCACCCACTACGTCTAATTTAATTACTTGATTATTCATCAGAACAACTAAATAATACTGCAGTGTGATCACTTTCTAAAATAAACCATTACTGTAGCCCTAGTATTAACACACACCAGGTGGTTTATGAATGAGATGTGCAGCAAATCTTGTTACTTTTTTACTTTAAAATGTATCTTTTTTTATTTATTTTTCATATTCCTCAAATTAATATCGCTAACTTGACCCATTACAAGAGGTCACTCCTATGTTTGGACACTGCCATGAAAAACAAGCGTAGAGTAGGAATTGCAAATGTGACTGCCCTCTGCTCAACAGAACCAACTGAAAGAAAAGGTAGATATATAACCTCTTTAAATTGCACAGTGATACAGAATACAAATGTCTCTATGCTGTGAGTTCACCTGTAAATAGCCTCTAACAGCAGGACTTATCCCGGAGAGAAGGAAATGCACACACTGTTATCAGCACCGTCTCAAACACACTTTCAATGGTATTAAAGTACAAATATAAGGTGGATCTAGATCGCTGTGTAACTAACTGCTTACAAAATACGAGGAGATAAGTAAATCTCGAGGGTATCGTGCTGACTGAGAAATCTTTGCATTCAATTTATCATTTACAATATTTGGGTTAATCCTCAGGGAAATACACTATATCTGTCATAAGTTATGCTAATGGCTGTTGCTAACATCTGTGAACCAAGGATCATCAGTCAAGCACACAAACAATTTATGAGAATAATATGTAATCTCTGAGTGATTAATCATGCGGGGGAGTTCTGGGGTTTCCAGAGACCTAAAATGGTTCGCAAAAGGGACACAAGGTCATCTCATCCAAACTGTCACACAACACTATTCTGTGTCTCTGCAGATCTGCCTCCCCCCGCATGGTGCTCACCAGCTATGTCCTCACCTATCTACGCAATAAACAAGCTGGGGGTAGGACTCAGACAGAGGATAATGGTTCACCTGGAGGTGACAGGCAAAGAAAACAGAGCTCTTTGCATAACGAATAGAGGTGGAGATAAGTACATTGAAGTCCTCAGGAATCTTGATAAAGGATTAGCCGAACGCATCAGAAAGACACATTGTCTTTTTTTCAGACTGTACTGTGTTGCAAGACCCAAACCTCCGGTTATCGCTTAGTTCTGTCACAGCTCCAAAGTTCATGCTGTCATCAGCGGATAGATAAATGCATGACGAGTTATGACATCTTTCTATTCATCCACCAGTGTAGACCGAGGATGTTGCATTCCATCTGTCAATTAGATTATTAATTTGCAGGTCTGACGAGCACATCACTTCCTCAACAGAGTCACTTCACATTGCCTTGTCGTGTCATTGTGAGTCTGATTTCAATGACATCTCCATCTACAGATGAGGGCAAAGAACCAGACAGGGACCACCACAGCAAGACATAAGCACAGCAAGCATAATTAATCTCAATTATTAGAACGTGTTGGTACTTGCCATGACTCACACCACTGTTTAGGAAACTTGTGAGGGAGGAGAGCTGGGGGCACACAGCATCACAGTCTATCTTATGTAAGCAGCACACACACTGGTGAGCTCAGTAAATGTTAGAAGCCTGTGGCCACATCAGCCTGACTCAGGACTTACAAAAAAGCCATGCATGAGCCCTGCTGCTTGACTGGAGCAGAAAAAGGAGGCCCAAACTGCTGGTCTAGTTATAGTGCTAAATAGGAAATGTTTCTGAGCCAATTCCCTTCCTAGTTGGGGACATTAAAAGAACAAGCTCCCTTTTCTGTGACTATACTGGGTTTTATGTTTTTACAAGGCTGAACGTGCGCTTGCATCTGTGTTTGTGCCTGTGTGTAGCCGTGACTGTGGAAAATAGTGGGGAGGAGGGGTGTGTGTGTGTGTGTGGGGGGGGGGGCAAAGGACAGATAGACAGCATGATGTTTACATTAGGTCTGTCCTATTGGGACTGTGCCAGCATGCCAACACATTGTGACACGCATCACATAAGCAACCTGTTACCATTCATAATTACCCTCTATTCACAAAGGGCTCATTTAGCGTGCCATTATCAGAGATCATTGTTTTTTCTTCTTCGTGTATGCATGGAATCCCAGTGAGACCAACGTGTCTACTGAAGATAACAGCGCTATTTTGGTTAACCCCATTGTGTACATAATGCTGGAGACGTACAACCCAGAAAGAAAACCCATCAGTGATTTCTAAGGGTTTAATAGCGCATCGGAGTATAAGAATATTTTCGTCTCCATAACTAATGGTAGAAATATAATTATGTGTTTTTGGGGACAGGACAAATCTGTTTATTTACACTGCTGTGGTTGCAAGCCAATAAAACAGTCATCAACAAAACGATATCCTCTGAAAACATATCACACTTGAATTAAGATCTACAATTTCACATTAATTCAAAAACTAAAATGTGTCCAAGGACACAGATACCCTGCTCTTGGAAGAACACATTTTATTGCTGTGGATAAAACTTATTCTCTATCGAAGGTGAATGTGAGCAAACTGATGTGAAAACTGTTTAACTGAGATGAAATTGCAAAAACAAGTAAAACTATTGATTAAGACATGCATACCTTCAGTGCCCCAAATGTCACTGAACCTTTTTTGGTTGGACATGTAAACAGACTTGTCCTTTACATGTAGACTACATGGGATGCATTGGACAACGATAATACTTTGTACCTATTCTGGCAGTTCCATACAAATTTATGACTTTTTTTTAAGCAAACCTGACAAATGGGTTGTGGCTTCTTAAATGTAAAGGTTGTCTTATGCTTAATGCTATACTGGTAGGAACAGAGCCCTCCATTTGTTCTCTCCATTGGTTATTGAGCGCTTTCAGGGAGCTTGGGGTTATGTCCAAACAGACAAAATAGAGGCAGTAATTCAAGCAGGACATGACAAATATCTGTGATCCTGAAAAAGAAGAAAAAGTGAAAAAAGTTAAAAGTTATGTTTTGCGGTGTATCTAATGGCCCAGAGTGCCCCTGATTTTTATTTACATTGCTTCAAACATAAACAAAGGATCGATGGAGGGATGTTGGACTTTAATGTCTCATTTCAACTGAACATATCTATTTTTGAAGGTGATTGAAATTAAATGATCCATAACATTTTGCTGCTGTTCATTCATGGTAGTAAATAAAGGCGGAGTGTAAGTGCAAAAAAAAAAATAAAAAATTGGAGGATGTCCATCTGGAAATCTTGATGAGCATATCAACAAGTTGCTGACATCTTACACAGTCAGAGTTGTAAAAGCTTTGCCCTGAAAAACACTTATGCACATAGACGAGTCACAAAAAATGCTAAAATTATACAGCACTTCGAAAAGTGTGCAGGTGATAAAAACAACTTTTAATACACAAAGCGAAGATTCCATCCAGCTTTCACATACTGGCAGGAAGCTCAATACCACAGCTGTGGGAACTAAACATTGCTCAGGTGTGTTAGGCCAACATGATGGATCATCCTGTTGTGAGGCTGCCCCTCTGCCAGAGCCCTGAGAGGACAGCTGGGAGATAAGGCTGGCCTTATATGAGAGCACATCTCCTCTTCACATCGATCCTCCCCAAGACGAAGGCAGAAGGTCTTCACATGCCAAATGATAGAGGTAGAGGGAGGACCAGAGTAAGAACAGGGAGAACAGTTTTGCAGGTTTAGCAGCCGCCACCTAGTGATAAAGACACTGGAAGACAAAACCCCTTTTGGCCTCATCTAGATAAAAGACAAACAGTGTTGAACTTTGTTTTAGGAGAAAAATAACATTTTGAACTCTGGAAGATAGTAGTAATCTGTCCCTGGACTTAAAGCAGAAAAAATAAATTTGAACAAGAATGAACATCTACAAAATAAGGATAACCTGTGGTCATTATTAACAGGAAAAGATGTGAATTTTACAGTCAATTTTACAGTCAATTCACCTTGTATCTTGTGATGGTAACTTGGAAGGAATAGCATCACTGGAAGTCATATGAGAATGAAAGGAGGCTTTGCTCTCAAAAAATTTATGCTGGCCGCAATTAGAATTCATCCAGAGTTTAAACAGCCTCAGGTCACAATCAGCTGAGATACTGTTTTCCAAAGTATGACATTAATTGGCGCATAAGATCATACATACCAGTGATAACAGCCACACTTTCAACTTCATTTTTGTTGATGCCCTATTGAAATAGAGCAATCTGTAATACCCGAACACCTATTATTAGGTGAAGAAGAACTGGATCGATCAGCAAGGCTGTGTACGCTGAGATTCCCAGAACTGTGAAAAAGGTGATTTGCTCCAAAATAACAATAATGAAAACATAATAGTAAAGAAAATTGCCTCTATTGTTTCTCTGTATGCAGTAAATGAATAGCAAGAGTCAACTGCAACAAGGACAGGCACCAATCAGGAGGACAGCAGGCTCTACTTTACAGGGTTTAGCTTTGTTATGGAGATGGATGTTGCTGACCTCTAATCTCAATCATAGAAGTTCTTCTGAGGATCTCTCCACATCAGGAATACAGATTGTGATGATGCACTGCCACACAACAACGTCTGGAACACGTGCAGTCTTAAACACGTTTCAGACAAGCCAAGGGCCACTCCAGGCTGCATAGCTAGGTGTGAATACAGTTTTGACAGCTCTGTGTTCAATCTAATGGATACCTGGTACACTGAGCTGGAACACTGATGATGATTTATACGTCCCTTATATCAGACAAAGATTTTACTTCATGCCAGGTGCTCAAATTCTGATCAATATATACACACAAACAGGAGCCATCCTGAGAAGTTCATAAATCTGCCGTTTGTTGCTGAAGTAACTTTAGGTTTAAAGCATAGAGGGACTGTGTATTTACGAGGAACTAAAATGACAAAATAAATAAAAATATTTGAATGAATGAATGAATATTTTAAAAGTTTGAAATTCTAACAAGCCAACAACATTATTTTAATTTGTTGAAGGGAGGAAGAGGATATCTGGTCATTTATGTCTCATGTCAGTTAGTTGTAGATTCATCTCGACAGAAAATAGATCCATAACCACCATTGTGGAAATGCCACAAACTACGGATGATAACATGATTCAGAAAGTTTCTAGGATTAAGTATAACTCAATTAATTTAGTAAAGCAGACCTTAGTAAAGTAAATGTCATCATGCCGACTGAGCAAAAAGTGTCCCATGACCTGGGAAGCGTGACAAAACAGCTGATAAAAATAAAGAAATGAAAACAGAACGCACATCATTTACAAATTCATGAGTAAAGTCTTTCATTCTCTCAGGGGTCTGCTGACAAACAGTCGTCACAGGATTCTATGTTGAAATAGTTGGGAACAATTTTCAAATTGTTCAGGTTTTAATAGATTTGTTGGAAGTATGTTCTCTCTGAATGCTTACTAGTTCGGTTACACTACAATGAGAATAACTGTGTGCTAAACTGACATCGTCTATATGCAAAGGGTTCTTCATTTGTACCACCGACAAAGCGGAAGAAGCGGCTGTAAACGAGACGATTATGACGGTCTTGTCTACAAGAAAATTGATGCACAGATAGATTATACCATGTACAGACATAGACTAGCCTGTAGACAATCACCATAAACAACTGAGGAATGTCAGAAAACACTGATACGTTCAAAGTGAAATCACCACAGATACCCAGATAAGGTTGTGACCTTATTCCAGTGTTGTTAATACAATTCCAACAGGTCATCAGAAAGTCCCTCTCAAACACTAACCTAACGTTCCACATCTAACAGGGTACATTTTACCCCAATCTTATCTCACTGTGGCAAAGATGATTATTTCAATCATGTCACAGTAAAAATAAAAGGAGATGGAAAAAAAACCCAAAACAGTGAGTTCCCAACCCACTATTGGCTCACCATGCTCGACTGCATCAGATTTCCATTGCTTTGATGATAATATTCTTCGGCAGGTAGCTAAAGTAATGACCATCTCTCAGTGTGGTACAGTACACAGAGCGCTGCTCTACATTCTAATGTTCTGGTCCCACATTCAGCCACAGTAAATGAAGACATTAGAGGGAAACTAACACTTAAATCTATTGCAAACCACGAGAATGAAGCAAAGTTTACAGACGTGCCAATATGTATGATCTGAGGAGATGAACTGTACTTGCTTTCATGCATTAGAAGCAAACGGCGATAAGATGTAATGAAAAACAAAAGGTTCACTCACCTCCTCCCCCTCCAAGAAGACTGGAGTTTGCTGAAAAGAGGAAAATATGGGTCAGAATATTTATAAGAGCAAAGAAATTCAAGTCAGCAATATCCAGAAATTAAAGTGTGGATCTTTAACTAATTCATAGGAATAGTTACTAATCTAATTATCTCAACTCATTTGCATAATTTCATGTACAGAATTAAAACTGAAAAAAAAAAAGACTGACATGGAGGACAGAACAGAATGATTAAAACTTTATCTTCACAGACCTAAATTAAAACTGGTCAGTATAAAGTGAGACTAAAATTTGCGAGAATGCTTCTGCAGTAATGTAATCATTTCTTATCACTTTTCTTGTAAAAAAAAAAGAAAGAAAGAAAAAATAATCAATATGATTGATGGGAGGTGTTCAAACAGCAACACTCTCATCCAAAAATAACAACGTTACTCTCACCACCAAAAGGCCAAAGCAGTTACTATGTGTGAGCTTTTCTTTGAACTTAAATGATTAAATTGGCAACAAACATTTGATTCAAGGTGTAGCCAATTTCAGTGTATACTCTTCTTGCCAGATTTCTTCCTTGGCAACTTGACAGAGGTCATGCTTGACAAAAGTTGAGGTTCATTAAAAGCAATTAACCATGGCCTGAGTTTGAGAGGAACATCTATTGCTTGGGGAACAGGAAAAAGATTTCACTACGACTCTGCGGGGTCTGGCTTAGACGTAAGATCTTACGCCCAAACCCGAGTTCGGGCCCGACTCGACACAAAATTCGGGTCGGGCTCAAAAAGTCAGCAATTACTTTCGGGTCGGGTCGGGCTTCAATGCCATTGGGCTCGGGTCGGGTCGGGCTGGATTTTTTTTGGAATCGGGTCGGGCTTTAGATCTTAAGATCCAAGCCCGATCCGGCCCGAACTTTTTAAATAAATATACATTTATATATTATGTATCTCAAACGATCTATGGGTATTAAACTAAGGAATACCCTTATAAAATAAATAATTTAGGTAAAACATAGAAGGCGCTGTATGAGAAACACCCATCTACAATACCAGCTCAGTTCCCTCCATGCATCAGCTGTATTTTCTCCTGTCACTTTTCCTTTCCGATCGTATACGCACTGAAAGTAGAGGTAAGATCTTAATCCCGAATCCAAGCCCGAAATTCGGGCCGGGTCGGGCTCAAAATGTCAATAATTACGTTCAGGTCGGGTCGGGCTTTAATACCGTCGGGCTCGGTTGGGGTCGGGCTTTAATACCGTCGGGTTTGGTTCAGGTTGGGCTGGATTTTTTAGGCCCGATCTTACCTCTAGTCTGGCTGCTTCTTCAGAGACATACAGTACGTTACACGTGAGCTGAGGAGTTCTCTAGTACAGGACTTGCTATCTTTATAGTGACCACATTATTCTCACTAGACATAGATATGTAGAAAACCTTAGCTCATTGTCATGTCGTTTTAAAACAGTTTAGTTTACCAGCTTTTGGTCTAACTGAACCCTGTTGCTCATGTGAATCTCCGACATGAACTGTTGCTTGCCG
This sequence comes from Antennarius maculatus, assembly GCA_013358685.1. Classification (NCBI taxonomy): domain Eukaryota; kingdom Metazoa; phylum Chordata; class Actinopteri; order Lophiiformes; family Antennariidae; genus Antennarius; species Antennarius maculatus. The sequence goes on along the minus strand of CM023616.1, from coordinate 5,888,508 downwards.
CTTCAAAAGAAGGTGAGGTCAGAGAGCTTTCTAAGTGAGACTGCATCATTAAAAATGAACACATTTTCATTTTCGCTCTCTGTCAGTGAGAGACATCAGTTCCACATCAGAAGAGAAAGATTAGAGGGGACTTAAAGTACATCTGTTAATTTGGTTGACACTGAAAGTAGGTAGCCAAAGTATTTGAAGTGTAGTTCATACAGCAGGGATTGGAAGAATCATACACTGCAACATGCCTTTAATGATCTTCAGCTCCAGCTACAGCACCGATATCATTAGCAGTGAACAGTACCCTGTTAAAAGCTTATTATTTCTGAAATAATGTTTTGGGTTTTTGTTTTTTTGTGCACAAGCCACAGATAATGAACATGTGGTTTCAGAGGGAGCTCTACAGTTGCAGTACAACCCCATGGATGTTGTTATTTTTTGCCCGATTGTGAGTAAAAGGGGACCTCTGGAGTTCACTCAGTTTCCACACCTTTCTGTGGCACCATTATGGCTTTGCATTGTTCTCATTCGAGCAGCACACAGATATGAGCGGGGATTGAGACAAAGAAAGCTCTCCAACTGCACAATTTATTCCATCAAAAGGCTTTTGTTTTGTGTGTGTGTGTGCACATGAAATGAGCACAGCAGACACACAAGGAACAGCAACTCAAACAGGGATGTACTGACAATCCACTGTCATGTTTACAATAGCACCTCTCCAGGTTTTTCTGTGATGAAAAAGATGCTTGTGCTGTCCCAGCCTTTGTTTAGCTCTGGAATCTGTCAGCTATCAACAGCAAGCACACAACTCAAATGTGTATTTCCAGAACAGGAAATGTTCTGTTCACATTTATAAAAGAATGGATCCAAGTATATTTAAAAGGTAAAAGCTTCATTAGCCAGAGATACATTTGATTTTATAATGCATTGCCTGGAAACATGCAGTAGATCTGGAAGTGTATGCAATGTATTAAGATTGTTATCATCCATCTGTCATCATTAAAATGAAATCATCGATACAATGAATGTAATAGTTTCAGAACTGGTTGAAAGCAAGCTAATGATACACTAGATTTCCATCATTGTCTGGCCTCCTGGGGAGCCTTCCTATTCCTGAGATATTAAAACACTAGGGTTTAATTACCTGACATTATGGAAATGCATTACCTGAGGGGGGTTGCTTCATTTACTCCACACCTAATCAGAGATTGGAGATGTGGCTGCTAATCAGTCTGATACAACTTTCCTGCATGTGTATGTGTGCGTAGTTAGCTAGAAGTAGTAGTTTTTGTGAAGACGGTTCTGTAAGGGATGGATATTTTCTAACCACATGTGATTTGCTGTGATCACAAGCAGTATCCGACTGGAAGATGAGTATTTGACAGCAATCTCTGTGGAATGAATTTGATAAATATGGAAGCAGGGATGGGTAAAAATATTGCTTTAGTCCCCCAGTCCCCACATCCTCTCCTTTAAAGGCTAGAAACATGATTTGGCAGTTTGTCTAAAAGTACACAGTGCACTACTTGAGCATGGTAGCCAACAGAGTCAAGCTCACACCAGTGGGATATCAAGGGAGGAACTAAAGAGTCAGAGTGGATAGGGACTTATTGTAACAGTCGAGCATGAAACAAATAATAAAGAGCTGGGAGAAGCTAACCTACAGCACAGCACCCCTACTCCTCTGGCACAGTCTGTAAGCTTGTCCCTTTCTCAAAATGACTTGGCTGAGAAGTGCTTCAATTATCCTGAGTGAAAATCAAAGCAGAAATCCATATTTGGCTACATCCACCACATAATGCATATTTCATGGTGTGTTTTAATTAGTTGTTTTGTCTGCCCTGGACTTAGTCCGGCTGTCTTCTGAAGTCCAACAAATATCTGCCTTTAGGGGAAGTCAAGGGAAACCAGCTATTAGTGTTATCATGAAAACGTATTCTGTTTGTCTGATGGTAGGTGAGTTCATACATTTGTTTTGGTTTTATTTTTTATGGCTTTTCACTAAGCTGTCCATTTTAGTGTCCACTGGGAAATTTCAAAGATCAATTTTTTTCAAGGATAGAGTAGACTGACACCTTGGTTTCAAGAACAAGTGCTGGAATCCCATCACATTAGGCGAGATACTGTAGTGATATTTGTGGGCTTTGATGATTCAGAGAACCTCAGTATTTCTACTTCTAAGCCTCTAAAGTTTGCTATGACTCAGTTAATGAGAGTGACGCTTGAAGCCAAACAAGTAGTCTATGATGTGGAGTTTGTCAGGAGTGCTGCTGAGAGTTGTCCCTGTAGTAACCACAACGTGGGTCATAAATCTCAGTGGAACAGCTCCCCAGACTGCCTGTAGATGGCAGGTTATTAGAAACCACTGGTCCACAGCATTAGGCTGGCCCATCAAACACACGTCTAAACTGTCACTGTGGGACCAATCACTTCCTGTATGCCCTTTGAACTCTGAACTTTAGAAAGCAACCTCGTTTATCCATCAGCCAATGACAGTGCAGCAAGGCTACCACTGTGTATTTTCACAGAAAGTTTGATAACAGAACCTCAGCCGGAGACAGGGATCATGGCATAGCATCAAGAAGCCTGTGCAGACACAAACATCCTGAAAAGGAATGGCCAATCCACTCTCTATTCTCTCTGTAGCCATATATTTGCAGAGCATTCATAAAAATGGTTTGTGCGCACTTAAGTGTGTGAGTAAGTGCAGAGGGCATTGAGGTGTGGATCTGGTGTGTGTGGTGTGTCTTCAAGAGGCCTAGATCACACAGTTAAATGCGAGGTGAAAGTGCATAACCACAAACCCCAAAAGCAGTAAACAGATCCTCTCACTACTTTTTGGTCTCAGACACCTTACACCACCTCTTTCAATATGCTCAATCAAATTAACTGCTTTCCAAAGCTGCCTTTTTGAACACCCCTCTGTAACCTTTGAGGTTAACAATGTCCTCTGCTGTTATTCTGTAATAAAAAGTGTAGTAGACAAGATATTAAAAATGTATGGGTCAGGTTACATATTTTGTTCCAAATGGATAGGTTGCTGAGTCAAAAAAAAAAAAAAATTATATATAATTTTTTTTTTTCTAATCAGCATGTGATTGCAAGACAACACTGAAGGTCTATGTCCATGTGAGAAAGCAGTTCCTTACATGTTAGTGAGGTTTTCTAAAAGTAAATGATAGCTGACTCATACTAACAGTAACAGAAATGCTTTTTTCAATGCTCCATAGCAACTCTATGCTGGATCATATAAAAAGATTTCAACATCACTTATTAATTCTTTTCAAGTGTTTTTCACCTCTCAACAAGAGAGCAATTCTGTTTTTAGCTAATGTGATTCCAAACACAAAGTGTCCCAGATAAAAGCACAAACTAGGTAAATAGAGCTGCTGTCACATCTTTTTTTTCCTCATTCTTCTGCTTTAATTAGAAATTATATTCACGGTTAATTTGACAGGCACAAATTAGCATCTACTACACAACAACGTGCAAATGACAGTTTAAAGTTATGAAGTGGTTCAGAGAAACAACAAATAGGTGATTATTTGAAGACTTGTTGGTCTTCTAATGTACTTTCTCTCATTTCTAACATGTGGGCTGTCGATGTTTAAAAAGTCAGTGAAGGACTCTGGCAAATTCTTTTTGAGTGGAATAATGTGCTGCTGCACACAGATGCTTTTCCACTTCACAAGTCTTCCTAACAGACACTGATACTGTGCCTGTTAGGAAGACTAGTGAAGACAAATTCACATGCACAAATACATACAAGCGCACAACTAGAAATATTGCAACTAAGATTTAATAATACCTGGAGAGATCCCTCGTTTGTCTGTGGAGATCTGTGTTTAATTGAGGTGATCCAAAACCTTTTTTTTATTATTTCACCTGCTCAAACTTGCACAAATAGAAATTCAACTTCAGTAAAACCAACAGATAAAGAATGAGAGGAGAAGCAACTTTGGTGTGCACCATGAACCACACATGCTGCCCTTTCCTGATAGTATCGGGATGAAATTTTGTTCTCCATAGTTCCTAACAGACAGGAGGGTGAGCAAGCCAGACAAAGCTGTGGTAGAGCTAGTGCAATGACTGGAACACAGATACACAATAGGCTCATGTGTTTTGCATTAAAATGCTTCGGTGTTAAAATTACGATACGTTGTCAGAACTCTCGTCCCCTTCACATGTATTATGAATAAGTTAATATCACAGCAGCTTCAGCAACATTTACTCCTGATGTGAAAATTACCGAAAAAGTGACCGCAAGCAGGTGAACTAGCTAGAAGAGACTGTAATACACATGAAAAACACTGATTTGAGTTTTGTACACAAGGATTTAGACATGACAGGAATGAAATTGAAGTGAGATTTTAGCACAGGTAAGAATGTCAGGAAGAGCTGTTCTTGGCTTTAAGCAATTTCTGCTCTATCAGCTAATGTTTGGTTTACTTGCATAATATTGCATGGGCTCATTTGATCCCATATTATTTATTTGATATCAAGTGGTATCAGTTCCTACTGTGAGACACTCCAATTGTTAAATAAATCATATGCTTCAATTTAATACTGCCTTTGTTTTACTCCCTCAGAAATATTTTGTTTGGGGATTGTCAAAGTTCACCGCATTGAAACTGATTCAGTGCAGGTAACAAAAGTTTCATTTCTCATATGTAATAATAGTCGGTCTGCATTCAGCTCACACAAACTGCCATGAAGTTACATGATGAGTTAAATTTTCGGCAGCTTTGTGGTATTTTCAGGCGGAGCTCATTCATCTCTAACCTGTAGTTGGTACATGTGAACATTTCTGTATCCTTTGTCTGCTGCAAACAACAGATTGTGTGTTAACAAAATCAACAATGTGTATTTGTTTTTGTGACAAAAACAAAGAGATAACTTGAAAATGGCTGTTGTAATGATGCAAATTCTATTTCAGGCTGGGTTTTTACTAATTATTATATCAGGGGACTGTAGGAAGTTTCTTTAATCTGTTCATATTCTTCCAGTACATGTCACATACCACTGATGATGGAAATTATGCCGTGTCTTATTTTTGGAAGAGCTGCAGCAGTGTTGATGTCTGAATGTATCAATATGACAACATGTTGGTGTCACAGTGATTAATCCGTTTCCTTCGCATTGTCACCTTCATAACAAAACAACAATACCAGATGCCAAAGCCAGCCCACACATCTATTGTTATAATTACCTGACCTTCAAATCCACATTAATGAGCCCAGGATGATCCTATTCTCTTTCATCATTTGGCTTCCAAGCCCTCTTTTTATCTAACAAGGTCACCTTTCACAACACTGCTTTTCCCTGAAATACACATCACCCTCATAAATATACATCTACCTGCATCTGCTCAACCCCCAATCCTAAAACAGGAACTTGGAGAAAATATGAAAAAATAAAGCTGTAGGTGGGTTGTGCAAATCGGAGGTTTGTATAGCACAAAGCAAAAGTCCATGCCACTAAAGTTAGAGACAGAAAACAAGTTCTTAACATTTGAAGTGTGCTGAATAGTTCCTTGGAACACTAAAGATGCAGTCTATTAACACCATTGAGAAATGCTTGCTACAAGACAGGATGCAGGAAAACAGTGGAGAGAGGGCACGGCTTGTTAGATGAAGATGGTTCGATTCTTTCCTGCCATTTAATCACAACTGCACTGAGCTTGTTACAAGAGAAAAAAGGCTTGTGGTTTGTCAGAACCCACAGGCACTATCTCAGAAAAATCCCACACATTCTGTTATTAATTTGTTATACTTCAGCCACATTTCACAGCTGGAGTATGGATGAATTTATAAAATATAACATTTGATAAAGGAAAGCTGAGTATCAAGTGATATTGGCTAGAAAAGCTTCATCAAGGAAATAACTCACAACTTGCCAGCTAATATTAAATGACTAGGAGTAGATATTATACACAATGTCACAATTACAGTAAAGTAGAAATATTCAACAAGTTAATGATGCATATAATGCTTTAAGTATCATACTGTCACATATTTAAATGTACGTCTTAATTTTTAGCACATATCAATGCTCTCAGTATTCATGAAATTCTACAGAACAAGACAGAAGCTTAATGTTTCTTTCAATTAATAAAGCTACAAAGCAATATTAAACTTTGTTCACTAAAAAAGACATTTTTAATATACCAAATATTATGGATCTCAGCAAGATATGTAAACTGATATTCACTACCTACAGTATATGGATGTCTGTCTACTTTGAAGAGGCACTCCAAGTTGAGATGAAACAGGTTATCTGCAAATTTCATTGGGCCAAGTGTCACTGTGGAGCTCTGACGGGATTTGGGCCAGCAGCTGCAAATTATAGATTTATCCAGTCACATTTATGGATTTATTAACCTTGCCTTAATGCATCCTCTTCCTTACTGTCGATTAGGGCTGCTGGTATATGGTACGGACCTGCATGGCCCTTCAGGGCTTTCACAGTCCACTACCCCCAGCTAGGTACCCACTAGGCAGCCAGACAATTCCTCTCACTTTTTTCCCAAATAACGTGACTGGGATTTCTCCAGATGGAGGAGCCAGGACGGCATTAAATTGGAGATCCTCAGCCACTGAAATGTGGTTTCTCAATTGACTTTGTTACATATAGCTGTTTTCTCTTTGCAGAAAATGGTTTGAAAATGAGGGCCCTGCCCTGGGTAACCAAGCCAAGGTATACATGATCAGAGTTTGACTCTACACAGCATAAGTGCAGAACATTGCATTAAGGAAGAGTGCATTGTCTTTTTTTTTTAAATGCTAACTGTGTTTTAACTTCTCTTATTTCCTTTGTAAAATGCACTTAACCGGCACTTAAGAGAATCCATTCCCACCAGCATCTATTTGATCACAGTGGTGTAAGTGTTGAGGTTATGTGTGAAGTCAGCCCAGGCTCCAGAAGTACTCAGTTTATGTCGCAACCATCTGCTCGAGGTAGGAATGTTGCATTGTTATTCTGCTTCACTGTTCTGCACAAAACAAATGAACACATAGTATGTAGGTGTTGTTAACTTTGCTGTAAAATGTTATGTGAAATTACTTTTCTTATGGCAGTATACTGAGGTTGTCGCATGAAAGGGGCTACAGACTAAACTACCTGGAACACCAACGACAATCCAACAAAAACAAACCATATTATTCTTTTTTAATATATAATAATAACTACAATTACAATAATAATAGTAATAATAATAGTAATAATAATAGTAATAATAATAGTAGTAAGAAGAAGAAGAAGAAGAAGAAGAAGAAGAAGAAGAAGAAGAAGAAGAAGAAGAAGAAGAAGAAGAAGAAGAAGAAGAAGAAGAAGAAGAAGAAGAAGAAGAAGAAGAAGAAGAAGAAGAAGAAGAAGAAGAAGAAGAAGAAGAAGAAGAAGAAGAAGAAGAAGAAGAAGAAGACTTTTTCAAAAACACTTTAATCACATTCAAAACATTTTACAATTTTACATTAGATGAGAACACTAAAGCTTCAGGAACACTAAAAACCAATAAAGTAAGAGGAAATACAATCAAAAATCAGTGCATTATATCAGGAAGTTTGCAAAATTGAGTTGATCATCAATTAAGGTGCATAGGACATTTTTGTGACACCAGATGTTCCTAAAGTTATTTAGGTCTTTTGTCATTTTATAGAAACCAAATTCTAGTTTTAAGCGACATCTGATGTTACAGCAAAAAATAGTGGCTGCGTCTTGAACAGTATTGTTTTCAATTCTTCTCTTCCTGGTCACGTAAATTGCGAGTTTTGCTTCTCCAGAGATAAAGTTTAAAAGCTGCCACTTTCTCTGATTCGATTTATTGTACCCAGCACCGTAGACGAATTTCCTCACACTAAAATTTTCACTGAACAGATTAAAAACATTCGTTAGAAGAGTGAAGAGCACTGCAAGTCTCCCACACTCACTAAAAGCATGAAAGACTGTCTCACGAAGGGGACAGAAGGGACACTGGCTGGACACAGCAGGGTTAAAAACAGAGATAAAAGCATTGGAACCGATGGCACCGTGTAAAATTCTCCACTGGAGGTCGGCTGTTTTTTTCTTGAGGGGAGGTTTGTATAGAAGTCTCCACTGTGGGTCATTTCCATTTCCCGTCATCCTGCTTGCCCAGGCAGTGGGCGCTCTGTTACATAGGTTTCTCTTGTTGATTACTTTGACACAGTATTTGTACAGTACTTTTTTGTTGGCCGTGTGCAGGCTGATTTGTCGTTCATCTCTGAGGAGGGGACCCTCCAGCTCCCCAAACAGGGGACTGATGTGGACCTCAGGGAAAGGATCTTTGCTGTCCGGCACAGTCCCTGTACTATAGTCCAGGAGGAGGCTTCTCTCCTTCCCGGAGAGTCTTTGCCTCCACAGTTGTAGCACCCTCTGAGCCACCCTGGTGGACTGGATGTTCAGCAGGGAGCTCACAGCCTGGGCATCCGCCAACGCTGGCCCGGTGTTGTCCACCAGCTGCTGGAGGGTCAGGGTCCTGGTCCTGTAAAGCGCTGCAGACAGCCCAGGTGTGGCTCCACTGCAGACATCCAGCCTGGCTCCATGTACTAGTGGTTCCTTCAGTAACCAGAACAGAGAGTCAGAGCGTTTCCCTGGGCTTCTTTTAAAAAGGGCCCATGACTTAAAAACACCATGATAGAAAGGAGGCAAACCATTTAACTTTAGAAGCTTAGAACCCATTAAAAACAGTGCAGCATCCAGTCCCAAGTTACTCACACGTTTGAATATGCAGCTAGCTACCTCTCTCCACGTCAGATCCGCTGGTCCGGTAAGAAACCGCTGGATGAACTGTAATCTGAACGTGGCTGTTCTACTAGCCAGGTGGATGAGGCCTTGTCCTCCCTCCTCTCTTGATAAAAACAACACTCCTTGAGGCACCCAATGCAGCCCATCCCAGAAAAAGTTAACAAGTTTGGTCTGGATTTGGGCTAGAAACCCTGATGGAGGGTCCATACAGGCCAAGCGGTGCCACAGCTGTGAGGCTACCAGGTTGTTTATCACTAAAACTCGACCTCTGTACGACATTCTGGGGAGCAACCATTTCCATTTTTTAAGTTTTCTTTCTATTTTTTCAATGACGCCTTCCCAATTCTTCCTGGTTGTTGTCTCATTTCCCAGGTACACACCGAGATATTTGAGACCGTCAGTCTTCCAACACAGGTTTTGAGGAAGAACCGGGAGGTTGCCATTCCACTCACCAACAGCAAGGGCTTCACTTTTGCTCCAGTTTACTTTTGCAGCAGTTAAAACATTGAATGAGTTTGTTAGACCCACCAAAACATCAACATCTCTTTGGTCTTTGATAAGAACAACAACATCATCAGCATAGGCAGATAAAAGAAGAAGAAGAAGAAGATTTGAAGACTTTTTTTTTTTACTTTTTCAAAAACACTTTAATCACATTCAAAACATTTTACAATTTTACATTAGATGAAAACACTAAAGAGCTTCAGAAACACTAAAAACCAATAAAGTAAGAGGAAATACAATCTAAAATCAGTGCATTATATCAGGAAGTTTGCAAAATTGAGTTGATCATCAATTAAGGTGCATAGGACATTTTTGTGACACCAGATGTTCCTAAAGTTATTTAGGTCTTTTGTCATTTTATAGAAACCAAATTCTAGTTTTAAGCGACATCTGATGTTACAGCAAAAAACAGTGGCTGCGTCTTGAACAGTATTGTTTTCAATTCTTCTCTTCCTGGTCACGTAAATTGCGAGTTTTGCTTCTCCAGCGATAAAATTTAAAAGTTGCCACTTTCTCTGATTCGATGTATTGTACCCAGCACCGTAGACGAATTTCCTCACACTAAAATTTTCACTGAACAGATTAAAAACATTCGTTAGAAGAGTGAAGATTTGAAGAAGAAGAAGAACAACAACAACAATATAAGCATATAAGAAAAGAACAAACTAATCCTTCATGGATGAGAGGTTATTTCATAAACAATCATGTGTTAACATTTAATATGTTAAGAAATTACATTGACAGTTGGAATGATAGAGAAATATTCATTTTGAGAGTTTTTTTTTCCCATAATTTGTTTGTTTGTTCCATAATAGTTTAAGGTGCAGTTGTTTTACTTCCATTCTATTGTCCCATGTCAGCTTTTGCACCAATCACAGCCTGGAAAAGAAACAGTGTCATATTGCAAAGTGGCTTTGGCAGAATGTTGGAGGCGTAGGGTTTGTTAAATTCTTGATGTAAGATATTACATCACAAAAAAATGAGAGATTGGAATAATAATTGTGTTGCTGTGCTTTGTTATGTCAATGTCAGATTGTAGTCTCTAACAATAACAGAGTAACATTGTTTTGAGCATCAATGTTTGGCACAACATATGGATTATGCCGTGTTCACTTCAGTGCCTTTTAACGTGCAGCTGTGTATTTTTCCACGAACACTTTTACAGATTACCCCTCACTTTTGTCTCCAGTCTTTCATTACAGCAACACAAAGAGACAACCTGTTTATGTTGCTTATTCAAATGAGCTTAAAGAAAGGCATCATATGAAATATTGTAGCAAGAATATGAGTTTATACAATCCAATAGGCAAAGTTTTCCTCTTGGCAATGTCATCAAACACATCCAAGTTTCAATAAAACAGGGAACTGGCAAAATGAAGAACAAAATAGAGTTTAATTTTTTAATTTTTTTATTTAGTGTCTTCCCCCAGAGCAATATTCTTCATGTTTTATTTTGGCAATTTAACTACATCAGTTGAATTTATGCAGCCTATATGACCCTTCCATAAATACGATGTTTATCATATAAGGAAATAATGCTTTTAACACAGTGCTTTTACATTTGGTAGGAGAATGGATTACATAATTCCATGTACAGTATTGTAATTATGTTGTATTATTTCATAATATATATTTCATATATTTTATTCATATTAATTTTTAGGTATAGTGTGTGTCTGTGTGTGTGTGTGTGTGTGTGTGTGTGTGTGTGTGTGTGTGTGTGTGTGTGTGTGTGTGTGACTAGGAATGGCAATGTATCTCTGATGCAACCTTCCAGCTGAACTTTGCAGTGCATTTTAAGTGCAGCAGTTAATTGGTTTGCCACCAAGCTTTTGATTTCATTGCTGATCCTGAACACACATGAACCATCGCTGTGGCCAGCTTTATGTGCTAAAGACAATACTTAACAAGTCTACATGCCGATGTACCCTTGAGCAAGATACTTAACCCCATGTTGCTCCCCAGGTGCTATAAGGGGACCGACTGCTTTTTGGGGGTGGGTTAAATACAAAGACGAATATCCCATGAGGGGGTTACAATACAGTACTCCCAAAAATAAATACATAAAATGAACAAATTATTGTCAGCATTAATGTAAGATTTCCTGGTAGCTCACCAACAAACGGAGCTGCTGGATTTCTCACCAAGACAATTTAAAAAGATATCAAGGTAACAGCACCAATGGATGGCTGGCATTTTCTCAGCAAGGTGTAACACAGGTCTCCAAAGTCTGCTGATACTTTAGCACTAACTCAAGAGTTCACATCTAATATTAAAAGGTGAGCAGCCAAATAATGAGCCTTCTAACGAGAAGAGAACCCTGAGGTGCTTGAAGGCAAAGCTGGCTAGATTAACACAAGGCTGTGAGCGTTGGTGTTCCTGTGTTAGGGACTCTACAATAAGAGGTGGGCCGTTAACAGCGGCACAGCAGTCACACCGTGGGAGCCATTCATGTCTGGTGAGCCAATTTATGTGGCTTTCACAGAAGCTCACAAAGTAAGGATTTGGAGGCACACATCCTGACACAAGACTGATTTTACAGCTGAACATTACAGCAGAGAAAATACACAAGGGATTGGCTACTGGAAGATTTATAAAATCACTTTTATTTGTTTTCTTTTCAATTCCACTTGTTTTAATTGATGAAAATGTGGAGATATGAAATCAGAATGTTTAAGGCAAACCGAACTTCACTCAGTTTCAATGATCTTCACTGGAAATTTCCTGAAAAGAAATGTAAAATAATGTACATCTACCATTATTATCATAGTGGGCTGAAAAAACCCAAACTAAAGAATGAAGAGAAGCATAAAAAAAATCAAACACTATATGGTAATGGAATGAAAGCAGAGAGGGGTTTCTCTGGATTTGTTAAAAATTCAGATTGAAAGGCCAAAAATGGAAGGTGATAAACTGCCAGAAGCATAGGTTTAAATCTGTTGAGCCCCTGAGAATAAAAAGCACTGCGCCAAATCTTACTTACGATAAATAAAATTGTAAAAAACAAGAGCTTGGAAGACAATTTTGTCATCCAATGGAACACATACTTATTTTAATCCAATAAGCTCAAAAAAAGGCATCAACATCTGACAGGTAGTAAGAACCAACTTTAAATCAGCTAAAGTGAAATAAAAAGAAAGCCATGAAGGATATGTGAACTGGAAACAAACTGATGGGTTTTGAGATATGACAGGTACATGAAAGTGATATTGCCAAAATTGTGATATGCTGAAACAATTACGCTGGTGATTATTGAATTGTCATAAATTTCCAGTATGAAACATGGATGAAATTTAATCCTTGGTGTTGTTTGTCATGAAATCACCCAGCCTTACATACAGCTGATGTTCCAGGTGGTTTTATATGGAGTATAAAAGCTGTTCGAATGAAGTCTTAATAAACTCAGTCACAGCAGAGAATGATCTTCAGAAAATTCATCTCAACAATTATGTCAGAGGGCAGACAGATTTTCTGTGTAAACTCACTCTGCACAAGTCAACAAGACCTTTTGTTGTCAGGCCCATTCGATAGTGCCTACAGTTACAAAGCCACGTCTAGCTGGAGGAGAACTCAGCAGTAACCTTGCATCCCAAGGACACATCATTTGAAATGCATTGGGTGCCACAGCTCTGTGATATATCCTTTTTCCAGAATTAACCTCTGCTAGTCTTTTCTGTCACCAACCAATCAGGGAGCGTAAGTACGGACAGGTGCCAAATCCCGACACACAATACACAACATATTTCGCTCAACCTTTTATATGTGTAACCGCTCATGGGGCAGGAGGCAAACATGACAAATTGCTTGAAGGATCTCACAGGTCAGTCAGACACATGTTTGAAAAAATACAATCTAATTGTGAAACATTTGCTTGAGAGATCTTTTCAGAAACCCAGAGAATGGAAACGTCAGTGTGACCTCTATTAGAGGTTGAGTGCCATCTGTATTCCAAGGTTACCTCAGCCATGATGCAGTCCAGTCGCCGAGGAAAAGGACTCCTGTCTGTCTCCAAACAGTTAATGGAATGTTATTGTGGAGCAGAGAGAAAACTAAAGCCAGAGAGGTCTGAAAGCATACATGATCAGAATGCAATTTACTTTGGACGGTGAGATGAATGAGTGATTTAAGTAGAATGGGCACCCACACAGGTGGCCTGAGTCTATCTTAACTGGTGTTCATCAATGGGTTTCAGTTTAGCTGTGTTGAGTGTTAAACTGGCCACAATTTAAAAATGCAGGAGAAGAAAAGTTCAGATGACAAGAACATGTAATTACTGCAAGTGGGTTTCTAACTGTAATTTAGGCATATGGTAACAACCAGAATGAATTACACTCTGAGAAGACTATTGAAATTTAATTTTTGAATATTTAAGTAACTACTAATACATTTCTGCAGAGACCTCTCTTTACAGCATAATAACTGTCAGTGTTGTATTCAGATTTAGCATCAGATTAGGGTCTCTGAGCTTCTCCCTGGTTACACTAAAAGAATTTGACACTGGATTAAGGAGCCTAACTGTAACTGTATATACTTTATAAATCCCCGTAGGAAAATTATTAGCACATTTAATGCATTTAAATATTTCTTTTGCAATACAGGAAAACACAAGCATACAGTAACTATATCACACCCATACAGAGGAACATCAAAGTCATATTATTGTATTGATTAGCAAGACAAAATATTAGCCATTTGCATTTTGAAGCACCCCCCATGAAAAGATATGGTGGCTGATATGACAAATTCTTTATTAATGTATTGCAAAATCTTGGTGTATCCGTCAGATGTCTGAGGTATCTGGCGGATTCAAATAATCCTTTCACTGGTAAGAAAAAAACCCCAATATTTCCTACTGCATAAAAACCTCTTGTTCATAAAAATCATATCCACAAATCATTAGGACTGTGTCATTTTTATTAATTTATTCTTTTTTTGTATTTAAATTTGTTGAATGGACAAACAAATCTGTTGGTCCATTGTTGGACCCTTCAACAAATTTTTGTTTGTAGACAACAGAAAGAAAGCAAGAGAAAGAAGAGCACTAGCTGAAGAGGAATAAAACTACAGACGACATGGAAAATCAAGAGCATAGCAAGTAGCACAGAATTAACCATTTCAAGCACTCTGTGCTTTAATGAATGGATCAAACACAAATGCTGTGTTCGCATGTCTGTTAGAGGAGATTGAAACCATATGAAAGAGGACTGGAAGAGACGCAATTTTGATTGTTAGGATTGGATATCCTGATATGTTTATTTCTTTGTATTTAACATAGAATAACCACATTCAACATCAGTGGTAAAACTGTGTTAGAGTAAAAAGGTCTGACCCAATTCCCCGAAGCCTTTGAGGTGTATGACACACTCTTCTAGCTCTGTGGTCTGCTCAGGGAGCAGTGATACCAGTCAATACCCGTCTTTGTCCCCCCCCCCTCCTCCCGCCCTCACTCAAAGAGAGAGAGCATACATTCTTCAATTTGGCCTAATCAAGTCTGAATCGAGTTAACAGCCGTATGTCAATCTTTTCTAGCACTCCGGTTGCAGATATGTAATCTCCACTGGTGTCTCCTGGGCATATTTAACTCAAACATAAATACAGGGATTGTCTTCTGCAAATATATAATATGTCACTGCTGGCCAGACAGAAGGTATTGGTTTCAGCCACCCAGTCTAGACCGGAGTCATGCTAGCTGTGAGGCAAAAAAAAAGTAATGTACCCATATAGTTTCTCTTTAAGGTTGACATTTTGTGATGGACATGAAACAAATAATTTATCCCAGTAAGTTTAAAATGCATTTTATCACCAGGATGCATACACACACACAGAGACACATATGCACACATATACTCAAACATCGAGCAAACAGGCAGGCTCTCTATAAACTCTTCTCAAGCCGAACAACAAGTTAGGCTGGTCTGTGAGGACCAATGCTACAGAAGGCTGATAAAACAGGATGCTACAATCAAACTAAAAGAAAAAAAAGAGATGTCCCTTTGTGGAAGCCCATTGGCCCACAGTGTCTGCTGCTCGACTAATGTAATCTATGATCTCTCCCATCCCAATTAAAAGACGAAATAGCCTCAGTTCAGCTGTAAAGGGAGGCCTCACAGGACTGTACTAACCGCTGTTAATGTCAGAAGTCCCAGTTAAAGAGCAGCATCTGTTTAAGCTGCGCACAAGCCTCATGCCTCCAAGCCTGCTAACAGCAGATGCAATCCTACCCATCTGGAGCGTTGTAGTAATACTCCAACACACACAAGCGTATAAGGGTATTGTTTTGTTTGAGTCAGGAAAAATCTTTGTCTTTAACGGTTTAACAAACTGAAGTTAATGAGGCTATGCAGAAGGTTACGTCTCATTGATTTCAACACTTTAAGTTTTACATTGAAGTGAATGTGACATAAGTATCAGGCTGAAATTGGAATTGCTTAAATCTGAAACCACAGGAGCCACAAATGACTTGGTAAACATCACTGTATGGAGAAAATAAAACAGCCAGTGTTCTCAAACATTAAATCAAATGCTATAATTCAGCAGCAATAATTAGCGTGTATTGCTTGAAATATTTCATTGTCCAAATCACAGTGATGGCTGATTGAATTAGATAATTATAGCACTTTTTAAGCTTTGGGTGGTAATGACATGCAATGTGATTTTTACGTGTAAATAATACGTGCTGCGGTTGTAAAGATGCTGGAGCAATCTAGGGTTAGACACATAAGCATATACACGAAGCAACAACGAAACATTGTGTGTGTGTGTGTGTGTGTGTGTGCGTGCGTGCGTGTGTGCGTGCGTGCGTGTGTGTGTGTGTCCCAAAGCAATTAAATTGAGCTCGGCTTTCATTTGATTTTACTTGTTTGACTCCAGTAGAAGCGGTAGCCTGTAGTTTCCATCAGATCCCTCCATGGTCAGTCCCCCAGAAACACACCACTGTTCATTCTGATTCAAAGAACAGGAAACAGCAGAGCATGTAGCCAGGAAATGGGCTGCTAATTTAAAGAGGAGGATGTCCAACCAAACCAAATGAGAGCTATTTGTTTTGTAAGACAGCAGAAGGATGTTCACTTCGGCATATCCGATCAGATAATTCCATCATTTAGTGGCTTTCAGCGGGAGGTATGACCATGCATGTTCATCACTTCTGTCAAAAGAAGCTGAAAAATGGATAATTTGTGTCTTTCTGAGAAGGATGAAAAAGGAAACAAGAAAAAAGTGCATTCTGTGAAAACAATATACAATCATGAGATAATGATCTGTTCTTCTAATAAGTTGAAGACCTAATTACAAAGGCAGTAAACTGTTTTTTCCTGTTGCAATTCATATATATATATATATATATATATATATATATATATATATATATATATATATATATATATATATATATATAATATACATAATATAATATATATAATATACCAATACATTAATTATTGGAATATTACTCAGAAACAATCATTTTGACAGCTGCACAGCCTCTTTGCTTTTTAAAACCATTGTGTGGGCCTGAGTGGCACAAAAATTGGTATGAACGACATGTTAAAAATGTTACCAGACCTGCATCTACCATGGCTCTTTGATGGCATGTGGTGAGCATGGTAGGTTGGGTTTGCATTTGATGTCTCAAAAAACCTTATCTAACCATGTCTAAGAATAAATTAAGTTCTTAGTTAAAAATGGTGTATGCTAAATTACTTGTAAGGAAGACCCTCAGGCACACATTCCTGTAAACAGGTGTAACAGCAGCTGCTTTAAAGTAAGTTTACTTTGGCACAAAAAGAGCCACAAGAAAAGGGTTTTGAAAGTAAAATAATAAATCTAAACTGTTCTCTATGTATTCAGGACTGACGGTAGATTCGTCGTGCAAAAGTACCAGTTAGGGACTTGATACAGTTACATCCACAAAAAGAAGTACTTACATCACCCACCGATCTCCTTGACTGTAAATACACTGTGGTTAGCAGGGTCATGCGATAAGAATGGGTTACAGTCTTTCTGTATTTTATATTATTTACATCCTTGGGTAGATGAAAAATTTGCAGATAATTTCTAGTGAAATATATGAGCTCCTGACACAAGGATCTACAAGTCACATTGCATAGTTTCATATAAAAAGTAGAAAAAACAATGGAAAATTGCATAAAATAATTTTGTTTTTTGAACAGCCCACTTCATGTACATGGTACAGGTGATTATCGAAAGGATTGCTCTGATTTATTTTGCCTGTACATGTGCGCAACTCATCAAAAATAATTGCAGAAGGCAGCTGGTTGCTATGCTTAGTCAGCAGATTTCAGGTAGCACAGATCAGAGAAGACATATTGGTAATCAGGTTTAGTGTGCACACAAATCTGTAATTTCCACATATTTGGTCTTATTCCATATCCCCACTATTAAACTCAAATTATATTCTAATATTTTGAGATTTTAAAGATTTAAAAAGCATCTAGCAAATTTTGTAGTCAAAGACAACAGTACCAAGTTAATTAGAAAGATGCAGTTTCAGGATTGCTGACACCTTTCTACTCCTGCTCAAAAGCCAGAGGCTGACGTGTTATTAGTAGGAGCTATAATATCACCATCTCTCGAGTGTTAAACAGTTTGTAACTTTTGAACACTGTCAGTTTGTATAACCTCAATTTCTGCAATCATTTGCAAATGAACTGTGTTGACAGAAATGGTATGAATTATTCCCAAGTCCACGAAGTACAACAGCATACTGTCTTTTTGCTTATTTACAATGAGGATGAGAATAACTTCTATAATATTATGGATATTTTAGGAATTGGCTAAACAATTCTAAGTCAATAATTATGTGTATAGAGACAGGAGAAGTTTTAATATCAGTAGAACATGATCCTCTCTCTCTTTAGCAGTTTCTCAGATTGGTAAAAGTGTGCTAATTAAAAGCAGAAATATTTAAATTGAAGCCTGGGCCCTGTTCAGTTGGCATCATCACAGATGTTCTCAGTAGCTATTTCCAGATTTTTTATGGTTTATAGGAAAAAACTGGACCAAAAACATTTGGCAGAGAACCAAGGTACCACTTCATGTGGTTAACAAAATAAGATCACATCCTTGCACTGCATTTTACGGTTTCTTACTCTCTCCCTCTATCTTGCCCTGATGGGGCTTCAGTTAACATTATGTAGTATTTGCTCTAAACTAACGCATAAAGAGTAGCTTTTAACAAACTATAGGATGCAGTTAATACTTTTATGTAAGGCTTTGTAGAAAAGCACTTGGAGCAAAAAGAGTAACAAAATATAATGTACGTTCACATTACAATACTGTCAACTGATCCTGGATAAAGAATCTCCCCACCTATAAATTCAAATAAGCTCACTTGAAAAAGTCTCACGCTGTCACCAACTCCACCCACTACCTGTCGATGAAGCACCAGACCAATCACGGCACCCAACCAATCACGGCACATCTGCCAGAAGGAATAATGTGAACAATATGGCATGAGGCATCTGCTATGTTAGGAGAAGAGATTACTATACATGGACTTCCCAGTTAACATAATTTTACAATGTCGTAACTGGTCCAACAATTTTCATGTTTTTGAGCAGAGGTCCAAACAGCATGAACGAGACAGAAAACAGCAACGAATTCTGAATGAAACTCCTACTGAAAGAGAGGAAAGGATTTCGTCACAAAAAGAGAAGTACTACTTAGCCAGAGCCAATGAATGCCAAGCACAAAAGGAAAATTGCCAAGAAAAAGAAAGTTGGGTTATACAAAAAGTATGCTATACATTCAGTGGGTTAAAGCCTATCAACCAATAAGCATTTCACCATTTTTATTTACTATCTATCTTGCTCCATAGAACAAGGTAGCTATTTACATTATTACATAATTTGACATTATGTTCTAGCAAAGACTTGCCTTTTGACATCTTTTGACTCACCTTGCGATAAATGTAAAGGCAACAATAGTTACACTTGCATACATGGAGTGCTGTACACACAACACTGCATGTATGCATGTCAGTGTCTTTGGTCTCTTTGACAGAATTTAAGGTGAAACTGTTTGACCTTGATCGTACTTACCATTCTATATCAACATTACAAAATTGTATCAGGAAATTGCTGTTCTGCCGCTACAGAGACAGAAGACGTAGTAACAACTCTGCAAGAACAGTTTGTATAAACACAACTAGTGAGGTGGTAGGACAGCATGTGAATTTGTTGGTGCTTTAAGTACATACAGGTAAGGTTGTTGTTGCCATGTTATTTAATTATTTGTATGCAAGCTACAACTTCTGTTTGTGTCAGTGTATACAAATTTCTCATGCTAACAAGAGTGAATGGATGGGAGGCCAAGTTTGGTGCTTGCTGCCACTACAGTATATACTCACTTTCACTGTTTTAATTATTTGCGTATCTAAAAGCTGAGCAGTCAGCCACATGCTCAGTAACTTTGGTCACTAGATGTGAATTAGTACAGCATTGTTTTTCCTTCATAAGCAGGCTACTAACAATAAGTTCAGTGTAAGTGCATTGCCATCGGTTTAACTCCATAAAAGATGTGAATTTTTTTTTAAATGTTAAGTGATAGACACCACTTCATGAAACTGGTGGTGCTTCAAGAAACAAAATGAAAAGAAAAACAGAAATAATAGCTCACTAAAATCTACTGCCCTGAAGAATCCAGATTAAAGGACAAACAAAAGAGTAATGACAATTAATATATGAATGCTTACTTTTTTGCAGAAAATGTTGGACCCTTCACAAAATTGAAAACTGTATCGAAGGAAAGTTGTGCCGAGGAGCTATTGTGTTTTCTGTAATCCTATTTTTATTTCCACTTATTTAGATTACAACATGCTCCATAATGACCCCACCCTTTAAAAAAAAGAAGACAGTATTCAAAAACACTCCAAACACGGAGGCAAACGTGAATGTGCAGGTTCTCAGTGGCTTAAATGCACACCAAACAACTGAGTGGAGAAGAACAGCATGCCTGGCTGCAGCCCTAATTATCTTGAGAGAACATCTATGTGTTGCCTTTTAATCCAATTTCTATTCAGCATTAACATCCTCTAAGAGCTTTTTTCTTCTACTTTTTCTTCACCCAGGAGGTTATGTTTAGACAAGAGTCTAGTTCTTAGTTGGATGGCTTGTTTAGATTGTGAGCAGGCTTACACAAAAAGTAATGACAGATTTTAATGAAGGATGGGTCTTGGGATAGACAAGACCCATTAAAAGTTAACAAAAAAATTAAAGTGTGAGGCTGCTGTTTTTGACATTTCTTTCAATTTCTCAGAAAAAAAAAAAGTATTGGTGGTCAGAGTACAGAAGTGTGTGAAATCTGGCACAAACCTAAATAATCCAGAGTCTTCAGGTTTAAAACAGATGGCCGCTACATATCCAGTTTCCTTACATCATTTTTACAGAACTCTGAGTTTGATTTTGGATAAGGCTTGTTTAAATTATGGACTTTCCTGGACATTGGTGGAGGTATAAGTGAGTTTTGTTCTGGTGTTGTCAATAAAACTAGCCACAAATATAAATCTGCAACAGATGAAGAAAGTCTATAATATTTCATGTTTATATCCAAACATTACATCTGAATTCCCAATTAGGCTACACTTCATTTAGTTTCACACAAGTTGACAAAATGTCCTCTTCATGGTTAATAGCATTTTCTCCCTAGAAACTCTTTCCTCTAGTGACATTTACCTTGTATAATTGGAGACTCTTGCCATGAAAATTTCTATCTTCAAACTATATGAAAACTGTAAAAGCCTGCAGTATCCAATGCAGAAAAAGGAACAGGCCTACCAATGAAATTCTTATTTCAAACATACAAAAATCATTAATGTAATGTAGCACATACAGACAGTGGATTCATTCAAAGGCTGTATCGCCATGTTCTATGGGTCTTTGCTCAACAGGATTAAGAATTCCTCGAGATGCTGGTATTAGAGTTCACAGTCCAACAGCCAAGGACTTAATGCTAAAAAAGAGCAACAGTGACTTCATAGGGGGCTAAAGACAGCATAGGACTGAGGCTCAGCTAATGATGCTATGCAAGGGTGAGTGTCCAGAGGGAAAAAAGAGAAGGAATGATGGCTGACCGAGCGAGAGTTACACTAAAGAAAGGATTAAACCCTCAATTCATGGAAATTCAACTCTGTGAGCTGAGGTAAAAGGAGTGAGGATCGTCACCCATGCCTTCTCCAACCCTGCTTTGTCATTAGAGACAATAGGCTTAGCTACTCTGATCCACAGCTTTTTGGTTATGATTGAAAACCATTAGTAATGCACTGTCATTACACTTAAGATGGCAATTAACTGATTGCCAAGAATTCCAGATGTTGACACAATGCCTTGAGTCATCCATTTTTTAGAGATTTGTTATGTGAATGGAGAAACTATTCACATAACTACCACTCTGCCCAGATTGCTCCTGGTCCAATCAGATATAAAAAGAACACACAGTAAGCTGAAGTGATAAGTTAAGTTTAAGGTAATGTCATGTGGGAACAAAAATGATATCACATCCCAGCACTTTTGGCTGTGCCATTAAATTGAACATTGATCTTAAATGTTCTTGTTACCATGGGTATTCATGCAAATCCCTGAAATGACCTCTGACCGGCAGGCAATTGTATGGCAGTATTTCAAGAGCTCTCCCTAAGATTCTCTCCTGGACTCCAATTAAGAGGGCTTCATGTGACTACACACAACAGGCTAATACAGGGCCAAATCACATTAAGCAAATACAGTGAGAAAGGTGATTAAATATTGCAAAAGGAGCCTTCTCAATGGGGTGTTACTTGAAACAGTACCACCATTGGAGGAAGCACAGATGAAAGGAATAGTCATGTTGTAGTGGACATGCAGAGCGTTGTTTATAGGATGTGTGGTTGTTTGAGTACATACAATGCAAGACATTACACTTCAAAGATTAAAGGCCTAGGCTGCAATAAATAACAAGGCAGTCAGACACTGCAACATCCCATGACTTATCTTGACCTACTTTCAGGGTAGGTCAAGGTACCCTGAAAGTAGTACCTGACTTGTGCATAGACTAATGCATATGGAGAAGGCCAGTGTGAGTAATAGAATAGAATAGAATAGAATAGAATAGAATAGAATGCCTTTTAATGTCATTATACACAAGTGCACAACAAAATTCTTTGACAGCTCTCTGTGCAAAGAACTTAGTTTAAAGTATTAGGTAAATATAAATACAAAACAAGAATAACAAAACACAGCTGTAAGAACAAGCAAATATGAGAATAGATTTACAGTGAGCCGTCAGATCGTTCGATGTACTGTGCGGCAGAGGGCTCAGTAGCAGCAATCAGGAACCTATGCAATGCCCTGGTCACAACTGTGACACACTTACAACAGTGCGTCATCAGTTAATTTCGGAGTAATGTGTTATCAATACTCTGATTGCACTTGAATAAAACGTGTTGGTCAGTCTGGAGGTCCAGGCCTTGATGCACCAATACCTCTTCCCAGAGGGCAGCAGCGAGAACAAGCTGTGGGCAGGGTGTGAACTGTCACTGGTGATGCCCGTGGCCCTATGCAGACATCTGGTGTCGTAGATGTCCGACAGAGAGGATAACTGTACACCTATGACCTTTTGTGCTGACTTCCGGACCCTTTCCAGAGCCTTCCTGTTAGCCTGAGAGCTCTTGAACAACACCAGCATATTGTTGGTGAGGATGCTCTCCGCAGAACACCTGTAGAAGGACAGCAGCAGGTTCTGGCACACGTTAACACTTCTCAGGGACCTTAGACAGTGGTGGAACTGTTGTGCCTTTTTCACGAGGGCATTGGTGTTGGTGCCCCAAGTAAGGTCCTTTGAGATGCACATTCCCAGGAACTTGAAGTCACTGACCCTTTCCACCAGGTCTCCTCGGATTAGAAGAGGTGGGGGATCCTCCCTCTTCTTCCTGAAGTCCAGCACCATCTCCTCGGTTTTGGAAGAGTTCAGTGACAGGTTGTTGAGGGAGCACCAGGTGATGAGGTTCAGGACCTCTTCGCTGTACTGTACACGAAAAACATCCTTGCATAGCTGCCGGGGTGTTCAAGGTGTTCACATACTGTGTGGAGGGCCGTGTTGATTGCATCACCAGTGGACCTGTTGGCGCTGTAAGCGAACTGGTGCTGATCAAGGCTGGGAGATTTTATGTGCCTCAGGACCAGCCTTTCAAAAAAATTCATCATTGTGGATGTTAGAGCCACAGGTCTGTACTCGTTCATGCTACTGAACCACTTCTTCTTTGGGATGGGTACGATGGTGACCGATTTCAGGCAACTGGTGACTGTGCATGTGGCCAGTGAGAGGTTGAAGATAGATGCAAAAACCTCTGCTAGCTGTTCCGTACAGCCCCTCAGTACCCTCCCCTCCAGGACCGGCAGCCTTTGATGGGTTCACACCGTGGAGCACCTTCCTGACCTCCTCTGTGCTCAGAGTGAGGGCCAGGGTGTCAGCGGGCATAAGCATGGGGACATCGTGCTCCTCTCCAACTTCAAACCTAGCGAAAAAAAGATTTAGCTTTTCTGCTAGGTCTGAGCTGGTGCTGGTGGTGGGAGAAAGTTAGGGTTAGGGTTAGAGTACTGGAGCGGTTCATATTAAGAAGCTCGCGGATGCCCTGCCAAGCACGTCGGGGGTTAGCCTCCTTGAGGTGTCCCTCAACCTTTCTGGCATAAGCTTCCTTCGCCCGCTTGATGCCCCTCTTCAGGTTTGATCTGGCCGAGCTGTAAATCTCCATATCTCCAGACCTGAATTCAGAGTGTCGTGCCCTCAGCAGCTGTTCTACCTCACCGTTCATCCACTGCTTCCTGTTAGGATAACGCCTAACCATCTTCTCCTTTGTGACATTATCCATGCATGTTTTAATATAAAACAGGACAATGGATGTATAGTTATCCAAGTCAATTTGCGCAAATATGTCCCAGTTGGTTGTCCTGAAGCAGTCCTGTAGTTGCGGGATGACAACTTCAAACCAAATCCATATGGGTCTCACCTCAGCCAGTGATCTCTTTATGAGGGGCCTGTATGCTGGGGTAAGAAAAAGAGACAGGTGGTCCGATTGTCTGAGGTGGGGCAGGGGGGACCTTATATGCTTCCTTGACATTACTGTAAACTTTATCCAGCACGTTATGGCCCCTTGTTGAACATGTGACATGCTGATAAAGACCATAGATCAAAGCTAATGTATAGGTATATCTAAGTACTAGCTTTGATCTATGGTCTTACACTGGCTTTCTCCCTCGTCTTTCTATCTCTTCCAGTTCCTGAGAGTACTACGATATTTGGTGAACATACTATTGGACGAACAAACGGACAAACACATGTGTTCGTCCTGTTGTTTGTACGTTAGTCCACCAAACATCTTTGCAACCGTTATAGATAGAAAGATGAAACAAAAAAGCACATTACTCAGGCGGCAAAGGGGATGGAAATGAGATGATGACCTCAACCTTGAGAAAGCTAGGTCAAGGTCAAATTTCAACTTTTGTACTCTCAGGAACCAGATAAGGTAGAAAAACGAGAGAGGCCAGTGTGAGTAAGATCGGAGATCAAAGCTAGTGCTTTGATCAATGACAGTAGGTCAGAGCACTATCTTTGATCTTTGACCTATGCAAGTAGGTCAGGGTAAAATGTTGAATTCAGGGTTGTCGCGGAATGTTGCAGTCTGTGACTGCCTTGTGTCTAGTTTTGTTTTTTGTATTGTAGAGGCTTTTTCAAAAGGAATTGTAATCTTAACTGTCCATTGTTCAAAGAGAGGCGTAAACACTGGCAGGTGCTCTGCATTCTCATAAAAAGGATGCAGCAGTTACATTAAAAGTGAGTCTGTCACACACACAGCATGAAGCGTTATGCACAGTGTATGTACAAGCAGTTGACAAAGACCACTACAATAGAAAGGATTACTTACATTTAATACAAATTAAGGCTGTTGGTTTCCAAGAGTTGGAAGCATTTTGACATGAGGGCAAGGTGAACAAATTTTCTAATTATTAAATTGTTAGTAGAATAGTATCACAGCATATTGCCTACTTCATACAGAATTAAAACTTGTCAGCTAATAAACTGCTTTGAATCTAAAGCTACATCTTGTCTGCTCAATCTAAAAACTGTAAGCCAATGCTTAAGACTGGGACCATAAGGGGTCAGTGCTGATGAAGTAGCGGCAGTAGAAGTTGCTTAGTTAATTTCTTTATGAAACACTTTCCAAGTATGTGCTTCTGAAAAAGTCAATTAAATAAAAACAGAACACTTGATTTGAAAGGTTGCAGGTGCTTATCAGACTGGGAGGACTGTTTGCTCTGTTAAGAAACAAGAAATCGTAAATGAGGGGTTCTGCATGATAGACAGCAGTGACAGCATGACTACATACAGCAGGAAATGCATAAAGATTTCACTTAGAGCTTGTCAAAGCACTTATCACCTGTCACTTTGTCTGGGCATCTGCTTGCCAATCAATTGGAGTGCTCATGTAGGTTGTCTTTTCTCTCATTGGAGATGCATTGAAATTCAATCACGTGCATGGAGTCAAGGGGACTGAGAAGAATTTCCTGAACAGATTAGGCAGCTGGGGAGAGCTATCTTCTGACCATTCCAGCTATTCCTGCTCTGTTTGTTTTCCCTGCAATTTAGCTAAATTAGTAATTACAGTCACTCAGCCAATCTCACCATGGCTACCACAAAGCTGAAGACATACCTATAGAAGTGACTCAAATACTGGTTCACTGGTGCACAAATTAAGAAGAAAATCTCTGTTGCAATTTCCATGTGAAAACTGGTTGAATTAAAGTGCACAAACAGAACACCATCAAAAATGTAGTTAATTTTAAGCTTGAAAACTTTTGTTGATCAATTGATCAAATGTTGAATTGTTGATCAATTAAGTTTGACTGTATATCTCATAAGACATCATCCACAATTATTTTTTTCAAATAAACATATTGTCATTTTGTCATTTGATTTGAGTGGAGAAAATTTGGGTGGAAAAAAGTGTTGCGTGTGTTGTGTGATAGAAGAGTTTCAGCTAAAATGAAAGGTAAGGTGTACAAAAACTGTGGTGAGACCAGCAATGTTGTTTGGCCTAGAGACAGTGTGATTGAAGAAAAGACAGGAGACAAAGCTGGAGGTAGCAGAGATGAAGATGCTGAGGTTCTCTTTGGGAGTGACCAGGATGGATAGGATCAAGAATGAGTACATCAGAGGGACAGCACATGTCAGAGGTTTTGGAGATAAAGTCGGAGAGGCCAGACTGAGATGGTTTGGACATGTCCAGAGGAGAGATAGTGAACAGAAGGATGCTGAGTTTTGAACTGCCTGGCAGGAGGCCTAGAGGAAGACCAAAGAGGTTTATGGATGTAGTGAAAGAGGACATGAAGGTAGTTGGTGTGAGAGAAGAGGATGCAGAAGACATGGTTAGATGGATGCAACTAATTCACTGTGGCGACCCCTGAAGAGAAAAGCCGGAAGGAGAAGAAGAAGATATTGTCATTTGATTCATTCATTCATCTTCATACCGCTTCTTTCACTGTAGCAGGTCGCAGGGAGCTGGAACCTATTCCAGCTGACTAGGGGATGATTTATCTAATATCACTAATGATATAATAGTATCAAGCACAAGTGACTTGGAACTTGTTTTTTGTAAATAGGTGAAGTAAATAAGCAAAAATTCAAAAGACAAGATACAGTTTGTCTTTGAGTACTATTAAATACTATTCAGTAAAACTGTTGTTTTAGGCTAATTCGATGATGGCTGCAGCTGCAAAACAAACTGTCCAAACTCCAGCATAAATAAGACATTTGAGATGGGGAAAACAACAGAACTGAATAACTCCTGATTCAGATGAGGAATTCACAACACTGCTAGATGAACTGTGCTGCAGTGCTAAATGACATTTGGTATTTGCCATGCAAGAAGAAGCTGTCTTCTAGACTCGTTGTATTGGCAGCACTAAGGTATCACTGCAGAAGGCTGGAAAACTATGATTTCAAAAAAGAAGAGTTTGCAGTTCAAACAGACAGTTAGCGTGTTTATCTTGATGATCAATGTCAGCAGTGCAGGAGTCTTGACCTTTTTCAGTCTATAAGTAAGTACATAGATTCCCACTACATTTTTCCATCAATGACTCCTTGTATTATAGAACTCAGAAGGCTGGTGCCTATTTTATCAACAGAGCAAAAACATAGCTGATGGCTTCAGGCAAATTACTATATCTGCTCGTATTGTGCATCAAGAGTGTTTTATCCAAAAAGCAGCTGGTATGAACCACAGTTAAGAATCTAGGGGGGATTTGGTTAATGATTAATGTGAGAGGCTTCTTCTCTTTTTTTCCAGAGTTTCACAAAGTGAACAATCATGAAATACTCAGAGTCCCCTGCCATGTGTGCATTTCATTGACAGCTCAAAAAAAGTTATTTATGTGGTCTGACTTCACTGTAATATCTGTTAATTATGCATCTGAAAAAAAAAAACTTTAAACATTAAACTATAAATATATTAATAATGAATTAAATAGAATGCTTATAATATCATTATTCCACAAATATCATGAGGCCCATGAACAACGCATAAGAAATGCAAATAAAAGTTTCATTAAAATGATTGAACAGTTATGCCCTGGAAACCTTAATCCGAGACAGAGTTTACTAATATAAACTTTCAGTTTGTAAACATGGAAATGGGAGAAAAAAAGATAAGCAAAAGACATCACACTTTAGTATTTGATTGTCATGTGTGTAGAAGATTTTGTTGCAAAAGAGATACTAGAGTCACATAAATAAATGAGTTGAGAAAGCTTTCCTTGGTCATCTATGTCCTGGTGGGGTCTCACCAAAGACACTTCTGTTAACAATAATTTTAATCTCGCAGCAGCCCTCTTAGTCTTATTTTTTCTTATTTCCACTGTCTCATGATTGAATTTCCCTAGTGGTGACATTTGATTCGAGGCTTGGGCTGTGCTTAAGTGGAAAGGTTAGAGTTAAACTTTTGGGGTGACTTTACCAAAAACAAACTGAAGGACTTTTTCCGACACGATACAGACATGTACTGTAAAATTGCAGGCTTATTGCATGTACATACATGCAGACACTTCTTTTCCTTTCGGCTTTTCTCTTCAGGGGTCGCCACAGTGAATTAGTTGCATCCATCTAACCATGTCTTCTGCATCCTCTTTTCTCACACCAACTACCTTCATGTCCTCTTTCACTACATCCATAAACCTCCTCTTTGGTCTTCCTCTAGGCCTCCTGCCAGGCAGTTCAAAACTCAGCAACCTTCTACCAATATATTCACTATCTCTCCTCTGGACATGTCCAAACCATCTCAGTCTGGCCTCTCTGACTTTATCTCCAAAACCTCTGACATGTGCTGTCCCTCTGATGTACTCATTCCTGATCCTATCCTTCCTGGTCACTCCCAGAGAGAACCTCAGCATCTTCATCTCTGCTACCTCCAGCTCTGTCTCTTGTCTTTTCCTCAGTGACATTGTCTCTAGACCAAACAACATCGCTGGTCTCACCACAGTTTTGTACACCTTTCCTTTCATTTTAGCTGAAACTCTTCTATCACACATCACACCTGACACTTTCCTCCACCCGTTCCATACTGCCTGTACATGCTTCTTCACCTATTTTCCACACTCTCCATTTCTCTGGACTGTTGGCCATAAGTACTTAAAATCCTCTACCTTCTTGATCTCTTCTCCCTGTAACTTCACTCATCCACTTGGGTCCCCTCTCATTCACACACATGTACTCTGTCTTACTGCGGCTAACCTTTATTCCTCTCCTTTCCAGGACAAACCTCCACCTCTACATGCAGACACCTGCTCAAAAATGCAGCCAATACCAGTTGTCAGAATGACAGTGATGATTTCATTATATTTTAACTAACCCTAGTTTGTGTGATTTTGCCATCTGCCTATGTCTGAAATGGTCTAAAGCCCAGAATTTATGACTGCACAAACTAGTATACAAGTGAATGTCTAAATGGAACATGTGTGTGTGTGCAGTCTGTTTTCATGACTGTTTTGGGGTGTAGCAGGACCTTGATAGATAGCTGCTCCCCAGATGGCTCCTCAGTTTCTGCTAACATGTCTTTTGGCAGCGAAGCTCCAGTTAGAGGGAAACCCAGACTGTTGTTTGCTTCAATATGACTCAAAGAGCCTATTGGTCATGATCCAGTGGTGCTCTCAATTCATTGTGTGACCTGTTTCATATTCCATGAAACACAACAGAAATGACCAAAAGAATCCTGGCCCAGAACGAAGTGGTCACATTTACTGTATAAACAAACAGCTTGGCAATTTCTTACTGGGTGAATTATAACAAATGGCTTTCTAGATTCTTTCTCTCACAACAAAGGGACGACAATGTTGGTCTCTAGACAGGGTTCAAAAGCTGAGGGCTATGTTAAAGCATGCTGGACAGTGTTTCACTGTGCAATGAGGATTTGATACTTCATTCTCAGTGCATTAATACAATATCATGTTCAAAGGTTACAGTGAAGCCAAGTACTTGTGCTAGGTCTGCTTGGCCCTCTGAGGTCACATCTTCTTACTGTTTATGGTCACAAGCCCAGTCACCATGGGAACAGGTTGAATGAACAAAGTTGGAGAGTTTGTTTAACTTTGAGGGAGCAAGGTCAGCTGGTTATGTGACGTGGGCGGAAGCATCAGCAATCAAAGGTAGAGAGTAAAGGGGCAAACAAAATGAAAGAATGTAGAGAAAACATCTTTGATTTGATAACATGGTAGTAGTTTTTCTTAATTTGAGATGCTGAACTGATATCATGAGTCAAGCACCAACAGACTGTATGTAGAGTAAACCAGTATCTTATGCTAGTATGTCCAGGCATACACCTATCTTCCCATGACAAAAACAGTCAGAGTGGTTCAGGTAAACTGAGAAAGTGTGTGAAGCCTCAAATACTTGTCAGACCATGAGGAAAAATCACAGAGTCTTTGTGGAGGAATCCATGACACTGCATAGAAAGGAAACAGACTGGGGTTCAGCACCAATTACAACCCATGAGATGACTGAACATCACACAGAGTGCTAGAACACTGCAGTACGGGTGAAATGTAAACTCATTTACTTCTGACACCTTGTGCTTCAGAATCGATGAATGATGTGACTGATCCTTGCCAACCCACTGACAGACCTGGTGACAGAGAAGATCTGCTTGTCTCTACACCTCCACAGGAAAAGCGCTCTAATCAGACCACAAACAAGTCACACTTGTTCCTTCAATCAGATCTTTAAAACAGAATGTCCATTTTGTTATTTACACGTGAACCAATCAGATTTATGCCCATGCATCACCAACCTACGTACATGATTTAGAGTATTCTGATTAAATGTTTGCTTGTTTTTTCATTAATATTTTTCATTGTGTTCTATACAAGAATCCATAAACATTGCTATGAAATTATGCACTCAAATATGTCATTAATACAACAATGCAGTGTTCACTTATAGCTATTTGTGCTCCTTCATTCAGCAGCACTTATCTCCCAAATGAAATCTCCTACTGTAAAATAAGGGAAGCACAAAAATGATTTAGAAACCAATAGGGTGTCGAGAATACACTTAGATCAAGAAATGACTCCTACTGTGCATTAAAAATATAGAAAGAGTAAATTTAACCAGTAGTATTTCCAGTGCCTTCTAGCAAAGGTAGGAAAGTTTTCACTTCAGTCAGCTAATCATGATCTGAATCCACAGTAAATCATGAGATCAGAAATAAGCTGTTGAGCCAACTCAGATGCAAATGTGCTTTTGAGAATACACACTGAGGAGGAAAAGAGGGTTTCTCCAGGGAATCCCAGATAATTCCCAATTGAGCTCATTGGCTCCCACCCACATGCATATAGCAGAAGAGACAAGAGTGAGAATATTCATCAGGACGATACTGAACTCTAATTAAGTGAGGTGGAAAGAATAAACGCAGGTGTGGGTTGCACCTGCTTTCAGAAAAGCCTCACTTCTCCAAGTTGCAAACACATTAGGATTGTAGCACACTTCCTCTCTGTGGCCCTACAACCCTTTCTGCTACTCACCCGTCACTCCTCTGTTCCTCCTGCTGCACCTCTGAAGTGCTGGTGCAGGCGTGAAATTTTCCAGATTGAGAAGCTATTCAACCAAGCAAACAGAAGGCAATCTACACCAGGTGAAGGGCCTGGTCTTGCTTGACTGGAAGTCTGAAAAAAATTCCTGTTGGTCAGCTCAACCAAGTGAACAAGTTAAAGTAATGGAGCCATATGTAAAAACACAGCTGCTTTCCAACTCTCATTGAGAATGAAAGGCACAACCAGTCCTCTAAAATTGAACTTCCAAGAATCATTTTATTCCCTACTTTATGCTGACAGCAGGAGATGCTGCTGGAGATTTATATCATTCTACATTATGAACAACAGGTAATGCATTAACATTTTTAACTTCAATGTCATTTTCACAAGAGCTGTTATGACAACATTTCTATAGCAACGACTCCATCACCTATTGCTATGAAGTGAAGCCTAAGTAGGAAAGTGTGTGTGTGTGTGTGTGTGTGTGTGTGTGTGTGTGTGTGTGTGTGTGTGTGTGTGTGTGTGTGTGTGTGTGTGTGTGTGTGTGTGTGTGTGTGTGTGTGTGTGTGTGTGTGCCTGAGTGCCTGCTGTTCCCTGTAAGTTAGTGAGAGCATCTGTTTTATCAGTTGCCGCTGCTTGTTTGAATGGAGCCATGATGAAAGCCTAAACAAACATGGAGGAATGTCAACGGAGAACTAAAGTCAACAGACAGAGCATTGGCTCTGCTGAAGACCCTTGGGGGAAATAAGCCACACCCTTCAAAACGGCACCAAACTTTTTCTCCCGATCGTCTTCTTCACTCACCATACACAAAAAGATACTCCAAACATGGACATCTGCATTTTCTGGTACACTATACAGACATGAGGAGAAGGGGCATTATAATTGAAACCACAAGACAAAAAACCTCCCGAAGAAAAACATAATTTATTACAAGCAGAAGAGACAGTTGAATATACGAATAAATGGATGCAATAAACCCCGTTAATATACACCACTGAATGAACACAGGTAGCATATTTAGTTTCCTACTTTGCAGTTATAAAACAACTTCCCTGGTTTTAAGTGGACTAAATTATACAGATCAGTAATAAATTGCAAGCTTCAAGTACTTTCTATTGATATGTTGCGATTATTGCATCCTATTTTTTATCCCTTAACATACAATGAAGACAGAGGAAGGGCATCAGTAAAGCATGCTGGACAAACATCTAGCCCTATTTCACTTGAAGCTGAAGTTTCCTTGTTTTCTTTGTATTTGTGTGGGAGGCCGTCAGAGTGGGTCTGAGTCCCTATTGACTCAATGTGCTGAAACATTTTCCCTTTTACCAATGCTAAAGTAGGCATGAGCACTAATCCTTTGGGGTTAAATGGAACTTCCTCTGGGGTTTCTTAGCATGAGAGAGCTGGGGGCGGCTCTCATAGCAGCGCAAAAAGCTTTTTCTTTTGTTTTAGTTTTTTTTTTTTTTTTTTTAAACGTATTTGGTAAGAATTTTGGCTCAACTTTTCAAACTATGCAAATGAATTCCTGCTCAACACGAAGCAATATAACACTGGAGCAGTGTTACAGCAATGGAGGTGATGTAAATATATGATCATGTTCAAGGCTGGGTAGTTTCCATATCAGTCCTGTGACAGGAATAAATAAAAGCCAGGTGGCATAAGTAAGAGTGAAGCCAATGATGATACTAGAAATGAAATTTAATGATCACTTTGGGGAAACTGGATAATGAAGGGCTCTGTACATAACATATTGCTATATTAGGAGAAGCAGCGAGACAGAGAAATCAAGAAGTGTCCTCAGAAGACCTTAGCACACCTTGAAACCCACTGACCTAGACAAAACATGTTTTGGGAAACTGTTTTGGGAAACTGTGGTCCCAGCCAGGTTGAGTTTCACACAGTGAAAATTCCACAAGAAGTCACCCCATCTAAAGATACGCCTTCTGAAGAGTATGAATACTAAGTGATCTCTTTGTCTCCTTGCACTTGAGCACTACATTTTGCTTGTAAGACACTTCTGTGCCCAGAATATTCTGTAATAAAGCTTCGAAGAACTTTTCATCTGTTTCCAGCCTTTTTTCGTGACCAACATTCTCACTACCCAAAATCAACCAACACGTGGAGGCTGGAGAAAAGAAGAGGATCGCCTCCAACAATTACTGGAGGAGCAAAGAAGTACAATTAAACAGCTTCAGAAAACTTCAGAGAGCTTCAGGGAATTAAATTCCAAACAGGTAAAGTAAAAGAATATGGATGCAAGTTCTGCAGAAGTAGTAAAAGTATTTTAAAAAACCTTTTTTTAAAAAGTAAAAGTAAAAAAAGTAAGAGTTCGTGATATGCTTGCAACACATCCGATTTGCACCACATCTCTTGCCCATAGTCAACTAGGATTACCTTCAGCAACACCCGTGACCTGCAAAGCAGAAAAGCAGCTGTACAGACAATTTCAGTTGCACTGTCTACAAGATGGATGGATGGATGGATGGATGGATGGATGGATGGATGGATGGATGGATGGAAAAAAGTAAAAGTAAAAAGACAGAATACATCTAGAACATACTGCATGTGTGCATCTGTTTTTATCATGAATATATTATGTATGCTCAATGTATAAAAAATAAAATATGCAGAATTATTCAGCACAGAAAGGTGAACGATAGGTAGAATACACAATCTGGAATGAAAATCTTTTTCAGATGACAGTCATAGTGAGAAATGTTTTTAAGTATGCATTAGCGATGAGAAGGAGATCTTTCTGAGAGCAAGCAGGGATAAATAATTCAAAGAAGGCCTGCTCATCAATAACTCAAGCCAGACAAAGGGACAACAGTCAAGTCTGAGAGGTCCAGGAGTGGGATTGCAGAAAAGAGGACACATTAGACAAGGGGTGGTTTTATAGAAAAAGCATACAAAACAAAAACACACAGCAACAAATAGAACCCCAACAGTTTTCAAGTTATAGTTCTGTGATTTAATGGTTGTGTCACAGAAGAACTCCCCGCAGTGTTTAATGGTTTCCTGGTTTACTGTAAATTAGACATAATTCTCTCCTTCTCCTGAGAAAGAAAATGATTTAATGTTGCCTGGGAAAGTCCTACTTTATTTGCTTACTCTACACTCTTATATGGCAAACATCATCAGTGACTGGCTATCTGCAGGTCTCGAAAGAATCTCTTCGCAGACACATTGGATTGGTGAGCGAAGAAGTGTTCATTGTGAGTCACTTTATAGCAGTGGTCCCTAGATCAAGACAGACTGTACTGCATTTTAAATCTCAGCCATTTTTAATTTAACAAAGGGAGCATCAGCAGCTTCCAACAGTCAGCAGCTCCTGAAGCAGAACCAGAAGAAGAGGCAGAAGAAGAAGCAGAAGGATATGCAGAAGATGAAGCAGAAGAAGACGACGACGACACTTCAAGGAACTCTCAATAAGTTTTTTAATCTCTTCCAACAACAACACCCAGAGTCAGCTGTTGATGATTCACTGTATGTAATGTAACTTACCTTTAGAGAGAAGGAGGACAGAAAAGTTATTGCTGGTGAGAGGCAGAGTTGTCATAGGAGAGATCGTCGCCACTACCACTATCATTACTAGCCTTATGCTTTTTTGCCAATACCACTAGCATTAGCCTTTTTTATATCAGCCATGATAAACAGAAAAGTATCCAAAAGGTTATAAAGCCTGATGCGATGAAATGCTCACAGAGACAGGCACAAGAACAAGATGGGGAAGATGAGTGTTGGAGATATGTGAACGCAGCGGTGCTACTCAGCGGGGGTTGCGGCAGAAAGGGGAACTACGGTAATTGGATATGGCATCGCACGTTTGTTCGTATCTACGAATGTTCTTAAGTCAGATGTTCATATCTTGAGGACTACCTATAATTTCTTTAAAGTCTATCTCTGCGTACAGATGGATGTCTTTAAACATGATCATGTGTCCACAAAAATAACTGACTAATTATGTGTGTAATCAGAAAAACAATATAGCCATGTCAGTGCATGTCATGTATAATTAACAGCACAGATCTTCTTTTTGCCCTGCATGTGCACCCTTGTGTGATCCTCTCCAAGTTTCATCAATCTGAACATTGGTAAGGGTTGAGGAGCATTTAATTTTCCTTAACTTCTTAAACTCTCTGTAAGCAATTTAAAAAAAAAACTGAAATATGACAGGATTCTTAACTACTTTAAATCAATTTGCATGATAGTACCAAGGAGAATCGGTTTGAGAATTCTTAATATTGGATACTGACAAAAATATATACACTTTCACTGATCCATGCAAATGCAAAAGTATGTGTGGACAATGAAAATCAACACTTTAAATCCACAAAATTGAAATTCTCCTATCCCTCATTACCATCACCACTAATGTAATAGACACTATCACACATTTACACCCCTCCTCCAGATGGTTAACCTCAGAAACACCCAGTAACAAAGTGGGATAAAAAGGTCTACTCCAGTTACTCCCCAGTTTGCAGTAAATGTGTCATTCGCAACTTCACGACATGCACCTTCTACTTTTGTGATAAAAGAAGGGTGTGCTGTCAGAAAGAATGTCTTTCAGGAAAGGAATAAACGTCCCTTCAACTCAGTAGCTCCTTTTATTCCCTCATCATCACTTTCTATAGGCTTCCTTTAAATGTGGCTCCTAGCTGCAGTGGATTGAGACATCTGATATTCAAGTCACTCAGACGCTGAAGGATAGGCACCTCCCTGCTGTAGGGACGTTCCCTGAAAACATTTAAGGTGGAGTTCAATGACATTTAAGAGACCCCAGTTCCTTTACTTTCACAATTCCTAAAGAAGATTCTCACCACCACAGTGTAAAATGTTAACATTAATTTAGACATGACAAAGAGCATTGATAGAAAACATTCTGACACACATTTATAAGCATCAATCATTCAGAAACTACATAATGATGATATATTTTAAGCAAGTAATTAAATCATTAACTTATGCTCTAAAAACAGACTATAAACATAGACAAAGCCCTCTTACTGCGTTTCAGCAGTTATTTACTGTTCTCTGTAGCGTATGTGTGTGTGTGGGGTGGGTGGGGGGGGCAGAGTTGAGAAATGATTAAAAAGAGGTAATTTTTAGATCTGACTCATGAGAGTAAACAAAGTCATCCAGATCACAGACAAAACAAAGTCAGAGTTAGTGTTTGGCACAGATAAGTGAACACTTTGATCACAATGATGGCAGCTCCATGTGACAACCACTCCTTCTCTAGTACTCCCCCTTCTCTTAACCCAAAATATTGCTGGCTAAGAATCGTGCTTCCTGTATGAGTTCTAATCATCAGGGGCAATATGGACCTCAAAGGTCTTATACAATCTTATCTTATCTAAAGCATTCAAGACTTGATTTGTTTCACAGTTTATCATTAGCCCCGATTTCCTCTCCTTATAGCTCTAAACCTTGACTGACCCCATCATAAAACACTCAAACTCCTAATCTGTAATGTTAAGGCACTGAATTCACCCATATGCAGCGGGAAAGTGCTTCTGAGTTAAGAAATCAGAAAACTCAGTTTGTTTGTAAGGATGTGTCAGTGCTTATGCAACCAATGAGTCCATTGTAAAGATAAATGCCACCATTTAACTAAGGCTAGAGAAAAGATGCTAAATTGGCTAATTACGGATTTAGTGCAGCAGCACTAAACTGATAACAAAGCAAGAGAGAAAAGGTTTCAATTAGCTACATTAGAAATGTATAGTGGACTGTGAAAACATTTTATGGTAATTTTATCTATTTTCTCTTTTACTGTGCTGATTAGTGTAGTGGGGGTTAGGGGGTGCACTATCTAATCTGACCAGAGAGCATTGTGTTTGGGGTCATTCACCTATGGGAAGTCCTGAGGGTGGCAAGTCTCGGTGGGAGAGTGCAAGCACTATCACCTTTTTTTTATGGAACTCAAACATCCCTGAGTTCCTTGGTCTCACAATAGCGAAAAAGAAACAACCAAAGAACGCAAAACACAAGGGGAGAAACAGCCGACCAAGAAATCTGCATGTCTTGTCATTCTTCTACAAACACAAGGACCAAATGACTACTGGCTGAGTCTGTTGGATTTGCCTCACCAGCAGGATGTCAGCCTCTTTAGAATTTGTTGTTGTTGGTTCTTCTCTTTCTCTGGGGCTGCATCCTAGTCCCAAGAGATGAATGGGTCAACCTATTGCTGAACATCTGGAATCTGCATTAGAAAGGACTGGGATCTCACTGCATGGGCTAAGAGTAACCATGCCAGTGGGAAGCCGACTCCGCGTTGTGTAATAGACATCTACATTCATATGAATAAAGATCCAACATGCAGACTGATCCATCAGTCAGAGTTTTTGCTGAACATTTGAGCAATAGCACGATCCATCCATTTATCTCTATACAAAGACACACTAATGAAATTCAGCATCTGTCTACATATTTACCCATTCACTGATTCGTATTTTTTTCTATAAAGCCTCCTTTTATCACTGTCACACACATTACACCTTCTGCCAGTCAAAAATATGAATACTCAAGCATAACCAACCATACCTCTCATCCTCAAATCCTTGTTAAACTGTTGTGATACTGAAAAGCTGCCTGTCAGGATGGCAGAGTGGAGATGAAAGGCCCACAGCAAGATTGCTGCTGATTGCTTGTATAGGATGAATATGCAAATAAGCAGAAGGTAAATGAAAGACAAAGCAAGGAGGTTTGGCAGCAGCCTTTTACACATTCCTCTTTTTTGGCACAGAAAGCCTGTTATATTGAATTCTAGTCAGTGCAAGGAGGGAGACATGGGAGAAAACTATGTTCCCATTTTGCCCATGCAAACTGAGCAGTTTCGGGACCTATTGCATTTCACACAAGCTTTTAGTTGGCATATGATAAGCTTATTATAGTCAAAATAAAATTTGAGGGAGAAAAATATTGATAAACCTTAGTTTATATAGCGTTGATCAGGCTGACTGCATGAGTTATAACATACAATCAAGAAAGTAGAGCATCACAGCCTACCAGCAAGCCAAATCTATTGATCACCAGAGCAAAAAACTAAATCAATAATCACACTGAATGTCTGACACATAACAGCTGGGCTCAGGACAGCCTGATATAGAACAAGAACAAGTGCGCACTTGACAGTTGTTTTGTCACCATCAGAGCCAAGAGCCACTTTAGCTACCACTTAGCAAAATTAAGTGGTTCAATATATTTAGGTATCTTTGAAAAAAAACACACAAAAAAAGTGTGGTAAATAACCTGGCTGTTGTTTAAACACTGTGACATTGTCCAGGCAGACTACAGTGCACCTTTGGGAAAGGACAGCACCCAACCCCTTAAACAAAAGATAGACAGGTTCTCCCTGGTCTTGAGATAACAGAAACCCAACACCTTCGTCCTCCAGAGGGGCTCTTTGTACGTCTGAGAGAGGGTCAATCAACAGCCG
This sequence comes from Antennarius maculatus, assembly GCA_013358685.1. Classification (NCBI taxonomy): domain Eukaryota; kingdom Metazoa; phylum Chordata; class Actinopteri; order Lophiiformes; family Antennariidae; genus Antennarius; species Antennarius maculatus. Next base: position 5,849,742 of record CM023616.1, on the reverse strand, counting down.
CTGACAGATGTGTCTGCACTCAATTTAGGAAAGGAAGCCACAGGGAGGTCACACACAGGTTTCTCTGCCATGTCCTCCTGATGGGAAGAGAGGGATCAAGTCAGGATGTCTGGGGCTGACCTTTTGTTACCTCTCACCTGGACTAATATGTTAAGAAAGCTAACTTCAATAAAGTAGAATCAAAATATAAAGTCTTGGTGGACCCAACAGAACATCTACTACACACTGATTTGCCCAAAAATGAGCGGCATACAGACAGACAATTTTATTTTGTCTGGAAATCTCATGTCAAAATAAAATGAGAGACATTTTAGCTGGAAAGCTACCAAACACTGCTGGATGTCTCAGAAATTATGGAAGATGTTCCAGTTTAAGTGTCTGTCTAATTAGGCACTGCTGTTAAGATGGAAATCATTATTTAACCATGTGGGGATGTGTTGAGGTCAGAGTAGGACCCTGTTCCTCCCTGGTGAAATAACTGGTCATAAGATGTCAGCTGTGTTACGACACTTAGTCATTGTTGTGATGAGTTGTGTAGTCTGAACCATCCTAATGAGACAATAACCAAGGATGGACGTACAGGTTCAGCACATGAATAGACAATAGAAAACACAATACAGAAAGAAGAATGAAGTATAAATGTGGACAGCGACGGTGTGCTATTGTTTGAATATCAGGAGTTTCCATCCACGAACAGCGCATATGATGTAATTGCTTTACATTGTGTGGTCATTTGCAGAATACTGAAGTCTCTGGCTTTTTCCTTCACCTATTGCCAGTAAACTATTATTGAAACTTTGATTCTTTTTAATGGCTTTTTTTTTTTTCGTGTGTGTGTGTGTGTGTGTATGCATGCACGGGTGTTTGTATGTCTTTCATGTGGCCCCTGTGATGCTCTAGCGACATGTCTAGAGCGTTCCCCGCCCTCTCGCCCGTTGCAAAATGGGATTGCCTCTAGCAACACTCATGATCCACAAGATGGAAAAGCGGCCAAAGACAAGATGATTTTGGTCCTCTTGTCTCCAAGACATTGGATGGATGTTTTCGTCCCCGTCTATACGTGAATAACACCTGAATACAAACCCTCCAGGCCTCCTCAGCTACATAATTGCTTTGAGGTAATTAAGGTAACATATTTGGTACATAACATGTCAGAGAGGAGCAGCTCTCCACATTACAAAGAGAACTGCATACTTCATGCAAATTTATTTGTTGACCCACTGGAAACAACGCTGATATTCGGCAACAGATGACCAGAGCTGCTCCATTGCTTCGCCCAGCAGCCGGAGGGGGGGCACTAGAGAGGACACAGGGCAGGAGAGAGTGATGGCTGGGGCAGTTTGCTGTACAACCATTTGGCTAACAGGGTGACTCACTGCAGTTTAGGGACTGGAGGGAAGCAATCCACTGTTTGGCTTCAATTAAACATTCAAACAGACAGCAGGAGACTCAGGAATGTCAGGGCGACTCACATGAGTCGCCCTGACATGTATCAGACATACGAATGTATCAGACATACGAATGTATCAGACATACGAATGTATCATACATGATACGAATGTATCATGTATGTATCATACATGATACGAATGTATCATGTATCAGACATACGAAACACATGCACCCAAACAAAGATGCAGTAGGGGCAGACCAGGAATCAACACAATTCCCAATTCTTGAACAAAGTTATTCTAAATTAATAAGGTTCACCACAGAAATGTTGTCAGTAATTACTGTCAAACACTTAGATAAAAATATGACATATGCTTTTATGCCACCTTTTAATATAATCTTTAAATTTAAGACAAAAAATGACATTAGAGAAACATACTTCACAGAATTGCAAATTCATGACTGCCATCTAGAAAAGAAAGAACACTTGCAACAGAGATTATTGTAGCAATAGCAGTAATGAAGCCCTCAAAATAATTAAGCCTAAATGATCATGAATATATGCACAGAAAATCAAGATCCCCCATATAACCAAGAAAAAAAGTCTGTGCTCTTCTCTCATTAACATGTGCATTCAGTACAGGTACATTTACACTATTTTAACTCTTCCTCTCCTTTGCTGCCAGTGAGTATTCCTATTCAGTGACCATTTTCTCCTCCGTGGTTGCTGTATCTGGAGGGAAGTTCTCTTTCTCTTTCCTCCACTCCGCCTAGTGTATCCAGCCATCACTGCATCCCAACCCAGAGAGAGAGGGGCCGATCGAGAGAGGCCCCTCCTCCAGATGACATCAGTGCTCTTCTGAGGCAAGAGCCAAACACAACTCCACATTCGAACAGAGGTCTACCCATGCATCTACTGCAGGCGCAGCGCACAGATGTGTACGTGTATGGAGCACAGTAAACACTGACGTGCTGCACCAGTTAAACTCCAAAAAGCTCTAGCTAGGTTTTTTTTTTTTTTTTAATCTGAATTAAATGATCATAGCCTGGATTGGATTATTGGTTTTTTTTTTCCCTGATTGTGAACCCCAAATAAAGAGGATACCCGTTACTTTCCGTTTTTGGTTGAGTATAGAGGTAAGTGCGCTTTTTGCTGGTACAAACCTGTTGGGAATGACTCCTTTTCATCTTTTTGGATCATCTTCCAGGCAAAAGGAATTCAAAGTCGCACGGAATCCTCAGGAGTTGCTTGTATCTAATTAGTTGCCCTCATTTCCCCCTTCCTTTATTTTTAAATAGTTGCCTCAGGCGAAAATATAGCATTTCTTTCGGAGGTGGTTGTCTATCAGGCGCTGAAAGCAGAAAAAAAAATACTGAAAAAGAAAATTAATTAAGCTCACCGTTAGTTTACGCGTTGCAATCATCTAATCTCAGAGGATGCAAATCAAACCAATAACTCTCTCCATCTCTTCATCTCAGTCCCAATCATGCCTGCAACTTTCTTTTTCCGTCCGCACGTATTTAACAGACCCCAGTGATCTTTTTTCATTCCACTCATTTGACATGAATTTGCGGTTGCGACACGCTGAAATTTACACTTCATTCTACCTCAGTAAACTGATCAAAATTTGTGAAAAGGACAAGAGAGCAACAGGGACGCGTAAAATCTCCCCGTTCCTTAATGCAGCTCTTGATCTCCTTAAACCACGGGGAAAATACGCAGGAGTGAATACGCAAACTTCACGGGATTAGGAGACTTGTGTGATTTCGTCTCGGTGTCGCAGCCCCAGAAGACACCCCGATGTGCAGCTAAAATTGCAGTGCATATCCCGCGGAGATGGACGCGGAGGGGGCCGCTGGAGAAACTCCGCTAAATGCGTCTCCGGCGTCACTGTCAGGACGACTCGAACCAGCTCCTGTTCATACCTCAGTCTGTGATTTATTGCGTGTTACCGAAAGCTTATCCGCAGATAATATTGGGCGCACCCTTCACACAGCATCATGTGTTGTGAGGGAGCTCCAGGGCGCAGTCATTATGGTCCCCTGCAAAATACACAACATAAAATCCACTTTAGTTTCGCATCAGTTCGCACGCAAGCACCGGCTCGTTTAGCGCACTCTGACACTTTTTACATTAACGATGCTTCGAACAAATACAGAATTTACTTCTGCTGTGACAGAAGTCCACAGTTTACAGTCATATGGCCGACTGACAGCAGGTTTTCTGCTCTCATGTCAACCAGTGAAAACAAGAGAATTGAAGCCTCTTCTTTCCCTGTCAACCTCTTATTAATTTTAAAGCGCTACCAATACAGCCATACCTTCCTTTCTCATGCACCTTTGCTATTTAACATAAATGTCTCAATGATTAAATACAGCACATGACTAATTGTTAATCCAATTTAACACAACCTTTTTTCTTCACGGAATAAGGTCATCCCTGCTTCAGACAATGACTGATATGTTAATATAGCCTCCAGGCTATGGCCTGATTTCAGTAAACCACCTACAATGATGTAAACTTGACTTCAATTTTAAAGCAATGCAATGGCAGCTCTTGTTCTGTCTGTATGAGAGACAAAGAAACATGTAGACATGAGGACACACTCAGATGTCTTCCAGCTATGACTGCCTCAGGCTTAAGTCCCCAGTCAGTGGCTCTCAGAGGGAATCTGCATCAAAGATTAACAACTAACCAGGTCACTACAGACAGAATCTTCAATTAGTAGAAAAGTTAAGGCATCAAATATGAATGACTCAGGAAAAAGGACTTTCATAACTACCAAGACGTATCCAAAATTCAACAGTGTGCTCTGAGGCCTAAATTCAGTTCTTCTCATAATACATGTAGCCGTTAAGAAGTATCTTGTTTCAAACTATTCATCTATTCTGAGCTTAACAGAAAATAATATTTAACGCTGGTTAATAAAAGTGAAGATGTAAACAGAACTGCAAAGTGTGAACATTTTATGATAAACCATTGCAAAAAATATGACTCCAGAAGAAACTGCCACTAATCTGGTAGGGAGGTTAACTCAGTACTGTGAGTTGATGTCTGGCCTGTGCTGAGACAGGTTCCTTTGTGGAATCAGTATTTTGATATTTACTTGTCACAAGCAGATACACATCCATATACACACACTTCATTTTGCAGTGCCTACCACCCCCAAGTGGGGAAAAACCACTGCAGCTGCTCAGTCTCTCCTTTCAGGCTGTTACAAAAGAGAGACCCCCTCCTGTCCCAGGCCTCTCTGTGCTCTCAAAAGTATCATCTGTTCAGACCATCCAAGCACAGCACCAGGAGGGCACGAGTCTGAGAAATTATCCAAGATCTTTGCTCATTTTCTCTTGAGCTGGCACGTCTTCCATGTGCCTGTGAATATAGATGTGCCCATGAATGTTCCATTGTCTCTGCACCACAGCACGCTGCTGTCCACTATGTTGACGTACAACTTACTCTGTAAATAAGTGACAGAAATGACAGTTAATGGCATGCAAAATAGCACCTCTGATATCAGATGAAAATTATGGAACAAAAATGTAATTGCAAGATACACACAAAGACAGCACATCTTGGCTTTCATTTCATGTTTGTCTCAAGTCTGTTTCCACAAATTAAGAAAAATTATTTGTATGATTGAGCCAATGTTCAGAATTAATGTTCGCTTAAAGCCTTGAACTTACGATGCAGTGTTGGAGATATACGCACATTAAACCCAAAAAGTAAAAATATAATCCAGAATAATTATATTGTGCACAGTCAATCATTATTCAAAACTGTATTATGAATCAGAATGAATAATCAACAGCAGATACAAACAGCATTGATTTCCCAATGGAGAACTCTACCGTGGTTCAAAATTAATTTTAGGGCTTATGAATAATTTAACAACCAGCCATTACTACTTCTACAATTTTTCCCCCTCTAAATGCAGCCTCTGTAATATTATTCTGTCCTTGCTCTCAAAAAGGTTGTGTGTACCTAGTGTGTGTGTGTGTGTGTGTGTGTGTGTGTGTGTGTGTGTGTGTGTGTGTAGTCTACATTTTAATGGTTCCTCAATACTGGTACATTCAGTAGAAAAAGGCTGCAAAGCATACAATGAAAATTGGAAAAATTTTAAATCACATAATCACATAAAATCTAACATTTTGGTCTTCAAGCTAGGGCAAGACCATCCATTTGTTTCCTTTGGTACAAACAATGAAAAGAGGCTACGCTACTGAAATCAGATGAGCATGAAAGGGAGAAATTAGAACACACATCACCATCTACACCAGCTTTTAAAGTAATTAAGAAAGAACAGTCAAAGCAAACATCCGATAAAACACCCAAAACATAATATCAGAAAGAGGCCCTAGAAAATAACCCGCCGTTCTTCCCGACTTTATTTATGGCAGTATTTATATAGATTAAAAAAAAGAATAATTGCACCCCTTCTACTGGACACTGAATCAGTGTCTGTTATCCCAGCAGATGACAGAGATTCAGTGGCCAGAGAGGCAAAATAACTGAAAATATTGTACCATTTTATTGATGTGATTGTTTATGCATAAAATCCTCAGACCTCTATTTGCAAACCTGTTTTTGCTGGTTTGCTTTCTTTTACAGTATGTAAAAAAATATGTGATTCATATCAGGATGACAAGTAACAATATTCAGAGAATTTGGTTACTTAAAAATTAGCCAAAAAATCCATCCATCCATCGTCTATACTGCTTTATCCGCTGAAAAAGACTTCTAAAACTGAAATAACTTGACTAAATGCTGCATTAAAAGTTCATTGCAACAGGCAGGCAGATCATATCCCCCCAAAATTCCATCTTTTTAAAAAACTTTATTGCTGAATTTCATTTTTCCCCCCCCTGCTACATTCATTTAGTTAAATTTTAGCAGGAGTCACATCTGGTGCTTTTCCCCCCAGACTCTAATCTACTACTAACGTAATACAGGACTGAAAGGCAGTGTTAAGGTTGAAGAGAAAAAGAAAGCAGGGGGGCCATATTATGTGACAACATCACAGGAGTTGCAATCAAGTTAAAATGTTCCCAACTCCCTAATCATCGTCTTGTCATGACCAACAACTGTTAAATGTCTGGTCCTTTGTTCCTAATTTACCTTCACACATTTTACACACAACACCGGCTGACTGCAGTTCACATGGATGGTTATGCATGAGGACACAAAGCCATTGTGCTGCAAGAGGAAACATAACATTTTCTTTGGAAAAGGAAATTCTATTTTTTGCAAACAGAAATAACATTCATAGAATGTAAAGAAAGGATGGGGAGAGGGATGCCAAAAAGGTCACAGTCAAAAGTTGGGATTGACAGGAATAAATACAGCAGCCACTCTTACCACCACACAAAATCCATAACAAAAATAAATCAATTACTAACTGTCTACATTCCTCTTACAAATAAAATTTGGAATAGCCTTATTTTAAAAACAAAGATAGAATTAATTATTTAGCTCAGAACTGGTATAAATCAAGTGGTGTAAAGAAAAACTCATCAGTGACTCAGAGGGAAATGACCCAAGAAGCACATAAATGCTTCACCCCAACCCACTGTGTTGAATTTCACACCACTGTTTTCTTTGCTATACAGACATATTCTCTATTATGGACAGGGAAAATACCCGTGTTCTGTTAATAGGGTAATAAGGAAATATACTGTAAACTAAACTTAAAATAGAATTCTTAAATTTATGTTCATTTGATCCCTTTCTCCTTGTCTTAAAACATTATGTAATGATGGAATATTGTGCACTAAATATGTTTTTGCTCTGTTAATTTCATAGGGGGCCGTCCTGATGTGCAGAGGACACGTTATGAGTGAACCTACAGATGTATGAGGGAGTCTGCGTCCAGACGGACAAGCACTTTCTCCTATTTGGTTTCTTAAAGGACAGAAGAACATTCGTTATCTGCTACAGGAAAGAAAGCAGAGCCCTGGATTAATGTTTATAAAGACTCAACAAGGTAGCGCTGGGTTCTGGATTAATTGAAGACCTGGAGTGCAGAAGTGAACAGGCCTGCATGCATTGAGCCCGTGGCACAAAGGTTTGGCATGGCTCAGACCAGCGTTGTGGCAACTAATCATGCCTATCGGGCCTGATTGCAGCAAGGATCCTTTGCTAAAACTGTTACTTCTCGACACACGGATCGCTATAAAACATCCAAAAAATCTCATTTGCAGTTATGGCGGTTAAGCACGACAACTTCAGCGCCCATTAGGATTTCTAATATTACCTGAGAGCACATGTTTTGTCTGTGTCAGGGGATGCCTTTTTCATCAGGCTTTTCTGCCATGGTAAAGGCATTGAGAGCATGAGCCTCTGACAACACAGAGGAGGTCATCGACCAAACAAGGATCAGCTCAGCAAACACCAACCAGGTCAGGATATCACTAGAAACCCTTTGGACAAACTTTTCCTCTTACAAAGGATAAGAGAAAAATTCAAGGGGGGGACCTTGATTGGATTTTTGGTGACTGGAACGGATTTACCACATTGTATGAATCAGGTATGACAAACACAGATGCAATCTCTTCTTTCCACTGAAATTACCAGAATACAATATGTGATGAGATGTACAGGAAGAGAGGTCATGACAGGATTAAATAACTGCTGTCATGAATCCGTATTAGATTAATTAAATGGGGATTAATCATTAATAGTGAAAGAAGAAAGGCATTCTATATATAAAGCGAAAATCATTTATGTTTGTTTAAGTCTTTGTGTAAACCTCATACAGTTATAACAATAACATGGATCTTGCCTTATTAAACCTCCTTCATGAGAGGACAGTTATTTATTCCTTATCTTGTAAGAGGCCAGTTAAACCCCAGAATTTGAAAGGTGAAAGGCATGGAGTATGTCGGTTCCACAACAGTTTATCAACAAAGCCTGATTTGTTCACCCTCATGGTCTCTGGGGATGAAAGGCAGCCTTGAGATACAGAAACGTGTAAAACTACAGAATGCTATTACATTTCACAAGTCAAGGCCAAAACACAGAAGCACAGAAATTCAATTCACAGAGCTCACAACCACTCTTATCAAACAGAAGAAAACAAAAACACCTCTATTCATAAAGAATTTAATTTTAGGAAATACATGGATGATGGATAGCTACTCTGCAGGAAAAAAAATGCTGTCTACTTTTTACTTATTAGCAGTCCTAATGATCAATTCATATCTTGAATCGCAGAAATTAAAAAAAAAAAACTCATTATTTCTGCAGTTATTTAATCTAGAGAGTGCTGCAGGCAGCATTTCAAACACCCAGCAATTATGAAAACAGGAATTTGGCTTTTCTTTAAAGACCCTATACATTAAATGTATCCTTCTGTCTTCTCCCCAGGGGCTCTTGAGTGATTAGACTGACAGAGGCAACAAAGCTTCAAGATGGTGTGTCAATGCAAGGATTTTATCCTCTTCCTCATCAGGATTGGGTTGCTGCTGGGTCTTGCTAACCCTCTGGTGACCTCCACCTCATGCCCCTTGTCCTGCCGCTGTGATGGGACCTTCATCTACTGTAATGACCGTGGCCTAACTTCCATCCCAACTGGCCTACCACAGGATGCTACAGTGCTCTTTCTGCAAAACAATCGTATCAAGAGTTCAGGCATTCCTGCAGAGCTCCGCAGGCTCTCAAATGTAGAAAAGATCTACCTTTACTGCAACAATTTGGATGAGTTCCCTACTAACCTTCCTCTGGGGCTTAAAGAACTGCACCTTCAGGAGAACAACATTCGGATGATTACACATGCCTCTCTAGCTCAAATTCCATATATTGAAGAACTTCACCTGGATGATAACTCTGTATCTGCAGTCAGCATAGAGGATGGGGCCTTCAGGGACAGTAATCACCTCAGACTACTTTTTCTTTCCAGAAACCACTTAAGTACCATCCCTTCAGGCCTACCCATGAGCATTGAGGAACTGCGTTTTGATGACAATCGCATATCCTCTATCTCAGAGCAGTCACTGCAAGATCTCATCAACTTGAAGCGACTAATCCTGGATGGTAACCTGCTTAACAACCGTGGAATTGGGGAGATGGCTTTGATCAACCTGATCAACCTGACTGAGCTCTCGCTAGTGAGAAACTCCTTGACATCACCGCCAGCCAACTTACCAGGTACCAGTTTGGAGAAGCTGCAGTTACAAGATAATCACATTAATCGAGTCCCACCTGGGGCTTTTGCCTTCCTTCGACAGTTGTATCGCTTGGACCTATCAGGCAACAACCTGAGCAGCCTCCCTCAGGGTGTATTTGAAGATCTGGACAATCTCACACAACTCCTGCTACGCAACAACCCATGGCAATGCACTTGCAGAATGAAGTGGGTGCGTGATTGGCTGCGGTCGCTTCCATCAAAAGTGAATGTACGTGGCTTCATGTGCCAAGGTCCTGATAAGGTGAAAGGCATGGCAATTAAAGACCTAACTACCGATATGTTTGACTGTACAGATTCAGAACTCATCCCCACATATGAGACAAGCACGGTCTCCAACAATGTACGCCCCTCACAACCACAGTGGTCCTTCTTTGTGACAAAAAGACCATTTCTAAAAGGGCCTGATTTTGGTAAGAATTACCACAGCACTACCACCTCTTCAGGGAGAAAGATCATCACCATCAGTGTGAAGTCAAGTAGTGCAGACACAATACACATATCATGGAGGGTGTCACAACCCATGACTGCCCTACGGCTCAGTTGGCTAAAGCTAGGGCACAGCCCTGCCTTTGGCTCCATCACTGAGACTATTGTGCAGGGGGAGAGAAAGGAGTACCTGCTCACTGCACTGGAGCCAGAGTCTTCCTATAGGATATGCATGGTTCCTATGGAGACCAGTAACATTTACCTATCAGATGAGACTCCTGTGTGCATAGAAACAGAGACCGGCTCTCACAAATCATACAATCCAACCACAACTTTAAACAGAGAGCAGGAAAAAGAGCCTTACAAGAATTCCAGTCTGCCTTTGGCTGCTATCATTGGAGGGGCTGTGGCTCTTTTGGCAATAATAATGTTGGCACTGGTGTGTTGGTATGTCCACAGGAACGGTTCACTTTTTTCCAGAAACTGCACCTACAACAAAGGCCGACGGAGAAAGGATGACTATGCTGAGGCCGGCACTAAGAAGGACAACTCCATCCTAGAAATACGAGAGACTTCATTTCAAATGATACCTATAAATCACCTGCCTGTGTCCAAGGAGGAGTTTGTGATACACACAATTTTCCCACCTAATGGTCTGAGTTTATACAAAAGCCCACACAATGAAAACAGTATTAACAACAGGAGCTATAGAGACAGTGGAATACCAGATTCAGACAATTCCCATTCATGATATTGAGCATGGTCATTTATGATGAGTGTGCAATTCTAACAGACTGTCAAAAATCTTAAAACACTGGATCTGTAAGACTGAGCAATGTTCTGTACATTTGCCATATAATTTATATTTAAGAACAATTTATGAAGAAGGACACCGTTCCAGTTGCAGGCCATCACTGAACCAGTGGGTGTTGTGACTAACTGCAATTCTATATTTTAGGGATTTGTAGTAATTTGTACTGTATTTCCTTTGCTTAAGGTTATTGACCAACTAAAAGAAACTCTGTGTTCTACTGAGATATGATGACTTGTCAACTGTGAAAGTGGGTTTTCATTGCTGTGTTGAACAATCAGACCTTAGAAAACCTTGTAGTATAAGCACAGGTCATACTTTTAACTTTGTGGATGTCTGAAAAACACAAATGGCAAAAAATGATGGGACGTAAACAATGGCACAGCTGATTGACTAATTTGCAAAGCAGGCATGTTGCCCTCTAAAAGAATGAGCATCCACTAGCTGTTTCCACATACTATGAACCAACAATTGTGCTATAGTAATCACCTGGTATGTAGATTGAATAACTAACAATGAGGTGCCATGCGTTATTTCTCTGCTTTGTTCAGTGTGTGATTTATTTTTCTGTTTGCAAGAAGATGAACCACAGCAAAGCAACCCAAATATGGTTGTAGTGTTTCTGATAGGATTGTAGGCCACAGCACAGAGCAGGTAAAGCACATGACTTCATGGAGCTCTATGCTCCTCAAAACAAGTAGACTGGATATGCTGACGGAGATGGACACCCCCCCCCATTTGTATAAGCCAATGATCCAACGACAATGGTGGCATTCTTTAGTACCGTGTACCATTCGTCATTTTAGTCAACTATGCCAAAAAGACAGAACACATTGGTTTTCATTAGACTTACCACAGTGGCAGCAACTCCTTGTTATGAGTATTATTTTGTATTATTTTCCAAATGAACACACATTTATGTTTTCACAATTTGAATTTAACTGTTCTTAACAATTAAAAACCAAAGTGCATTGTATGCCCTTTGGCCAGTCTTGTATGTGCCTTGATCCAATGCTTATTGTATTTAGCTTTTTAAGAAACCAGTGACTTTTTTCATACACACTTGATATGAAAAATATTGGTCATATTACAGAATAAAAGTGGACAAAATAATTTTGGTCTTCCTTACCTTGAGTACAACAAAATAAATACCCTTTTAATGTTAATATTATTAATATGGTCAAATGCTGGCTATACTAATCTTTCATACTACTTTGAGGGGGACATAATAACACTGTAGAAATATGAAGTGCAACAAAGGCCACAGGGGTCCTGCTATATACAAGAATACCTCAAATAGCCATTAAGCTACACAATCAAAAATAGTTATAGAAAATACAAAACTGCATTTTTATCTTTCAATAAAGATCCAAAATGACACTGCTTGTTCCGTGACGTAGTGAACTCTGTAACATTAACGCTTACAGACATAGTTCATCCTTTAACAGATACTGTGGTTGAAGCCCAACCTTCCAGTCCATGGACAGTCTGTAGAGCAACATCTGCTTGAGGCTGCTGCTGTTCTTTCATGTAGTATAGCCATGTGAAATGTCAGTCAAGTAGAATAACGCATTTGGAGAGATTGGACTCTTGGGTTTGATATACCTTCTAGGCACCAGGGCAGCAGACATACTAATGAAGTTCTGCTATATAGAGGGGTGGTACAAGCAGACCCTGATGAGGATGCCTGTCCCTGTACAGGATAGAGTATATACAATATACACTGCTCTGGGCACCATGCAGCACGCTTAATGACATGGTTACCGCTCTCCCAGACCAGATTCCATTAAAAGGTACACATGCAAAATCGTTCATTAGGGCATTTTGCCAATGTATCCAACAGACTTTCTTTTCACAGCTAACAAAGTTATTGCATCTCACATTGCACGAACTAGGTTTTACCTTTGACCAAACTCTGACACAATATCACATAATACACAATATCACAGAAAATATTGCATACCCACATTCACACGCCCACACACTCATAACAAAGTGAAAGCTTTAATTACAGAAAGAAGAGCCGCTAAAAGCTGTGCAAGCCATCCAAACCTTAAGTATACAGTAACTCTGCCCTTTACACTAAATATATATCACATTAACTTGGAATTAAAGTAAACAGTCTGCTTTTGGAAGGCTAAACAGTAATGGTTTCCATATGAATGCTCTTGACTTTCATCTTAGTTTAGTTAAAAAAATAACAGGGTATAGAATGAAACGACAGGATAAAACTGGAATATTAGTTATTGGTCTTTAATTACACATCAGTAAGCCAAGGATCCTCATTAGAGATAAAAACATATTTTATAATGTAGCCTTCAAGTAAAACTAAAAAGCACTTACATGTGCTGTGGACTGTTTTAGGTAAATGTGTAAGAAATGTGTAAGAAGTCTCAGCAAGAGTTGCAGCTGGGACAAAGTAGAAAAGCACCGTTGTTTAGGCAGAATATCCATCCGAGTATTTGAAGGAACCCATTCAAATATTTCAGATGCTATTATTGAACCAGAAAAAATCCAAACACAGTGTAGCCATGAGATCTCTGCAGTTTATAGATGTAGCAATCTTTTTTTTGTTCTGTTGATTTGCTCCTGGGATTAAGTAAATTACCCACATGGGTTGGTGAGAAACTGAAGCATGCTGGCCACTTCAAAGCTTGGGAAATGAGGTGCTGCTCTCCTCATTTCTCTCACCTGCTTGACAAATTACAGTCTTACCAAATTGTGAAAGGAGTATACTATTGTGTCTCTCACTGAAAATAATACATTAACTAGAGTATCTTTGTCCATTTTGGTTAAATTAAGTATTTGACAAAAATTAATGATCCAAACTTCCAATGATGTTGTGTGACCCCACTCATCACTCATGACCCTTGACCCAGCTGTGCGCTTATACAATTCTTTAATCACTCTCGTGTTCTCACTGGAGTCAGACAGGTCTTTGAACAACACAATATGGCACATAAATTTGTCTTCTGTGTGACACCATGGCATTTAATTATGTTTGTCTTTTATGTAACCCACAGAGTAAAACTAATGGGGACAGCTGCACTGTCTGCCCCAGGCTGATCTTATTCCTATTGTAATATACCGGTCAGGCAGCCAGGCACATTTGCATTCCTATAGATACTTGTATCAGATCACCCCTGGATGACCTCACCATTACTAATGACTGGGCATGGTACTTCTCAATCAACATCATCAGCAGAATCAGAAAAAACATAGGCCGTATGACCCAATGACTGATTTGAGGTCAGTAAGGTAAGGTCAGGATCAGTTCAGGGAGCACAAGAGAAAAATAGTTGCTTTTCAGTTTGTGCAGTTGGTAAGGGACTGTAATGGCAACCTGTCCAACAAAAGGATGCTCTGCTCAGGAGGGACACATTGGTATATTTCATTACAAGACATTTATCTGGCCCTAGCAATTAAAAAAAAAAGTGAACGTTAAATGAATGACAAACAAATGCTCACAGTTAAAGTTAAGACATGGCATTAGAGAGGACTAATCAGAACTTTTTAACTTGCAATTGAAGTATGATAAAATAATGAATGTTAGGCACAACTGTTAAGGAGCCTTCATAAAAATTCACAAAATAAAATCAATTGTTTGGATTTGAGGGTAAGACAAATCAACAGCCATATGTCAACATTATAAGAAAAAACAGTAAAATATCATAGCTGATTATTATGTAAAGGTCAAAATGCTGAGTCTTTAACACAGGGAAAGTCTAAAATCTTCAAAAATATATCTGCAAAGCTGTTTCAACAACATATCGGAATACATCAAAAACAACATTTAAGACTCAAGTACGATAATTATTGGCTTGGACAAGTCATCCAAAATACTAAATTTTCCTGATCAGCCGTCGTCACTTCATGTGGTCAGTTTGTTGATAAAATAGATTAATTTTTCCTTGATGTGATAGATCTAAAAGGAAACGGGACTATTTACTAAACACAGAACATGAATACACACTTGCAGAAATGTGTCAATGCTGTCAATATTCAGTTTTACGTGAATTTTTTTTATTCAAGGTAACATCCTAGCACCCACATTAATATATTAACGAGTTATTCATTAAGTTAAATAGTATTGTGTTCTCACGTGTTACATGTTAAATGTTTGCATTTATTCTTGACTTTTTTTTACATTCTTTTGTCACAAAATATGTTCTTAACCAAGCATGTATTGATAATCCAGTACTTACATTAACTTCACATTGTTGTACTACTTTTTCATTTCAAGTAATGAAAACTATTTCAGACTTCAGCTATTATTGGGATAATCTTCATACTGAAAGTAAATTTTATATTGTGGTCAATATGGGGGAAAAAAAATAATGATCTTGTTCTCACCAAATCATCCAGTCCTAGTCACCAGTCAGTCTGAATGCATGTTTCACCGGCAACATTACCTGTTTATAGATCAGTTATGTTTCCATATTATCAATAATGTGCCACAGTCAGGCAAAGAGGGAATATGGAATATGGCTATTTTAAATTATAATAATAAATCACAGTTCTTTATGATGTTCACTAAAATTAGTATTAACTTTTTAAATCTTTAACTACAAATACCTCAAATTTTGATGTCAAGAAAGGTCCTAAATGTCCTAATTACTGAAAAGCAATCATCATTTATTCTGAATTTTTGGCACATAGATTTTTACTTTTCATTTAAATATTAGTACTACATAGTATACTAATAACTGATATAAGGTCTGACAGAGAGCTGTCAAAATCTAGTGTATTTGAAAAAAAATCGATAGTAGTTTATTCTCATTTATATCATGCTGCATAATATCCTGGCATAAAACAAAAAATAGTTTAATGGAAATGTGTAAAATATGTTACTGTGCATCTGTGTCAGTGTCTATGTGTGTGTGAGAGAGAGAGACAGACAGAGAGCATGAAAAATATATTGACGATACAATGATATTTCACAATGAATGCAATGAGCTAAAGTGAAACTCCAAAGCCAGCCTAAAATGAAGGGACAGTGTTTTATTTTGAACTACCTCCATTCTGCATCATGACTGCGTTAGACAATGGAATTCTCATAATATTCCATGTGGCTGCTTCCATGAATGTGTGCTTTTCTAATATTTTATATTATATATATATGTATACAGTATATATATATGAATTCAATAGCTGATGACTACTTGTGCTGTCCTGTGAACCAGGGCATAATGTAACGAACATGAATAGCTCAGACTGATTGATATGCATGTCAGCTGAATAACCTAAAACCATCACCTCTCCTCCTGACAATTGTCCACAGACTGTCGTGTGACTTTGTCGTCTCAGTCATAAACACAGCCTGTTCTCGCTGTCAAAGAGCAGAGGAGTGAAATCACTGTGTCCGGTGAGAGGCATGTCAGTGTGAGTGATGTGGACCAGTGTAGGGGTGTTGTCCTCCCCACTCTGTCTCTGACCAGATCCCCCATCCTCTAGGCCAAGACCCTCTGCGTCTCGTCACATTACTCAGTGACCTGAAACCAGGGGCCACAGATCCTCACCAGATCCTCCGTCTTCTTAATGAATCCAATTTTTTGCCTGAGAGCACAAGGCGTGCACATACATCCACTGCAAGTCAAATTATCTGACATTAATACAAATTAACAAGCGCCACTGCCATCAACATTGTGCCACCCCACAATGGCAGACAGGGACAACGCATCTATATCACTGCATGAAGACAGCAACTTATTCTATACGCCAAAATGCAGAGTCAATAATCTCATTTAAAATTGGCTATCACCAAAACAAAAGCAAAAGGGGCTGATTGGTGTCATGCCATTACACTATGAATTATACACAATATGTTATGAAAATATCCATATAATTGACTCTACTGCATGGCAGCCATTAATTCCTGTCGTCCATTAAGTGGTTTAAATGATCTTGTAAGAGGCCATACATCTCCTGATGCCCTTTATGAGATCAACAGTACGTCCCCCTCAGAACTTAATCGACCCTCCATCCAATTTGTCCATGAAGTCTGATGTAGGAGAATCATTTTATTCATTCCTAAAGGCTCTGGGGGGACCAGCTTGTCCATTACCCTCAGTAGACCTACAGCCCGGCTGGGGGGGGCCAAAGCTTCTTTTCTATCCGTTCAGTTCACTCATTTATGTTAAGCCAGCACTAAATGTCAATGCAGTATTTGCGTGCCACTGTAGCTTTTTTTTCAGTCCATTATTTTCAGATGTCAACAGTCTAATCATGTGAAAGTTTAGCCAAGCCTGTTAGCCTAATACTCGCTGCAGCCAAGTCATAAATATAAGGCAAGTTTGTATATATGGTGATGGTTTGCAGAGAAAACACAGCATCCCTGCCTAATCAGTAATGACAGGATGGCTAGGGTGTACTTGATTTTTTTTTTTTTTTCATGACCATCATCAACAATATTTTCCCCAGCATCCTGGATTGGCTGGCTTAAAATGCATCACTCTCACGTCACCATAAATAGCCATATGGCTTCATATTCACACTGAAAGAGCAAACTGCTGGGGAGTGAGATCAATCACCCAAAACAAACGTCTATTTTCTATTTGAGGAAAAATCCTTTTCATATACTGCATCTTCACACAAGCTGCGTGTGAACTTGAACAAAATATCAGCACATGAGGCTTTTATGCTTTGTCCAGTCTTCATTACAGACAAATCACTGTGTTGAAATGTAACAAAAAAGATATAATTCTGTAAAAAGAAAAGTAACTGCTAATTTCATAGTAGCTCCATCTCTCTAAAAGCATTTGCTTATGCTTTTGGTTATGTGCAGCACTGTACTGTACCTCCTTCTGATGATTCATGTTGAGTTTAGCTCTATTGCATAAAATCTAAGCTCTGAGGCTCAGTCATATGTACAGATCAGCTCCAAACGTTTTGAGCTGAAGCTGCAATGGTCTAAAGGACAAACAGGATGGACTCAGCGATGTGGTACGACTCTCACAGCTGCTGCACTCACTGCTTGTGTTGTCATAGACTCATGATGCTGTCTGTATCCCTATTGGTTGAAATATTTTGAAGCACCTGCCTGTGTTTTGCACCACTACCCTCTTAAAAACAAACAGTCCATAACAGTCCAAAGCAGTAAACACTAAATTAAGAAAATATCAGCTACATACATCAGAGCTCACTCTACCTCACCAGAAGTCTATCAGCGGCTCGTCCGCGTTGAAGCCGAGGCTAATACAAAGAATACATTTGTATAAGAGTATCAATGTTCTGGTACTTCTCCACGAGTTGTAAAATTCAGCAGTGTCAGCACCGTCTAAGATTGCAAATATAACCTGTCATCATTCATCAGGGCACTAGAGGAAAAACACAGACACTTCAAGGCCTCATTATTTCATTGTCTTCAAGCACCTCAACGTCACTGCAAAGTCACAAAGTGGTACTGACCCACAGCAGACCAGCCCCCACAAAGGGTTAAGAACATGTCATGTGGTCTCAGTGTACTCACATAGTTGGAGATAGTTGGAAATAGTGGAGATGACATCAGAGGAATTAAAAAATGTTGGCACAGTTCGCAGACTGTCTCTCACTTTCAGACTTATAGAAAAGTGGCAGTATAATCCTGCAACTATGGGAATCATAGAGTCAAACACACACAAAGGTTCAGAGGAATAACTTTGGGGGAGAATCCACCAATGGGCAGTGCTGGATGGTGGGATAAGGGATAAACTGAAAGCTGCTGTGACTGTGGTGAGCTGGTGACACACAGCTGCATGATCACTGAGATCTCTGTGTGAGAAATCTGCTCCCAGACCTCATTTCTTCCCCATTGAGAGGTGGAGCAAAAAGGATGTTCTTTTCTGCAAAATAAAAAGAAAGGGAGAGAAAAAAATCTTTTTTTCATATTAGAAATTTGACAAACTGAAAGGAAAGAGAACGCTGAGGGTGGAAGAAGAAGTTCTAAGGAAAAATTTGTTTTTTTATGAAAGTCTGCTGGATGTAATTCATTGAAGTGATGCACTGATCTGGTGGAAGGAAGAGGTCAAAGGATATAAACCACTGTAATCCTAAGCTTGCTGTTGCATTAAACCTGCTCTAGTTAACATTGTGGTGTGTGTAGACACTATGACAATCTGACACTCACACAGCTTACATAAACATCTGGCAATGCTACCATATCAAAAACTCCAGAAATTTCTTTGGATCTTCAGTAATCTCCTCCTTGTGATTAGTATTTTCCAAAACAATAGGAGGATTTGTACTTCTGAGTATTTAAGGAGAATTTTTGTTGTAGTGACTGACAGTTGTCAGCATCCTGAAAAAAGGTGTCTCCTGCTGCTGCAGCCCTATAATAAGCCCCTCCTATTTTTTTTCGTCCGGAAGAAATAATTGGGCAGCCTCCTTGCCTGTCTGCCAATGTCGTGCCCTCATTTCAGATGAGCTGATGTTTCCACAAGGCTAACAGGTATACTGCTAAGGCTTTGACCGAGATAGTCACCACAACTGCAAGAAGTCAATCTTTAAAGAATGAAAATAAATTAATTCTATTAATCATTAATGACAATAGTTAGAAGATGCAACTGCAGCACTGCATTTATCAGGACCTATGTTATTCTGTTTTAAAAAATGAGCAATAGGCTGTTGAGTGTTACAGAAGGAACCACATTGAAAATACTATTTTTTTGTGTGTGGAAAATTGTGTAGCATATGATACTTGTGCCATAACAATCTAAAATCTGTACAACATATTTTACAGCCTCATAAGAGACAGAGTGAACGACCGCCACAGAACCACCATATGCATCACTGTTGGGTCTAGGACTTCCTGAATGTCTGCAAAATTTTATTTGAGGATTTTGTGAAGGCATTTATAGCAAAGCTAAAAAGTAAATAAAAATGTCCTGGGAAGTTTTGCAAGACATACCACCACTTCTTGGTTTTAAAAGAGTAAGATATACAACAAGTAGGCTGGCGAGCTGAAGGTTACACCCCAGACACAGATGTCATTTACAATGATTCTTATTAAAAAGGTGATAGTTAAAAGGTGATAGAGAAAACAGGATGCTGTATACGGGGATGACAGCAGTGGGGCTCATTAATTCACAGCTCACTTCCTTCCTGTAAAATCCAGATCAGTCTGAATACACAAAAGAACTTTGGAAAACAGACACCATGCACATGTTCGTGATCTCAGTTTGGAAGCCATTTCACGTGGGAAAAATAATCAAGCTCTGATGAACGACATCCATGTTTTTCATTTGTGAGACTGTTCCACACTTACCACCCAAGTTTGTGTGCACCTCACAAATCAAAGCTCTCCAGGCCTCAGATAAGAATTTAATATAATTACAAGCTTGAAGGCTACTAATTATTTATTCTCTAATATGCAAACATTTCATTCAAACAAAAACACATGCAGAAGAGCAAAGTTTCCAGCTGCACAAAACACTATTGGGAACACTGGCAGGCCCATTCCTTTTTTTGTAATTATGGTGGATTATTATTAGCCGCAGATGCAACTCACAAAGAAGACTGAAAAATGTAGTGCAGTGATGAAATCAGGAAAATTACGCAGGGCCAAAAAAAAAAAAAAGATTTCAACTGCATGCATAGCAGAGGCCTACCAAAAGTTAAGAGCAGTAAAAATGGTCAGGTCAGGTCAGTGCCTTATATGCCAACTGGCATGCAGGGCAGCAACAAAGGATCTCCACTGCTGTCTGTTCTGGGTTTTTATGAAACCCCAGGTGTGATGTAGGGACTTCAGCTCTCCCTCCACTGTCCTCTGCCAGGTGTTCTTGGGTCGGCCTCTTTTGCGCCTGCCTTCTGGTGTCCAGTGAAGAGCAGTCTGGGTGATGTTGTCCTGCTCTCTATGGATTACATGTCCAATCCACTTCTACCGCCTTATCATAAGGATGTCCGCAATGTTGTCTTGTTTGCACATACTAACAAGCTGTTGATTAGAGATAGTATCGGGCCACAATATCCGCTTATACTCTTTGTAGGCTTTTACCTCTACCACTCTGTACACTGCTCTATGATGTTAGAGTAAATATATGGTCAAACACATCCTCTACCCCTTCAGAACCCTGCTTGTTCTTCTCAGAGTTCTTTGTCCGTTGCATCTGACATTCTTTGTATGACCATTTTGGCAAGGATTTTAGTGGAGATGGACAAAAGGGTGATGTCACGCCAGTCATTGCAGTTGCTGAGGGCACCTTTCTTTGGGACTTTCACAATCATGCCCTTTGTCCAATCATTCGGTACTTTCTTCTCCTCCCATATAACTGTGAAGAGTGGTTTGAAAGCTTTAGCTGCCAGCTCTGGGTCTGCCTTGAACAGCTCTGCATTTAAACTGTCCAGCCCAGGAGCTTTACTGTTCTTGAGGGATTTGATGGAGATTATTTCCTTCAACTTTGGTGGTTCAATATCGGTCCTCCAGGTTCGGAAGTTGGGCACAGGGTTAACAACCCAGTACCATAAAAATATCTTGTTATGGAAACAACAACAGAGATCAGTAAAAACAACAATTATAAATAATGGAAAGATGTATTTATTTTTTATACTACAGGAAAGCCAGACTTGAGGCAGATGAGCATTTCTGTCCACCACAAAATCCACCCGGCCACCAGCATAGAGCCAAATGTTCCCAGAAGGGTGCTAATGTTACAAGGGTGATGGCTTTTTGTACGACCAGAAGTTATCAATGGCACCATGAGCCTGGTCATCAATCACCCATAGTTGTGTTGTGTGCATACATGGCATGAAAGCAGTGTCATAGTGGAGGGGGTTGAGCCCTGGAACATGGACTCTTGCTCCAGGAGAAAGACTTGAATGAAGAGGTCCCACCCATTCAGTTACCATGTCACAAACTAAATTATGCTGATACCAGGGATAGCACACTGCACAACAGAATTCATTTAGTTTCCCTCACCTCTAGTGTCTCTATGCCAGGATATCAATAGGGACGTGGACAAATAAGTAACCCCCCTTTCCTTCTGCATTTATCTGAATACCTCAAATGAATAGCAAGAGAGACACGAATTAAATGCAACAATGATGTGATATAATTTAGAACTTGTCATGACATAGTTGTCCCTGAAAGAAAAGCTATGCAAATGCTTTGTTTGAGCCATCTGGTCACAGTTTTGGTAAATTCACTCAATAATACCTCCTGTTAGAATATAGATTCATTACTGGATGGCACGCAAAAGAGCAATGCTGAGGTGAGATCTGACTGTCTATCAATGGAGGTAATCATTTGGTTTTGTGTCCCCGAAGTGACAGAACACATACTGGGAGGGGGGCAATGAAACATACAGTGTATGTCAGTTATGCATTTACTGAAGCCCAAAGGGATTTCCTGTGCAGCCTTTTAATTAATCCTATGTTGACAGAATGGATCTGGCAGGTCATGAATGTCTTACAGCTTGGGTGAAAAGGTAGTGAAGAGAAGAAGCATGACAGTGGGGTTAATGCCAGTACAATCAAAAGGCCTAGCACATGGAGCAGCAGGTCCACCCTTGGATAGGCGCTCCTTGTAGGGTCATCCGCTAACCCCCCAACAGTACAAAGCCACCGTCTGTCGCCACCAATCTGACCATCACTGCCAAAAAAAGTGAAACACATGGCCTCGCTTGACTCTGGTAAATGCTATGAATTTTTAATAGGGAAAATAAGACTTGGCTTTGACAATCTTTCATTATGGGGTAAAAGTGTACTGGTTGGCAGTTTGCTGAGATTTCCTGTTCATTTCACAAGCTCTTGTCCTGAGGAGTAATTCATTTGAGCAGCTTTAATTTGTAAGAGATGTATTGTCACCATTGGTTTCCTTGTTCTGAAAATTTTTTCACTTCAATGAGTATTTGAGGTTGCATTTCACACTGGATGTGATATGAATAAAAATTTGGTCATACATTTACACAATTAATACAAATTCTGATAAAATGTTAATCTTCTTTGAGGGTGATTAATTTAAATCATTAATACAGTGGCCATTGTTTCATGCCCTAGAGTGGGCGTGAAATTCAATGTGGGCTGGCTTGTCCACACTTAATCATGTCCAGCCAGAATACTAAACACTGTGAAGGTGAACAGCTTGGCTGTGGCATGATCAAAAAAATAATAATTCTGAATTAAAAATATGAATTGCTTGAATCTGTTAATGCAAAAATGCTGACAAATTGTTCTTGACTACACTGTATTGGTTTTTAGAAAGTACTAATTACTGGAGTTTGAAATGCATTCACATTCTCTCACACACACACACCCAAACCCACTCACACACCCACACGCACACAGTCAACAGGACAGAGCAAACATGAAGTCAACAGGACTTCATCTGTTGTGCCAACAGGCAGAGCAAGACATTCATAAGGACCTGCCATAAGTTGAATACTAAACTTTACCCTCTGCTTGATTTACATTTTTCTTATGCATCTGCCCATCAGTGGCATGATTATAACTGAGTGCATATTGTGCACACTGGGTACTGAAAGGGATATCATCTGCACATCAGCCCTAGGCTGTGGTGCTGCTGTTTTCTGTTTCGATTGAAAAATACACGGGTCATGTGCAATTAGGCCAGTGATTAAAACAGAAAAATGCATCAATAATACAGGGCACAAGGCAACAATAAAAGACTGCCAATCAGCTGAACAATGGCTGAATTCTGAGCCAAAACAACAGGCCTCATTGGATGCTTGTCATCAAGGAGACAGCAATTATCAGGTTTTATAGCAGATCTCAAAGATTTTTGAAAAGGAGCAGGGCTTAGCTTTGGTTAAATGAAAGGCGCAGAGGAATTCCTGTGGTAAAGGCATTTTATTGTTCAGCGGTTCATGTGTTTGGGTTTAACTTACAGTCAAACAGCTTCTTTCATACAACCTGCACACAATCATGGTGGTATTACAGTATACGCTAGAGAAGAGTAGAGAAATGTAGACAAACAATTCTAGATAATAGCAAAGAAAAAAAAATACAAGTGAAAGGAAACACATAGATAGAAAAGCAACAATAAACTAGGAAAAACAAGAGGGTATGTTAGCTTGCACGTAACGGGCAAGGCCAAAGCTGAAAGTCTGGGGTAAAACATCTAATTGCATATTTTCCAATACTAACGTCAGGATTGCAAGTTCTACAGCAATTTTTAACTGAAAGGCCTACCATGATGGTTCACAAAGAACTAATTACAAAGTAGGCAACATCTCTATTAAATTAGAAAATCCACAGAAATGATCTATTACCCACATATAATGAACTGCTTGTCTAAGTTCTGCACTGATTAGTTAGTTGACAGACAGTAAGACATGAGTGACGCTCTTATACTTATTTACGAAAGCTGAGACAACGACTAAAATAAAAAGATCCCACTAGGCCATGGGGGGCATGCTGTCCCAAAAAGTCTAGACATCCCTGGTTTGCATTTGAAGACATTTGGAGGGCAAAAATGAAGTAAAGATAGCTTTAAAACTTACTTCCAAAATTACAATTATATGTCTGCCCCTTCACCTCCTTACTTCTCTCCAAGAATCCTAAAACCATTTAGTGAGATTATATACTTTCTCTTTTTTCATGACAGCTGCGCTTGAACTGAGTTTGTGGATTTGAATTACAATTCTATTCATTGGCAAAATACATTACACAAATACAATCACATTATGACTATAATTATGCATGGTATGTGTTGTTACCTATTTTGCTATCACTTTTCAGATGTGATACAGATCCTATTCTGTTTACAGTGGGCTGTATCTGTTCATCCAATTGTATCATCACCTTCTTTCTTTTTCTATCTGTCTCATCTTGTCATGTCACCTCTTCCAAAGCTGAGTAATGACCGCCAGTGTTCTTTTCATTTTTGTCTTTCGTTACAGAAAGTCAACTATTCTTTAAAATGAAAATAAATATGGATAACCCCTTCATTTCAACATGCATGTCAGCCTATTGCACAAACTGAATTGAAAAGAGCATTTTAGCTTTCATTGAAGTTACAGGTCAGACATTATTTCCATCCAGCAGAGATGGAAATGTTAACAAGCTAGTTAATTCATTCAGGTGAATCACCCGGTATCATGATGGACAGCTGCTGTTTAATGTGTTTAACATAGCGCAACTACACAGGAGCTATTCATCAGGAGATGTCTGCAGAAGAATCTCATCAAACTGCTGGCAGTGTGGCGTCACTAGTTACCTGTGTCACGATCCTGTGGATTCAGCTGCTTGTTAAATTTGTTAATATAATCACGGAACCACAATTTTGAGAGCAGTGTAGTCAAGACAGGACGATTCACTTCACCCGCACAAACAAGTAATGAATCTGTAAACAAATGAGCGTCAGTTTTCAGCACCAAAGTAGAGTAAACTTAGACAAATACTACCCCTAGCAAAAAGTATGGAATCAGCAGTCTTGGACGAGTACTCACTCCGACATTTTATTATGTAGAACAAATTTGGATAAAAAGCATGAAAAAATAATGAATTTTTTTCAAAAGTGCAACTCCTTGGCGTTCAGAAACACTAAAATAAAATGAAGAAAAAACATTGTGGTGGTCGGTAAATGTTACTTTTATAGAGCAAGTGCAGGGAAATAAATATGGAGTCACTCAATTCTGAGGAAAAAAATATGGAATCATGAAAAACAGACAAGAGTTTGCATGCTCTCTTCGTGTCTGCGTGGGTTCTCCGGCTTCCTCTCACCTCCAAAAACCATGCGCTTCTGGTTAATTAGCCGGTCCCAAATTGCCCGTAGGAGTGAGTGTGTGTGTGCGTGGTTATATGTCTTTGTGTGTGGCTCCGCGGTACACTGGCGTTGTGCCCGGAGTGTCCCCCACCTCACGCCCTATGCCAGCTGACATATGCTCCAGCTCCCCGTGACCCACTGCGGCGGATTCAGCGGCAGAAAATGAATGAATGAAAAACAGACAAAGAAATAACAATCAAAACACATCACTAGTATTTAGTTGCACCACTTCTGGCTTTTATGACAGCTTGCAGTCTCTGAGGCATGGACTTGGTGAGTGACAAACAGTATTCTTCATCAATCTGGTGCCAACTTTCTTTGATTGCAGTTGCCAGATCATCCTTGCAGGTCGGAGCCTTGCTGTGGACAATTTTTCCACCACAAGTTTTCAATTGGGTTGAGATTTGAGCTATTTGCAGGCCATGAAATTGACTGGATGCGTCTTTCTCCAACGAATGCTTTCACAGTTTTTGCTCTGTGGCATTATGTATTGTCATCTTGGAAAATTATTTCATCATCCCCAAACATTTTTTCAATTGAAGCGATAAGAAAGCTGTCCAAAACATCAATGTAAACTTGTGCATTTATTGAAGATTTAACCACAGCAATCTCCCCCCCAGTGCCTTTGCCTGACATGCAGCCCCATATCATCAAGGACTGTGGGAATTTTGATGTTTTCTTTAGGCAGTCCTCTATGTAAATCTCACTGGAACGGCACAAAACAAAAGTGCCAGCATCATCACCTTGTCCAATGCAGATTTGTGACTCATCACTGAAGATAACCTTCATCCAGTCATCCACAGTCCATTATTGCCTGTCCTTAGCCCATTGCGGTCTTGTTCTTTTCTGTTTAAGCATCAATGATGGTTTCCTTTTAGCTTTCCTGTATGAAAATCCCATTTCCTTTGGGCGATATTGCACAGTTCTGTCACATACATTGACTCCAGCTTCCTCCCATTTCTTCTTCATTTATCTTGTTGTGCATTTTAACTTCTTCATTTGTCCTGTGCATTTTCTGTTTTCAAGACATGTGGCCTTTAGTTGTTTGTCTTGACGTTTAGATGTCTTCCTTGGTCTACCAGTACGCTTGACTTTAACAACCTTCCCATGCTGTTTGTACTTGGTCCAGATCTTCGATACAGCTGACTGTGAACAGCCCACATCTTTGGCAACCATACGTGTAGAGTTACCTTCCTCAAGGAGTTTGATAATCCTGTCTTTGGTCTCAAGAGACATCTCTCTTGTTGGAGCCATGATTCTTGCCAATCCACTTGGTCCAGCAGCCCTCCAAGGTGTGATAACTGCACTGTTTTTAACTGCTGACTAACAAGCAGATCTAATCTGAGGTAGTTGCCCAATTAAGGACAGGACATTGACTGGGTGTGTCCTTATTTTCTACTCAAAATGGAGTGATTTCAATTTTTCTTCCTCAGAATTGAATGATTTCATATTTATTTCCCTGCACTTGCTCTATAAAAGTAGCAATTACTGACCACCACAATGTTTTTTCTTCATTTCGTTTAGTGTTTCTGAACGCCAAGGAGTTTCACTTTTGAAAAAATTAATTCTTTTTTCATGCTTTTTATCTGAGTTTGTTTTACATAATAAAATGTTGTGAGTGAGTGCTCGTCCAAGACTAGTGATTCCATACTTTTGGCTAGGGGTAGTAGGAAGGTCCATACCTTGGTGAATTCAGTTGTGTGTATGGCCATGGGTCCATTTAATATATTCTGCTCAGAAGGTGGATGACTCCTTGCTACACTGGAGATTATTAAACAAAGATTATTTATGTGTCTCCCCTCCTGCCACCATAGAAACACATATCCACGTGCCCTGCAAACTGATATGCCAATCCAGTGTGGCAATCTTAGGACCAAGGAAAGGGAAGGCAGGTGGAACAATTAACTCAGTTACAGATGTCAGGTTTGGATTGAGCATTTCAGGTTTGGAGAAGAACAAATAAGCAATAGCATAAATACAAAGGAAACAATTTTTAGGCTGTACAATTTGTGGATTTCATTTGTGTGTAGCTTTGAATGGATAATAACATTTCGTGGGAATGTGGGTCCTGTGAAGGGGATCAGGTGATTGGAGGCTTATTGCCATGGTATAATGATTATGGTTCTCATATGATCAAAGTTTACTGTGATGGGCTAAAAATCTCACCATCATACCAATCCAGGCAGAGCAGGGCAGTTCATGAAGCACTGTTGGAGCATTTGGAAATTTGCTTGATGCCTGACGTAAGCACGAAATGTACATAAACATCAATTAAATGCTAAAATTATTTTGACAAAATACTCTTTTAAAAGTGAAATGTCACATCGTTTTTGGTGTTTGCTGAAACAAGAGGACTAGTGTGACCAATGAAAATATTCATGCTTTCCTAGAGCCCTGCACAACCCTGCACAGCCTGTATCCCTTCAAATCAAAATGAGACAGAGTAGTGTTTCTTTTTTGAGGAAACCATCTTCAGTTGAGTGTAAATATTGCAGACACAGATATGCAAGCAGCATACCAAGAAAGAAAGGAAAAGAACAACTGATAGAGGAAGGAATATAAAAATACAGACAATTTAGTTTTACAGCCCTGCACAGCTGCCCCTCCTGGCTCTACCCGTCAAGGATAGATAGAATACACAAACTACCCAGGTAGTTTGTGTATGTCCAATTTGTACGTGTTTTTGTAACAGTACAAAATAAGCAAAACTTAAACCTGTGGTTAGAGGATGACAAAAGATGTCAACAGACAAGAACAGACATAGAAGACACCACACAGGAAGGGAAGCAAAAATATGGATACTATTACAAACACAGGCCCCAGTGGGAAAAGAGGCTGCATTATAGCACTGAGACACTGTGAAAGCACACACTGAAATGTACTCAAGTAACAACGTGTAATATATCAAATTAAGGAATACCAGAAACAAGACCACATGTCCCCAGTGATGGTCATTCCAGTTTCACCCTGCAGGCACAAACACTTCAAAATGTTAAGCTGGCAAGACATTAAACTCCAGGGGTTTATTTTACCACAAGGAGTTCTCCTAAATGGCACATTCCTAGCTTCCTCTTTTGTCATTCCATGTTCTATTCAAGAAGCTGAGATCAACTTTTACTGGAGAATGAATTAAATCTTGACAGAAACAGATGACCTTGTTTCTATGGATGACACTGCGATGCTTGAATGAAAATACTCATACCCTCAGTGACTGACTCATAATTCATCAGAATAATACAAGTATTGTGAAAAGACATGTAATCACAGTTATGGTGATATTTTTTTCTTTTAAAATGCACACTCTACAGACCAGCCCCAAATCTCCAATTTAGTGATAGAATACCAGAAAAATGGATCATTATGATTGTACAATTTTATTATCTTAAACAACAATAATTTGAAAGGGCTTCCACTCAATGTGGTATCTTATTTTGATACACTTAGACCAAAATTAATTTCTGTTAAACTGAAGAGTCACAATAGACTGGCTTATCACTGATTTTAGGGCAGTTTTAAATGCTTATTATACTTGATCTGGATGTTAGCTCTCAGGAGTCATCTCCTGCTATACTTATGTTGATGACAAACAGGTTTACATGTCCTGATAACAAAATTGGGCAAACTGATTTTCAAATAAACAGCGTTTTTACTATTAGACCTACTGGTAAATATTTTCTTGTAATGAATGATTTTGATGAAATTTCTGATAAGATTTGTGTTAATGAATTGGACCAGCACTAGGTCTCAACTCTCCTCAATTTTTGAGATTCCATGGTGAATAACTACACTATTAAGCATGAATGAACAGTGCAGATATTTGTGATGTTTTGTTTTCTTAATTATCAATTTGTTTTTTGAAACAATCACTCAAGTAAAATGTAAATTAAGGTAATTTCACCCATGCTGTATATGTGTGCTATGTGGTCATTTTTAAGTTATTCAGTACAATCAATATATTTAACCCTATATTTAAGCCTGTCTGATCATTCAACCCTTCAACCTTAGAAAGTTCAAAAGACTTTTTTCATATAATTCTATATTTTACATTGTAATATAACGTGAATGTGAATGTTACGTTGACCAATAATTAGAAATATTACTTAGTATAATTTTAAAATAGACACTGAAAAATATTTAAATGCACCAAACTATTAAAATAGTACCAAAAGTGAAATCCCTAGTCTGACCTAATATCAGAAAATGTTACACTTACACATCACTGTGATGACATTAGTGACATTAAGGTTCTAAATATTATTTCAATACAAATTAATGACTCTACTCAACAGTGTGTATGTGGGAATATTTAAGTATTTTAAGAAATATTACATTTAGGATATACAGCAACCAAAAAAATTAATCAGAAACAAATATCTGAATGAAAATTAATGTAAATTATAACACGAGGCAATCAATACTCAGCCCACATTGCATTTCTTGATGATACTTTGTGCTAATTTCAATAGCCATTATTTATATTCTTACTATTAATTGCATGTCCTTTAATTTTAATAGAATTCGAAAATTGAAAGTAAAACTGTGACCAAATGAAGGTGCTGATGTTCTGATTGTGTTCAGATAATGCACCTGATGAGGCTATTTCACAGTCTGACTTTATTGTAGCCGACAAGCTTCATTAGTCTCAACCTGCAAAATGGCACACAGGCTGCATAGCTAAATGGTTATCAAGTGCTGAGAGCCATGCCAGGACCTGTACCACGCACCATAACCCTCAGATATTAATTAACATCAGTTGTTCACAGATTTTATTGGGTGATGCCTTTTTAATTGACACTTGCTACGGCTGATGTATTCAGAAGGTAAACTCCACTGTAGGAGGACAAAAAGACAAATTAAAGTCAATTAGTTTGAAGTGGATGAAGGAGGAGATGGCCATGCAGATGAGAGAGGAAGAGCCAGGCCACCGGAGTTCGGGCTCAGACAGAAATCCAGACTATGGGGAGACCCAGAGTCTGCCAATGTGAGATAAGGGAAGCACAGACATTATGGCGCATGGCCTATAGTGTTGCTTTGGAATAAGGAGTTGAGAAAAATGGCCTAGGTCAGGTCTGCAGCAGGATCATTTTTTAGGAAGATTTACTCCCAAAGAGGCCCTCTCATATGTGCAGAACAGGCAACTTTTGTTCTTTATTTACATTCTTGGTGAATTGGCAGGGATAAATTATGGAGTCTATTTTGCTTTGAAAAGGGGTTGATGAGAAGGTGGGCCAAGATGCAAGTGAAACCCCAGAAGTCTTCAAGCCCAGAAGCCATGATTGTGTGTATGCCCTCGTGAAAGAGGCAAGAGGTGCCTGCCAACATGGAGAGCTGGGGTGAGAGTGTGCTTGGCCCGCTGGAGAGAATGGATGAAAGGATTCAGAGCAAGGCTTTACAGGTGTTCCGTCTAATACTGTGGTTTCTCTTATGTATAACATTTCAGTATGCAGGAATAGCTGGTATGGAGTGATGGTTAATGCTCAATGCAAAATTTCCTCTAAAAATGACAAAAATCAGATTGTGCCAATCTTTCAAGATGAAGTCCTTGCCATGAGAACCCTGCCTTCAGGGGCTCTTTTATGGACCCATGAATCATACATTAAAGTAAAGAGTGTACAGTATTACTGAAACTGCTGCCTTCAAATCAGTGGAGGATATGATATCATCAATAGTTGTACTATTAAAGTGATTTCATTGAATGTTATTTAATTTATAAAACATTGGGTGTCAATGTTCATTCTTGAAATACTGTATGTAAATATTTCGAACAGATTCAACTAACGTCCTCCACAGTAGCCCTATATTGTGAGAATGAAGTGAAATGAATGAAAGTCCTGAACTTCAACTTAATTTGAAGGTTTGTTTGTATAGTTGCAATGTGGAAAATACAAAAAAAATCATATCACTAAAATGGTTTCTTGTTTCTGTTTCTTAATAATAGAGTAAATTTCTCAAGATGACAGAAACAAAACAAAACAAAACAAAAATAAAGGACGCCATTCATATGCCGCTCCAAACACAATTATTGTAATGATTTGGTTTTGTTTTTCTTCAAACTGCCCTTTACAATTGCTCATTAGAAACCCAAGTAACAACAAGAGTCTATGACTGTGGGGGAGTAGTGTTACTACAATTTGCCTCAGACAGTGTTTTATTGTGACAAGCATTGTGTTTGCATAAATATAGGGACCATTAGGTAATCTGAATATGCTCATTCCACAAAAAATCCAGTTTTACCAAACAGCAATTTGTTGCATACAGTAATGGGCTTATAACTCATGGAAGTCATTAGTGCATGAGGTGAATGGGAGTATGTGAAGCATTACTGATGGAGCACAAGAGATGTCAGAACAGAAAACGCTTCTTTGTCATTTAAAAGTCATTTCAATAAGTTCAAGACCCACACAAGACAATGACTACAGCAGTGTTAGGGTTTCTCTGAGACTCCAGAGAACCCCTGACACTACTGTGTTAGGGTTTCTGAGATATTCCAAATATGGTTGGACTAAAGCTAATAATTAGCAGGTATAATGTTTAACCATGCTGAAAACCAATACAATACAATACAAGCAATACAGCTGAAGCTTATAGCTTGTTGTCGGTTTAGTGGAAGCTTGGTTTTAGACAAAACACCTGCAATTTGTTCTGAGTTTTGACCAACAACTTTGAAATTCATCCCTTTGTCGATGCATTCCACTTTCCACCCAGCTAAACATCAATGAATCACTGAAGTTTTTATCATGTAGGAACCATGTACTATATATATATATGAAAATACAAGAGATACTTTAACAAATCCACCTTGACATCCATAAAGCCACACTGCTAGCATGACTTACAAAATTGACATCCAGTATGTGAATAGTTTTCTAGGGCAGTTACCTTACTGTATCCACACATATGTGCCCTGAACAGAACTGCATTTTCAACCCTAGATTTAAAAAGTCAGCCAGTGCCATCTAGCCTGTTTAATTAAGGCACAAAAAGTATGTTTTTCAAGTTGAATGTTTAAATTTACAGTAAATGTAAATGATATTTTCACAAACATTATATACAAAACATTGTTTGTACATTCAATTGTCTGCATATGGTAACTGTTTTGTGTTTTTTTCTTGTAATAATCTGGTTTCATTGGCTAAAAAACATGATGTCACAAGAATCTTGTTGGTAAATCTATAGTATGGAGCGACTTGTTTGTGTGGTGTTCTGGTGTTTTTGTTTTGAAAATTTTTTTTTCAATTACAAATGAAATACTCTCAATTTTCCATCATAAGGCTCATACCTTTACCAATTGATTAAATGTAATTACCAGGTTAAGTAGAAAGATCTGTAAGGCGTATAATTTGCACAGCCTTCTGCTCCTGAATTACATACCAAAGTTCAACAAACTTGGAATCTAATGACGAAGCAATTGTAATTGAATACAGGGTGTTGTGTAGTGGTGGTGTTTTATACAGAACAAGGCCAACAGGCAGGAAGGCCCTGAGGATCAGGAACGATGGTGCAATGAGAGGAAAGATGCTCCTGATTTGATCAGGAGCATCTGAGTCATTAACCTTTCTCCAGCAGGGTAGGCTGCATGCTTTCTTCTTTCATTTTATTCGCACACATCATTAACAAGTTCCCTTTCACACACTAATTCCTGTCTCAAATTCACTCTTTGTTAATTAGAAGCAGATATAACCTCAGAGTGCTTCTGTTGTGTTTACATTTTTATATTATCCCACGTAAATGAATTAGCTAAAAAAAATCCCTGTCGAAGGTAGGCACTTCAAAAGTGTTTTAACTACTAATTGAATGTGGAAGCCAAGGCATTTGTGCCTTTTCAGTCTAAAATAAAAGCTAGTCTCGTGCCTTGGATTCCTTTCTGTTGGTGTTCCTAATTTCCTTCCATTTTCATAGGATTTTAAAGTAGGTCAAAGAAGGAACACAAAAGGGAGGATTATGTAGTAAATTAACCTTGCCTGCTTTTTTTTCAACCAGAAAAAGGTGCAATCTAAATTCCTACTCTTGAGCACAGAAAAGATAATCAAGATTTTGTTCATTGTACCTTGATAATCAAGTGTCAGACTGATTCCATCAGCACAAACATCCCTCAGAGCAGGGGTGTCAAACTCATTTTCACCAAGGGACACATCAGCATAATGGCTGTCATCAAAAGGCCGGATGGAACTTATAAATGTAACTAAATGTAACTCAATGTAATGTAAATAAATGTAACTACTCTAACGTTAATTAACTGAATAACTCTGAAACACAGAACTCCATCAACTACGATCAAAACTATCCAAGTAAATAAAGAAAAATAACATCAATAACAAGTTAGGAGATTAACTTTGTTCAAACGTTTTTGTCGATGTTAAAATGGGCTTAATTACTGCATTGTCGGAAATATAGTTTTGCTCAAGCACACTGTTGACCCATTTATTTTTACACACCTGACCTTTCTGCTCTCACGGGCCACATAAAATGATGTGGCCAGCCACATTTGGCCCCCGGGCCTTGAGTTTGACACATGTGTTCTAGAGTCAAATGACAACACTATAGAAAGCACACCAAAATAAAGAATGGCATGGGATCCTTGACCCCTTTGTCTCTTTCTGCAGTGATACTTGAACCATAACAGAATATAAAACAGAATATGCAAACAAAACTCCTACAGGCTGTTTATGACACTTGTTTGTTATTCACCTGTCCTTGCTTCAGCCTTGTCTGTCAATAAAGTGCAGATTTAAGAAGAAGAAGAAAATGAAGAAACCTTCATTATGTCACTAAGCACATGCAGTACATAAACACGGAATTACATTTTCACCCTACTACTGGAGCCCCTAAAAATCATGGATGGAGAGGGAAAATCGGGAGGTAGACTGGCTCCTCTTTGTATTTTGTCTGAGCTGGAACTTGAACCGGCAAACCTCTGGTGCCAAGCCATGTCCCTGAACCACTTCAAATACAACCCCATCTTTGAAAGCACAGGCTTTATATTACACAAATTATATATATATACAGTATACAGTATATTCATTCATTCATTCATTTCTGCCACTTCATCCACCGTAGCGGGGCACAGGGAGCTGGCATACAGTGTGAGGCGAGGGACACTCCTGGCACGACGCCAGTGCACCTCGGTGTATATATATATATATATATATATATATATATATATATATATATATATATACAGTATATATATAGATATATACAGTATATAGATAGATATATATATATCCTGCTTTATTCACCTGGACCGAACTCACGAAGCCGGCGTCTACCCGGATGGCCGGACCATAACGCCGAAGTGGCCTTCGTCTTCGCATTCGACCTTCCCACACACATGGAGCCGTTACGGCTTTGTCGGACACAACGGTTTTGTTTTCTTGTGACGGCGAAGAAAACAAATGACGTCTGATATTATTGTTTTATCGCAGAATTTCCACGGGTTCCAGATAGTGTGTATGTCTATTTATCTATCTATCTATATATACCGTATATATATAGATAACCAATCATAACCAACCAATCATGGCACATCTGCCAGAAAGAATCACCTGAACAATATGACAAAAGGCATCTGCTTTGTTAGAAGAAGAAATAACTAAACATGGACTTCCCAGTTAACATAATTTTAGAGTGTCGTAACTGTTCCAACAATTTTCTGTTTTTTGAGCAGAGTCCAAAGAGCAGGAACTACACAGAAAACGGCAATGAATTCTGAGTAAAACTAGCTGGCTAGCACGAACAGTCTGTCCAGCTATGGTTTCTGTTTTGAATGGGACAATCGTGTAGTATCCAAAATGCTCCTCAGGCATCTGACAAAACAGTCTTTCAGTAACTACATACAGTTCTGATCATGTAGTCAGCTAACAGAACTATCATTTCTCTAAAAATTTCTTTTCCACTTGCTCTTTTGACAGGTGCCTTTTCCTGTAACGTTAGCTCCTTTCCCAATTCCACAATTAGTTAGATTTCTTTTTCCAGTTAGCCTGCTAACATTGATCTATGGCTTCGCAATGCCTGCCCAGCGCAATCAATGATTTGCCAACACAAGTCGTTACTTCACCACATAGATTTTTGACTACGTTGGGTGCGCTTTCTTTATAATACCAATACATTTGTTTTCATGTTTGGTATGAAGTGTCTGATATTATTGTTTTATCGTGGAATTTCCACGGGTTGCCGCGAGTACATATGTATTATTTATATTATACACACACACACACACACACACACACACACTGCTTAATAACATATATATAATATATACTGTATTAAAACACATTTTAATATCTATTAAAATGATTTCTATAATTGTTAGTGAATATATGAAGATAAATATATTAATATCACTCCTCTGGACATGTCCAAACTCAAATCTCAGTCTGGCCTCTCTGACTTCATCTCCAAAACCTCTAACGTGCTTGTCCCGCTGATGTACTCATTCCTGATCCTATCCATCCTGGTCACTCCCAAAGAGAACCTCAGCATCTTCATCTCTGCTACCTCCAGCTTTGTCTCCTGTCTTTTCCCCAGTGGACACTGTCTCTAGATCAAACAACATTGCTGGTCTCACCACAGTTTTTTACACCTTTCATTTTAGCTGAAACTGAAACTCTTCTAACACACATCAATACATCTCCACCCGTTCCATCCTGCCTGTACACGCATCTTCATCTCTTTTCCATACTCCTCATTGGTCTGGACTGTTGACCCTAAGTACTTAAAATCCTCCATCTTCTTGATCTCTTCTCCCTGTAACCTCACTCTTCCACTTGGGTCCCCTCTCATTCACACACATGTACTCAGTCTTACTGCAGCTAATCTTCATTCCTCTCCTTTCCAGGACAAACCTCAACCTCTCTATCTTCTTCTCCACCTGTTCCCTACTGTCACTGCAGATCACAATGTCATCTGCAAACATCCTAGTCAATTGAGATTCCTGTCTAACAACATCTGTCAGCATGTCCATCACCATAGCAAACAAGAAGGGGCTCAGAACTGATCCCTGATGCAGTCCCACCTCCACCTTGAATTCGTCTGTCACACCTACAGCACTCCTCACCACTATTTTACAGTCCGCATACATGTCCCGCACAGCTCTAACATACTTCTCTGCCACTCTGAATTTCCTCATACAATACCACAGTTCCTCTCTAAGCACCCTGTCATAAGCTTTCTCCAGATCTACAAAAACACAATGCAGCTCCCTCTGGCCTTCTCTGTACTTCTCTATCAACATCATCAAAACTAATACTGCATCTGTAGTACTCTTTTTGGCATGAAACCATACTGCTGTTCACAAATGCTCACTTCTGCCCTTAGTCTAGCTTCAACTACTCTTTCCCATAGCTTCATTGTATGGCACATCAGCTTTATTCCTCTGTAGTTGCCACAGCTCTGCACATCTCCCTTGTTCTTCAAAATGGGTACCAGCACAGTTCTCTTCCATCCCTCGGGCATCTTCTCATTATATAAGATCCTGTTGAAACAACCCAGTCAGAAAGTCTACTGCCCACCCCTCTTAGACACTTCCATACCTCTACAGGTATATCCTCAGGACCAACTGCCTTTCCACTCTTCATCCTCTTCAATGCCCCCCCTCACTTCATCCTGACTAATCTTTGGTACTTCCTGGTCCACAACAGCCACCTTTTCTAGTCTTTGTTCTCTCTCATTTTCCTTATTCATCGACTCTTCAAAGTACTCTCTTCCATCTTACTGCTAGCACCTGTCAATACACTTTCATTCCTATCCTTAATCACCCTAACCTGCTGCACATCCTTCCCATCTCTGTCTCTCTGTCTTGCCAACCGGTATAGATCAGTCTCTCCCTCCTTACTGTCCAACCTAGCATACAAGTCATCATAAGCCCCTTGCTTTGCTACCTCTACTTCACCTTATGCTCCATCTCCCTGTACTCCTGTCTACTTTCCTCAGTCCTCGCAGTGTCCCACCTCTTCTTAGCTAACCTCTTTCTCTGTATACACTCCTGTACCTCCTCATTCCACCACTAAGTCTCCTTATCTACTTCCTTCTAGATGACACACCAACTACTCTCCTACCCATCTCCCTGATCACATCAGCTGTAGTTGTCGAGTCATCTGGAAGCCCCTCCTGACCATCCAGAGCCTCTCTTAACTCCTTCTTAAAAGTCATGTAACACTCTTCCTTTTTCAGCTTCCACCCTTTTGTCCTCTGCTCTACCTTGCCCTCTTAATCTTCCTCACCACCAAGTCATCTTACACACCACCATTCTGTGCTGTTTGGCTACACTTTCTCCTACCACTACTTTGCAGTCACTGATCTCCTTCAGATTACACCCATCTACACAAGATGTAGTCTACCTGTGTGCTTCTACCTCTACTCTTATAGGTCACCCTATGTTCCTGCTCTTCTGGAAGTATTTGTATATAGAAAGTATTCACTATAACCGTTTCCCATCCTTTTTGTAAAGTCAACCACTATCTGTCCTTCTGCATACCTTTCCTGGATACCAAACCTGCCCATCACCTCCTCATCCCCTGTTTCCTACACCCAACATGTCCACTGAAGTCGGCACAAATGACAACTCTCTCACTGCTAGGTATGCTCTGCATCACTTCGTCAAAGAATCGTCAACCAGAATTTCTCCTGCCTCCTCCAACTCACATCCTACATGTGGAGCATACCCACTAACAACATTGAACATCACACTTTCAATTTCTAGCTTCAGACTCATCACTCTATCCTGTCACTCTTTTTACCTCCAGGACATTCCTAATAAACCCCTCCTTCAATAATATAATAATTCCTACTCCATTTCTCTTCCCATCTACACCAAGATAGAACAACTTGAACCCTGCTCCTAAACTTCTAACCTTGCTAATTTTCCACCTGGTTTCCTGGACACACAGTATGTCTACCTTCCTCCTCTGTATCATGTGGAACCAACTCTCTACCTTTTCCTGCCATAGTTCTAACATTCAACGTGCCTGCTCTCAGTCCTATATTCTTGGCATTCCTCTTCTCTCTCCTTCCTACAAACACACTTTCCTCCTCTCCTTGTTCGACCAACAGTAGTCCAATTTCCACCGGCACTCTATAGGTGAGCAGCATCGATGGCGGTCGATGTTAACCCGGGCCTCAATTGATCCGTTATGGAAGTCATAAATTTGATTCGCATGTTTGATTTGGCACAAGTTCTACATCAGATGCCCTTCCTGACACAACCCTCTGTATTTATCTGGGCTTGGGACCAGCACAATAAGACTCTGGCTTGTGACCCCTTCCAGCTACATTTTTATTAATATATTATCTAACAAACATACATTAGTCACATCAAAACAATGAAAACCTGTTGGACTTGACAAGTGGTAGAAATTACCATATTAAAACCTGTTGTTTCATTCAGCTGTCTAAATGAGTCAGGAAAGGAAGTATGAGCCATTTACAGCATATCACTACATAACTGGCAGTGCTGAGGCATTGTTGGACTGTCAAAGTGATAAGGTAAGTCTGTCAAAGACTCATCCTTTTGTTTTTCATTCAAATGCAAATTAAAAACCACAATTAAAAAATGCATTAAACCTTGTGTCTATAAAGTGTGACTTAGCTCAGCAAATTTCCAGGAAAAAACCAAATCCTTTTTGTTTAGAAGCATAATGTAAGGAAAATGTTTAAAAACCCATAAGATACTTAAGTACAACATAAGCAAAACCTGTAGGAAGGATGGAATGAAGTGCGAAACATTCAACAAGACTGAATCAAACTATCCCCCAATTCTGTTACTGCTGCAAGAATAAGGTATTGAAGCAATCAGCAGACAATTTGTCACTTATTTGATCATCTTTCTAACTTGATAGTCACACCCCAGTAAAGTACAGTGTCACTCTCTCTTCTTGTCTTAGATTATAGAAAAGTTTATATATACAGCATATCAGGGTTTTGATAAACAATCTAATTACTGTAGTTAAAAATAATTACCACCAGATTAACACTTTTATAAAAAGTAAATGACAGTTACTAGCAACATAAAATAGGAAGCTTAGAATGACAATGTTGATGACAAACCTGAGACAGTGACAGGGCTTTTAAGGGCTTTAGCATGATTTTACACAATTCTTTAACAGATGAAGCATTATATGCATATTTTTCAGGTGATAAGATGCAACTTGCATGAACCATAGCTCTGTCTCCATCCAGGGGCTGCATCTCTCAAAAGGACACTGTCCACAAAGGTCAGGATACATGGAGTAATGTTAAATGAGATGAAGAGAAAAATTTTGCTATCTCTTCCCATCTTTACTCATGTATTACAAGGCACAGCACCTGTTGCTTTGACAGAGTTGATGAGTTCAACAGTAGTTCTGATCAAAGTCATTGCAGTAGCTGTGGAGCAGTAGTAATAAACGCTGTCGAGTAGTAGTAGTAGTAGCAGCAGTAGTAACAATAGTTGTAGTATAAGTGGTTTTAGTAGTGGTATAAGAAATGGCGTAATATAAACACATTTCTCATTGCATGTTTATACCTTTTTGTATATAAAATTAAAAGGCTTCAACTTGTACTTGGAGAGAGTGAGAAAGAGCGAGTAAGAGAGAGACCAAAACGGAGCGTGAAAGTCAGAGTGAGAGACAGCATGTACAGTGACTTGAGAAGCATGCAGCCAGACAAACATTTCCCCAATTACCTTCTATGCAGGGTTTTCATTAAGTACTTCCACATAAGAGTCTGACTGACTGCTCTTTGTCTCCACAGCTGTCTGGAGCTAATCAAATTTACAGGCCGTCTCAGAAGCCATCTCATCCTCCCATTATCATTAATCTGGATGGCCATCTCATCGGCAGCGTGGTTAACGAACAATGTTAGGGCTAGAAATTCAATTTTCTACAGTTAGCAATTGAATTGGTGATCAATTGCAGCATCTGAGAGATGAAGGATTGTCAAAGTGGGGTCCTCCATTGTTCCATTATCGAAATGCTCAGATGAGCTCCTGAATCCCATTAATAAAGCAGCAGCAGCTGTGCATCATGGAGCAGCCAACACTGATGCTGTTCCACTGTCATTGCCACTGCAGAGAAAGGATTGCAGTGACAAAGCAAAGCTAAATTTTTAAAATGAAATGTTATCTACGGTGCCAGCGACACAGTGTGGTACTCAAGGGAGCAGACCTATAACATATATATTACGAGAAAAATATATATGTATATAACTTGTTCCCATGTATTTCATGGGAACAAGTTATGTGAGAATGTAAAATGTTGCTTTCTTTCATTGGTGTGATGGAGGAAGTGTGGTACATTTACAGTTTACTGTTGTGATGAGAGTTATTAGTGGAGTAGGAGAGTAACATGACTCAAAGTAGAATGTGTAATTGCATTAGTTCCCTGGATTGGAATAGTGAAAGCCATTACTGTAAGTATTACAGGCCAACTAACATTAAGGTCCCATTACTTGCTCTCAAGATTAAAATTTGTTGTGTTATCAAGCTGGCATCAATATTTTAAAAAAATTCACACAGCCTACTCTTTTATTTCACTATATTCCTGTTTACACATGCACAAACAACAGGATGCATATAGGACATAGAGGTAAAAAGATGGAAAGGGCAAGAAATGGCAAAAACAGGAGTGACAACAACTGAAGACTGAGGCTTTGTGACATTATTTTGAATTTTCTGTGAGTGGAACAAAACGTAAAGAAGCAAAAGCACTTTACCAAGGTGCTATTGTTAATGTAATGCAATTTATTAGTGTTAAAGAGAAGTAATACATTATACATGAAATGTTTTACTTTAATGACCTTGGCAGTGCTGTTTAACATGAAATTATACAAAGTATGAAAAAGTACCACATTTAAAAACTGAAATGCACTGGTATGTGACTCAGGCAACACAATAAGTGGGTCTTATTCTGTGAGTGGAGGGAACAGAATAAATGTGCTGTGTTGGGGGACACCGACCGTTACATATCCTACACTGTTTAAATGTAAGGAGACGTATTGAGACAGAGTGCCAGCCATAAGACTAATAGCATGCTGTCATTACTGCTTATATTGTTACACCTGTCCCAAAGGATACCCATTCAGCTTCGAAATTACACCACAAGATGTGCCTCTGTGACATGTTGGTACAATGCAGCACAAACTGGCATTAGCAACATGTAGCCACCCCTGTAATTTACGGTATTTAAAGACACTTAAAGGAACACTGTGAGACTCCACCACGAATCAGTTAAAATTGTTCATTCCCTCACTTACAGAAATCATCCATAGGGAATTTAAACAAGCAGCAGGACCAAATACATTTTCTACGAAGTCCAGCTTTAACTTAAGTCTGAACGGGTTCAAGTGAGTTTTGTTTTCAAATAAAATCAAACCACAAAAGAACAATGGAATCATAAGTGTTGCTAGTCACACAAAAAAAGTATTTAACAAACTTTTTTGTTCAATGTTAAATTTAACAAAAATAGATGTGCTACCCCATGACTCCAATATTGGTTACTTCATGGGGGCAAAGATGTAAAGCTAATTGAGGTCTAAACAGACAACTTGATTTCATCATGACAAGCATACTACCAAAGAGAGAAGATGAACGCAGAACCATAAAATCTAATGGCATAATGTCCCTTACATTGGCTTCCCTATGCTACCCCATGACCCCCCACTCCCACATCCCTGCTTTCCATTCAACCCCTCAACTGTCCCAGAGAGGAGGGGGAGCGTAGATATGAAAGAACTTATTTGTTGGCCTTTGTGCAGTGAACTGCTCTGTCTGTGCGCGTGCTGGAGTTGCATACAAGCTCACCCGCATGCTTCCTGTTGTTCATACCCGTATCTTAGTAACAGTACAAGGCAAGTAACATTTACGCAGGGTCTTCCTGTAGATCAAACTGAGGACAAGAGATTCAAGTAACCTGCTATCAGTACAAAAATCATTAATAAAAAGAAATGGTACA
The DNA here is from genome assembly GCA_013358685.1 of Antennarius maculatus. Classification (NCBI taxonomy): domain Eukaryota; kingdom Metazoa; phylum Chordata; class Actinopteri; order Lophiiformes; family Antennariidae; genus Antennarius; species Antennarius maculatus. Next base: position 5,807,307 of record CM023616.1, on the reverse strand, counting down.
CTCAAAACATGACATTTTATTAAGGTTCTAATAATGAGTAGGTGTGTTTTAGGTTTAGATTAGAACAAAAAACAATGGTGTTATACAAAAAGGTGCCCTTTCCTGCTTTATTTTTGTGTATGTATTGCTACATGTACAAAGAGAATGGCTGCACCACCTGGGTATCCGTTTGCATCATGGTTCCTTTATTCTACATGCTCAGTGACGGTCTTGCATAGTTCCACCCATTTCCCTGGCTTTGTTTGATTGGTTTCTCATTGAAGATATAAAAAGGTAAGATTAATATGAAAAGCAGATGTGGCTGCTAACAAAAAAGCATCCTTTGGTCAAGAAAACTACACATACATCCAGTTCTCAAAGTATGATGTGGATTTTTGACTACTTTTCTAAAAAGGGATCAAATTTAAGTTTAATTTTAAGATATTATTAAAATACTAGCTGTATTACAGAGAAAGATAACATATAATAATTGTAAATGCCAACCAGAGCTGATTATAAGCAGAATGTGAACTGATATCACAGCTGAGACATTGGTCACGCTGAAGATGACAAGAGGGAAGCAGATATCATAGTGTATGGAGGGGAGTGGGGCAGTGCCAGCCACTACACAGGACAGTGGCGTCTTCTCTCCTACTCTGTTGGACATAAACTAAGACCCCCTTCGAGGACACTGTGAACTGATCCCGATTATCCCAGTAGGACTAATCCTCTGAGACCAGCATTGCCTGGCTGCTCCACCCCACCCCCACCTCCCACAAAAAGACTCACTTCAGTGGACAGAGAATCTCAGACACTGTGCCCTTAAACTGTGAAAACTTTGCTCACAATGGGGACTGAGGAGAGAAAAAGACCCCAAATCCTCCTCCCTATTCCCCCATTTCCCTCTCACACAACCCATCGTCACACTTGGGAAAGCAAAGGAGCACAGCCTCATCCTAGGAATTCTGTGCAATATCCTGGGATTAGCTGCGGCCTCTCCCAGCACCCAATCACTACCTCCTGCTAAGGCTAATTCTGACTGAACTCATCTGGTCAGGCCCATTGTAAAAATTCCCCTGCACAAAGGAAACAATCAAATATACTAAACTTTAATCTCTTATGAACCCATATCTCAGTGTCCCTTGCCTTCGCTCAAATCTCACTGGAAATTGGCTGGAAGTCTGTTAAATACAACATCCCCATGGAGGTATCCACCCATCATCAGGGCATTGATCAACACACATGGCTTGATGCAGCCCAATAGTTATATGGAATCAATGTGTTAGACCAATCTGAAATGTGTTTAGAACGGGATAAAAGTATCCAACATATAGTTCCAATGTAGTTTATAGGATGGCTTTGGTAAAATAAACTGCAATTGAAGGCTTTGAATAGTGCTTTGAAGCATCTATGGAAGCCATGGGATGTGGGTCCAGCTGTAAAAATATGAGGACGTCTTGAGACTGCCACCCATGCAGCACTGTGTGTTTGTATGTCTGTGAGTCAAAGACTGATCCTGCTGCTTCCATCCCATCTCCATGTCCTGTCACTAGCCCTTCCTCTCTACTTCTGCACACATACATTCTCTCTGTGAGGTCTGAATCCAAGGAGCACATGTGCTCATCTAGATATTCTTGGGATCCTGCGGACACTCTGCTCTGTCACAAATACAACATGTGCATGTTTATTTGGAGATCTTAGCTTCATCCATTCAAAAAAGAGCTCAGAGCTACTGGGACTCCAAATAGATGAGCAGAATTGATAGGTTCTTAGTGGAAATCACATTACACTTTATGCTTTATCAAATTTTATTTTGCCTCAAAGGATACCTCTTCGTTTCTTGGAAAGCCATCATCCTTCTGAAATTGTATTAGTAGTATTCAGTAGCGGTGAGAGAATCATACAACAATAAAGTGCAAATTCCTTTACAACACATTAGCAACAGAAAAGCTCTGTCTAATGTTAGTCACCCCTGAACATTAAAATCATATTAAAACCTATAATGAGCCAAGATTAACATGATTTGTTTAGGTCCTGTCAGATCAGCTCCTCATTGTGTTCCACTCTGGGCACTAACTTGCCCCTCTTTGTTTCAAATAAGACCTCTTGACTTTAGTCACCTCGTAACACACACTCAAAGCTGTCTTTAATTGGTGTTTTTTCCTAGGCCAGTGGCCAGCAGACATTTCAATCAAATGCAGTACCTGAAAAAAACTATATACTCATATGGACTTACATCCTGTTTTTCTGTTTGCTTGGCAGTCTCTTTCCTGTTATGGTGGTCACTGCAATGTAGCCATAGATTGGCTTCAGATTCAAAAAAGTGCAAATGCAAGTTCACATACAAACTGGTCACTATGAGGTCAACCTTTAGACAACCTTTAGAAAAGTTTTTTAAAAAATACATGAAACAAATACAACTGGAATAAATGAGCAATGTACAGACAGGCCTCTCAGAAACTCAGAACGGATTTTTCTACAATGGCACGTATGCAAATCTGGCCATTGGGAATACGTTTTGGCTCTGCTGCACCCTATTCTGATGATGCAGTTCGAGGCAGTGAAGGAGGAAATTGAGTTTAGTCAGATAGAGAAGCTGAGTTAACATGTGGCCTAAAGGAAAGAAGAAGGAGTCACTAAGGTCCCATGGGTAGGGAGGAAAAAGTCTTCAAGAACTTAGAATAAGGCATATAGCCCCTAGGAGACAAGGATGGGGAACTCAGTGGATCAGAATATTATGATATTCAACTATATTGTCTCCCGGCTTTGAGGAAGTAGGTGAGTTGTAGGATTTTAAGCTTGAGGTACTGAAAATCCAGGGGTCACATTTAAGCTGAGCAATTCATTTTTTTTCCTCAATGCCAACACCACCTTTCTACTAAGTCCAAAGCTGCTTGGAGTCCTTTATCTTTTATTGTTTAAGATTCACCTGTGAAGTGATACATAATAAGATTTATTCAGCTCTACACACTAATGATTTTCTCTGCTTGATTATGTTGGTCACTTTGACAGATAATAGGTAAGAGCTTTTTTGACACTGAAAATCTGAAACTGAAAACAAGGCCTGACAGAAAAAGAAAGGGCACACTTAGTAATGATGAGATGGATATGACAGGTTTATGGAGCAGGTACAGAAAAATCTGACAGCTATTCCTCCTCTAAATAAGTTAATAAGGGGCTATGGACAGTAACTGCCAGTAAAGCCTTTAAGCTGATTGCTCCACCTATTTTACTCGGCTCTCTGTTCCTTTAGTTGCAGCTGAATCAAATTTTGCATGATTTGAGTCAAGCTAGCAATTTTCTCTGGTTAAACTGTTTAAAACTTATATAAGGAATAGTTACGAAATTAAACTGCCACTGAATTTATAGTAAAGAATTAGCATGACCCTTAACACACTAAGAACCGTTTGCAGTCTACAGTTTGAGGACCTAATTAGTAATGAGGATGCTGTCTTCATTGTGATAAGAGTACACTCATCTCATCTGAGATGACACATCCTACTTTGTTATCATTCATTTGTTTCATTCTCCTTCTGTCAGAGTGGACACTTACTTTAGAAAATAATGACAAACACAAGATTACAAAAATAAATGGAAGCTTTCATTCAGCCATCCATCTAAGCAGGACATTCCAAATGTCTCGCTCCATCAACACATTCTCACTATAACTACCTCTTTAGTGCAGTATGCAAGCCCTCCAGTGGGTTCCAGGTCTCCTCGTGCAAGGCCATGGAAATCTTCAGATCATGATGCTGTCCAAATCTGGTGCCAGAACTACCTCAACTGGGTCCTTTTGATGAAAAGGAGCAGTGGTTCCACTCAAAGTTCATTTTGCACATCCAGTTTGTCCCTATGTCTCAGCAGCCATTCTAGTAGGGAAACTCATTTTGACCGATGGAATCCAATGTCTCATTCCTTAAGTCTCCATGTGGAGTTGTCCATAAAGGTGAAGGTCACAAAGACAACTAGAACCAAGGCAGTCAGAGACTGCAACATCCCGCGAAACCCCTGAATTCAAAATTTTATCAAAGCATAGGTGGATCAAAGCAGTAGCTTTGATCTAGAGTCTTACTCACCTTGGCCTCCATTGTCTTTCTATCTTATCCGGTTCCTGAGTGTACAAAAGTTGAAATTTGACCTTGACCTAGTTTCCTCAAGGTCAAGGTCATCATCCCATTTTCATCCTCTTTGCCACCCAAGTAATGTGCTTTTGTTTCATCTTTCTATCTGCAACGGTTGCGAAGATATTTGGTGGACTATCGGACAAACGAACGGACGGACGGGCGGATGAACACTGACAATTACAATACATCCCCTTCGCGGGATGTAAATATGGCAGATGAACTGGAGTTTTACCTGATGATAGGCTGTTCCTTCACCACAATGAACTGATAAAGCATCCATATGACTGCCGACGCTACACCGAATAGACTGTTCATGACATGGTCCATTTTACCAATCGAACATAAACAAAACCTAAGGATACCTGAATAAAAAGTTTCCATGATACATTTATCACACAGTCAAACAGTTCTTCACCAGGAGATCTGTTGAATGTGGGTTTTTCTTGGAAAAATAACAGCTGTGACTCTGCAATTCTGTGTATTTTAAATGCAATCAGGCTACTTTTGATAAAAACAGCTGGTTTTAAATCCTTATTGGCAACAGAAAAAATAATATATAGCTCATAAAAACCGTAGATCCTTATTGGAGGACTCAATGCCAAGTTGACACTTTGATATTATAGACTGACATCAGGTTTTGTTTTGTGCGTAATGAATTTTCATGTTACATTTTAATTTGAGTCACTATCAATAACTACCACTTCATTACTATTTACATTTATTACATGTACAACACATTGTAATTCAGTATCAGCATTTAAATATCAGTGAAAGTGTTATGATATCAATGAAACGGGCAACATATGAACAGCATCTTCTTGTTGGGCAATGTGAAAAATGATGAAAAGAAAATGGGTTAGGTTAGTCCACAATAACATACTGCAGTCTGCTTTTCATACCACATCTCCACAGTAGTTTAATTGACAGAGGATCATCTGTAAATTTGAAGCTGTGTATAAATTACTCTTGGTTTCTGAATAAACTGAAACATGATATCACACCCAACCTGCCCAAGCCTGATTTGATTTCTATATTATAATAGCGTAGTTAAAACTGTCAGAGACATTATTTGTGGTGAACTTCAGCTACTATGAAAAACGTGTCGGTATTTTCTGAGGAGTTTCCTGCCTGTGGCATTTCCTTTTGAGAGAGGAATGTACATTCAAATGGTCATAGTAGTAGGAAGGCTTTTGACTAACCGTGAATTATGACTGGGAGATTCAGTAAAAGCAAACAATCCCTCTCACTGTTTGAACAAAACTTTGACAGTTAACAGTTGTATAGACAATGAAATTTCAGTTAATGACAGTATTATAAAAGATAAAGCAAGTGACCTTAAAATAATCCAGTTGTTTCTGTGAATTTTATTTTATTAATTTTTTTTTTTTATGAATGGTAGGGGTATTTGCTGCTCATGTAGCACCTGGCCAGCCTATATAGAAAAAAAATTGACAAATGTAAAATGTATAAAGGACAGTTTGGCAAACTTTCAAAAGCAGAAAAGAGCTTTTCAGAAAAGGAATCCAAAACAATTAAAATACTCAAGCATGAAGGACAATGATTAAAAATACATTTTCTCTCTTACTGTAAGCAAAAATCGCTTATGTTTGTTTTAGTAATAGAAAAAACATCCAAGAAGAAACAAAATCTTAAAACTATTTTTTAAAACTATTAAAAAATAGTTTCAAGATTTTGTTAAAAATATTTTACAGCTTTTGTTATGGAAGTCAAAGGCTTCCGTGATCACAGACACCCATGTCATAAAGATTAAGAGAGGATATGATAGTATTTCATGTCATGTTATTTAAAGGCTACATTGGTGCTGGCAGCCTGCCTCAAGTTGACCCTGACACTCACACCGAGACTATGGTTCCGCTTTATGGTTGTGTGAAGACAGAAAACCAAAACAAGTCTACCCATTCTTCAAAGAAAATGGCCAGCAGACTTACAAAGCAAAAGATCTTCATGTCAGAAAGCGTGTGATTTATTCATGGCCTTTAGATTCACCCTTTCAGATGCTGGATCATGTGAAGCAGAGCATTGACATCACATGTGCAGGTGCTTTTATGGGCCTTCATCCATTACTCCTGATTTACATTCCACAGCGAACACCATGCTGTAGCCAGAGCTGTGTGGATGGCTATGCTATGCGAGTAGACAATAATGTTAGGGAAGGGAAATATTAGCATACAGCAATCAGTATCAACATGTTTGTGCCATGTCATTACCAAAACATTTAAATACTTCTTAATGTGTAAAATTCATTTCATAAAATAGAAATAATTTGCAGCTAAGCACCAAAAATAGCTCAACTAAACAAAATATGATCAATAAAAACAAAAAGGAAAAAATAATATTCCATTATCTCATCTGTGACAAATTCTTATGGGTCTTCCATTTGAAAAATTTTCGCATATACCTAATTTTCATCTTGTATGAGTAAGCTGATATTTGAGACTTTTAAGAGGTCCACTTAAGCATGTTTACTTTCAGAAACACTTGGGAGTAGATGTTTTTGTAGAGACCGAGTAGAGGTCCAAGCTGTTTACTTCAAAACACTTGGAGTAGATGTTTTTGTAAGCCGAGTGTGGGCGGGGAAGCATCAAAAAGGCCAAATGAAGCACTTCCAGTACCACTGAGAGATTAGATGGTGGACTCCAGCTTCAAGATATCACTATTGATTTCCCTTTCTTTCTCCCATTTCTTAGTCTGTGGAAAAATAACTTCATTACTGTTCTAACTGACTCATAATCACACAGAGGGAAAGAGGCTGTATATTTCTTGGACAACCCATTTGAGAAATGCATTTTCACCTAATGTAACGCACATTGTCTGGCTAATAATGGCAAAACAGTTATTTTTACACCGCTGATGAAGCTTATGCTTTTAACAAGGTATATGTACTGTGTATATACTGTACATACTAGCAGGAACCTTTGGAAATACCACCATAAAGTAATAATATCAGACTTCGTTTGTTTTCTTTTTTTTCTTCGCTGTCACAAGAAAACAAACCGCTGTGTCCAACGAAGCCGTAACAACTCCGTGTGTATGGGATGGACGAACACGAAGATGAAGGCCGCTTCGGCGTTACGGTCCGTCCATGCGGGTAGACGCCGGCTTCGTGAGTTCAGTCCTGGTGAGTAAAGCATCAGAGTTCCACACACGACAACGTGAGGTCCGTCACAATCAAAGAATATAAACCGCCATGCTTGACGAAGCCAAACGGCCTGCGTAAGTGAGAGACATGGACAAATGTGAAGACCTTAGCTAACTCGCTAGATATTGCTAAAGATATATATACAGCACATGTTTTAACATGTGGCATCAACGACATTTAAAAAAAAGTTTATCAAATTGCTATTGTTATGACTTTTGAAATATTCTCTTCACACCCATAACAGAAAATTTTTTTTATTTCTACTCCATGTATTTTTCTGCTAACCTTTAACAAAATCATATCAGGCCAAATTAACTGTAGTCAGAAGTCAGTGGTTGCCTTACCTAGCCTCACAACTCACCTTGGACATCTGCACCAAGTAAGCACCAGATAAAAAAGGAGTGGGAAAAGAGAAAAATGGAAAGTTCTGCTGTAATGCTCTGAACTACATTCACATTAATGTTTCATAGATGGGGGTTCATGATTAATGGAAGGACATTTAAATTGTTCTCTATTCCACAGCAGTCACCTCCTCCGTCCTTCTATTATGTAAGCTTCCGATATGACGCGAGGGAAGGAGTTTTTACAGATTTTTCCATTTGATACGATTTTGTATTCAGCCAAATAAAGTGTTGGCACTTTGATTAGGAAATTTGAAAAAAAATTCCATATAACTCCGTTTCTATTCTGAAACTGAGTAACTTTTATAATCTTCCAACTATAAAGTAGGCAAAGAGACACCCAAGAAAATAAGGTAATGAAATGTTCCTTCTATAATAACAAAAACTAAGTTGATATTACTCTTTTTTATGAGGGTTGTGCTAAACAAAAGTTACTGTAAATGAAATATTTCAGAGCGACTGTTCCAAACTGCTATTAGAAAAAGATGTTATCATTAATGTAGAATATTTAGTAGAATGCATTTTAGGATATCGCCTGTTTCTGAATTGAGGGACAAGTTTTTTTAATCTAAATTCCATATGCAAAATGACATGTTATCCTTTAAACATATCCTTGGCAAACACAAGCAATTAGATCAAAAATGTGAATGAGAAAGTACATAAATTATTAGTTAAGTGTGTAGTCTGCACCCCCCCCCTCCACACACACACACACACACACACACACACACACACACACACACACACTTTTTTCATTTCCTGTCACAGACCACGAGCTGTCCTATCAATTACAAGGCACAAAAAGCACTAGAATGAGGTTAGCATGTGGTTGTGATCTACCTACTCATGTCAGGAATCAGGGTAACAAAATAACACTGCTCAGGTGTTGGGACAGTGCCCTGCAATCTTCCTCCACTGTCAACAAAAGGCCTCTTACAATTACAGAGATGGAGGTAGAAGAACCAAGACACATTCCTGTCTCAATAACACTGGCTGTCTCTTATTGTCTTCATTATCATATCTGTCTTAAAACATCACCAGTTATACCAGAGACAAACTGAGCAATGGCTTGTCTTCAGTCTTTTTATTCTATTTGATGGCTCATTTGAAGCTAACGAGATTGCTACCCTCTCGTTCAGTGGGGTGAACTCCAACATATGATGGCTGAGCTGTGGGGCTATAAGCAAACCCAAACCAGCCCGCCGCCTCTCAACTTGGTAACACCAGAAAAGTGGAGAGTCCAGCCCCTCTCTTGAGGTTTTGGGTTCCACAGCCAACGCTGTGGGTGGAGGTGAGCCCGACTATATCTAGTCGGTACCTCTCAACCTCCCTCACAAGCTCTGCCACCCCACCCCCACCCCACCCCAAAACTAGGCTCTTTGTCTGGGGATTGGGTCATCGAGCCCCAAGCTAACGACTGCCACCCAATCCACACTGCACCCGTCCCCGACAGTTTCCGCGGCGAGCGATGAGTCCACTGGAGGTTGGGCCCACTTCGTCCTTTCGGTCTGAGCCCAGCTGGGCCCGTGGGCAGAGGCCCGGCCACCAGGCGCTTGCATGCGAGCCCCAAGCCCGGGCCTGGCTCCAGGGTGGGGGCCCCCGGTTGCGCCATGCCGGGCGATTGTCACGGTCCTTGATATTTTACACGTCATAGGGGTTTTGTTACTGCTCTTAGTCTGGCCCATCACCCAGGACCTGACTGCCAAGGGAAACCCTAGCAGGAGCATAAAGCCCCTGAAAGCATAGCTCCTGCTATGCCTTCAGGGGTACAGCTATTATTCGGGCACTCAATCTCCCCCACCACAATAAGGTGGCAGTACTCGGGGGAGTAGCATAAAACTAGAACATCACTAATCTTCAAGTAAATGGTAGATGTGTTTATCAAGAAAATGATACATATAAAAAACATAAAACTTCCAAAGGACATTAAGATCAACAATCAATGCATGTTTGAATGGTTACAAAAGCAACCAAGTTAAAATTATGTTCAGTTACTGTTTTGTTTTGTTTTTTGATTCATCATAGTGGGTTATCTTGATGGTTCATCTTCATGACACATCTATCATCCATAAAAGCAGGTACATACACATTGAGTTTTTGCATGAGTCATTTGCTTCAATAACAACCAACTAAATAACTGAGTTATTGAGTGCTAAACCTTGACTTCCTAAGTAACCTGTTAAGTGCACTGAGTTAATACCATATGTAATGTATAACAGGGCTCATGTGGTCAATGAGCAACACAACTTGGTCAAATGCGCAGGTGGCAACACTGCTGCCTCACAGCAAGAAGGTCCTGAGTTTGATTCGACCTGAGGCTTTTCTATGAAAAGCCTTAGGTATGTTCTCCTCATGTCTGCATGGATTTTCTCTGGGTTCTCTGGCTTACTCCCCCCCACCAAACACATGTAATTTAGGGGAATCAGTTACTCCAATACGGTAGGTCCATCGGTAGGAGAGGGAGAGTGAATTGTTGTCTGTCTTTAATGTGGCCCTGCTGTGAACTAGTGCAGTGGTTCTTAAACTTGTAGGAGGTACTGAACGCTGCCGGTTTCATATGCTCACTCACCGAACCCTTCTTTAGTAAAAATAAATAAATAAAATTCAAATTTAAGACATAAGCATATGTTTTATTGGTGTATTTAATGAATTGTCCATTAATGTCACCTTTTTCAAAGAACAAAACCAAGACAGTGCATAAACTCACATGAATGACCTACCTGCAATAAATCGACTACTGAGTGCACAAAATCCCATGTAGCACAGGTAGGCTAATTGATGATCACCTGCAGCCAGTGATGTCTAAGGGGGGGGGGTGTCATCACGAATTGACACGATGGTGTCAAAAGTACACAGTGATCGGGTTTGTTTTGTCTTGACCCTCAATCTCCACTGAACCCCTGAGACCGACCTCACTGAACCCCTAGGGTTCGATCGAACCCAGGTTAAGAACCACTGAATTAGTGTCTCATTTGGGGTGAACCCCGCCTCTCACAAGTGCCCAGTTGGGAACAGGCTAAGAGGCTGGTGACTGAGAGAATGGTACAGCCCTGAGCAGACACAAGAGTTTAAACATTCTGTCAACATCAAATTGAATTAAATTAACCTGCAGTTCAAGACAACAATGTTATTTCTCATTGCTTATAACCAGAATGTCTCTCAAATGGTCAGAGATATTGTGAAAGACCTTTAAGATAGCTGGATAGTTGAGAAAAAGAACCTTTCACCAGTGAAAGCAGCCACATGCTGGTCAATAAAGCCTCTCTGAAGCCATTTCCCAGGAAGAGTAAGATGTGTAAAGGTTTGATGTGGCTGGCTCACACTTATGCCCTGTCACTGGCATAAGTGACAGGGCATAAGCAGGCTAACAGAAAAGACATGCAGATTATATCCAGTGCAAAAAAATAATCTGCAGCATGAACTCATGCCACTGTAAAGCCAAATTAATTAGATCCCGCTTCAAGATGATGATCTATTGTAATTGACAGTGTTCGTGTTTGTCCATTCGTTCGTCCATCAGTATGTCCACCAAATATCTTCGCAATCGTTGCAGATAGAAAGATGACACAAAAAAGCATATTACTCGGGCGGCAAAAGGGAATGAAAATGAGATGATGACCTTGACCTTGAGAAAACTAGTGCTTTGATCTACCTATGCACTAGCTTTAATCAATGGTCTTACTCACACTGGCCTTCGCCATATTCACTAGTCTATGCACTAGTCAGGTACGACTTTCAGGGTACCCTGACCTACCCTGAAAGTAGATCAGGGTAAGTAGCGGGATGTTGGAGTCTCTGACTGCTTTGGTTCTAGTCTATTCTGAGATATTTATGCTGTTATTTATGATATTTATTTATGATATTTATCTTAGGAATCAGAAAGATAGAAAGACGAAACAAAAGCCGTTATATTCAGGGAGGCAAAGGGATGAAATTAGATCACAACTTTGACCTTGAAAAACTAGGTCAAAGTCATAACTTTTATGACCTATGAAAGTAGGTCAGGGTAAAATTTTGAATTAGGGATGCTGCAGGAAGTTGCAGTCTCTGACTGCCTACTTTGATACTTCATCTGTTGAAAAAAGCTAAATTTATGCATGCCATGCACATTACTGTTTTGTAAGATGATTAGGGTGAAACTTAAAAAAAGAAGAACACATGTGGCTTGTTGCATGATGCCTCACTTGTAGACCTCATTAATACACTGTTGCCAAGCATCAATGCTTTTAACATCAGTGCTGCTTAAAAAGGAGTCAGCTTCCTTGGCTTAACACAGTCATACACACAATACCTCACCTCTTCATGAAGCTCATGCTGTTACTATAGTTACAATCACTGACTGTCTCCTCAGTGTAAGGCTGACAAAAATATGAAGGTTATGAAATATTTCAGCTCTACCAGTCAGTCTGTCCACTTATTCACAATGGCCTCTTTGATAGGACCTTGTAAATATGCCACATTGATTTGAAACAAGAGACCACTACAAAATGAAACTGAAATTGGCTGGAGGAAGGTGATAGCTTTAAGAAGTCAATCGACTGCAGTCGTGAAAGATGTCTGGATAAGGGAGCTAGCAGCTTGAAAAGTTAATAGCTTACAGAAGAGCTAAACACACAGAAGGACTTAGAGTCAAAAAGTCAGTGATACTAATTCTAAGACAGTCTGGTGTGTTTTTTTAGTCTACGGATTTTAAAAAAAAATTAGATTCAAGCATTTCTTCTTCCAATTTTCACAAGTTACATTAAACTCCCCAAAGGAAAGTCAGCTTCTTTATCAGGTTGTTTGAGAACTTTCAGAAAAATATTTTCAACCTACCTACAAAAATAATTGACGCAGCATTTTGAAATGTCCTTGATGTTTTAGAATAGTTTGTCCTGGTGTATCTCACATTCAATCTCAGACTCAACTCAAAGCATGACCAACAATGAATCTAAACAAAATTAAATTAATTGTGATTTATTCATTCTGATTCCAGAACAGAGGAGCTTCTAATACACAGGCTGGGAAAAAAAACAAAACAACAGCAGCAGCAGCTAGTTTGAGCATACATTATTGAAAATTGGTTGTGGTACCTCAAAATGAATACTGTAGGTGAAGCTTGCAAAGCTTTTAAAAACGGGCAACAAGTGAGAGGGTATGGATGTTTATTGTATAGCTCTCCCTACCTTTGAATGAACAGTGATAATTCTATTGGATATGATTAGGGTTACAGTTAATATATTACATCATCCTGTAATATACTTGTAAAATCTGAAGGTATAATATTATAACACAATGAATGTAAACAGATTATAGATATGAATTTGGAGTGTGTGTAAAATACAGCCACTGTGTATTTATGGCCAGAGTCAAATAAGCAGGAAATAAGCATTCTCCTCTGCACCTGCTGCCTATGTACTCCACCCCCTCCAACTATCGCCATGGTCATGCTCATTCATCCGACTACTGGGAAACATCAGAAGGAGATTTAGGATTTGTCATAAACAGACCAGAAACACTCTTATTATGTATACGATATAACGATATGAGAATTTATTATTTTTATGTAATGATTTAGCTTTTGTGTTCATCTGGTATTGACTGTTCAATCAAAACTAAACAAGGAAAGAGAAGCTTTGAAACAGGATCTTTACTGCTTGTAAAGATTAGATTTCTGAGTCGGGAGCAAAATAGAGGAGTTAAGAGAATAATGAATGTATTATCTGCTCACCTTCAGGCAAGGCAGGACTCCAGTGACTGTTTTGGCAGCACATTCACCCAAATATCCGATAAGTGCAACACAGCATTTTTTTTTATGGGTGACACTGGTGTACCACAAATTTGAAATGAAGAAAAAACTGCATAAAACTCAACACAAACTGGGTGAGAAGTTAAGCCTTTGGACAAATATTATATGATCACTTAATAAGCACATACAGAAGAAAGTTTCAAAATGGTTTATATATTTGTTGTGCATGTGTGAGTCCTTGCCATATACTTGCCATATACATATAGAAAAAAACACTCTGTTCACTGTGATTACTTAAACTATGATAATTTTATCTTCAAGAATATGACAGTCATGCCTGTTATAGCTGCATTAGTAAGAACTAGGCAGTCAGAGACTACAACATCCCACAAGACCCCTGAATTCAAAATTGTACCCTGACTTACTTTCATAGGTCATAAAAGTGAAAATGTGACCTTGACCTAGTTTTTTAAGTTCAAGGTTGTGATCTAATTTTCATCCTCTTGCCTCCTTGAATATAACAGCTTTTGTTTCATCTTTCTATCTTATCCAATTCCTAAGATATGTGCAAAAATATCTCAGGATATTCTAGAACCAAGGCAGTCAGAAACTGCAACATCCCGTGAGTAATTTGCTTTTTGTTTCATCTTTCTATTTGCAACAGTTATGAAGATATTTTGTGGACATCCCCCACCTCACGCCCCATGCCACTGAGATAGGCTCCAGCTCCCCGTGACCCGCTATGGCGGATATAGTGGTGGTAATCTGAAGATGACTGACTGATGACTAACGGACGAACACACAAACACTGACAATTACAATAAATAGCCGCTTTGAAGTGGGATGTGAAAACGTAGCATTTTAAAAGATGTACTGAGTGCACCACCAACCATGCAACCAATGTAAACATTAGTCTGGAGCAATGTCAGCCCTGTCAGGTTATCTTTCTTTGCCCAACAAACATTTCAGAAGCTTCACTGAAAAATAAAATTGCAGCATTATCTTAAACAATCAGAGAAGACAGGGGTTTGTTTTAAACATAACTAAAAATGAACATAAAAGGACTTCAAACAGCTCATACTGAGTAATACATGTGTCCACATGTCTTGAGATCCCACATTGATTTGAAAATCTGTTTTTCACCTTTTGCTCACTATAAAAGAAGAAGAACAAGAAGAATTATACTTTATTTATTCCGAACGGCAAATTTTCTTTACACTCTCTAAATACAGTTAGACATGCACACATATATATGTTGTGTACTGGCCCCTGAACAAACACACAACATATTAGGGGCCTCTAGGCATGCAATTAGTATGTACTGTATATATAGGGGGTGGTGTGAGGGATTGCGCCCCAAATGAGCAGCTTGTAAGGGGGACAGCGCCTTGCTCAAGGGCACCTCGGCAGTGGCTGGGAGGTGAGCTGACACCTCCCACCGTCAGCTCATACTCTGGAGGATGTCTCGGCGGGAGCGGGAATCGAACTGCCGATGGCTGGGCGATATCTGGTCTTCAAGACGTCTGCTCTACCGCTGAGCCCCAAACTAGCTATAGCCTCAAAGCCAAAAGTGTTTGCAGCTATTTGAACTCAAATGTGTATAAAAGAGATCTGTTTAAAAAATGATTTGTAAAGCACAGAAAAATTGTCTGGCAATTTAACTTGTCACTGCAACTTCATAATTGCTCTCTATACATTTTGCTTCTTGTAGCGTCCTTGCAGCAGTTCAACATTTAATGCTGAGACCCTCAGATCTCAATCGTCTTGGCTAGAAGTGAAATAGCAACACAAACAAATTGTCTGTTTTAGTAGTGTTGCCCTTTATCCCTTCATTGGGCCCCTGGGTTCCCCAGAACCCAATTTGAAAAATTTTGAGAAGAATGCTGCGATGCTACCTGAATAAAATGGCACGGGACTTTGCATTAGCATTGAGAAAAGTAGATGGAATTTTTAATTTCAGACTAAATGTTTCTTTTGGTAATAATCACCCTACTCAACTACCCAGCTGATTTAGTTTGGCTAATTAAGTAGTTTTTCCAAAACTGAAAGTGGTATAATTAGCTCTCCCCATTAAGATAATAGATGAATGGCAACAAATTTCCAAGAGTCGAGTCTCAGAATTAGAGGGGAAAGAAAAGGCTCTGTAGACAAGCTATGTATCAAACTAAATTGTGTCACAGAGTATGAATTCCTCCGTAAATGTGAGATGGGAAGCTACTTAGAAACAACATGCATTTTAAGAAAAAGCAGGAATAAGCAAGATTCGAGAAGCAATGGCTATGAGTGCAAGGCAAGAAGTTCAGTACAATCTGTTTGTCATTTAATGAGTCCAGTCTGTGTGGTATCTGTAGCCCAAGGTGTTCCACTGTCACTGTGTCAAATTAAATAACCACATTAATAAAATACATTATGAAGCCAACTAGTCAATTTTTATGAGACTGAAAACTAATACAGGGCTCGAAATTGCGACCATTTTGGTCACATATGCGCCCAAATTTTTATCAGTGCGACTATTTAATATATTTGGGAGCACCGGCGCGACTAGGGGAAAAAATCTGGTGCGCCTTTTTTTTTCCTCTTCTCTCTCGCTCTTTCTCTCTCTCCATAGAGCTGGGGTCACCAAATGGCGGATCGAGGTCCAGATCCGGACCGCGTGATGGTTCTGTCCGGACCTGTGACCACTCCATGATAAATTCACGAGAGTAGATTTTCTTAGGGCATTTTTACTTGCAGTTCGCGGCTACAGATGGCGGGCGCTGCTCCTCCAGTTGATCCGGTAATAGCTCCACTCAGTTCAGCCAATGTCCACCCTGCGTTGTCAGCGTACCAGGAAGTGAGACAGCTCGCTACCGCTATGAGTTTATCGCTACAGGGGCACAGAGGAAGGGAGACAGCATGGCTCCAAACGAAGGGAGGTTAACGAGGAAACCGCTGGTTAACAATGAGTGGATGAAATTTATGTTTATTCCTCCGTCAGGCAGTTCAAAACCATTTTACCTCATATGGTCTGAACATGAAGCGCCACCATGAAACAAAGCACAGAATTTTTGCACAGAATTATCCCCTGAAGTCCGAGCTGAGGGCAAAATGACCCAGAAAAATGCAAACGAATGTTCACTAAAGGCATGGTGGAGTTTGGGGCAACATAAAACATATTTTAGTGATTTTTTAAAATACAAAACAATCCAATAATAATCAAAATGGTTCATTCCAGGTAGCGGGCTGGCCTGACAGCGCGCCACAATGCGCTATCCAAGCCATACCCAGGTAGTGCCTCAGTTTGGCCCCTGACCCGGAGGCGGACCAACGCAGCATCCTCAGGTGAGTGTCTCTCATACTGTTTTGTGTGGATGTGGGGAAAACGCGTAGGCTCCGAGTGTGCATCCTTGAACGCACTACTGCGACAGTTTGTTTGATCCGGACACGTGAGTGTGGACCTGCCGGAGAATGTGCGCAACACAGTCCTAGCAGGACCGCGGTCCTGCGGTCTTGCTAGGAAACAATGAGAGCAGCGGCTGCTCTGCTGGGCGAGGGAGAGAAGCGCGCGGAACGGAGTTGGACAGAGCGGTCTCTATCGCTCCGTCACTGCCTTGCTTTTGGGTAGGTGCTCCTAAAGCCTTTGCTGGTGCTACTAACTAGTAAATTTTGGAGAAACAGTGCTACCAAGAAAAAAAGTTAATTTCAAGCCCTGTAATATTATAAAAGAAGCAAATAAGGCCACAGAAAATACACTGAACACTTAACAAGTATTGCAATATGAACAAAACCAGGATTTTACCTGGACTGACAGAGAAAACTACATTTTAAATGCAACCAAATGCAAGAAAGGGCAATTTTATTTTCCAAAGATATTAAAAGATCTGAGCTTAATAGAAAAACTGCATGCCAGAAAGGCCATTTTGTTCCAAATCAGAAGCAGAGTGGAGAAAGAAGCAGTGCAGACAATGTAAATGCACTTCGAAGAGAAATAGGCAAATTAACGTGTTTCAAAATGTATGCAAATATATGCAGATTCCTTCTATCAGCCTGTACTCAGTTTTTTCTTAAACCTTTGGTCTTAAACTGCAGGAGGACAAACAGCAAGCTGTTTAAAATTCATGAAACATTTATTTAATTCACAGCAGCAGGGACCTTTGCTGACAACCTTTTACTTTTCCCACTCGAGCTCTGCTAGTCTGACATTCGTCAGAACCATGCTGCATATGATGTATGGTCCATGACAGATTACTCTCTTGCATCTTTCACATAAGTCTCTTGGGTCTGTTTTGATCAGAAGGAAAAGCATTAGCATCAAACACACTGAACACTACTGACGGAAGTGAGTACTACTGAAACAATACACATGCATACAAAAGCAGACAACATTCATGATGACGCCCTTGAAAACAAATTTTCAGCAACAATAAGCATGCAGACTTCTTAATATACTAAGCTGAAGTTCAGCAGTTTGCCTGTTTTTTAAACAAGCTGACTTGTGGTAATGGCGAATAAAACACTATGGATGTACATTGCTGCTTTTTATGTAACTGCGCTGCTGTGCAGCAAGGAGTTACCACAATGAGCAAAGCTGCTCAGTGACACTACCTAGTAGAAGAAGAAAAGCTTTATCAACATGCATACAGACTGTTGACTTTAAAATGGCACATCCTGAAAGATACACAGTGCTTTGCTCAAGAAATTCAAAAAAGAAAGTCAGTGTACGCTGGTGTTCCTTGGGATGCCCTGATTCGTGCTTGAGGGCCCAGTTACTAATCATGGTTATTGACATACTAAAAGGTTCAATTGGGCTTAATGGCCACTCTGACAAGCATTTTGATTCTTCTGATCATCTCCTATTCTTCCTATGCAGCAGCGTAACTCGGACTCAGCCCATTACTTCCACAGCCGATCTCACTCCTATCTGCTGCTTGAGCTGAAGCCCAGCTGTCCATCGAGTCGCTCTGTAGTGTGAATGACAAGGAGATGCAGTGGGAGGCACTGAACCGCTCAATGTGGAGGAGCTTTTTTGAAATCCACCAGGTTCTTTTCTTTAAACCCAAGATGTGTAAAAATCCAACAACGCCCTTTGTGACTTCCGTCCTCCCCTCAGAATCAAACCATATCCTTTGTAAAGAAGACTTGCTTTCTCAGAATACTCAGAAGATATGGTCAGTGCTTTCTACTTCCATCAGACGATAGGTGGTATGAAATCAGGGTACAAGAAACACTCATACTTATTCAAGTGGATTTAGTTCAGATGCACCTCCCTGGCCATATGCTCTATGGAACAAGGAGCCATAGACGTAAACGCCAAGATAAATCAAAGCAGCAAGTATTTACCAATGCTAAACTCATGTACAGTTTGACCCTAAGATCACCAGCTTTCTGTTTAACACCACCACAACCTAGAATACCTGAGGAAATAAAGAGGGTATTTAACCTCATGAGTTGAGCAGATTTTAACCATCTGTTTTGAAGAGCTTAATCTCCACTGTCTGAATGTGTTTGGTGACAAGGGGAAATGCAAACAAGAGTACTTACTCAGGGAACAATGAGGCTTGTCCAGCTTTTGCTTCAATCTTTGTTTAGTGCATTTACCACAGATGAGCCATATGTCTCAAAATTCCTGCTTCACTTTGTACTAAATAGGGATGGACAGGCCATCTGGAGCAGTAGGAGTCTCCATGGTGAGCAACTAAACCTGAGGGGCTTCCAGTAACTTTATCAAAACTACAAAATAATATTACTACATTCAAATTTCTGAATGCAACATTACCGTACTTGATAATGTATTGTTGTTGCTAGCTACAAGTACAAGGAAACCTTGGTTTTCAAATGCTTTGGACATCGAACAAATCGGAATTCAACCAAAAAATTCGTAATTTCTTTTGTCTTGGAAGTCGAACAAAATTTGGAAGTCAAGTCAAACGCGAAACAAACGCAGTAACATCCATCCTCCTCCTCTCCAACGTTCACGCATGCTAACTGCTCACCACCACAAAGGTAAAAATTCTTATCTTTATTGTTCTAATGCTTTAACTGTAAAGTGCTTTTTTTGTAGTTTACTGTATTCAATAATTTTTCACTTAAGTTGCGTTCCATTGCCTGTGGTACGAGTTACGGTACCGTAAACTTCTGTCCAAAAGACAACGGTAATTCGTACCGGAATCTGCGTGTTGAATGATATGCGGAACGAAATAAGTTTTTCTCTTCTTTAGTGAACCGGAGCCTGCTACGCTCACCTGAACACACAACTGAACACAGGCACATTAAGGCATGTCACACTCAACAGAACAAGAGCATTATATTTACATAAAACCACTTCCGGGTACAACAGGAAGTCCCAAAATAAGAGTGTCACAGGATCGTACTTTACACTTTCTATCTCGTGTTTGCTTCTTTTGATATGTTTCCTTACTATACAATTTGACGTATAAATGACATTATGAAATTACATATAGTACACGGATACAGCGGCAGAAAATGGATGAATATTATGTTGAAAAAAGGTAGTTTTCTAGCGTCTTGGAACGGATTAAGACGATTTATATTATTTGTAATGGGAAAAATGTATTTGGAATTCGAAAAAATCGGTATTCGAACAGCCTTCCGGAATGAATTGTGGTCGGAAATCGAGGTTTGCCGACCACAACTCAAATGTTTATTGTATATGTAACTACAATAAACATTTGAGTCACAGTTTCAGTCCCGGATTTATATTTTTTGTCTGAAATAATACTTCCATTAATATAAAACCTGTGTATAATATTTGTCATAAAAGACAACTGTTATGGTGAGTTAGCAAGTTAGGGATTACACAATATCACTTTCTGTACAATTTCTGTCTGAGTCAATCGCAAGCTAGTGAAGGAGTGAGGTAATCTGCTGTGCCCAGACTCCATCTGAACTGACAGCAGCTTAGTTCCACAGAGTTCGGTCCCTGTACTGTCCAAAAGAAAAACTTGGTCTACCATGTCACAGTCCATCAGAAACTTGAAATTTGTCTATTCATCCCTGCAAATGAAACCAGCTCCCTCTCCATGCCACACCACCTCTGGCCCGTGGCCAAGCAAGACAGCCATGTTCATTATGAGGGAGAGAAGGCACCTCAATGTCAAAACCTGCTTGTGGAAAGACAGCTCAAACTAGCCCTAAGAGATGGAAGGTCTGCTATTGCTGCTCAATTTCAGAGCTGTATACAGCAAAAAGACATGATATTTGTCCGTTTCAAGTTTCCTCTCCATAGATGGAAAAAGATAAAGATGCTATACCTAATTTATTTTCCAATAATGTATACTGCAAAACCAATGGACTTGCAAATCTCCACCTACATGCAATTGAATACCCTACAAAGACAAGATGTTCTATATAATAGATGGAATAATATAGTTCACAGAACCATGTCAGTATTTAATGCACTGCCACCTGACTTAAAGGTCACAGGCATTACATGTTAATTTTTATCTTTGCCCTCACATGCAAGGACTACACTGAAGATGGTGAGATAATAAAAATCCTTGCAATTCCGAATTTAGACACATTTCTTTACTATGCAAACTATTTTCCCATACTGATATTCTGCCCGTCTTTGCTTGTGAATGTGTCCTTGGGGGATGGCCCTTTCATGTTCAACCGTGACTCTATTACCTTTATCCAATAATCTTTCTGCCTGCTTCCTGAATGTTCCAATAAGGTGTTTTTGAGCATTATACAACTTCTTTAGTCTTTTGTTACTTCTGACCACTTTATTGATACAGATACCCTGTAGTCCTCAACCTACGAACACAGTTTGTAACACAACTTGTTCGTAAGTCGTTATTTATTAAATTTCAATTGCTATTAGAGGTCATTTAAATGTCATTACTACTCTAAATACAAAAGTACTAGTCCCTAAAACTCAACATAAACAATAACAGGACATAAAAACAACACAAAAAAGAAATAAACTGTAGTGCCGTTCTCTTTAGACTCCAACCCCCAGGCAGCGGACCGGTACCGGTCCGTGGGTCACTTGTGCCAGGCTATACAGAAAGAATACAGAACTTATGTTATTTCCATTTTATTTATTATCTGATCCTGAACGATATTTTGTGTGGAAAATTACCGGATTCTCTCTGCCAACTCTGGCATTCTTGTCGCAAGACGCTTGCCTCAGTCAAATGGCTACCTTCTTAAAGGGGCCGCTTCAGCCGGTAACACAGAATACATTACCACTGAATTGATATTCCCAAGCTAGTCGGCCTGTGAAAATATTGTCTGACGTTAAACAAGTCCGTGGTGCAAAAAAGGTTGGGGACAACTGCTTTAGAGAGAAGGAAGAGGAGCAAGGAGTAGTTATTGTTGGTAAGAAGGAAGCGTTTTCATTGGAGAAATCATTGCATTGCTATTATCACTTGCCTTATGCGTTTTGCCAAAACTACTAGCGCTAGCTGTTGCTTTGTCAGCCAAGATAAACGGTAAAGTATCCAAAGTATGAAGGCTGATGAGCTGAAATGCTAACAGAGACAAATACAAGAACAAGTTGGGGGAGATGAATGTTGGAGATGCATGCATGGAGCGGTACTGCTCATCGTGGGCTGCTGCAGAAAGTAGAACTGCAGTAGTCGGATATGGCATTGTATGGTTGTTCATGTCGCATGTTCGTATCTTGAGGACTATCTGTATTCACAAAAATCAACATGGCAGTCACAGAGTGCAACATCCCGCGAAACCCCTGAATTCAAAATGTTACCCTGACCTACCTGCATAGGTCAATGATCAAAATTAATGCTCTGACCTACTTTTATTGATCAATGCACTAGCTTTGATCTATGGTCTTACTCACACTGGCCTTCTCCCTCGTCTTTCTATCTTGTTCGGTTCCCGAGTGTACAAAAGTTGAAATTTCATCATCTCATTTTCATCCCTTTTGCCGTCCATGTAATGTGCTTTTTGTTCCATCTTTATCTGCAACAGTTGCAAAGATATTCGGTGGACTAACAGACGAAAGAAGGAACGGACGGAAGAAACACACGAACACTGACAATTACAACACATCACCGCTTTGAAGTGACATGTAATGATCTGAATGAGGTACAATTTTAGATACTCTTTCTTTGAAATCATTTCAGCTAAAAGTAAAAAAAGTCTTAGGGAACTGTTGCTCAGTCAGTCAGTCATTTTCATATTACCACCGCTATATCCGCCACAGCGGGTCACGGGGAGCTGGAGCCAATCTCAGCGGCATAGGGCGTGAGGCAGGGGACACTCCAGGCACGACGCCAGTGCACCGCGGAGCCACACACAAAGACATACAACCATGCACACATACACTCATTCCTACGGGCAATTTGGGACCGGCCAATCAACCTGAAGCGCATGCTTTTGGAGGTGGGAGGAAGCCGGAGAACCCGGAGAGAACCCACGCAGACTCAGGGAGAGCATGCAAACTCCGCACAGAGCGGGACTCGAACGTGGAACCGCCTTGTTGTGAGGCAACAGCGCTAACCACTGCGCCACCGTGTCGCCAATTGTTGCTCATTGATTTATTAATCTTTAACAGAAAATCCCAATTCTTTTGGAATCAAAGTGCAAACATTACATGGATCTTCAGGGATAAATGATAGTGATTTTGCAGAAGTTGTTATATTTCCACAGTGTACCGTGTCAAAGCTCTCCAATAACCACATAGTAATATGATCACTGCTATTTAGTAGACACCGTTAGAGGAAACTGATCATTAAAATTAGGCTGCATAGCATGAAAGAATCTTCTGACCAAATGTGATATCAGGCTGATAAATTGAAACGTGAATTGGCACCTTTGAAAGAAAGAATATTGACTCTAGTCAAACGGCTCATGGATTATTTGATTACAGCATTCTTGAGATCAGATGATAAGCAAAGTGGATAGTGAGCACACAATCTGTGACTTTGGCTGATAAAGTAGAACAGAGAGGATTTATCAGTTTATCTGAGTGGTTGTGAGCACAGATGAGTGATAGACTTCTTTTTGATGTCACAACAAGCTGCTAGCTGACAATCTATGATTTTTTATAAAATGATTTGAACACTTAAGGAAATTATATTATACAAAAAATTAAAATTAAGTACAATAAATGTCATACTGCAACTGACTACAATATAAACATTCAAAAAAAACCTTTGAGTGGACTGAAATGAGACTGCCTAGACATCTCTTCTGTCCAAGCTTTCGATGCATGTTGACAGCAACAATATGAACTTTAACAGCTAAGCATTCTGGGATCAAATTAATTCACCCCTCATGAAATCTTAATGAATACTCTGAGGGACCGAATGTAAAGGTAAATATTCTGTTGAGGTGATGCAAAGTGGAGATAGATGCATCAAAATTCATGCTATAATTTGTGCCCAATATAAGCATGTTATCCAACTATTGACATGATTACATCATCAGTATTGCTAAAATAATAATCTATGAAAGCAACACGTTAAACAAATCAAAAAATGTGCCTGTCCATGGCAGATAACCCACACATCTTATCTTTACTGAAGAGAACGAAAAATGGATTTCAACCTTGCTCCCAATGCAAAAGAATAACAATAAAGGAGAGAACTTTGTCCAATAAAATGAACTATTTTTTACGTCCATAGCATAGTTTCCACATCCACAGATATTTTTTTGAATCATGTACAACAATAATTCAATGGTAATAATTTAATGTGTCAGCACTACAGGAGAAAATTCATATAAATGTACAAATTAAGCCTTGGTGGATACATTTAGATGCAGGGTACAATTTCTAATGTGTAATATTCAGGTATGGGAGCAGTCAATTCCTGCTCGTAATAATCCAGTTAAAATCATACTCTAATTACAGTACTAGAAGTCTGAAAACAACAGTTGAATTTTTATCTGGTCCTTGTCGATACATGATGATCGGTGCAACTTGATTCCCATGGTAATCTGTAGAAAGCCTGCTTTACTCAAAAGAGGAATATGTACATTTTTTGTTTTAAAACATAATTATCTCTATCAATCTAAAACATAATCACTTTGGACGTGAAGGACAATTTTTTGGTAAAAGAAACACAAATTAATTCACTCCATTTGAAAAAAGAGCATATTTTCATTAGCTTTAAAAATAAAATCGGTAAACTGAGATTACTATATACCAAAATGCAAAACAGTTTCAATGAGAAACAATGAATCTGGGAGACCAGCTTGTAATTTTCCAAGCTGTTGAATTACTGGAGGGAGAAACAAGAAAAATGAGTTATGGAGCATTAACCTCTTCATTCACAAGTATCCTCCTCTTCCTCACACTCTGTTTCGGTCCGTCTCTCTTGCTCAATCTTGTATTACACATTGTCTAATGGCACCAAACTGACCAATGCTCCCTGAAGGCATCCTCTGTCATCCAAGTGCCTGATTGAATTTTTTTTAAAACGCCCCTCTCAATCCAAATAGAGGGGTAAAGAAGCACCTTGATGATATCACTGATATTGGGTTTCAGAGAAGTCTTCACTCACCATGTGAGGGGCAATGGATTGGGTTGGGTGAGGATAGGACGACCATGCTGATAAGAATCTCTTTGTCTCAGAGTGAAGACCTGTGCTGCAGGGTCAACATCCCGGGGAACTAACTGGTGTGAAACATTTTTCACCCATGGAAAGGTGTTGAGACACAGAAGGCTGGTGAGAAGAGAGCTATCAGATTACTCTGATGGGGAGAGCTGGGTGCATGTTTGCTAGAAGGCCTGGGGCATGTGTGAGGCTAAAGGAGGGCCACCAGCTCTACTTTTTCTTCCCCTGGTACCTGGTCTGCATCACAGGCCAGTGACACCTGTCCTCTTACAACTGATGCAAGGACAATTAAGAACTGAACCACATCTCAGGCTCCACACATAAAACTGGCTCTGGGAGAAAGATGCTTGACTGTAACGTAATAATGACAACAATAACAACAACAACAACGATAATAATGTAGGAATAAATAGAAAAATAAGGAAGGAGCTATACCCCTTGAAAAACAAGTAATATGAGTAAAGTAAAAGCCTGAAATGGAAACTTGGTCATTAGGAATTACAATATTGCTCGCTGTTGAAATTTCAATTCAGTAATACCGAGAAACTGATAACTGATTATGTTTTTTATTGCACCAAGATCCAATAAAATAGGAATTCTCGAGACTCCTTCTTCACAATCTTCCATCTCATTGTAATAAAACCGCTGCCAGCGTTGTTTCAGTCACTGTCTCTGAGCAGCCAACTAATTGGGAAAACTGATGAGCCCTGTTATCTTCTGAGCAAGCCGCTTTGTTCTACATGTTTTCTAATTCCTTGCAAGTCTCCATCTTATTCCACTCAAAGTTATTTCACTACTTCTCAGGCATATGAGCACCTAGTGACCTAACGTTAAAAAGAAATATGTAGTGATTGTGATTTATTTGGCCATATCCAGAAGCTTTGGGTTCTTTCTAAATTTCTAGATTTCTACATTAAATTAAGACAGAAAAATTCAATATGTGAGGATGTATAAAAAACTTGAGTTATGGAAGGGAGCTTTATGGTCATATTTTTAATATGTAGTTCAGATACTTACATAAATAATTGAAATGATTAGTTAACATAGTTTTACAAACAATAAGAAAACCTACGCTGGAAACACCAGACTTAACAAACTGATAACCATGAAAGAATTTCATTGGTATGAATTGACAGACCTCTGAGTTTTGTCCCAAGGGGATAGTTTTCCCTTTTGAAACCTGTCATCAAAATTGCTCAAGGGTAAAATACGCATATTTGTCATGCAAATACTCAAATTAACACATTTCTTTAACAATTAGCATCATCCTTCAAAAAGCTGTGATGATGGGATGCTAATATCACTTCTTATCAAGAGTTAAGTCAAGAGATGTGTGACAGGGTTGATGAACTTTTTAAAAGAGGTTCCCATCACCAACACATAAGCAGCACTGAAACAAACATAACATTTAAAGTCCTATTGGGAGTTGAGCATTTATGAGACACTGGCAGGTATTTACTTGATGTTTTTACAAAAGTGCTCTTGCTTAATTGCTGTCAGAATAATAAAGCACTGGAGCATTCATTTTGCTCTCTGATCAACCGGACATATTGGAAAATGAAATAAAAGCTTCAGTGTTTTCAAGCCTTGCTGCCATCTCCTTTTGGGTTGTAAAAGAAAGTTGTTGAAATGTGCAACGATAAACACTCATAAAGCTCTGTCTCATTTTACTGAGAGGCCATTATGGTACCATCCGAAGAGGTGCTTTCATTCTCTGACAGTTAGTCAGATTCTGCTCATCTATAAAACATGTACGTTATGTTGAGAGGTAGCTGTAAACTGCCAGTTTGCTCATTTAGTAATGTCTGGGGAGTGTAGCTATCAGGTATTCATCTTTCGCCTCTTGGCCTCTCGTTGTGGCCCTGACTGGGAGGACACTGCCTCAGAGTCATAAATGTACAAATGAATGGGTAAAATCTCCTGCCATGCCACCACAGCTATAACAAATGGTTTTATTAGTACTACTGCTGCTGAAAACACTTTATATTGAATGCATGTTGCTTCCCATGTTCAGGGAAATTAAATAATTATGTCACATTTGTCGAAAAGAGATTTGCTACCACTCTGAAGTCTCCAGAAGGACAAGGCTGTGTATTAAATTATCAGGCATGAAAGTTGGTAATACAGCAAGTGAGTTAATTTAGTACAAAATTACAGAGAAACCACAAAATCCACCACTTGCTCTATCCAATCTTCATTTGTAACATCCACTGCATACTTACTTAGGCAAACTGTTAATGAATTCAAACTTAACTTTTCTATTCAGGTTATCTGCTTCACATTCCAATGCCCGAGGGACACAGAGTCATAGACCAGACAACTTTGCTCACTGAAAAAGTAGAGCGTAAAATTTATAGCCATCTATGTTGCCTTTGTGCAATAGCAATGCAATCAAAGGCTAAGTGCACGGAAGAATATGTTCACCACTAATTGTAATTGAACGCATTTTCCTAATGAAGACCAGAACTGACCCTAAGATTTCCCTGTATACCCAACGTTTCTTAAGCATGTGTGAATGTGTGCTTCTTGGCCCTTTGCTGTGTTGATTTTTTTTCCAAAAACTTAACACAAAATTTTTCACTCTCAGGTTTACAATTATTTTGGCAGGGGGGAAAAGTGAATAAAATGTGCAGCAAAAGTATGCAGAAGTATGCTGGTGTGGTGCTTTCTCCCATGTGCCGTGTAGCAGGAAAAAGAAGAAGCTTGTTGTCTTCTATGATTAATCTCCCAGCACACAGGTTTGCAAGACCTTTCCATCAACCCTCATCACAGAAACTTGAGAATGAGCCTAAAAATAATGCGTATTCATGTTTCTTCCTGTTCCATACCCAACACCGTACTATAAAACAAGGATATGTCAGATTGGAACAAAGCTTTTCAGCCCATTTTTAACAGAAAGGAGCAAAGACACATTGATTAGATGAGCAAAGGTGAAAACAAAATTCGATTTCAGCTACTCATATACACCATGAAACACTGCCTTATCTGTTAAAGGAAACAAAAACCAGTAAAATTTGCATCAATCACAACACTTCCATCAAAGGTAGAAACCTTCAAATCTCTGTAGGATCTTTTGCATCTAATATGGAAGCAAGAGAAGCCAGACTTGAGAGTGAAAAGGAATTTAAAAAAACAACAGCATTCATTCTTCTTTTCCTTTCGGCTTTTCCCTTCAGGGGTCGCCACAGCGAATCAATTGCCTCCATCTAACCCTATCTTCTGCATCCTCTTCTCTCACACCAACTACCTTCATGTCCTCTTTCACGACATCCATAAACCTCCTCTTTGGTCTTCCTCTAGGCCTCCTGCCTGGCAGTTCAAAGCTCATTATCCTTCTACCAATATATTCACTATATTCACTTCCTCTGGACATGTCCAAACCATCTCAGTCCGGTCTCTCTGACTTTATCTCCAAAACCTCTAACATGTGCTGTCCCACTGATGGACTCATTCCTGATCCTATCCATCCTGGTCACACCCAAAGATAACCTCAGCATCTTCATCTCTGCTACCTCCAGCTCTGTCTCAAAAAACAGCATTACTGTACTCAGCATAATCAACAATATCACATGATTTCTTTCACCACATTTCATGACTGCCTGCAGCTTCTTGTCTCTTGCTGGATGTTAGAGCTGTTGCAGATTAAGCACAGAGGTCTGTCTGACCTTAACGGACTGAAAAACCATGAATAAAATAGGGATGTCAATTGAGATATTGTCTACATACAAATGCGCACTTTGCAAAGTGAATATTTTTCTGTGGAAAATTGTGGATTTGCCTTCACAAGCAAACTTCTACATCAATAAAATAGAGAATCTTCTCAAAAGGACTTCTTAGCCCTTAGATGCACATGTGGGGTCAGGCATGAACCCATGGGTTTGTTTTTCTTCAAAAGCTTCAAAATGAAAACATGTAATGTATTCATATTCCAGGTATTCCTCATAAAATATGTTTGTGACGTGAGGCCATTTGTATTTAAAAAAAATAATAAACTAGTTGAGAAATTGCAGTTTTTGTATTACTACCCCACTCTTTCACAAGTGGGGTCACATATGACCCAAAAATAGTTCTTATGGAATCTTGTATGAACCTTTGATTTTTTTGCCACTTCTACTGTTCCACTTACACATCTGGTGTCATTATCCATTTCTGCTGCAACTATCCAATCAACACCCAGGAACTCATTGCTACAGAGCAAAACATGTGTAAGTCATTTCTATATTTATTTCTCTACTTATATTTTATTGATATAGTCTAACATGTGATCACATTATCGGTTAAATCTGTTTTTGTATTTTATTTTTTGTATGTGAAATGGCTGATAGGAGGCCAGCTAGGATCCATTTGGAATGTGCCCTGCAAATGATCCAGGACAGATAGGATGAAGAGCCAGTTGCAGGCATTGACTCAGATTCTAACATCTCAGAAAAGGAAAACCCAGCCCATTGTCCCCCCACTGAACAAGGGCAGTCAGACACACAGGAATCCCCTGATGAGTCCTCAAAAGAGGACATGGATATTGTGGCAAACCGAAGGAGTCCCAAGGGCTCTTACTGGGCAGACCTCCCAGACAGGCTAAAACACCAAGTAACAGTTTTCTACCATGACCCGTACCTGGGCCATGACTTGTACCTGGGTTTAGGACTGTCTCCGCAACAGATGCATGGAAGCTGTTCATGTCTGATGATATATTAGAAGAGGTGCTGACATGCACAAACAAGGAAGGAGAAAGAGTAGCCACAGACAGGGGGAAAGAGTGGAAAAATGTAACCAAACATTAGCTCATGGCCTTCATTTGGATTGACCATTCTTGCAGGAAGTGAGAAGAACTGGGATGTATCAGTCCGTATGCTTTTTGGCACAACCCACTGTACAAGGTCACTATGTAAATTCAATAATTTGAAGACATTTCTTACGCTCTGATGACAAATGGACCAGAGCCGACTGAAAACAGACCGCCTAGCAGCTTTGAGCTACATATGGGACCTGTTCCTGGTCAGCTGCAGGTACAAATTCACTCCCAGTGATTGTGTGAGAGTGGATGAACAACTTGTGCCTTTCAGAAGGAGAACCCAGCTTCTGCAGTACATGCCAAGCAAACCTGCAAAGTACGGCATAAAGATCTTCTGGGTTTGTGATGCGCATAACCGACATGTAAATGACGGCATTGAGTACCTAGGGAGACAATGAGGGGAAAATGTCCAGAAGAATCTGGGGGACATTGTCCGTCAGTTGTGCCGTCGATTCAGACACAAAGGTCGCAACAAAACAAATTCTTCACCAGTGTGCCTCTTGCAGAACATCTCCTGGAGTGGTGTCTGACTATTGTGGGAACATTGCGACAGAACAAGCCAGTCAGTCATGAAGGCTTCTTACTCCAGAGAGGTCCACAGCACCGAATTTAGGTTCAATGGCAACATGGCCATGATCAGCAATGTAAGAAAGAAGGGAAAAGCTGTTCTGCTGCTTAGCATAATGCACCACAGCAAGACCATGGATGATAACAGCCCAAAGAAAAAACCAAAAGAGATCCTCTTCTCCAAAATTATACAATAGGAGGAGTGGATACTATCAACCAGACGGTTCGCAACCACACCTGCAAACGCCAGACGCAAAGATGGCCCATGGTGCTCTGGTATAACATGATTGACGTCGCCGCTCTGAGTGCCTATTCATTTTTGAGGGCTCAGCACCCTGAAGTTTACACAGGCATCACCGATGGATGACAACACTTCCTCACAGAGCTCTCAATGGCACTTGTGACACCTCACATGAAAAGTGAACTGGAAGGTACCCCAAATCTACCAACCTACATCACAGCAGCAATGGAAAGGTGTGGAGTGTCAAAAACTGCTGCGATCCGGCCAAAGGAAAGAAGCACACATCACCAGTGGAAGAGGTGCAGGTTGTGTCCAAGAAAGATTGCAAAACCGCTGATTGCTGTGTGAGATGCAGTACCCCTGTGTGCAATGGTCACAGCCAGAAGCAAGTAGTTTGTGACAGATGCACACAGTGACACAGATGCCAGACGTGACCCTCCACCGGACCCCACAGGACCTCCACAAACCAGGCCGCCGTCACCCTCCACCAGGCCACAAGTGTGAATGTGTACATATGCATGTACAAAAAAATGCAAATTCTTAAAATTAATGAAAAATTACATAAAACTGCTAATTTTTCATGTCACAAACATCTTTAATGAGAAACACCTGGAATATGAATGTACAACTTTTCATTTTGAAGCTTTTGAAGCAAAACAATCCTTGGGGTCATGTTTGACCTCACCTGTGGAAGAGTAGATGTATTGGTAACTTGTGCATTACTCTTCATTTTTAAAGCCCTGGGCCTGGTGCATGACATCACTTGGATTTCCTGATAAATATCAGTTGTCTATAAAATTGTTAAGTACACCTCTGCATAACATTGTATCCTTATTAACATTAAAGAAAAAAAAAAAAGAAATAGAGTTCAATTTATCACAAAGAATAATTTTATTAACATTATTTTTTAGTCTATAACAGAAAAGTTTTAAGTGTGTCAATTTGCCTGAAATTAATAAACCTTGTTCAAACTGTACACATTTTGACCAACTTACTGCACCATTTGATACTGTAAAATAAAATTAAATAAAACCAATAAATAAAAAATTCAAATTCAGTTCAGCAACATTAACTGAAGATCACAATATACAGTGCCTTGCAAAAGTATTTGCCGCCCCAAACCTTTCTGACATTTTGCCACATTTCAGGCTTCAAACTTAAACATAACAAACTGAAAATATTTTCAAGAATCAACATGTGAGACACAATCGTGAAGTGGAACCAAATTTATTCAACATTTTATATTGTGTTTACAAAAAAAACCCTGAAAAGTAGGATGTGCAAATGTGAGATAGAATGACACACAGATCCACTCTGTCGTTGTTAGTCATTTAGGTCAACATTGGATCATTCAGAAGTCATCAGGTAACTTCTAGAGTTGGTTAGCTGAGCTGAGAGAACAGGGGGCCAATACTTTTGCACATCCTACTTCTCAATTTTTTACTTGTAAACATAATATAAAATGTTGAATAAACTTGGTTCCACTTCATGATTGTGTCTCACATGTTGTTGATTCTTGAAAAATATTTTCAATTTGTTATCTTTAAGTTTGAAGCCTGAAATGTCAAAATGTCAAAAATCCGGACCCGCCAGATTCGAGCGTCGTGCGGCGACAGCGCTACCAACTGCACCACCGTGCCGCCACACTTTATTCTAGTACGGCAAAAAAGCATGTTCCCCAGGGTCACACGTGCTGGTGTGGACAAAGATATTTTATGTATCTTAAAGGTCATGTGGCCAGAAACTACTTCAAAAAGCAGGTAAATACTACCATTTCTGAATAAATAATGTACACAAATGGGCATGGCCTAACATTGGACTTGGCTATGTCTTGCTTCAGCTGATGTACAAGATAAATATATTTAAAAAGCAGGAGAAACTCAGAACACTGAGGCAGTGACACCACAAGAAATGCTGTCAACATATTGTAGCCGAATGGTGCTTATAGAGTTTTGAGGGAATGTTGTGTCGAAGTAGACAGTAACTCATCCCTGTCAATGTCTCCCAGGAGATTGTTGTAAAGTTAAACAATCCAGTATTATGGAAACTATAAAAAGCTAATTAAATATATCTGTTAAAATGCTTTTCTTGCCACAATAAGGAGAGGAACTATCAACTACAGTATATAAAGTGTTATCATCTAAGTATGTTGGCATACCAGAGCAGACAGTTGTGATTGAGATGCCAGAGTGAAAGTCGAAACGTAGTTTACCATGCTGAAGATTTCAGAGGGAGGTGATGCAATCCTGATACCACAATGCTTTACACGCCTTCTTAATACTTAATACCATACACAGATGGATTTTTGGGACAAACACAGGATCTTCCTGGTCACAACAACAGAATGCCATTGGGCATGTTTGCACAGCTTGAAATAACTCTGCCAAATCAATGACTGACAATATGATTCCAACTTGTATGAGTCCAACAAAACAAACAACAAATCTTTGTTTTGGGGAGCCAAACTATCTCGAGGATGGCTAAACATACTTTTGCCCTTACTCTGTTGGACATGGTTTGTTTGTTGTTGTTACAGTTTGCTTCTTCTGTTCCAAATAGAGCTGGAATAAAAAAGTGTAATTAAAACTGATTATGATGAACAATAAGCATTACCCTATCTGTTTCAACACGATGGTGCAGTGCACCTCAGACAAGGCTACACAACACTTTCGTATTCTTGATCTAGGCTGTACTGTCAGTGGACTTAACTCATTGTTTTGAATCACATCAATTGTCTACTAGTCGACAGTCTCAACTTGCCTCTGAGGTCTGATTGTTATGTTTTGTCCATTTTCATCACTACAGGCAAATTTTGAGGCATCCAAAACCAAGCCTCTAATTTGTGGGGATAGCCCACCCAGTCAGTCAAACTTGGCCTCTTTGAACAAGCAGTTATGTAATGAAGACTTACAAGGATATCAGAGGTTGTCATGCCGCATGAAGTGTTAAAAATTGAAGAAAAAAGTTCATCAACAATCTTGTTTTCTTTGACAAAGACTAGACAATAATGAGACATCAGTGATAGCATTAAGCACCAACTGAGACCAAATCATAATCCAATATAGTTTAAAAACAGAACAAAATCTGTGTCGATATATTTTTACTCTTTGTGAAGTAAGCAGTTGCATTTATTGTGCTGCATTAGTTGATCTGGACACACCACTACTGGCTCATCTTGCCATCTTCATCTTGGAAGTGAAGCATGAGTTAAAGCAATGGGAAGTACGGAAAATTCAGAGGAAACTCTTGTGGAGGCCCACAGAGATACCTACTTACTGCTGGTCAAATTGGTTGCCTGACCTGCATGCAGGGCTGGAAGACTAATGAACCCATCGAGCTGGTTCTTCCAAAGTTTCATTTTGGATAGCTGGGGCTTAGTGTCTCACATTTTTAGCCAGTAAAGCGAAAGATCAAAGGCAATTTTGAGGTCAAACCCTTAGGAGGGCTCAGCCCATAATGAGGATCCACATTCAGAGCATTGCAAAAAATTCTTCATCTCAAGTTATTAAATTTTAATTGATAACAATTAAACATCAATACTTTTCAGCATATAACACATTAACACATTAATTTACCAAAGCAATATTTTCAATGAATTAACTGAAAGTGAAATAAATTTTGAAATAAAGTTAAATAAATCTGCATGCGGAAGTATTCAACCTCATATATGTGGGATGGGTTCAGCTCAGTCAGAAAAATGTCAACACCCATATATTGAGACTACAGTCCAAAAACATATGACACAAGTTGTTTCCATCAGTGTCTTCCTTCTGACTAAAAAGTATTTTAAAAAAATACTGTGTTGGATAAACTCAGCCTGATGATTTATTTTTGTTAAAATTATGTTAATATTAAGTTCAGTGGGATAGCTGTTTTCAGTGTGTGTGTGGGGGGGGGGCACGTTGGTGCGGTGGGTAGCACTGTCACCTCACAGGCCTCAAAGGTTCCACAAGGTTCTTGTCTACTTGGAAATAGGTAGGTAGTTATACCTTTCCTTGAGTGTCTTTAAATCTGTTCTGCAGTTATTAGTTATTAATGTCACCAATATTAATGCACAGTCAAACTTGAAAGGGGTAAGAAATCTAACTAGCCGGTCTGGAGGCAAGAGCTGTCCAAAATTGTTGTCCATGGAACTTGCCTTAATGAGAAATGGAACATGTTAATTTTTGTATAAGTACATGGACTACAACACATTCAAAACATTCTACATTCTTAGCCTGTTATTCCATCAGACACTGATCAGATAAATCTTACGCAAATTGAGAACAAAGAAAAGATACGTTGTATTTTGTTGAGACTACATTGACAGTAATTACAAATGTCTTCGAAAAGAATGACGTGTCACTACTAAAGTAGCTCTCTGCCCAGAGTGCTAAACAAATACGTGACTAATAAGAAGCAGAATAGTATTAACTTGAATATAATTAAAAATATTTGATGTTAACTACTGGTCAAGTTAACTGAGAAACTTAATTGAAATAAAGCACAGTAATCAAGCATAAAGTGGTGTTTCGGACTTTTGGTTACAAGGAAACACATCTGTGCGTGGTTCTCGCAAGTGTAGAGGAATATCTCAGTGGTTTAAAGCTTGGCTTATCCTCCAAACCCAAGGCAAAAAATTCACTCATATATATACTGTATATCTGTATGCTTGTATATACACGCATATATATACACGTTATTCATACACAAACACACACACACACACACACGAGACAGTAACCGAAAACTGAGGAACACTTAACTTTTTGTATAAAAGACAGTTTAAAGTTTAACTTTTCTGAAATTTTAATTTTTCTTTCAACTAGTCGTGCTTGCAAAAAAAAAAATCAATGGAAGAAACACCAAGCCAGGCAAAATCTTCAATGAAAACACCACCTGACCTTCAGTTTGTCCGTCTTTCCTCGTGGCCTGTGCCAACATTCATCTACTAAATTCAACAGCACAGGCAGCATTAAGTGGCTCACAGTAAATTGAGTTTTCTAAATGGAAATCATTGTGTAGCTGTTCTCACTAATTTACAGTGTGAATGCACAATTACTGTGCCATGTAAAACACACTTGGATAAAGAAGAGTTACATGCTCCTGTGCCCACATTACAATGTATGTACAGTGAAAACTAATATCAAACAATTAATCTGGTCACCATTTCTGAAGAGAAGGTCCACACAAAGCTAAATGAAAGATTTGCAGTGGTGCATTAATCTCCCAAAAATTAAAAAAGTTAAAGCAAAACAATGCAGTAAACAAGCTTGCTAATAAAACCTCTTGTGAAAGTTTATGGTCAGTTTAAGTTGACAATGATATCAAATTTTAAGTCCAGTCTATGGTGGCATTTTCATGCACATATTTAGTCATGAGGTCGTATCACACAAACACATTTTTTTTACACATTTTACACATTTAAATTTTCAGTATGAGAAAAGTGATATTATTTTATAAGAATGGGTCACCTCCAGAAAAATTAAAGAAAATAAGAATATATGATATCTGAGGTGGTGTTTTGCAGTCACTGAGCTCCAAGGGGAGTCAAGTTTAATATACCTACCTCAACATGTTTACCTGCACAGAAACTACCTGCAATGCCTAGTGTCAGCTCTGAATAGTCTGCTCTCTTTAGGTTGGGTTTCAATCCATTTTTTATTCTTTCTTTGATGTATAGTATGACTCTGCTCTCTGTTATTCATGATTTGAAAAGTTTGAAAAGGAATAAAAGTCTAAAAGAGTCTAAAAGGCAAATATTAGCAGTTCATTTGTATTGTGGCCAGGATGGTAAATTATGAAAGCCACAAATATTGGCAGCTGATTACTGATCAATCATTTCTGTTGATCCATATTTTTTCAAACCTGCAGATACACTTTGGAATATATTGTACGACCAAAAATATAATCTCTATTTACAATGAAACTGGGAAAGTCAATTTTTTTCCTTTAATCAGCAAATAAAACATTTGAGTAATATCCAGTGATAATCAACAACGTCATACCATGAACTGATATCCTCAAAAAGGGAATTGAAGGATTAAATGTTTTAAAAGGACAAAAGGTTAGGCCAGTATGATAAAAAGCATATTTGTTGTATCTTTTACACTATTTTCAAGACACTCCTTACAGCATGATAAATGCCCCTTTCAAAAGTAATTTGATGTGTTTCATCAACAGCGTTGCAAGCCACTGGGGAACCGTGCTGGTTGGATGATGGCCATGTGGTGCCTGATAATCTACGGAACATGGGAAATTAAATCTTGTGAGAGTACACAACATCCTCCTCCGAGTCCCCTGCCTGTCATAACTTGCCCCCATTTATATTCCTTCATATTCTTCTACTCATATGGTAGCTTGTCAATGTATGTCTATTAATAAACAGTGTCTCTGCACCTTGTCTTCAAGTTTGTCTAAGTAGTAAGGCCTACGAACAAACAAACAACTCAAGAAACACAAGATTTTCTCCTTTAATCTACTCGCTCCTCTTCAGCAATTACCCACAGTAAATTCAACTTTTAAAAAAGAATCAACACCTCATGGTGACACGACACACAAAAGGAGGATGAAGGATGGCTTTTTCAGTGCTCATATGAAAGACAGGATTGAAAGGAAGCTGTTTATGAGATGATTAATTTAAAAAAGTTTGAGATTCAGTCACTTCAGATATACTTAATGTTGCAACTAAATAATGCTGTATCACAAGACAGAGTATACTAAAACTTATTTCTGTGCAAAATCTACTGCATTATTTGGTATTTAATTTCCTACTTAATTCTGTGCTGATAATGCTATTAGTCATTCTTTCCATAATTTCACATGAAGCATGATGTACTATTGTAATTCTGAAGGATCTCTGTGAAGGCAAAAACAGATATAAGATCTTAACATGAGAAAACTGCATTAAAAAATCATAAGCACAAATGAACAGCTTTGGCTACATGCTGATCCCAATGCTAACCCAAGTATTAGGAATGCTGTACTATCGGGGAGACTGTGTACTATCTGCCTTAATGTAAACCTTAATCTGATTTGTTTGTACATGGACAGGGGACAAAGATTGCATTGAAGAGATTAAATTGTCTCCATGGCATATTGAAGCATCAAAGGCCAATCAAATTGCAGCCCCTTATTTGAATGGGTTTCACTAAAGTCACTTATTTGTCCATTTCATCATGCTAATGGCAGAAGCCATCATCTCATTATAGTTCCACAGCTGAGTGAGGTTAGACAAATGCAGTTTGTTTGAGGGCGCACCTCAAAGGCAGATCTCCCCACTCTCCCATGTACCTCAAAACAGATCATCAGCTTGTCTATTCCTACTCTATATGAGCAACCCTCTGACCTCTGCTGCATTAACCACCTCTTCAAGTTGCAGGCACTAAGGCAGAAGCCTCCTCCTTTTTCTGCTTCCCCTCATCAAAAATTCCCTCCCATGCTGCTCCCTGTTATGGCAATAAAACCTGATCTAACTTCTTGGGTCAACCTGAAATTACTTTGTTCTATTGGGGAGTTTGTTATGCAGCATCAAATGTCAAACATTTAACAGAATATTCTCAGTATGCAATGACTTGTTCCTCTAATAACAGTCTTACATGACCAACAGAAGAAATAAAATCCTCCAGCATGCCCTACCTTTTCCTATAATATTGTCATAAATGAGACAAAATGGGTTCCGTTTTCAGAAAAAAATCCTGATGGAGCTCATTAGTACTGATTGTTTGCCGGGTAGTTACATCAAATACTGGCTTGTGAGCTGTAAGACCTTTCAAAATAATAACTCCATCATGCCTAATAGACTCATATCTTCCAGACACTTCACATAAAGCTTACTGTTCATCACAGCCAACAGAATCCAGCCCTGATTCTATTATCATTCTGCTGAACAAAGGTCTTTGTCCATAATGAGTTCACATTACCTAAGCCCTACAGTAACCACACAATCACTTGTGTCAACAGCAGAGAAATCCATTTCATCAGGACGTCCAGTCAGTTCTTCATTACCATACATGAGGATAACAACTGTGCACCCACGTAGGCCCAGAGATGAGCTGCTGATTGCTGGAGAATAGTGCATTTGTCCAGACATTATTTTCATTCGGACTGACAATATTGCGATTCGGCTCAATTAAACATCATAACAGGATAGGTCATCTGATTGATACATCGCATCATATTACACCACAACATGGGCTATATTCTGTTGGCTATTTAACCTATTTGAATCTCTGCCATTAATGAGGCAACAGAATTGTTTCATTTCCTTTTACATGTACGTATGAAACCACTGATTGTCAACTGTTTCCTTCAGACAAGCTAATTTATATTCTTCAGCATTTAGCAGTGTACTGCACTTTAAGGTCAGGTCCAGAATAGTTAGGAGCATTTTGCGGTGCAAAAGCTTAAAAAAGCAACTTTTGTTTTAACATCCATTGTCTGTTGCTATGCTTCACAGCTTGGTTGGTTTCACTTAATAACTTGTTTGTTTTATCAAGGAAGATGGAAAAGGTCTCTCATTGTTTTGAGTTCACTGTTGCTGGTGTTGCCATCAAACATAATTTGGGTATGACAGACTAAAAGCATTCTGAATCTATAGACATCATTTGCAGAACGTGCTAAACAATTTTAACAGATGACTATCTGACATCACATTATGTCAAGCAGTAGACAGTTTCCAAACATTTTCTTCAAAGATGTAATATATAACTGATGCAAAACATTTGCAATACTAATACTGTTATTTAATTATAGTAATTTAATTTTGTGTGTCAATACAATTTAAGGACTATCTATTGTCTTTATGTACAAAACTGACATCTACTTTCAACAGGCATTTTTGTATGATTTTCAATATATTTTGAGATAATTCTGAAAGAAAAACCTGAAAAAGTTGCTCCTCTGAGTTTTTCTTTTTATGAAGTGTCCGCAGTTATGAGGATGAATAAGACCATCATTGACCATCATCAAGACCATTATGGAAAGAAAAAAAAAAATTCTTCAAAAATAGTAAAATTAAAAAAAAATGGCAAAGTAAGATGAAAAAATACTGGTACTAAGACAAACAGTAATTAATAATATTTAGGGTATATTTGCAGTTTTAAATTCAAGCCTAAAAATCACATCTGTCACAATACTGAGATGAATGAAGCCATTTAAGGTAACTGCTCTCATCACATCTCATAATAAGCGCAATGGTAGGAACCTAGTCAGCCCGCGGGTGATGGCTGATAACCTGTGCCATCTGCATCCTTTTTCACTGTGGCAAACTTCAGGTTAGCAGCTTAAAAATTACTTTTAACAACAAAGACAAGATTTTTGATGAATACTAAGGAAAACATGCTAATAATTAAAATGTATAGAGACACAAAGATGTAATTCAGAATATTTACACAAATTTTAGAATGACTTTCTCCAAATACAACTGAAATCAAGAATCATACAGATTTTTATTTGCAGTCTCTAATTACTTAACTTTTTAAAGTAAGGTAGAGACATTGCCTATTTTAGAATGCACTCTAAACAGCCAGCTGAGAGAAATTGCTTCTGAACACTGCCCCCGGTTCCTCAGCTTTGAGACTAACTTGCAGATTCTCAAAATATTGAATGAACTGCCCTGGGTTATGGGAATTGTATTCTCATTTAAAGCTACTCAGCAAACATCACAATCCTTTCAGTTGCTTTGAGGTCCTCTTATGTGGAGTGATGTTTCTGCTCAGCAAGTAAGGAAATAGTCAGGAGTACACAACACAATATCCTATTCTAGATTGAATTTTGACTCCATCACATTAACACTGCACTTGATTGCTTTGTTTTTGCTACAAGACCACTGCACAATCCAGACAACATGCGACAATAAGCCTATAACCAACCCCATCAGTATTTCTATACAGGTGAAGAGGTTCTCTGTACAGGTGAACACTCTATGGGCTTATATTGTTCATAGCTTACATTTGTTTCCTCAAATGTTCTGAATGTTTGCAGGACTGGATAAACCAACTGAAAGTGAAGCAAATATAGGGGAAACATAAGCAGACAGAATTAAATAGTGTTAAAGGGAAGACTAGTGTGAGGGCCCATAAGTCGCCTTCTGCCCATCGTGCAGGGAACAGTTCCTGGTCACTGTAGAGAAAAACAGGCAGCAGTCAGGGTCTTCTCTCACTCAGGTTTCATTGTTCAAGGATAGAGTCTCACTCTACATCTTTCCCCATTCTCATACAGATCAAAGAACTCACTCCCACTTTGAGCATACCACTACATTTGCGTGCGAACGCACACCTACAAATCCTCCACACAAGCTGTATCTCATCATCGCCACAACAAAAAAAACTCAGAAACACTCTTCTATGGTAATACAGTGCAACATCGGAAACCATGCACTGAGTTCCAAAATCAACATCTCTTCTTTTGTTCCAAGATTAGATTTCAGTTTCAGAAAACATCCCAATGTTAGACATTTTTCTCAGTTATTGATGAACTGGATGCTGAAAATCAGTACAATGTCTTTGAATTTCCAGTTCTCAGCTTAAACAGTTCCAAAGGAACATCTGTGGAGGAGAAGTAGATAAAACAAAATTCATCAATCTGAAATGTAGAGCAGCCCAGTCATCCCACATTTTAAAGTCGTTCTGCTATCAGAGATATCAGTGATACTTATGTGGAACCACAGTGCCTCCCACAGGTGGATCCATTCATCTGTTGGTCTGCTCCTACCTGTTACTGTTCCCTGTGTTATTCTACAAACATTTTATTGTTCAACTACCACAAACACTACATACATAATTTTTTCTATTTTCAAAAAAAATTCACCTCACAAATGAGAAGTACAAAAGAAAGTGAGGAAGTGTCTTTCTGTGAGATGTTGTCTGAATACCATCATACTAACAACATGAACGCATGAGGTCTGCCATGTGTCCAACATCGAGCAGTGCGGTCTGAAATGTTTGTTTCAAATACAAGATGGAAAAGAGTCAAAAGAAGGGGATAATGAGAAAAACACACATACAAACAGAAGCTTTCTGACCTTGACAATCATGGCTTAAGATGTCTAGCAACAACGGAACAGCAAAACTTGGCTGAATGACAAACACCTTCGTGAGCACTATGACCTATCTCCAAAAACAAAGTGAGTGTCATGGCCTCAGCATCATTTTGTGTGATTGTAGAGTGACGTTTGTCTTTCAGAGAAGATGTGGACTGGTGACAGAACATGTGATTGGGTCAGAAAGAGAGGCTCATTTTCCAAAACACCCAATATGGTTAGGCCTTGTTCAGACTGGCCGCCTATATCCGATTTTTAGCTCATCCAGATTGACATCAGATATTTTGTTTACAGTCAGATGATATCCGATTTTTGCGGGATGGATTGAAACCACATTCGGGAGGTAGTTTCGTATCGGATATGGACAGATATGTCTCAGTCTGAACAGCTCCAAACACTCCAATCGGATATGGTGGTCCGTGATGTCATATCCGCTACGCAAGAGGAAGTCGCCAGAAGGAAGAGCATTGGGCATTACGGAGCGGTAAAAAATTGAAGAAGTAGTTGACAATGTCTGGTGTGTGTGAGATTTTCTTCTCCTCTACCAGACAGTGATATCGCCAAGACGCTAAGGTAACAAAACTTCATGTTTGTCGTCGTCATTGTTGTTGTTGCCGCCGTCAAAATTATGACCTCACACTTTACACGCACTGAATGACGCCTCTGCCCCGACGTCGTTGTTACGGCAACCTGTCAATAATGTGGCCCAGTCTGAACAGTGTGAACAGTCAGCCCTAAAAATTAGATATGGAAGTAAATCAGATGTGCCTTCAGTCTGAACGCAGCCTTATAGACCACTAGCAGTCAAGGCAGGGGGTGTATTCTTGAAGTTCTGGCCTTACACCCTGGAAGTGCAGATCTGTGCAATTACTTTCCACTAAGCACAAATTGTGAAAAATAATTTCTAATAGGTAATGGTGGCACCCTGTAGGCCACAAAGATTAAGTAAACAACATTGATGTTGACCAACCACTACCAGGCACAATCTGAACAGTGCAAGAGAAATCAAGTTGCTTACGAA
This sequence comes from Antennarius maculatus, assembly GCA_013358685.1. Lineage (NCBI taxonomy): Eukaryota > Metazoa > Chordata > Actinopteri > Lophiiformes > Antennariidae > Antennarius > Antennarius maculatus. The sequence continues at coordinate 5,764,749 of CM023616.1, read as the reverse complement.
GTGATTTGTCACCTAGGTTCATATTTGTACCCCAAGGCAAGGCAAACCCTGAACTTGTACTGAATCTTGGACAGACCCTGATACGATTAACTGGACCTTTTAGCGCAAGACCAAATACAACCCACTCAGAGTTATTTCACTGTTCAACGGACCAGTAAGTTCTCTAAGGGGAATGGATTTTTATTTTTAGTGTGACTGTGCAACAATCACAAGTTTGCTGAAGAGGTTACTAGTCCTCTGCTGTGATTTCCAGTGCACTGTGCACGTGTCTCTGTGGAAGTGTCATTGTGTACTTGCACACTGCTGAAAGAGTGAAGGAGAACAGAGACTGAGATACCCTGAATGCAGACACGTTGCTTGAAGGGTGGCTACATCTCTCCCTCATGGCAAAAGGTGTGAATCTGCAGGCAGATAAGCCCATCACGCAGGACTCTCCAGGGCTTGAGTGTGTCATGAAGCTCATCTATTGCCTGACAGAAAATGTAATGAAGAGTCAAACCAGAAATGATCCCTAACAGCAGGAAGAAAACCCAAAAACCTCTAAAAAACTAAGGCAAATTGAAGAGCAATATGTGAATAGCATATTACTTTTTGGCATTTCATGCCCCAGTCTAGTCTATATGAGTGTATTAGAGATAACCTTTTTGGTCACGGCTAAATACATCCCTATTCCACCCAGTGATGTGGACTTCTACAAACGTTTTAGACATATCTAGTGAAATAAGGATTTGGACAGCCAATACATTTCATAAGAGTGCATAGGGTTTCAGACAGTAGAACAGGCTGATATGTCATATAATTACAACCATTTCATGTTTGAGGCATGACAGTTCAAAGTCTCAGTTTAGTTTATCTATAGACCAAGCACTGAGAAAGAGAAGAAAAATGTCACACCTACTTTTCATTCTGAAAAACCCTCTGCTTTGCAAACTTGAATATTACCAGAGCACTCAGAGAGTCATTCCCTTATAAATAAGGCAGTGCTCTCCATTAAGGCTTGAGGCTAAGAGAAGCATAAAATATTCTCTCAACATTACAAACCATTATACCGCGCTGTTGCTGTCCTGCTACAACTAGTGAGCTTTTCAATAGGCAGAAAAGGATGAACCACAAACACCACATACTCACCTCATTCCTGAAGGCAGCCCTTAGCAACACAATAAGAGATGTCAATAATGTTTTCTTAAACTCTCATGTTGCATCACATATGGTGTGAGTCACTTATTCACTGATCAATTGATTATTAATGGACGGGATTTAATCAGAGCCTTAGCAGTCTTCTTCTGACCACACAATAATAATGCATACTATTCAGAATCATCAGAGCATACAGGTTTCCATACTGTACACTATGAATGTACCATTAAGAAAAACAATGCCAGCGAGGAACCTCTGCGGCAAAACAATATTTAAATCAACTGGATATCAAATAAATTGGTAAAAGACAATCGCAACCACATCCCAGTATTCTGCTCTCTGAGGGTCATTGCTCTCATCAAACCTATGATAACTGCAGTACGAGCAGTTCCATGCAACTGAATACCAATTGCCTTTCTCCCACTCATCCCCTTCAGAACCCTTCAGGTTTTTTATAGCATTCATAACCAGATTCCCCATGCACACTAAATTGGTTCCTGTAAAAAATGATCTAATATAGAAAGATGGGAAAGGTTTAGAGCAGGTAATGGATTAGGAGTTAACCCCTGTGCATAATTACAACAGTCATCAAGATATGAGAAGTCCTCTCCACTTTGCACTGCAATCTTTACGACCTTACTCTGGTCTGAAAGAAATGGCGACACTCAAATGAACTCCAAGTACAAAGACGAGGAGGAAAAAAAATGGAGGACATTATCTTGTGTTTGCCATGTAAAAGCCACAGTAATGACATGCATTAAATTTAAAACCCAGTTTGAGAATGCTTTCAACTTTTAGTGAACCCTGCAATTCTTGATGAAGTATGTAATGATTAACTGTGATAGTCTTCTCTTTCCATCTATCAGTGTCCAATTCCATATGAAGAGATATGCTAAAGACATGGACTAATAGAGAGGATCAGGGACAAAATCTTTCACGCTCAGAATTTCAAGGGATAAAATATCAGTGCATTATTTTGGGTCTTAAATACTGTCTGTTGCTTTCAGCCCTTAAAAACAGTCAGTCATCCCTTAAAAAGTTACAGTTAATATTTTAATGTATCCACCTACATTTTACAGTGAATGCAGTGAATATGGGGGTTCGATGCTGCCACGTTGTCATGATCTGGCCATCCAGCCATCCACACTTGGAGTTTACAGATTGTCACCACACCCCCTCCTTTACTCTCTCTAGGCTCTCATCCAAGAGACAATTTGAGTACCTCCTGTTCAACCTCCAGCCAAACAGAATTAAGGAAGAATTAAAAACTCAACGAACCTAATAATTAAACTTTAATGGAACACATAGAGCAACTTGACACCCTTTGAAAACTATAGGCAGACACTGTAACAGCTGTACCGAGCTGGTACAAATTTTCACAAATTTTCTATATGCAAAGAAACAACTCACATATACAGCTGCAAACAACAAAGGCAATGTTCATTCCAATGAGCTACAATCACTGCATTTAGAAAACCATAATGGTCATACAGTCTCAAAGATAAGCAATCAGATGTTAAGCTGTGTCATAGTACCGCATGAAGTCAATATATATGAGCCTATTAATTTAATAGAATTATAACTGACTTATTCAACTGCAGGACCAAAGAATCCTGATACTGAAAGTGTGCAAAGTACTACACATTCCTTCCTTTGAATCAAAATATGTTTTACAGTCTTTCACATTTAACTTCCATTGTTAGAATTAATGTCTTCACTTCATATTTGACACAAATGACAAAAAGACATTCTGAGAACTTATGAAGTGTGTGCCTTCTATGAAGTCACACACTTCATGGAAGGTAGTCTATTGATGCCAAACCTCAATGAAAAACAGAATAATAAAATGGAAATTCTGCAAGTTTGAGATTGGAATCATTCAATAGATAAAAGGTGAGAAGTTGAAAAAGCTATCTCAAAATCGTATCCATATATGTGGCCTGGCATTGTTCACATGTACAGGACTGCTACTCAACAAAAAGTGTAAGTATATAGAAGAGTTGGTGTTAGTCCCTTCAAGTAATACATCCTGTGTTTCCATTATAACGCAACAGCATGTCGTACAGCAAATTCATAAAACAATGACAAAAATAACAAAAAAAGCAATATGGTCTAGAACATCCATATCAAAAAATGAATTAAAAGCAAAATAAGACAGCAAAGCCATCAAACCAGCCAACTATACTAAGACTTGTGCAGTACAAATAGAGTGTGTGGAACAAAGGATGAGACGGTCTGAAAAAAAATGCTTTAACATCCCTCTTTTAGACTGCTGAAACAACTGCCTCTCTGAATAAGAGCCCACACATCTGGCATAATTAGCCATTAAGACAAAAGACCTGCTTTTGCTACAGTACTCTTGAACATTTTAAAACAAGAGCATCAATAATTTTATTCTGAAAATGATTTCCATCCTCATATATGATATTTCTATTGTCACTGAAACTAAACACTGTTCACTTGATCTGCAGCGATAGCCTTGGTTTTGCCTTTGAAGGTGTGCACTGGCAATAAGGAGGATGCTCCAACAGGAATATACTGTATAACACTAGTATATTGTCTCAGTAACTATGCTGGATCCAAGGTACACCCACTAACTTAACTCTATGCGCATAAATATAAACAAGAAAAACATAAAGTAATGAAATAATTGAAATTATCAGTTATCACAAAACTCAAACAGCAAATTACTTGAACTGTATAATAACTGCTGAAATTTTTAATAAAGCGAGACAATAACCATGACAATTACTTGTGTTCCAGGTGGCTGAAAGGACTTTTCAGATTCAGAACATCACAACACCCTTTCCTAAACAGGATGATTATTTACATAACAGATTTAATTCATGAAGTTTATTCAACAGAGCAATCTGTTTTTTCCCCTCCATTAATCTTGCATAAATTATAGGGTATTAGTTCCACACAAGATCCACACTGCTTAATAAACTGTACAGTGTAAATACGCAAGGGCTTAGAAATCTTAAATGAGGAAAGAAATTTTATGAAACAACTACAACAAGCCAGAGCAGACAATATACAGCATACACTAAGCTGTTGTTGTACAGCTATGGTGATGGACTGTCAACTGTGACTATATAATGGCTCAGAAAATCAGCTGCAGAAGCAACAGGTGAAGCAATCTTTTATTAGCTCTAAAGGTGTGTGTAGGCTGTTACATTACATAACAGTAGCACAAATCTCTGACAATCTCTGCCAGACGTTCTTTTACATACTCTTACAAATTTGTACCAGTGTCCCCCACCAGCGACGTTGTATTTGTAATCACCAATCATTACAGCACATAGATGCCACATGAATGGCAAAGGAGATAAACACACCTATCAACCAAATCAAAATAAATTTTATTACTGTTTCACTATAAGAAAAAACTTCAGTGGACTGCAAACATCTTATTAATGTCCAACAATAATAATCCGTATTTGCTCGTGCAAAGTCAGTCCACAGAGAACATATATCCAATATGAATATAGCATCTTCCTCAATCACACCACACTCCTGTGTAATACCGCAGGAGCTAGCAATTGCAAAATCAAAACAGTAGAGGGCAGTCAAAGAAAATGTAATGGACTGCCTTAAAGTAGCAAGTCCTACAAGTCCCAGTGTAAAAGTGTAAGTCCTTACCAGCATTTACTATGGCGTCTACCTCCAAGACCGTAATATCCCCTTTGTAGAGAGATACTTTATCACTCAGCCCACCTCCACCTGTCAGCTCCTTCCCTTCCTCTTTCTCATTGGCTGAAAAGAAAGCATAACTTCAACTTATTACAATAATTCAACATCAATATCACATATTAAGGTATCAAATAACAAATATAGATGTACATGGGAGTGGAGGATGAGAAGCATGGACTTGGTTAGCAGAGCTATTGAGGGGACTGTAACGTCCAAGATGCCAGACATTATGAAAACATTCAACAGCAGATATTCTGAGTGATTTTTAGCTGGACAAACACAAATGCAGCAATCACGAAAACATAAACAACTGGTAATAGAAACAAACATTTCACATTTTTAAAGCAGATGCAGATGACTTGAGTGGATAAAATAATCAAAGAATTTTTAGTTTTAGTTTCTGGGCACTGAGGATTTCTGCAGAAGACTTTATGCCTCACAGTCAACACCTTCACCTTAACAATTAATAACTTAATAACTTCTACTGTCAAGTTCATTGTCTTTTTTTTTCCAGAAAAGAAAAGACTTCACAAAGTAGCCACCCAAATTCACTGGGTCGTATACCAACCAAAGGAGAAACAAGTGTTTTCCGAAAATTGACAGGCTTCATAAATAATGTTATACACTTACACGATCTGAACACTTTACACTATCAAAGCTGGTTAAGACAGGACTGCAAGTCAGTCAGAACACTGAGTTGTTATCAGAGTCGTGAACTAAACATAGGAGCACATTATTACCAAGACTCAGCAATTTCTGCATTCACCCTCCTGCATTGCACAAATATATTTTGTAAAAAAAAAAAACTGAAAAACTCACTATTGTTGGACTGAAACACTTCTGAGAAGATGGATTAACCTCAGCTGATGAGCAATAATTAAGTTAGAGAAAAATAACGACTGAGATCAAGAAATCCCTTAAGTTCTGATGTAGTCGCTTTTGAGATTTAATTTTATAGATTTTTGGGGAGGGGAGATGGCAAATGTCAACAACAAAAGTTTAAATTCAACCCTTGATTGAAGGACTTGGAAGAACCAAATAGTCAGATTGTTCTCATAAACTATCAACAACTTACACATTCAGGATTGTTTAAAGAAACAAAAAAAAGTCAAATCTGACACCTTACCGGCTCTTAAACTAAAAATAGCAGCCCTTTTATTTCAACTACACAAGCATTCTGTGAAGCATCCTCCTATCTTATACCATAAACTAAAATAGCACCCAACATGCTGATGGCCCTTATAACATCACCACAGCACCCACAACAGAAGTTAAAATGGATTAGTTTATTGATTCATTCCAAGAAAATTCCAACCCATTAAATAATTTTTGTATTATTTGTAATATAAAGATATTATTACCTCATTAGCAGATGTTTATTTAGCGTAATTATAACCTCATTTTGAAGTGCTGCTTGACCACATGAAAAGATGTCAGCGTGATATTTAATGCTTATCTTTGAAATTATGTAAGTTACCCATGTATAAGCAAAGCCTTCACAAAACATCCTATGGTGGCAGGGTTTGAAGGTTGGCAGGGTTTGCTAGCTGAACTGCCTCTGCTGACAGGCCACAAGGTTTGCAGGGTTTTGATTGATTGAAAATACAAGTGGCAAAGAAATGGAAGAACTGGAACATGATTCTGGGAAGCTGAAGTGATCCTGATTTATGCATGGTTTATCACCAAAATTGTCACCCTTTGAACATCTTTGGGATGTACTGGATCAATGTTTTCAAGCGAATGTTCTAGCTCCTACCAATATATAGCAACTTCACACAGCTATTTAAGAGTAAGGTATCCCACCACTGGCTAAAACCAACAAGGACATATCTTGCATTGCAACAGTCACACCAGACACTGACAATGTGTCAGTCTGGAAGTCACAGTTTTTAAACAATGAGCTGTCTCTCACATGTAGTTTCCTCCCTCCAGGTTGGAATTTTGTCCAGAGATATAAAGTCTTGACGGCGATACTCCTTGCGCCTCTCCTCTCTTTCTAGAAGGAGGAGTCTATCTGTGGAAGAGAGGAAAGTGAACTTAATGGCAGGTAAGGTACTGGCAGACAGGTAAGAACAAATGTGCATTCATTTCAAGTGAAACATATCACATCTATCTCATTACTAATCCTGCCACAAAGCAGAGACAAGGATAAAGAAATAGTTTCCATCTCTCCCATCCATGTCATATTTCATTAACTGTTTATTGTTTCAGAAAACTTTCTATACAGAACAACCAAGTATTGTGGTGGTGTCTCTGATGTTTAGAGACTTTAATTATTTGTTTGTTTTTTATCTGAGTTGAATTTAGGTTCATTCTCTGAGTGAAATTAGTCCCAGACAAGGGTTTTAGTGGAATAAATTTTAAAGAATTACAGATCTATGTGCAGGAGAGGTGCCTTCAGATATTTTGGAAGTTTAAACTTCTTTATTTTTGGACCTAACTTTCTCAAATATGCATTTAATAGGGACCTTTATCCTAGTTGTTTTTCTTTGGAAATAGATTATGAGCATTTCATCCTACTGCAAATAACAGCTCTCAACTGAAGTACAGCACTATGCTACTGTTGTTTCATTGCGCTCTGAACTGTTTTTTCTCTTTATACTGGCTCTGTTCTGCACTGCTGCATCATACAGTCTCATACAAATTTATTATTAACAATTTGCCTTACATACTTTGTGTACTTTGTGATGCTGCTGCCAGACATGCAGAAACATATATTGAATATGTAACTAATTACAACTGCTTTTCTTTGTTGCTTGTGTGGTGTTATAAACTAACCCCAGAAAAAAAACAGCTTGTATCATTACATGTTTCCAGAAGCCACTGGGCTTTTATGGAAAGCAGGCATCACACCAGTTATCTCATTGACTCTGAGACCATCTTTACATAAAAACCCACGTGCACACAATATGCAATTTCCAAGCTGGAGGTAAAATGAAATGATGCAATAGCAGAACAATAGTCACACACACACACACATACACACACACACACACACACACACACACACACACACACACACACACACACACACACACACACAGTATGGGCTATGTTTTTGCAAATCATCCCACAGTAGGTCAGACTTATATAAGGTATAAGGGAGACATCCACTTATGTCATTTCCATGGTTGTTTTATTCTACATGGATGAATGTCTCTTTTGTGGTTAAACAGAGCAAATTTCTCTGGACCACAATAAAGAACTTCAACGTGCTAAAATTTTAGTCAATGAAAAATCTCAAAGTTCAACTTAAATGCCAGGAGAACATGAGTTCAAAAAATGCTTGGGTATTTTTGCGTGCATTTTTGCCTACAACTTGTCCTACTGATTACACAGCATAACTGATTTCATGAAATCTTTTAACACTATTTAATTCTTGTTCCATATTTCCTGATGCATCCAAGTGAAATTCTGTATTGTTGTCCATTGATTTTGTCAAAGAACAAACCACAGAACGTAACAGGGCTTACAATAGTTAATCCTTGCATGTACTACATGTACATGCAATGATTAATTACAAATTAATTACAAATTTCTCCACTGTGGGACTATTAAATGTTTATCTTATCTTACGCAAAGCCATGATGCTTATGTCTAAATGCTTATGTGTAGGTCAAGCATAACATAACCTACAGATGCTTCTATTTCTTCTACAACAATGTGAGATTTATTTTTGTATCAGAAAACAAAAACCTTGAAATAATGCACATTTGAGTTAAGTTCCCTTACTTGGCGCTATCTATCTAGCTTACTGCTCTACTTCTTGTCTTCATTATAATGTAGTAATATATTGTTGTGTATGTCTGGGACAAAATACTTTTTGATAAAAAACACAATACTGAAGTTTATCTTAGAGTCAGAAAATAAAATGTGATTTACCTGATGTTAATTCTGTGATGTTAAATTGCTCAACCTGAAGATGACTGGCTGGTATTAAATCATTACCCCTGATAACAATTTTAATAACCATTTAGAAAATGTTACATTAATAAACAGGTGTTTCAGCCTTTACTAGAGCCGTGGTTAAAGGAGAGGTCAGGTCTGGAACCCATAGTCCACCTCAGGCCCACAGACTGATCCGTATGGCCCTGCCCCTGTTCCGGCTGTAAGCTTACCACAAAAACAGAGATGGAGCCACATTTTTACAACACATATTCTTACATACCATAACAGGTATCAGTGTGCTCTGGTACCATCTCCCTGATAGTGTATAAGTTCATAAAGTGGCATACAGTAAAGTGAATGTCATTAATTAGTGTGATTAATGAACCGCTGTGGCACCACCTGCTGTACCTGTGGCGAACCGACTGAAAACGACAACCATTGTAAAAAAGCTCCGTGCCAAATTATAAATTGTCCATATCTGTTTTTAAATTCAATTTGTGAATGATATAATATCCCACTATAGACAGAGCCAACTTGTATTTTCTTTGCATGTTAATGCACAACAGGTCTCTAGTCTGAATGAGACGAGTTCATTAGACAAGTTTCTTGGATAGCTTCATGTACAGCCTTTACTGCAGGTCTGTTAGCGAGACAGTTTGTCCTGTCTTTTCATAAATTTTAAATAACCACATTTTAAACTATTAGCCATTTATAACGGTTTGACTATTATTTGCACAGAAAGTGGTTTGTAACTCAGTGGAGTCAGCTTCTGCTGGTGCATCACACAGGTGGGAGGAAATAGATGCTAGTAAGGAGTGTTCACACAGGGAGAAAAGGCTCCCGGAAAACCAGGGAGATGCTTAAATTTAAGCTAAAAAGCAGACAGGGTAACAATGTTTTTACGAACGTCAAACACAGTACGGCACCAAACTGAGGCGCAACATCCTCATGACATCTGTATGGGATTGTCGACTAATCTATGTTTAGTAGCCAGACAGAAAATACAAAAAAAAAGAGTGTCTGTCAGTCTTCTGACAAGATAAGAATCCATGCTGTCTGCCATAGAGATGATGATAGCCCCATACCCCCAAACAAGCCTTACCTTTTTCAGTCTTCCAGTCCTTTTTCTTTTTGCTCATACTGCCGGAATGGTTTGACTTCGAATGGTTGTTTTTTGACTGTGTCAACCCCAGGCTCACAGTGAATAGTGTTCCGGGAAAAAGCTGAAATATAAAGTGAAACAGCCTCTGGACGGTTGTCTCACCTGTGAAGCTGTCAAATTTCTATGAACCTCTGTTAGCTCAACCTACAGTGATTGCGCCGTAATTATTGTGTACGAATCCTAGCTAAACGATTGGCTGTTGTGAAAGGTATTATTGCCACTTGATTGGTCGAAATTTTGCGTCAATCATATGTGGTCTTCGTCTAGTAGGTTGTTCGTAGCGGGTCAGCCTCCAGTTTAGTGAAGAGGGACGCCGGATGTAAACTGACTGCAACTAATCTCCATATTCAAAAAGTGTAATTTTAAGATGAGTTTTTTGATTTCTACATTGTAATTCCAAATGTGACTGTTAATTATAAAATTTATTAAAGTTATGAGTACTGTTTGATCACACTGCAATTATGTCATTTTATAATACTGTGATATCCTCCGTACAATCTACTCTCAAACTCGTATCTTTTGAATTTCTTATATCAAATCCAATAAAGGATGCAGGTTTTTTCCTTATTGGCTTTGGATATCCTTTTTGACAAACAACTAAACTTTTGTTTCTAACTCTCAAATTTCAGATAACTTAAATTTTCATCATGGAGTAATTGCTCATAATGTGGTTTCAAATGTGCTGTGACCTTGGCCTATAATTCACGTGTTATTATTGGGTCTAAGGACAATTGTGGTGCTGATTTTGTCAATATTATCCACCACAATCAATACTGCATGGCCATAAGAATACACAAATAAACAAATGTCAGAGGGTAGGATGTGAAAGGCAGATCAAATCAGTTTGGTCAGGGACAGCTGTCTGTCATCTGGTGTGTTAGCTCGGCTTTAGTCCAGACCCATCTGCTCCTGAAACCACTGACGTTATCCTAGAGTGGACATCATCTTTTTCTAGAACCAGAGTTTTACATCAGTTCATACATTAAAAAAAAATGCAGTTCTAAGTTGGGCAGAGATGTGTGGATTTATATATATATAACATATAAATATATATCTAAATATATTTAAATTATGTTTCCTTTCCTTTCCTATTTTCACATGCAACAGCCAAAACATTAATCACAATGTGGGAAATATTTATGTTTCCCAGGAGTAACTGAAGCAAATTCTCAGTGCTCACCGGATGTTTCAGTGAGCTGTTCCCTTTATAGGGAAGTTAAGATAATTGTCCCACATATCTGGCATATTAATTTGCAATTTTTCTTATTGTAATATTCATTTGATGTCCACTCCACCAATGAGAAGCCTATTACAGATTTGTAAAAAAGTTTAAAAAATGTGTCAGGTACAGGTATTATCCAAAACCCCAATGGTACACTAGCAGAACTTCCCTGATAATGATGATAATGACAATATATAAACAAAGATAACATTTCATTACATCCCACGAAGCGTTGATGTACTGTAATTGTCAGTGTTTGTGTGTACTGTAAGTCCATCCGTCCACCAAATATCTTCACAACCGTTGCAGATAGAAAGATGAAAGAAAAAGCACTTTTCTTGGGCGGCAAAGGGGATGAGAATGAGATGATGACCTTGACCTTGAGAAAACTAGGTCAAGGTCAGATTTAAACTTTTGTAAAAAAAAAAATGTGCACATATCTCAGGTACCGGATAAGATAGAAAGACAAAACAAAAGGTGTTATATTCAGGGAGGCAAGGAGATGACAATTAGATTACAATCTTGACCTTGAAAAACTAGGTCAAGGTCAAATTTTCACTTTTATACCTTTTTAGGTACACATCTCTGAAACCTGATGAGATATAAGCACAAAACAAAAAGCAACATTTTCAGGGAGCCAGAGGCACAAAAATGTGTAGGTCAGGGTAAAATTTTGAATTCAGGGGTGTCGCGGGATTCTGCAGTCTCTGACTGCCTTGTTTAAATCGTAACCAAGTTTTCTCTATGTACTAATCAGAGCAAACCACTAGATGTCACTGTTTCCTAAGGAGAGTTGAAGAGTCTACAAAAAGTTCTATTAACCCAGCGTTTCTCACATAGTGTGGCGCGCTCCCCGAGGGGTGCGATTCGGGGGGGGGCGTGTGATCCTGGGAACGTCCTTTTTTTGCCGTACTCTATCCACTACAGTTGTTAGCAGGGGCGCTCTCATTGTCAGGTGTCCGCAGAGTTACGGTTAGCTGGAGGAACTAAGAATAAGTTTCTGTCGCGCTGGGCTTCACTGTGAGTACAGTGGGACACGAAGACAGGCTGGTGTGTTCACTGTGTCTAAAAATGCTGGCAGCGGACAGCATGAAGCCTAATAAATTAAGGCGGAACTTGAAGACATTATACCATAATCACGCTGATAAGCCGCTGGTTTTGTTTGGTTTTGTTGTTTTTTTTTTTTAGCGAAAACGTCCCGGATGTTGCCAGAAATCACCCCGCTTTGTAAATACTATTTCAGTCAACCAGGGAGCTCGGATAGCATCATATAAAGGTGGAGTACCAAACTGCTTAGTGCTAAAAAAAAAAAAAAAAACATAGCAGAGGAGCTGAAACATTGAGCAGGAGCTGAGAGTTGTTTTATGCTTCAAACCCGAAAAGTTGTGCACTGCCAAAACGAGCTCATTGTAGCCATTAATTAATCCTGGCTTCCTCATAAAAATAAAAAAAATCACCACAAATTGTTTTATTTAGTTTTGTTTTGTAGGTTAAGGTGCTGTGCTCCTCAGTTAATGTTTTTGAACTGAATTTGATTTTTTTTATTAGTTATTGATTTTATTTGAATTTATTTCTTCAGTATCAAATGGTGCAACAAGTTGGTCAAAATGTTTACAGTTTAAGCAAGTTTTTTTTTATATATTTCAGGCAAATTGATGCACTTTTAAACCTTTCTGTTACAGACTAAAAATACAGTAATGTTAATAAAATTATTTTTTGCTATGAACTATATTTCTTTTTTCCTTTTTTTGTTTTCTTTAATGATAATAAGGATTCAATGTTATGCAGAGGTGTACTTAACAATTTTATAGACAATTGATATTTATAGTCGAGGCAAAGAGTAGGGGGCGCAAATTGTTTTCTTCTTGCTGGGGGGGCACAACAGAAAATAATTGAAAAGCACTGTATTAACCTGATTAACATTACAACAACAGACATTTCTTTGAACATGAGACTTTTTTTCAGGTGATTTATCTTTTAAAGACTCCCAGGATAACCAGTAACTCTTCACCCTGTGGATGTAATATTCTCGATGAGTTGTGTTGTTGCCTTATCATTTAAGACCTTGTACATAAATGATTTTAAATTATGCTATGGATTTTAAATGTAGAGAAAAATGGGAGCTTTATGCGATTTCATACTAATTGTGGTCAGAACACATACAGCATTATTCTGGATCAGATGTAGAGTCCATAGAGACTCATGGTGACAGCCTGATGACAACGAATTACAATAATCCAACATAATCACAAATACTTGGTTTAATTTTTCTTTATCTTTTTGAGACATTATGTAAATGTTATTTGAGATATTATTACATTCATTGGTTATAGCAAGTGGTTATTTGAGTGACTGTTGCCTTTCTATCATTTCAAACCTATCTGCCAATTCTCTTCTGATCACATCAACAAGGTATTTTTATCCACACAACTGACAATCAATGGATAGTTTTTGTTTGTTTGTTTGCTGTTTGTTTGTTTGTTTGTTTGTTTGTTTGTTTGTTTGTTTGTTTGTTTGTTTGTTTGTTTGTTTGTTTGTTTGTTTGTTGGACCATTTTCTGTAGATGCTAGCAATGCAGTGAATGCAGTTTCTGAAATAGCCCAGCCCGTTTAAAACTTTTGAACTAAGTTGTTCTTCTTAGTCTCCATCTTAGCTCTGGCATTGTGCAGGACATCTTAAGGATATCTTACCACATCCAATAAGAATCTGTTTGCTGTGCAGAGCTGATTTTGCAGGTCAATCTCTATCTTCCAAACAGAGGAGGATCTATTTATGTAAGACTGTGTAGACAATAGATCATATCAATATCTGTACCTTCCCTCATAGTCCCAAACAGTAAAAGTATAATATGTTTTTGGATGGATGTGTTTTTTTATATCTCAGATGAAATAATGAAATAAATACAGCAAGTAATGGAAATATATAATGGAAAAAAAATTCACAACATATAGCAGTATAAATGTCATTAATATTCATTCTCACGTCAACACCTTTGAACCCTTATGTATTTCTTCTGTGAACACTTGGTTTGGTATTTCCCTTAGGAAAGACTTTATTACTATGTCTGTTTTTAATTGTTGTAATGAAAAAAAGACTATTAGTTTATTAATGGTTTCACAGGCATAACTCAAACCTACAGATGAGAACAAATACTGCTATCTAGGGATCACAGGTAACAATCTGGGTTTAAGAAAGCTGTAAGTTATTTAATGTATCGTATATCTTTTTAAAGGCAATAAAAATGTCAAGTCACTAATGAGTTATTCTTTAGAGTACATGTCAGGACCTGAAATATGTAAGTGAAGGTCACTTATATCAGAAAAAAAACTGAAATTTATAAAATCAAATAAATTTTTTTGGTTAATTTTTAAGGATGCAGTATTTTGTCAAACAACAATACTGCACATTTGCCGAGTCTTTGACAATATGCGTATCATGATCTTGAAGTCACTAGAGTTTTCTGGTTTGTGTGGGTTCTTTTCAAGCTTCTCAAGCAAACAGCTCTCTGCCTGCATCATCCTTTATGTCCTGTATTGTATTATGTTCATCTGCATCACAGATGTGAGCAGCGGCGTGTTATTTAGACAAAAGAAGTCTTTAGAAAGCACTGCTGTAGAGAATGGCTCACATGTGCAAAGGCAGCTAATTCTGATAAATATTACCTTTGCATCCGTGATGCTTTTGTTTGTATTTGATATCTACTTTGCATGATAATCATGTCTGACCATAGAAATCTTGTTCAGGCTCAAGTTGGGTAGAAATATGTTTTTATATGTTCTAGTATGGGAAGATGTTCACATTTTAGTCATGTCAAGTTTCATTAAAAAAAAAATTCTCCTTAATATAATGAAATTGAAGAAATATTTACATGTAAGAAAGATTTCACACATGATGGATCCTATAATGTGACAACATTCGAGACCAGGTCCCTGAAATAATGTGTGATAAAGTGTTTTAATCCAATGTATCACTTTCTGTTTTATATGACTTCAATTTATTGTGCAGAAATTATGTTACTTTATACGATCATATTCAGGAAGTGCAAATACATACATAAATATTTCATGTTTATGTAATTATTACATTATGACAAAAATCTGAGAGGTAAATCCATCTATATGGAAATCTATACATATTATTGATGCATTTCAGCCTTAGCTCTTCTGTCTGCTGTAATAAATCAAACTCATGATATTTAATTTGTTCACACGACCTAACAGGATGACTGCTATTCCAAATGTGATTTAATATATTAAATAAATTTGATGGAAATTTCATTGCATACATTAAAAATAAAAATAAAAAATCAAGTCCAGTTTCTGGCTTGATTAATTTTGAGAGCATGACCACTTTTTCCTGAAACCTGTGTGCGGCAATTTTTCAGCTATGCAGGCCATGGTTAGAAATTTTAGAATTAAATATTATAGTCTTTCTTTTTGCTTTGACATCTGTCTAATCCATGATTCCAAATATTTTTATTGTAGGTCATAGTCACCTGTTGTCTGTAATTCAACTGTAAGAGCAATTTGTCATGACATGCAGTGTAATGTACTAAAGCAAATAGCGGTTTACTAAGTGGTATTTTGTTTAGTCTATATCCAAAGAACAGGTTTGAGGTTGGATTAAAAAACATCACACTGAATATGTTTTTCCTGTTGGATTCCTGTGGCTTGTAGCTTTGGCAAAATGTGTTGCAGCAGCTTCCTCTGTTTATTTTACTGTATTTAATAAAGCCCCCTTCCAGCATGTCTCTTCACACTAGAGCGTGCCTGATCTCTGCATGCTCAAAACAGCCAAGATTCCTTCTTGATCGCTGGTTGAACTTAAACTAAATAGTTTAGTGTGGATAGATGTTCAGCAGGTTCAGATGTTCAAAGCATACACATAAAAGTCATCCAAACTGTTAAGGCATCTACATACCAACAGGTTTCTTTCCAGAGTAATTTTGTTCACACAATGCAGTTTGTTGGTTTACATCTCCCTTTATCCCCTCAGCACAATAATTCATTTTTTTTAGAAGTCTGTTGTCCTTACCTTTTTTTTTTAAAAGCAAAACAAAAGACTAAACGATAAACAAGAACTTAGCTAATTCTTTCGATCTGCAGTTTTCTATGATCAATCACAGTCCCTCAGATTAAGCACAAATTTACAGTACAGAATTACTCATCCATATGAGTATCTACAATGTCTGCCAGATGACAACACAGCGTATTTCAAGGGTGATGAATTTAGACAATAATCCCATACAGAAAATATACAACTTACCCTCAAGAAGTCATTGCATACTTGACCTAACTCCTACCCTTCTGTTGTAACTGTTGGAAATTATGATGTTAAGGTATTTGGCTATCAGGTTATGATGGAGCATTATTAGAGATTTAGAATGGCTCACCTTGGCAAACAAAAACTTTGAATGCATTTGAATTTGTCTCAACATGGTGAAGAAGTTGAAAAGACCATGTATTTGGCATGGTCGTGACATAACAAATCTATTACAACTGACCTAAAAGTTGAAATAGATCTTTTTCACAACAAAGAGAAGCAAGACATTTACACACAGATTTGAAGGCATTCAATGTCAAAGCCACTCGCTCAAGGCTATAGCCCGTCTTCAGCACTCTGAAACCTGGCCTCAGCTGTCTCCTGTTAATTACTTCAAGGCACGCTTTCATCTCTCTTGACGTGATTTAAAACAAGTGCTTCTTACAAAAGCTGGCACTTCGAATAGATTTCTTAAATGCTTTATCACATTCAAAAAAGCTGAATATGACAGGACCACAAGCTAGTCAGAACACTAAATAACCACTATCATCAACAATCAACACATGCAGAATTGAACAAAAACTAAAAATGTTAGATCTTATGCTTTGTCAATTTATAAAATAAAAATAGCATTTTGATTCTGCGAAGAGTCCTCTTGTGAGATTAGCTTACACTAGACATTCCAATAGTACTCAATATGCTGGTGGCCCTTGTAACATCACCATAGCAAACACATCAGCAGTTAAATTGGATTGATCGATTTATCACAAAAAAGAAAAGGTAAATTCCAACCTGTGAAAAAATTTGTGTATTATTTGTAACACAATAATATGAATATGTCAATAAATGTTCATTTCACTTAATTATAACATAACTTTTAGGTGCTGCTTGAGCACAATAGAAAAATGTCAGCGTGGTATTTAATTTTCATTAGACCTGCTGTACGTTAATCATGTATAGTTCACAACGCATGCAGTGGTGGCAGGGTCAAAAGGCTACAGGTTTTGCTGGTTTTCTGGCAGCAGGTAAGAAGGTTGACAAGGTTTTTCTTGATGAAAAAAAACAACCACGCAACCAAGGAATCAAGATAGATCTCATCTGAATACATTTCGACAAAATCGCTGACAATTCTATGATTAAAGAAGGTGCTCATGGAGCTACACCCATACAACTTCTGCGCAGACAATGAACCTGTCTCAGATCAGCGAGTAGAATATACAGTGAACATACAGTATACAGAACCTCAACCGTCACAACAGATCTGCCACTTTACAGAAGTCTGTTCAGTAGTGTGTGCTATTTTGCTAACAATCAGACCAACTAACTAACATTCAAACAAATGGATACAGATGACTACAGTACTTATTATATAGTGTTGAACTGATGAGCAGAATGTATTTCCTTATGCAAGTGTGTTGTATTTTGTTTTGTACTGTGTCTAAATGCATCACAATATAGGTAATATATTGAAATAGAAATTCTGCATTTTGGTAATGTTTTGATTAGATTAGGAACTCTTAAAAGAATTTAATTTTATTATTTCAGAGCAAAATCTGTATCATCATGAGGGCTACCTACTGATCCTCAGGGGCGGGTAAAGTGCAGAGAATAAATTTCATTACACTGTGCCTTGTACTGTACATTGTGGGATGATAAAGCTTCTGCATGTGCTTCTAATATTGGGTCAACAACTGAAGGGTTCTTGAGGGTTTAATTATCAGCTGCCTGCGAGCCTTGGCACAGAATTGTGAGAATGACCGTATCTTGACAAACACTTCAGTTCTTTTCACTGCCTCCACACTATTGTTCTGCAGACAGCACAGTGATTATTGTGTCCTTTATTTGGAGTTGGTGGATAAAACGTGCAACAAAATAACACCTTTAAAGTGTGTAATGGCCTCTCATAGAAAATTGTCTGCTGTCTAACCTTCACACAATATATTTTTTCCAAAAATGCGCAGCAATGCACAGCTCTCATGTTATATTTTAAAATAATTATTTACCTTTTTTAATATCTTCTTCTTGGAATAGGCTGCTTTTCTGACTTTTTAACTTATGTATTATTTCAACAGTGGGGCTGGTAAAAGTAGTGGCATTTTATCATATGACTGGCAAAATAAAAATTAAATTAAAACTCTTTTCATAGGAAGCAGTGGCTCAGTGGTAGAGCGGGTTGTCTAATGATAACAAGATTGGCGATTCAAGTCCCCCTCCTGCCCAGCCACACGGAGTGTGAGTTGACAGTGGGAGGTGTCAGCTCTACTCCCGAGCACTGCCGAGGCGCCCTTGAGCAAGGTGCCATCTCCCTTTACAAGTTGCTCATGTGGGCGCACAAAGAAGGAGCTGTCCGCCACTCCACTTCCCACTGCATGCTTACAGGCCCTTTGTGTGTGTGTGTGTGTGTGTGTGTGTGTGTGTGTGTGTGTGTGTGTGTCTGTGTGTGTGCGCGCATGGCAGGGCTTGTACACAATATATATATGCATATGATTGACTAACAGACGTTTTCTTGTGTGCTGTGTTTTTGCATTAAATGTCAATGGACATTAAACAGAAAATAGAGTATTTTTTGTGGTGACAGCTGTTTATTTAATTCCACGATGCTCTCAGGAGCTCTTGTTCACGTGATTCCTTCTGGCAGATCCAACAATGCGCAGCAATGCACATATCTCATGTTATATTTTAAAAGAATTTTTTTTACCTTTTTTAATATCTTCTTCTTCTTGAAATAGGCAGCTTTTGGTTCGGTTGGGTGCTTGATTGACAGGTAGTGGGTGGAGCTAAAACATGACATTGTGAGGTTTTCAACTGAGCTTATTCAAATATATAGGCAGGGAGACGTTTCCTTATAAATGAAGTCCATGGGCAGCTCCTTCTGAACAAAAGCATCAAAAAATTTTTTAGCAGAGACATGTAATCCTCCATTTTTATAGTAAGGCAAGGCGAGCGGAAAATGATTGAATGACTGCACTTGACTCGCTGACTATAGATTGTAGTTTGCTGTCACTTCATCTACGGCCGAGGAAGAGGAATCCTTGACCGAATCCCTGGGATCACCGGCGCCCCCTACCATGATGCACGAGAACTGTGTGTCTCACTTCTTGCCTTTTCTCAGTCATTTCAGGATCGCTCAACTCAAGAAAGACGTTATACACACATACAGTTGTTGACAAAAAACACTGTACATCATATACATTAGCTAAATTATGGAAATTTAGTTCATAGACTAAACGTGTTTGAACATTGTAATAGCAACATATACAGAGATAGCATCACCGTCTCACTGTATAGCATGCCAGCTAACGAGCCGAACCCATGCGCAATCCATGGTGAGGCTCAGGTGCCTGGTGCCTCACCGCAGGTCTCTTCTCAGTATTTCAGGGGTAAATGTGAAAATTCAGCGATTTTTGAGTAAAAATATTGTAAAATTGGTGATTTCACTGGATAAATGTAACCATGTAATTTATTTCTTCCATTTTCCATTTTTTTCTTTTATGATGCTGACCGCACGTCACTGATTAGAACGTGCTACTAATTTCCCTTAAGGAATTATTACAGTATATAGAATTAAAAAAAAAACTAAACAAACTTTTTTTAGTTCAAGGAGGTGGGTTACGACCACAATGAAAAAGAGTGTACTTATGTAAATTAAAATTTTTGAAAGAATGTGTCTGCTTAATTACGATTTCTGCATCCACAGGATGCTATGGAATGGACCCAACTTTATTTGATCCTTCATTTTATGATTGATTTTATCGTATTGATTTTCTTTAACAGTTCTCTTTCATATGAGACATTCATGCCTGTGTACATTTGAACATCCAATATATTGAATTTTTTCTGAAAGTATATCGTTTATACAAATCCGCAAGGAAAAAAAATTCTCAACCAGGACTGTTTGTTTTGTGCGGCTCACCCACGTGCAGTGACGATTGCGTGTTGTGATGTTTGCGCTGAATCTACTTCCTTAGCAACGTGTATCTGAACCAGGAAGTACTACTGCGTGCGCTCTGCCGAGCTGCGGTTAGCAGAGAGCAGAGTGAATGTGTGGCAGCAAAGTTTGTCCAGCTACATTTATAAGTCCAGTTATGACTGTCGTGTGTTAAATGTATGTCAGGGAACGTCGTGGTGTGTAGGGAGCTCTTTCGTTGGTAGGACAGGAGGGAAAATAGTAAGTTGACATTGTTTTGCATAGCGTGTTAGCGAGCTAACAAGCTAATGGAAATTAGCTTGATTTTGAAATAACTTACTCGTCTTTCGCGTGGTCGCTGTCTTCATTTATTAAAAACACAAACACAAAGCAATCTATGCAACACCAACCGAGTGATACAAATGCCAACTTGACGTGTCAAATGAATGGTACATGAATAACATTAATTGTTTGGAAAGTTTCAGGAAAGACGATGTAAAGTCATGTTTAGTTGTGTTGTTTTATCATCACATACTTTTAAAAGGTGGTTTAATGGCAGCTCCACACAACTGTATTCTTTTTATAACTGCTGGATTTTTCACACACTAGTGACAACGGTGATTCGTGTATTCACCATAAAGTCTGTGCAGATGATCATTTAGAATATGTTGACATGAAATCAGCCGCTGTCGTTGTGCTAGTTAACATCCTGCCGTCGTCCCTGTGTTTTTGTAGTGTCACTGATGCTTGGGTGAGTAAATGTAAAGTCATTACAAGAGCCGCGTTGCTTCGGTCACATCACTGTCTACCATGAAGAAACATACATTAACGAAGGTATTTATTTTTTTACTTTCTGTCAAGCCCTACTACTTGAGAGCTGTTTGCATAATCAGACTAAACAGGAATAATTTAAGTGGCTCTACAGAATTTCTTTCCACATTCAATATAAAAAGCTACTTTTAAGAAACACTGCAGTCACAAAAGTTTTATTTGATCAAAGTTTAATATATAAATTTACTTGATAATAAATGCCTGCACTTCAAGACATTCAACACGAGAAACTTCAGCTCCACTGGCTCAAAACCATCCAGATAAGATATTTCACAATGCTGTTGTGTTGAGCAATGCAACAAAAGTGTACCCATAGTTGCAGATGTCATTTCTGGAGGAGGAAGAATGAAGGTGATGGCTTTATATGCAAGAGACCATCACATTTCACTGTGTTGAATCCCATAGAAATCTGTATACTGTAATAAGAGTTGAATAATTTTGCTTCCAGCTCCAAATCACCATGTCTTATTTTCTGTTCCTGAACAGAAATTCTGTTTGTTTTGTGACCTAGGTATGCCATAAAGATGATTTCTGCACTGCTGTCAAATAGCCAGTGATCGGCTTGTAAAGTTATGCAGTGGTTATGGAAGATTTAATTTATTCTGCCGATAAACAGCAACCCTCCTCTCCTCTGACTAACCCATGGTCCAAAAAAAAGGAATCAAGCAAGAGCCCAAAGCCAAAACTTGTTGGTGGCTTTGTTTTGGTGCATGCAGGTAAGTGCCCACCAAGAAGTAGAATTACATCACATGAACTGGTTTGCCTCTTCATTGCTTTATAAATTATTCTTTTTTGTCGTCAGGAGCAGGATATCATTCTGAATCTAAAGCCAAGGAGTACAAGCTTGTGTGCAAAAGAGCCTGCCAGCGGGTAAGTTAACCTGATGCCATATGAAATGCATTTATGTATGAAAAACAAGCAGTACATGCTTATACCCTTTGGGCACGTTCTAGATAGATTTTCTGCCAATATTTCACTTTGAACTGTATAGTTTTTCACCTCAACGTATTTAATCAATGTCAAAATGCAGAGTAACAGAACAGACTGACAGTGGTCATAAGTTAATCACCCTGGCTTTCTGATGGGAAAAGGCAGTAATGACCTACTGTACATACAAGTTCTCCTGACTATAGGTTTTTAGTTTAAAGTTGAGGGCAAGCATGATTTCCAGATGGTTCTTGATTCCATGCAAGTACAGTAGTTCTTCACGTATTATGATGTAACTCTGCAACATGCTGCTTTTCCAGTTGTTTTTATTCCTGGTTTATCTCCTCCTGTGATTTTGATTGAAACAAAATAATTTAACATTGGACCGGGTAATTCTTTTTGTCCTCCCTAGGTTGTATATAGTTAAACCAGTAATTGTGCTAAATTATACTAGAAAAAAATAAGAGCTATAGGGAGATCTCAATTCATTGAGTACCAGTAGTCCTGCAACTCATCTAGATGAGCAGCGCTCTCAAGTGTTTGAATCTCTGGTTCAAATCCCAGTCCAGGGGTCAACAATATTTAAGGATGGCTGTGTGTGTGTGTGTGTGTGTGTGTGTGTGTGTGTGTGTGTGTGTGTGTGCGCGCGCGCGCGCGCACGTGTGTGTGTGCATTATGAACCTGTGCTCATATATACAGTATACTGTATATGTGAGTGACTAACAATCCCCAGTGTGCTACAAGGGAAAGATAATTTCCCCTATGGGGGATAAAACAATTCATTTCCATAAAATTAATTAAATTTCTTGCCGTATATTCTGTTTTCTTAACTAACTGCTAATAAAAATACTCTACAACAGCTCTTAACAGGACATCATTTTGGAGTTTTTACTTGAATGCTATGCTATGCTATGCTATGCTATGCTATGCTATGCTAAAATGTGTCTCGGTGTGTTTCCAGGCTGTGGATCAGCTCAAAGCTGGGGCTCTCGCGGTGGAGGCAGTGGCTGCAGCACTGATTGAACTTGAGGTTTGTTGATGGTGATCTTGATACAGTTGTGTTTAGCATTGTTATAAATGATTTAAGTAGGATTTATCTAAAACAGCTTAGCTATTCTCTGATGTTTTTTTAATGAACATACATCCTGTTGGATGATGTAAGTGCTGATTTTATCTGAATATTTCTATTGAACTTTCTATGGGTGTAATAAAATAGAGAAGCGGAGCGCACAAGTACAGTATTCATTTTTTTAACAGAATAGCCAGCGATGTTGTTTGGTCTAGAGACGGTGTCACTGAGGAAAAGACAGGAGACAGAGCTGGAGGTAGCAGAGATGAAGATGCTGAGGTTCTCTTTGGGAGTGACCAGGACGGATAGAATCAGGAATGAGTACATCAGAGGGACAGCACATGTTAGAGGTTTTGGAGATAAAGTCAGAGAGGCCAGACTGAGATGGTTTGGACATGTCCAGAGGAGAGATAGTGAATATATTGGTAGAAGGATGCTGAGTTTTGAACTGCCAGGCAGGAGGCCTAGAGGAAGACCAAAGAGGAGGTTTATGGATGTAGTGAAAGAGGACATGAAGGTAGTTGATGTGAGAGACGAGGATGCAGAAGACAGGGTTAGATGGAGGTAACTGATTCGCTGTGGGGACCCCTGAAGGGAAAAGTCGAAAGGAAAAGAAGAAAGAAGAAGAAGCCAAACACTGCGTGCAGAAGTTTAAGTTTGTTTTCCTTACTGTTATGCCTTTGGACGTTTTCAAAATTATTGACAGTTTAAATCCAGAAAGTCATCGTTAGGTTACTAGAAATAAAACTCATCTGGAAACTGAGAGGTCTTCACAGGCTGAAGAGGCAAGGGCACTTCTACTCAGTAAAAATGAAATGAAGCCAAATCCATTTGGAAAGTTTATTTCAATCTACAATTTTTATCAGCTAAATTTAAGCTAAAAGAGTTCATACTACAGCATAATTTGATGACAAACGAAGAAAGTAAAAACTTAAGGAACTATCATCAATATTGCTGTCCCATAGCTGTTGCTGGGTGATATTGTGCTGTTACAGTCGTTCACCAGCTGCAATGCGATGATAAGGAAACTTATTTGAAACACCGTTATCTTCTCTGTGAGTTTGATTTTTATATGGTGGCATTATTGAAGTTGTGTGTCAAAGTATTGTATTAATCATTATTAAGACTCTAACATTTCACATCAATGTGCTGAAAGTATAGTTAACCAGAAATGTGGATTTTTAGACTATATGTCTCATATTTTTTACAGGACTCTCCTTTTACAAATGCTGGGATGGGCTCTAACCTTAATCTCGCAGGGGAAATTGAATGTGATGCAAGTATCATGGATGGGAAGTCGCTGCATTATGGCGCCGTAGGGGCAATTAGTGGTATGTTCTCCACATGTTGATATTTATGTGATAATGTTGCGTTAAAATGTAAGTTTAGCCACCTCAAATGAAGTGAATAATGCCTCTCTTACTCATGTGTTCCACCAATCTGAGTTTCTTTTCTTTTTGAAATTACTCAACATTATTGGCACCGTAAACAAAGAGGGGACCACCCACTTTTAACCTGAAAAAAACAAAACGAGATGATGCCAATATGTGCACATCAGCAAACCCACAGAGCACTTTTCAGAATTTATTTGTGAGACTTCATGATTTATTCCAAACAGAGGAGGGGTAAAAACTGGCATGCACTTCAAAAAACAGATTGTTTTAATTAGCACATCTGCATCACGCAACATTCAGTTCTTTAATTTCTACACAATGAGTGAGACGTTATTGGCTTCAATGTAAAACGCAAATGTGCCAAGCTTTGTTTTCCTAAAGGTGTCAGAGTCCAGGAAGATGTACTTTATTACGCTTTGAGCATATGTACTTTTGTAATGTTAAAAGCGAGGAAATCCGCAAAGCTACTCATTAACACTACGGGTATGGTGTCTGATCTGATGAAGACAACAAACACAAGCAGAAATCATAATCACTTGCAGATCACTTGTATTTCAAAACCCCCAAAGGGAGAATGCTAGCTTTAAACATCTGTGACTTCTCCTTCAGGTATTAAGAACCCTGTTTTGGTTGCAAATCGTCTGCTGAGTGAAGCACAGAGAGGGAAACTATCAGCCGGGAGAATACCCCCCTGGTGATTATGATGGTTAATCATTACTATTCCATTCATGTCATCATATCCACTCTTATGTTTCTTTTTTGTTGTTGTTGTTGTTAGCTTTCTAGTAGGGCGTGGGGCACAAGACTGGGCAGTCAACCATGGAATATCACCATGCCCTTCAGAGAAAATGGCCACCAGTGAGTGTTTTTGCACTGCTTTAGTTACTTCATCAGACATATTTGTAGATGAATGAAAAAAACTGTTCTTATGCCTCAGTTCCTGCTGGCCTGAGATTATTTCTTTTACACACAGAGTTCAGTTTATCTGCGTACAAGAGGAACAAGCGAAAGATGGAACTGGCAGAAAAAATGGACACAGGGCACAATCAGAGAAAGAAAAGACGACAATCAACTGAAAACGTAAGTACTTTGTCATCAATTACGATGACAGATGGCATCACTTAAGTCAAAATGGATCTTCCTCTTCGTGCTGATTTTGTAGCCGCACTACTCAGAGCAAACATCCTGTTTCATCTTCATCCAGCAGATCCTATAAGGGCTTCAAATCTTATCATCTGACCTGGAGCATCATTTGTGCTACATAAATTTTTTTGTAGTAGTGATAAGCGAATAACAGCCGTCAATCCAAATCGAGTCTTTTATAAATATCTTGCAACTGGAATAAAATCTTAAACATTGTCTGATTAGACTACATGAAAACATGATGCAGAACTCTGTTGCTGATAAACAAATGAACACAAGTTCACAAGTGTATGATTTCACCATACAACAATCAATGGAAATGTAAATGGAGTGATGTCATTCAACTGCACTGATTCTTGATGTACACCATTAATTTCATCCATAATCTTAGATTCGAATCATTTGCATCTCTTGAACAGAAATGACAAGATTGTGTTTCCCTCACAGCAACAATCTGACAAGCCAATAGAGATGAAATATCTCCCACAGCAACAGATATAAAAGTCAGTGTCTTCAAACTTATAATCAACACCAAAACAAAAGTTTGTTTTCCCTTGTTTGCATGATCGTATGGCGTTCACAATGAATGTAAAAAGAACGAGAAACATCAAGTAGAACCTGTTCTTTTATCTGTACAAGGAATTTAACAATTTCTGAACTAAGATATTTTCTGCCAGTTATGATTTCACAATCACATAGTTACCAAAGGCAATGACATTACCAGATTGTGCTAAGGATTCCAAGAAACGATTAAAGCGTTGACAAGAACTGGTGTATTGTTTCAGTGCCCTGAGCGTCGCAGCTAGAGAATGATCTGATAATGAGCCCAGTTAAGAGCAGACTCATTCTGCTCCGCTAGCAAAGGCAGCAGCACAGAGGACGGAGAAAGTTTATCTTGAATTCAAATCCTGTTAAATGCCGTGAAACTTGTGAACTTTTCTCAGCCCTAATACCCTTCAGTGGGACTCTTTTAGAACCACGTTACTGTTGATTTAGTTCTGGCACATTAATCTTTAATATTAATGATATAACCAGAAAAATAACCTCTAACAACTAAGGAGGACTGGTTGTTGAGCGAGGCAAGTGATAAATGATTAAATGATTGATCGTTGCATTGAATGGCCGGTTATGTAGTTTAATGAAAGTTTGATTAGAGTTGGCCTCTGTTCTTATCTGTCACATGTTAACACAAACCACTTTGCTTGTTAAAGATTAATATGTGATCATTGATGCAGTGCAGCGACCACTGATTTGGAAATAATTACATCATATAATCACATACTGATATTCAAACTGTAATTGAAGTTTTATGGTATTTTGCAGGACTTGAACTTTTAATCTACCAATGTGACTAGAAAGTCAGTTAACAGAAAATAACTTATTTCGTTTCAAGAATGGATTTTAGAGAGCAGTGGGTCCAACAAAATGAGTTATTCCAGCAAGTCTGGTTTTGATTTCCAGTGTTTTTATTCCTGTCCTTTGGCCAAGCAATAAAATCTTAACTTTCTTTTTTGGAGCAATGTATGCACCTGTGTCAGGATGGCGTATGTTTGTGTTGTTCTTTCTTTAGCTTGTCAGCACTATTCCAGATGCACTCCTATGTTTCAGGGATTTACTCTCATTTGTTTTAGGGACGCTGATAAGAAATGACAGGATGGTTTTTGTAGCATTTGAATAATAGCTGGCTTGAGTTCTGGTCTCAACAGCCTGGAGAGGAGACTGACTGAGCATAAGACAGACGAGAGCCAAGGTTTTTGTTTTTTTACTCTAAATTCTCAGTCAAGGGTTCAGTGAAGAGCTTTTGTTTCTGGTAGACGTACAGTTGTGATCACATATCATAATGACACATAATATTACTCTATAGGACTCTATTTATCATCCAGTCTGAGTCATGATGATTCACAAACAAGCCACTTCCAAAGCAAACTGCAATCAGTGCTGATTGGAATCACGACCATGTATTTTAATGAAATATGAACGGCTGATTCATAAATACAAGCACAGATGATGTCTCTCCATCAGAGTATGAACATTTTGGATTTTTACTCACTGAAAACACCCCAAATTTCTCAGAATATTATGTTAAAATGTCCAATTTTTTGTTCTTTTAAACTAAATCCTCTTCTCACTGTGATATAGGAAAATGGTTCAGGGTGCCTTGACACAGTGGGAGCTGTTGTGGTCGACCTGGAAGGGAACGTAGCTGCAGCAGTGTCCAGTGGAGGCCTGGCCATGAAACATCCGGGCAGGGTTGGCCAGGTATTCATGACCACATTTCTTCTTTTTTTTCTAGCTGTGTCCTAAATCACAGGACATCTGCTTTGTTAAAATAGTAGTATTAAAAAGAATGAATTCTGCATTGAATGATTACTGTACTCATAGAGAGTTCATTTTACACTGCAGCTTTTTAGTTTTGTTTAACTCGTCG
Organism: Antennarius maculatus; assembly: GCA_013358685.1. Lineage (NCBI taxonomy): Eukaryota > Metazoa > Chordata > Actinopteri > Lophiiformes > Antennariidae > Antennarius > Antennarius maculatus. The sequence continues at coordinate 5,736,686 of CM023616.1, read as the reverse complement.
TTTCTTGATGTTGTCGACACGCTGTTCATGAAATCTGTTTTCTGAATGAACAAAATATAATTCCAGATAGTCATGGGTGACTAACCAATAGTGTTCTGTTTGCCCATCATCAGACAATGATCCGAAAGTTACTGAAGCGCTCATGCAGAGTGGAGTGTCCAGCAGCTGCAATCAACAGTTTTGTTAGTTTGTTGATGAAACCCAAAACAAAAGAATTCTTTCCATCATGTGTCGAACTTATTGGATATCCACATGAAAATGTGCGTAGCATATGAGTGTTATGGTGTATATTGACTGTGACCTCTGCAAGACTGTCTCTGTCCTCAAAGCCAGATTCCTGTCTGTCAGCTGAGAGAACAGCAGGTTACCAGATCTGTCTGCAGCATGACTGACAGCAGAATATCATAACAAAAATTATTTTATCTCAGCAGGTTTATTGGTTTTATTTTTCCTCCCCTCACACATGTTGGTAATGTTAAACCTATAAGCCCATGGCAAAATTGGGCGTTCGCCATCATCTACTACAGATCGTGTTGATAAGTCTACTGAATGTGTGAACAGTCATTTACTCACCAGCACATTAACCACAAATAACTCACCAGGAAATGAAGTGCCATGACACCGTGTTTTAGAGTTTCACGTCTCTGATGCCTGAAAATCTCTCAACAACAGTTCCTTACGTAATCTGATGAGAATTGTTAGCAGAGAATCTTTACTAAATGAAGCTTTTAAATGCACATAGATAAGAATCTGCCAAGATGATCATCCTCATCTCTTGTGCCTTATTTCTAAATTCAAGCAGCAAATTTCAGTGAAACATTTCTGTGATTAAAGTCTTTTACTTTGAGGCTGCAACAGGAAGTCATCGGTTTGTATCAACAGCAACTTAACATCCAAATACTGTGGGGGTCATTACGTATTGGGGCTGAACAGACTGAATGAATCAGTAGGATTACTGCCATGACTTCATTATTGCTATATTGTTGTGAGTGTGGCATGCAGTTCTAGTCTGGTTAATGATGTGGAATTGTAAATTAGGATCAGATGGTCCAGTCTGTGGTGTAAATTAATTATTTTATTCTGCCCTGAACTCAAAGGGAGTGTTGTTGGGATATTTGTCAATACTTCCCAAACAGAATTTTCTGCACAAAAAGAGAAGTGAACTTGTTTTTGTATACTGAATGTCCTCTTCTCCCCTTTCCCTTCTCAGGCTGCTCATTATGGATGTGGCTGCTGGGCAGAAAATGCCTGTAATATGAACCCTTACTCTACAGCAGTGAGTACTTCAGGTATACCACAGCGACTCTCCACTGCCTACCTCATAGTTTTGTTTGTGCATATACAACTTTCCCTGCATGTTTACAACTAGCATGCCTTTTGTTTTAGTGATGGTATGAATCAGAAACAGATATTTGCCGTGAATGAACAGCATATTTAGCTGCAGTGAGTAACTCTACACTAAGCCTGGTCATACTTTCCGATGGCTTCCAACACTTTCTGCCGTGTGATTCTCATTCTTTACTTCCTCTACTGGTTGAGTCATTATCCTCCCCTCTTTGTTCGTCAGCTCCATGCCAGGTGCATTGCAAAGCTCTGTGGATTTGCAGTGACATTTGACATGAGACACCTGCTGTAGATGTGATGAAGAAAGAGCTGCTGGATTGCAGTGGAAAGATGGTAAATGTGTGACTTAAAGTGTAAATGACTCTACTCAGACTGTATCGTTACCAGTATTATTTGGCTTACTGTAACCATTGCAGCCACCATAATTCTACCAGTATGAATAATTAATTAAAAGTACAAACAGAGTTCGATATAAAGAGCACCTGTTACGGAATGTTTGAATTGCATATCAGTTTTTTGTACTGCCCCGATCATTTTTTCTAGATTTGATTCCCATGGTGCACATGCCTAATGGACATGTTCTACGCCAGTGTGCAATCTGAGTTTGCACAAAGCACAAAGAAGACTTTTCTAAATTGCACAAGTAAAACTACAACTTTTATAAAGCAGGAGGGCGATGAGGAAGAAGAAGAGGAAGACTGGGCGTAAATTGATGATTGTGTTGATTGGAAATAAGGAACTGCACTTGTTCTGTGCTTTGTGAGGCTTTATACCAGACTAGCGGTGGAGTTCATTATGTTTGTATGGACTAAACCACATGTGTCGAACTTACAACTCTGTAACTTACAACCCTGTATTTTCAAAGTGTTAATTTTCAGATAAAAATGTTGCAGGTACAATAAATATAAAATCTATCTGGCCTGCAAGATAGTTTGTGTCTTGAATTTGACTCTCTTGTGTGATCGCGTTTGGACTTAACCCTAGCCTCCATTACTCTAGTCTGGGTAACTTTTCTCGCAACTGCTGCCATCAAGAACCTTGTGAGTTTTCTGATTAAAACTGCATCTCTCTTTACAAGTTTGCATGTAGATGAACATCTGTCACATTTCTGCTTTTGCTCGTCGTCTGTCAGCTCAGACACTGAGAATATCTCCTCAAGCACTCGAATAAATTCATAAATGTTGGACAAAAGCAGCATTCCCCTTGGAGATCAATCTGCCATCTCAAAACAAGTTGCATTCTAGTTGAACACATTTCTATAATGTATACATGCATGCCTTACTTTTTCAAAAAAATGAAAGTACATGCCTCTTTTAGCTGAAAGCTATATTGCCTGTTGTGAGTTGAATAGTTCTGAATATGAGCTGGGGAGAGAGTATTACTACTTTAAGATGTGTAGACATCTTTGACATGGCTTCTGGGGAACATTAAAACCTTTTGATGTGGATCTGTAGTCAATTGCATGTCAGTGCAGATGAACTGATGAGGTCGGACAGGCTGAGTCTTGAGACAGATGCAGTTGGGCTGCTGCGATAGCCAGCATTTTGCACCCCCTTAAGATGGTCTGAATATGTGGGGCTGTAATTCAGTGAGAAATTCTGGACAGCGTAACAAAAACAGTTATACTGACCCCGTTTTATGTCTGTAATTCCTGGAACCCTGTGTTGTAATCATAACCACAGGTCTGAATGACCTAATATGCTGTAGAATCTATTATCTACAGGGCCCAAAGACAGCTATGTCTCATCTGATGATTTTAAAATTCCCTCCCGTATTTCATTGAAACCTAAAATTCACCAATTTAATAGATAATCTTATCATTTTTATTACCGTATTAGCCCGAATATAAGACGGTGTTTTTTACATTGAAATAAGACTGAAAAAGTGGGGGTCGTCTTACATTTGGGGTCTAGACATTATACCCATTCACAACGCTAGATGGCGCCAGATATATTTAAAGCGAATGCTGAACTGAACTCCCCAGGCCAAAGCGAACCCCTGTCATGAAGAAGAAAAATAAAAATAGCTGTAAGAAAGAAAAGAGACGAAAATAAGAGAAGAGATAACAGAACAGCTGAGGAGAAGTTATGATGCAAACTTAAATGTTCAGATATTAAGATGTGATACAGTTTTTGCATGATTTGAATGAGGCAAAATAACATGCTTTTTCTCTCGAATATATTGTTATAATCATTTGTTTCAGATGTATTGTAATTATTTTTTGTAGAAAAATTAAATTTGGTGTTCAAAAATTCTTTTTTCAAACTCTTGTGCATCCATAATTCGCACAAGAGCCCAGTTCGGTAATAAAGGTCTGTGGCTCAGTTTTCAGCTGTTGATTTAAGGCGATCAGTAATCTGACCCATTTCAGCTGATCTATGGTGTATTTGTTACATTTAACATGTTGGTAGCAGCCTGCTGTTCATCACTTAGTCCGGTAGCTGAAGTGGAAATGTTTGTGCTCTATGTATTTTCACCTCATCCTGCTTTGGTGTATTGTGGCTTTGCGTTTGATGTAATGAAGAAAAGAAGAGCTTTCCTTTTGGGTATGGCGCACATAATGTGTGTTCCAGTACAACACCTGGTTTTAATTTCTCAACATAAAAGGCATTCCCATCAAAAGAACAGTCATTTTCAGTCTCCTAGAAGGAGCGTGATCCTCACCCTCTGTCACTCCTTCTACCCTTCACCTTGCCACCATTTTGCCCATCTGCCCATCCACGAAAGTGTGTGTTGCGTAATCCACATCTCATGTTGCTTCTTTTTTATCATTATTATATTTATGTGTTTCCGTGGCCTAGGTTTTTGCTGTGGCCAGCAAGGGAACAGCTCACAAGTTGATTTTTACCCTTTCTGCTGTTGGCTGTCACATTCCACATCATGCCCTCTTTTCATTTCTCATATGTTGATTTGCTGCTGTGGTCTCCTCCCTGCAGTTTATCCCACTATGATATTCTGGTCCTCTGGGACAGAGTAGTTTATAGTAACCACATTACAAAAGGCACACTACCTGCCCCAATCCTTGCTCTAGTTAAACAGAACTGCCAATTGCTCCAGACATCTGGTCTCCACAGTTACCGACCTGCATTCAGTTTTGTTGTAGTTACCTGATATTTTATGGGGCCTTCATTTGTGTTTACAGAAACAACGAGGCTATATTCCTCAGGCTTTATGGGTTTCTCATGAGCTTTTGCCAGATGTGTTGTATTTTCACTTTTAGATTTTTTTGTTCCTCCATAAGAATGGACTTAACACTTCAGGAAAATTATCTTGTGATCTTGCAGCTAACCACATCAGTATAGGTTTTATTATTAGTATTTACATACTAAGTAGCTTATACTCTATTTGTTATTTCTAACATACAGCAAAAGCAAACCTCTAATGCTTTTTTTTTTGTTTGCTAAAATGAGCCTGCTTCTATCCCTGGGATTTCCTATACACTGCATTCCACATAAATGAAGATCATCAGACAGCATTCAGGTGCTAATTGAATTGAATCCAGCTGGAGCACACCCTGCTGTTACTTTTTTTATTAGACTGAATACAGGACATTAGTGTGAATACAAGCTTTGCACACATTTTTAATACAGAACTTTTGAACTGTAGTTTTGTTTTTGTGAACTATAAGAAAACTGTGTCAAGGATAAAACTGCCACTTTTACATTTAACATGAAGTCACACATATACAACAAAACAGCTGTCTTCCAGTGGTCTCTTAAAAATGCTGTCTACTTTTTATCCCACTACTTTTCAATAAAAAGTATTTTTGATGTTTGACAGTTTATGCTTAAATGGGAAATGCGTCTTTTTAAAAATACATATGAAATTTTGACCTGCAAATCTCAAAGATGTGAAATTAGTGCTTCAATGTATAAGAGTGATACTTGTTGCAAGTATGCATTCATATTCTGCAGTTATGGACAGGCAGCGGGAACAGAAGTGAAATTAATACTGGGTGGTTGCTGTTTCAAATTCCCAGACCAGCTGGGAATCTGGGCATGGGAAGCTGAAAGAGAAATACAAACCCCACTTCAGAAATTATTGTCAGTGTGCCCTTGAGAAAGGCAGAGTACTTGGCGGCCTCTCATTTTAACCTGAAATATTAATTCTTAAAGTTCCTGAAGTGACTGCAGCAGCTTTCAATCCTTTGTCATAGATGAAAAGTTAGTAAAAATAAATTTTTAAGGTTTTAAAAACATACAAAAGAAAATTTTACTCATTCAGCTTTGGCTAAACTGAAAAAAACAAAAAAATTCAAACAGCAAGATGTGATCAATTCCATAAACTGCTGTTTAAGAAATCTGATTTCTCATTGTACCTTGAAGTCTTGAGTGAGCATAAGTGATTTAAACTGCCTACGCCACCCACCACTCTCTTAAAATTAATTCAATGGACTCCTTGTGTAATTCAGATTGAATTGAGTTCACACATGCTTGTCATACAGCTTCATATGTGTCTGTGCATCTTTTGCCAGGCTGTGGAGAGCATCTGATTCGCACCATGCTGGCAAGGGAATGCTCTGCTGCCATGCAGTCTGAAGATGCCCACCAAGCACTGCTGGAGGCTATGCAAAACAAGTTCATTAGTAAGTCCTTGAGATTCATTCCAGCTCTTTTCCATTCATAGTAATTTCAGCCAACAATGTTTGCAAAAAACACAATTATGCATAAGGAAAAATAATTCATCAAACCAATGTTGCAAAACAAAAGAGCAAGCTAAAAACTGGAAATATTTGGGGAAAAATAGACCCAGAAGAGCCAGATTTATGGCTCTTCTGTTTAAACAGGCCCTCCAGACATCATAACTGCAGCCACAAACAATTTTGGCATGGATGTTTTGTTGAAGTTCACGTAAATATGTAAGATGTTTTTGGCTGTATCAGAAGTGGTCAGTTTTAGAATGAAATAAATGCATTTAGTGCCCCTATGAATGACCACTAGCTCAGTGAACGAGGAGAATGGGAACATGTGGGAACACATGTGGCACTTTCTGCCTTGTTTTGGCCTCTTTTAGAAGTCTGGCCCAGTTTGGTTTTGTCATCTGTAACAAGATATTTGCACAGTAGTTGTTTCCTTTCAAGATGCATGTAGAAACATAATTCCTGTCCTAGCAAGAGTAACAATGACCACACACAAATGCACACATGCAGTATACTGAGGTAAATAATCTGCTCTTGATGTTATTGGTATCATAAGGATGTACATTAGCAAGGCATGAACAACTCATATTATTATCAAATGTAAAAAAACGAAGCTGTTCAATCTGTAACATAAATACAGGTATTTGCTATGAATGACCATCCAAGCTACAGTAAACTAAAACTAGATAAAAGTGTTTTACATAGTGAAGAAAACATCACAAGATGGAACTAAAACTGACAAGGGAATCAGCAATGAAATGATGTTATGCAGATGAAACTAAATTTTTAGCCATGTACTGTTTGGTTCTGTTCTTTTCCTTATTGCTATGAGACAATTCAAGGCATGCTGAAACTGTTTATGGTTTGCTCTTTTCCTAACTAAGTCTTTGTTCCTTTATTGCTTCACATTAATCAGCCATCCAAGTTTTTTTCATACACAAGACCTCATTCACATTTGGTCATTCTCAATTTTGTTCAGTGAATAAGTGAGAGGGGGTGTTCTACCACACTTGAGACTTTTCTGTTGGTTTTCACAACTTGTAGCTCTTAGAGAAATATTTATCTTTTGATTAATTATTGTATTACAATGGTATGTACGGTGCAGACAGTTAAAAATGATGAGCTGACTAGACACAAGGAACAGACAACTTGTTAAGAAGTTGTTGTTTTTTTACTCGGAGAACACAGAAGCCTAAAAAAAGACTCTTTTTAGTCCCTTGTTATATTGTCCTGGGTTGAGTATTGAAATAATACAAGAAACTATCAGTTGGGGGGAAGCCTGTGCTTTTTATCATGATTATGCCTCATTGAATCACCTCAAGTATGGTGTCGTCTCTGTGTGTCCAGGCTCACCCTTTCTGGCCAATGAAGATCGTGTTTTGGGAGGTGTAATTGTCTTGCGCTGCTGCAGATGTCTGGAAGCTCCACCATCTCAAAATATTCAGGGTTTACTGGGTAAGACGTTAATAATGTGTAGTGTGACTCAACTTGAACATCATAGGTTACAGTATGCAGCACACAGTAAGATTAAATTTTAAGAAAATCGAGATAGAGTCATTTTCCTAGCGGGTGGTCAGTGTTTTAACTTGTGCCGTCAGGATTCAGTTTCTCTTCATCTCATATTCAAGCAGAGACCTCCCATTATCAAATCATCAGTTAATCTTCAGACAAGTGGAGGCTCTCTGAATCCTGCTCAGCTCGGCTGATTGTACAATTGGATCTTTTTTCTACCTTCTGATCCTTTGGCAGAGTTTACATCATGGAAACTGACTTCATTTGAAACCAAGGCTTTAGATCCTTATGACTTCATGCTGGGTTTCAATGATCCCATTTGCCATTTGGGCTGATGTTGTGTATCAAATCTTCAAAGCAGAGCAAATATTTCTCCAGTGAAGGGGATATCTTGATTTCAATTAAATTATAATGGTAAAAGACTAGTGACATGTAATATCCAGCCGAATACTGAAATATTCTTATTCCTCAGTTTGCAGCCTCTGTTTAACTTTATCTGTTGACCATAGCACTTGACATTTTGCAGACCATGGGCTGCAAAATGCTTTGTGTTTGTTTAGAAGAACAAGCGGTCAATCACGTCATCTTATAACTCAGTTTCTAATTTCAACCAACCACCACAAGGCATACCTGCCTCTGTAGTTTTGTCACAACTGAAGGTCATATATTTTCATAATCCTTTTTACTATTTTCATAATCCTTTTTACTACAGTTTAGTGTCTGAAGGACCCGCATGCATGTTAATGTGTGGGCCAGAAAACCATTGATTATTGTTCATTTCATGAAATTGCATGTTTAAAGGCTGCTGTTTAAACAGCTTCCTTGCTCTATTCAAAATATCTCTTGTGCTTTCTATGGATGTGTCTTAACATTGACAGAAATTAGCTGTGTGCTGTATTTTCACAGTGGAATTCCTATGGAGTCACACCACAGAGAGCATGTGTGTTGGATACATGTCTGCCCAAGACAGCAAAGCAAAGGTGAGATTGTCAAAATAAGTACATGTATATACTATATTGTATGTGGATTCCTAAACTCCGCTAGTGCAGTAAAATGCAATTCTTCCCAATTTTGTTGTATCAGGGTTGGAGACATATTCTCTGCTTATCTGTCCTTCAAGTATCAAACTGATGCAGTGCACATTTGATATGTGATTGAAGAATACACTATATTACCTTCTGACACAGGGAAAATGTGCAAACTCAAAACGGCATGGGACTCAAACCGGGAACCACCGTGCTGTGCAGAGACAGCCCTAGAAATCAGCATTTATACTTTAAATTATTTCATTAAACATTACTTTCATAATTTGCTGGGAAGGAGATGACCACATTAAATAAAAACTTGGCTCTGTTATTTGTTATATAGTCTCATAGCTCTTAATTGAGTCCCAGCTAAGACTGATTTGTTTGGCTAGTGTATCTGTGTCACTCTCTATATGGAGAGGGCACTGTTGTTCGAGCTTGGCTCGGATTTCAAAGTGTTTGCCCTCCGAGCCCCCATCCCTATCCCAGAGTACCATGAAGTTTACTAAGAGTCATACAGCGCTGGGGATATCAGTATCAATCTGCATATTTGTCAGATGCACTCTGTATATTGGGCTTTGTGGTGGAATGTGGACATGAAAGCTGCCCTTTCACACATGTGCCCATGTGGAAAAGTGAGCATAACAGTGAACATTAATTGTCATTGCTCTTTTTTATTGTTTAACAAAGATGTAAGGGCATAGTCATTTCATTTGCTTAATTGTTCTGTTTTTTCAAAGTACTTTAGCAAGATGCCTATGGCAACCAAAATCATTTGTGCCTATTCTCTCAATTGATTTTAGCTGTGTGCAACTGATAGTTACTTTCACAGATGAAAATGAATGCTGTTCTTATACTGTGCTTTGGATGAAACACTTGTTAGCTGACCCCAGACCTGGCATTGTCTCTCCAGTTTTTTTAAAAAAATGTTTTTTTTTATATCTTCTACTTCTTTCAGATAGCTTCTCACTGCTAGTCACTGTTTTTTAAGTCCGCACACATAATCATCACAAAATACCATGCCCATTCTGCCTTTCTACTAAATGTTGATACAAATGTGCATCATCACAGAGTTAGAATAACATTCTGCCTTGTGTAGAATGTCATGGTGGAGCACATGACAATGAGATAAATTTTCCTGAATTATCCCTACTTTTATCCATAGTCCCAACAATTATTGTACAGACATTCCTCCCATTCCTAGTTGCATCTGAATGGGCGTTGTTACTTGTCAGTGAAAGTCCATTGTCCGCTGCTTTACTGTGATAAGAACATGAAAGGGATTTTGAGTAATGGGAGTATTTAGGACAGAGTTCAAACCAGATTTATATGGTAGCATGTCTGCTTCTCTTTCACAATGTTTTATTTCTCAGATTTGAATGTATGTACTTTGTCTGACAAATGACAGTTTCATGAACCCATGAGAACTCTAAAGCATACTATAGCTCAGAGCAAAATGTCTTAGATTTCAGGCCAGGTTTTCAGACACTGCTGGCAGCTGCTCTTTGTTTTTGTTTTTTAACGTTTCAATCAGATATTATTTTTGGAGAAAGTTGAATCTGTTTCATAGCTCTTTTAATATTAGATTGTAAAATAGCTGTAAAGCAGCAGTGATCCAGAGGTAGACCATCTGGTTTTATTTGAACCCTCACCTGTATTTGCACTGGATAGGACATCAGAGCATCAAGTCACGTTTTACAAAGCTGCATGGACAGGCCAGCGACGGCACTTCTGAAACAGTTAGACTATTGTTTCTCATGATTGGACAGATGAAAGAGTAGTGCATGATCTGCAGCACCACTGCCATGGCTCAGTTCCCTCCTCCTGGACATCATTACCACTTTAAAGCTTTGCTGCTTAGATAGTTTATGTCCAAAGAAAATTAAATGGCATGCAATTCAGACCTCCTGGTTATTGTCCTGTCTGCCTATTACAAGACTAATATCTTTTAGTATGGTATATTTCGGTTTTATTATCCATCTTGCATGAAGAGTACTTTTTGAAGAAAAAATATGAAAACCACAACACAGAAAGAGCGGCATTAAGTTAAAGCTGTCCTTTGACTCATACTGGTGTAACTGTATGGCTTGTCAAGCTCTTTATACATATCACCGAAGAATGTTGTTATTCTTCCATACATACAATAGAACTGTGTTTGTCACATTGTGCTGTGACTCTGTTGTGGTTCTATCATGTTGTCACTTCAGTCAGTGGTATTAAGCTGACAACATGCTCACTGTGGGTTTGTGTTTATTCCTTTTTCTATTTGTCCAAGCCGTTATTTGATTTTCAGTTTGTTTGCTCCTCTAAAAATCCCACAGGACCCTTTACTGCAATGTAAACATGGCCTCCGCCACAGGAACTTATCAAGCAAGCATATTGAGACATTCGAATTGAGTTATAATACAATTCCAATATGTGAAATATCATGATGGAGAGGTTGAGATGGACATATAAAACCCAATAAAATCCTCCAAACCTTCCCTGCCCTTGCATCAAGGCCAACAAAACACGGTTTTAATCAAAATATTTCAGTGCTGTACTTTAATGTAGCCACAAGAGAGCACAAGCCAGTGTCTTATTGTGCCGGTCCTAAGCCCTTATAAATACAGAGGGTTGTGTCAGGAAGGGCATCCGACGTAAAACTTTTGCCAAATCAAACATAGGAATCAAATCTATGACTTCCTTACCCGATCGGTCGAGGCCCAGGTTAACAACGACCGCCATCGGTGCTGTTCACTTACTGGGTGCAGGTGAAAATTGGACTACTGTTGGTCGAAGAAGGAGAGGAGGAAAGTGTGTTCGTTGTAAGAGAGAGAAAGGGAACGCCAAGGGTATAGGACTGAAAGTAGGGACTTTGAATGTTGGAACTATGACAGGAAAAGGTAGAGAGTTGGTTGACATGATGCAGAGGAGGAAGGTAGACATACTCTGTGCCCAGGAGACCAGGTGGGAAGGTACTAACGTTAGAAGTTTAGGAGCAGGGTTCAAATTGTTCTATTGTGGTATACATAGGAAGAGAAATGAAGTAGGAGTTGTCTTGAAGGAGAAGTTTATTAGGAATGTCCTGGAGGTAAAAAGAGTGTCAGAGTGATGAGTCTGAAGCTAGAAATCGAAGGTGTGATGTTCAATGTTGTTAGTGGCTATGCTCCGCAGGTGGAATGTGAGCTGGAGTAGAAGGAGAAATTCTGGTTGGACTTTCATGAAGTGATGAGAGCATACCTAGAAGTGAGAGAGTTGTCATTTGTGCAGACTTCAATGGACATGTTGGTGCAGGAAACAGAGGTGATGAGGAGGTGATGGGCAGGTTTGGTATCCAGGAGAGGAATGCAGAAGGACAGATGGTGGTTGACTTTGCAAAAAGGATGGAAACTTCTATAGTAAATACTGTCTTTCATAAGAGGCAGGAAGAGTGGCGGTAGGAGCACACTGGTAGACTACATCTTGTGTAGATGGTGTAATCTGAAGGAGATCAGTGACTGCAAAGTAGTGGTAGGCAAGAGTGTAGCCAAACAGCATAGGATGGTGGTGTGTAGGATGAGGGAAAAGGCAGATCAGAGGACGAAATGGTGGAAGCTGAAAAAGGAAGAGTGTTGAATGACTTTTAGGAAGGAGTTAAGACAGGCTCTGGGTGGTCAGGAGGTGCTTACAGATGACTGGACAACTACAGGATCTTAGATAGTGAGAAGATGCCTGAGGAATGGAGGAGAAGTGTGGTGGTGCCCATTTTTAAGAACAAGGGAGATGTGCAGAGTTGTGGTAACTACAGAGGAATAAAGCTGATGAGCCATACAATGAAGTTATGGGAAAGAGTAGTTGAAGCTAGACTAAGGGCAGAAGTAATCATTTGTGGGTAGCAGTATGATTTCATGCCAAAAAAAAAGTACTACAGATGTAGTATTTGCTTTGAGGATGTTGATAGAGAAGGCCAGAGGGAGCTGCACTGTGTTTTTGTAGATCTGGAGAAAGCTTATGACAGGGTGCCCAGAGAGGAACTGTGGTATTGTACGAGGAAGTCTGGAGTGTCAGAGAATATGTTAGAGCGGTGCAGGACATGTATGAGGACTGTAAGACAGTGGTGAGTTGTGCTGTAGGTGTGACAGAGGAGTTCAAGGTTGAGGTGGGACTGCATCAGGGATCAGCTCTGAGCCCCTTTTTGTTTGCTATGGTGATGGACAGGCTGAGAGATGAGGTTAGACAGGAATCTCCATGGACTATGATGTTTGCAGATGACATTGTGATCTGCAGTGAGAGCAGGGAACAGGTGGAGGAGAAGCTAGAGAGGTAGAGGTTTGTCCTGGAAAGGAGAGGAATGAAGGTTTGCCGCAGTACGACAGAGTACATGTGTGTGAATGAGAGGGACCCAAGTGGAAGAGTGAGGTTACAGGGAGAAGAGATCAAGAAGGTGGAGGATTTTAAGTACTTAGGGCCAACAGTCCATACCAATGGAGAGTATGGAAAAGAGGTGAAGATGTGTTTACAGGGAGGATGGAACGGGTGGAGAAAAGTGTCAGGTGTGATGTGTGATAGAAGAGTTTCAGCTAAAATGAAAGAAAAGGTGTACACGACTGTGGTGAGACTAGCGATGTTGTTTGGTCTAGAGACAGTGTCACTGAGGAAAAGACAGGAGACAGAGCTGGAGGTAGCAGAGATAAAGATGCTGAGGTTCTCTTTGGGAGTGACCAGGATGGATAGGATCAGGAATGAGTAAATCAGAGGGACAGCACATGTTAGAGGTTTGGGAGATAAAGTCAGAGAGGCCAGACTGAGATGGTTTGGACATGTCCAGAGGAGAGAGAGTGAATACATTTGTAGAAGGATGCTGGGTTTTGAACTGCTAGGCAGGAGGCCTAGAGGAAGACCAAAGAAGAGGTTTATGGATGTAGTGGAAGAGGACATGAAGGTAGTTGGTGTGAGAGAAGAGGATGCAGAAGACAGGGTTAGATGGAGGTAACTGATTCGCTGTGGGGACCCCTGAAGGGAAAAGCCGAAAGAAGAAGAAGAAGATTCGACTGCTGTACTTCATATCCCTGAAGGCTAAGTGACCTAAATCATCAAAAAAAAATTTGTGAAGTACATAGTGGTTGAGCTTAAGATTTAAAAGCAACGCTTACTGGAAATATGAAATAATAATTTAGTGTTGACACATGTCTCTGCGTTACTTCTGGGGATGGAGCCCTACTGTGTCCCTGAAGGCTGGACTTGAGATGTAGCTGTGAAGTTTTTGAAAGTCTATTTTCTACATGGTGATATAATTGCTGTACTCAGTAGTTTGCTTGAAGACTTTGAATCTTCATGCTTACCTTATCAGATTAAAAATTAAAGCCTTAGCATATGGGTCAAGATTGTATTTTGGGGCAAGGGTCTGGGCTTGTTGCCGTCATTGTCAGATACGGTTTTCTCACAAAATATATGAAATCGTACAGATAGCCACTAATTGTTCCTAGTTGAGCATTGTCAGCTGTGTTGTCAAAGTGGTAGGAATTTAAAAGAATGTTGAAAAGCTCTTTTCCTCTGACATGAAAACTTCAAAAGGAAGACATTTAACATGTCACCATTAGTTGATTAAGACTCAGCTATGGACCTTCACTCAAAACAGTTTAAGCAGGCCTCTATTTAACCTCATCTCTAGAAGATGAAGGGGAGAAGACAAACCCAGAGAGGGGTCCTGAAGTCATAATAGCCCCTGAGAGTGTTGCCATGTGTGCATGGCCTTCTCTGGTTGTTGTCCCATTGAAGCGACAGTTGCCCTTAGGGTGCCAGGAGCCAAGCCTGCACAAAAAGACGTCCAGTAGACATGAAGGCTCCTGTAACTGGAGGAGTGATGTCAGGCCTATTCAGCGGCACGGTCAATAAGTGGATGGACTCTTCCCCTGAGGCTGGAGCCAGAGAGGAAGAAGGATGACAGCTGTTATTGGCACAGGGAGAGTCAGTCACCTTTGATCCCATGGTTGAAGTATCGCTGCTGTCTTCACAGCTGTGGTTGCCACTTTCCTCCTCTATTTCTTCGCTTAGACACAAAACACTGGACTGTTTCATTCATCCATCTCTCCCTAAGTGTCCACTCGATGTCTTTGGACTGCAGTGATATATGCTCGGGACGTGGCAGTTGTACCATGAGGATTAAAACAACTGTGAATTCTAAAATTTAATTTGTAAAACTGAAAAGCTTCCTTCATCAGAGACCTTATTTGGCAGCAGACCTTATTTTCTGTAGTTTACCAGTTGGTGTTGCGTCATGGGTCCAGGAAAGGCATTTCAACCTTAGCTACCCACTGAGGTTGTTTAATTAGTTTCTTACGTAGTCATTCAAATAATCTAATGACATAAGCATTGATTTTTTTTTTCTTACACACATTAGGAGAGGAAAAGCTGTTAAGCCAAAATAAGAACTGCAGTATTAAAACAGCTTTTCATTCATTTCAGAGGTCATTTCAGAGCGACCACTAACACTAAGTTGGCACAGCCCTCTGGCAATAAATGCAGGATGTAATAAAATAGTTAAATATGACTCGGTTTTTGCTATAATGCAAGACATTGTTATTCAGCTGCACAATGCATTGGGAGATTAAAGTGTCCATCACTACTAAAATACTTGTACATGTTGTTTTTTGTTAACACAATCGTTAATCTTTTAGCATTTGCTGTACTTATAAAGTAAAACCTAGACATATGGCAAAACTTCAGGAGATCAGACACGCTGTTGGTCTTTTCTTCACCCCATGTAAAGCTGCCTCATTGTGCATATCTTTCCTTAAATTATTTTCGTATCCCCTGCAATGATGTGGAGAGGGATTTTGGAACAGATTCTGTCTGTCCATGTGTGGCTCCAAAACACCATTAAAATACTGTGTGGAGAGCTTTGTTATGAACTGTAGTAGATTGAGTTTAAGTGATGGCTGAAAAATTGTTTTCAGTACAGTTTTGGTACAAATAGTTTTACAAATTGAATTTTTTCAAAATATTAATCATAGGAAATTGGTTCACTCATCATGTGGCACACTTAAATGGTTCTCATGGTTGGTTGTGAAAAAAAACAAAACATCTTGCCCACTAGTACCCACATTGCATTTCACCTAAATGTACAAATTTTGGTACATGCTCTATGTGAACCATGTGGAGCCCCCAAACCAGACAGTCATTTTCTCATCCTGCTTAATCCGCTGACGCAGGTCGCGGGGCAGCCGGTGCCTATCCCGGCAGTCTCGGGGCGTGAGGCGGGGGACACTCCGGGCACGACGCCAGTGTACCGCGGAGCCACAACAACCACTCACACACACATTCACTCCTACGGTCAATTTGGGACCGGCCAATCAACCTAAAGCGCATGCTTTTGGGGGTGGGAGGAAGCCGGAGAACCCGGAGAGAACCCACGCAGACACGGGGAGAGCATGCGAACTCCGCACAGAGCGGGACTCGAACCCAGGTCCGCCGTGTTGTGAGGCGACAGCGCTACCCACTGCGCCACCGTGCCGCCTGAAACCTAGTTTTCTAAATTTTTGGGTTATGCACTTGAACAACTTTGCTTGGAGATTTAACTTAGTTGACTTGAAATATGATCCAAGGATGGAAACTTATCAAAGATTTTTGTAATATCGTTGTGTGCATTGCTGTGGCACCACAAGCATGGCAAACAGGAAATTGTTGTAAGTCCACTGTCCATGGTTCAGTCAGGCCACAGAAGTGTAAAAATTGTGGCATGACAACATCTATTTGCCAGTATACAATTACAATGATAGCGCCTCCTGACGGCAAAAGGAAGTAAGGCCGCTGTGAAAAATAACATTTGATTCATGTGAAATTTTTATGAAATATTTATCACTTCATTAAGAACGCATAATTAATGGTGGCCTCCAGTGCCACATAGTGGACATTGTGTAAGTTGGTACCCCACAGACTTCAAACTGAAAAAGTTTTTTTCAAAAACTGAAACAGAAGAATGGGATTTAATTGACAGCTTTAATTTACTGTAAAGGACTGATTTTGAAATTTTGCTGGAAAATTGAATGGACTTATGGCCTTTGATTCAAATTTTATGTAAGCATTCTGATAACATCTTTTATTCTGACACTTGCATATTCCTCATATCCGTCATTGTTTCACTTCATACACTGTATTTTATTATGCACATTCAAAACAAGCATCATGTTGCAGGTGGGTGTTGATGACTCTTACTTGACTTTATGCATGTCTCTTCTTTTGTTGCCTGCAGACTCACATATCTAGATTACCACCCGGGAGTCTTCCTGGACAGTGTTTGGCCATTGAGGGAGGTGTGTGTCGACTGATGAGCGTAGTGGAATGAGCTGCATCTGTCCTTCTGCTTCAGCAATACTCTAACACAAACCCTTCAACGCAGTGACAGACAAACACACTCACACTCAACATACACACCAGCTTTGGGATGCCAGAAGTAATAAGCTTTAGCTGTTTTAACAGGTGCCCAGGAAGGAAGAAGAGGTGTTAACTTCTACTTAGTGCACTTAGAGAACTTCCCTTTGCCACGGTCTGCCTCCAGCATGTGCTCTACCCCACAGTCCTCCATTGTCACCTGGATTTGACTTCATATACCATTGCCTTTTTCCTTTGTTCCTTTTTCCAACTAAAAGTGGCACCCTTCCTTTTGTAAATAAGCTATGACATAGGAAAGACAGGGTGGATGTTCATGGTGTTTTGTATCGCATAAAAAAAGTGAAGATTCAAACATTTAATAATTTCAAATGTAAAACCTTATTTTGCTCTTGAATTCTTTCAAGTTTAAAACCATTTTGGATTGCACCTTGTGAGATGCCTGTTATTCAAGAGAATTGTTACGAATGAGTCATTTATTGCTATGAGAACTGAATGGTATACACACTATATACATCATTAACAAATATAAGCAGCTTCATTCAGTACACCCCTACTGTAATTAATTCTCTATCACCCTGTATGATGTAGCACAAGGTGCATCGTAGATCAGTTATGACCATATAATCAAGTCATCCATAGAATGCTTTGCTTTTATTGTTTTAATGTGAATGCATAGATTTTGCATGTACAAAATCTGCTACAGTAAACTACTTGTTTTCTGACAGAGTTAATCATAAAGCAGACAGCTATGCACTTCCAGACTGATGCTGATACAGTTTATATTTCTACAGTGACTTTGAAAGAGACACATATTTTCTTGCTAAAAGAAGAGGACCGTGAAAAACTCATGCATATGCATCAAACCCTTGAAATGGTGCTTTTGAGAGCTGTACTTGAAAGGAATAAGACTTAAATGATGCTTCTGTTGGGATTTCTGGTTTTTGCTATTTAACTCAGTTGATATTAGAAATTACTGTTTCGACAAACTATAGAGCTTGTTTCCTCTTTACTTGAAATGCATCTAATATAAAATGGTATAAGCTATTGAAATGTGCACAGCTCTCCACAGTGCTTAAAAGGTAAATAAAATCTATGTTACATTTTTGCCTCTGTCATTACTCTTTTGAGCTTCTTGGCATGAAAAGTTTTGTTCTAAAAGTCCAAATAAAAATGCTTGTTCTAAGGAGAGCAATTTATGTCAACCCCAGCAGACAGTGTATCAGTAGTATCATCATCTACCGTGGAAGCCAGAAATATATGTCTGGAAGTTCATTAAATGGTAATTGAAGGAAATTAATTTTGTCTCCCACATACTGTATGTACACATTCTTTCCCACTTTACCACTTTGTTCTTCTTCACATTTAACCAATATTGATTGTAGAACCATTTTTTGTAATGCTCTGGTATTTTCCAATAATTGTATAAAATTTCATTCATTCATCTTCCAACCCACTTAATCTGCCGTCGCGGGGAGCTGGAGCCTTTGTCATATTTACATTACAAAACTCATATTTGAGAATGCATTGGCCAAAATTTAAATTCCTCTCCAGCATGACTCCAGCTGCTGGCTGTGGATTGTGGACACTATAGTGTCTGACAGGAATGGGCAACAGAGATGTCAGGATCGATATAATCACTACCAAGAGGAAGATGGATCCCTGCCAGCGCATCAAGGGCCACATTTGGACGGTATCCAGGAGGTTGGCCTCTCAAGTGTAAGATGCCGCAGTTTTTTTGACCTTATTAAAGTGTAAAACACATTTGACAGGT
This sequence comes from Antennarius maculatus, assembly GCA_013358685.1. Classification (NCBI taxonomy): domain Eukaryota; kingdom Metazoa; phylum Chordata; class Actinopteri; order Lophiiformes; family Antennariidae; genus Antennarius; species Antennarius maculatus. The sequence goes on along the minus strand of CM023616.1, from coordinate 5,718,043 downwards.
CAGAGGGCGCTTAAAGAGGTGCTCTGCCTGTTTGTTTTTGTTTCCTGATGCTGGTTTGATCTTGAAGGTCCATCTAGATGAAATGTGTGCTACATTGCCCCTTATCCACACACCATTGTTCATTACCTTGATCATGTTTTTTAATGGTGCACTTACTTTCCATCAGACATAATCTGTGTTGCTGGAAGACCTTTGCCCCAACTCAGCACAGACCTTTCCCCATCAAACATCATCCCTGTCTGTCCTGGATCCCTTTAGCTTTGAAAGAGGATCCTGGGTCTTTAAAATGAGGACTGGACCCTGAGCCATTCAAGGTGTATCCAATGCCTTGTGCTCAGCAAGGCTCTTAAATGCAAAACAGACGGTGGAGCAAATAAAGATCAAAGGCAGCAGCCTTGCCTGCCTGGCCTGCTGTCCTCACATGCCAGGCAGTGCTGTCACCGTGAATCACGGCTATGCAGCTTCCGTGCTCACACTGAACCCCCTCCCTCACCACCTTCGGGCAACCAACCCCCTCAACACTCATAGCCCCTGTGTGCCAGTATCTCACATCAACACTCAGAAATAGGGTTAAAACCAGACAGCAAATGGGGGTTGCCTTTGTCAGACTGAGCCAGAATTGACTCAGAGGAGCCAGACGACTCTCACCTTTATGCACTTGAGGATCCTCTGACATCATGCTCACTGTCTGGGCACAGACAGTTGAGAATATGAGTGGTATCATTATGACTTATGTAGTCACTCTGACCTCTCTGGATACCATGGATAATTTGAGCCTTCTTTTGTTTTCTTACACATAATAAAACCAATCACCTTGAATGAGTGCACGGTGATTCAGGAAAGGATAATCTAGGTCTAGACAATGGTCCTTTGGATTTCAGAAATAATCTACATCTGTAAAACCCCATTAGCATTGCTTCTAAAATTATGCATTGCCAGCAAAGCATATAAAGTGTGGTGGTGCATTAGTCATTAGTTCAATGAAAAGTGAGTGAATAGAGTAAAGCTTTTTTAATGGAGCAAAGTGGATTATCCCTCTGTTTTCTGCACTTGTCAAACAGCTTTTGTTTGTAAATCTATGAGCAGCTCCATGTTATTCTAACTTTCATCTGAGCTGGTGCGGAAGACATAAGCCAGAGGCAGATGCCACTTAAACCACTTTGCACCTCCTAACATGATTATGCATATTGCATGATGATATAATACATCCAAGTGAATTCGAGTGTTTAATTAGTGCTTTGCCATTTTTCTGCAGTAGATTGTGTGATTCAGATCCCTGCAGCAGGTTAAGTAAAGCACTCATACTCAGCTCATAGCACAGTTTCATGACCTGTTTGTTCAGCTTTACACCCTCCCTCCTAAACTGTGGTGCCAAAGCGCCAAACATTCAATCCTATAGCAGAGAAAGTGCTAGTGGCTCCTCCCCAGTGTGACATTGTGTTGGAACTGGAGGGCTAGAGGGAGGGGCAGAGCTGCTATGAGCAACTTCCTTGTCCAGATCAGCTATTGCAGATTAGTAGACCAAAGAAAAACCTTTTAATTAGGTTTGTTGTGCCGTTAGGGCTTTGCGGTATTGCGGCCCAGACACTTCCTGCATTGTGCTACACCACCCATAAAGTAGCAGCAAAAGGGAGTCAGTGAAAGAACGCAAGGGAGAGAAGCTAAAAATGGCTCTGCCACATCTGCGCTGTACCACAAAACAAAAAGATGCCTGATTGCCGGCATTCACTGCTTTTGTTTACCAACTAAAAGTCTGTCAACATGGACGACAAACCGCTTGGACTTGGTTTGATGTGAAATGTTTCCTCAGGAAAGTGAGCTTTCTCTTCATTTAGTGCAACGTTCACTAGTCCAGGGCCTTGGCTGCTGCCATCTTTTTCAACTGGTCGGTTTCTTATTCCCACAGTTAAGTCTTGTCTGCAGATCTTTTAAGAAGTCAGTCCTGTCAGTCTCCGTCTAAAACAGAGTAAGTGTGTTGCACATAATTTTCTTCTCATAACAAAAATAGAGGCTAAATACTAACAATCATATCTTGGTGATGCTTAATGAACCCTTTCAGATCCTTGACAATATACCACTAATATGGTGCTTTCCATCCTTTGAAACATACCAGAGCAGAGTCCTGGAAATAGTAACACATAAGCGAGGCCTTACTGACGCCCCACAGCCAACACATGTTTTCTCTGTAGTATAGTAGGTCTCAATTTTAAATTCATTTAACTCTGAATTTTGCGGTCCTACCTGTACCTCAGTTCAGGAAACAAGTTGTGCTCTTGTTTGCAGGGAAGGGGAGAAGAAATGAGAAATGAGAATGTAAGAGTAATTGCCTGCTTTGAGACACGTGGAGCCTGTCTGGGGAAGAGATACTAGGGCAGAGTGGTAGAGGGTGGAGGCATGTCATCAATCTCAGCTTGCCTCTCAAAATACAGAACAACACCTCTCTTTGATCTTCATGGCTGGTTCAGCAGACGGTCTGCTGAGATAACCATCTATGCCAGTTACTGTAATCTTAGCTTCAAACCATGTTTTCACTGAGGACAAGGACAGATGAGAGGGGAAAAAAAAGCTTTACACAATATGGAATAACTGTCTGCAGCTCCAAAGAATGTATCTGTGATTTAGAGCAAATATTTGTGGGTGGGTTGTTGGTAATAGACTGTGTTTGGGATAAATAGGTTGTAGTGGAATTTTGTATGAATAGTGAAGGAACTAGGCGGTTGCGATGTCGAGCCTTGATGATGTGGAACGTGCTGGGGCCTGCTGCATTAGACAGAAGAGGCCTGCGCCCGGCCAGCTGTGCCGTGCACGAGACTGCAGGAATGAAAGCGCCATGAATGGCTTCCTCTGTGTGACAATGACTGCAGCACTCAGCAAGGAGAGGGGATGGTCAGAGGTCCTCGCTATGGACGGGTAGTGTTGTGTGTGTGTGTGTGTGTGTGTGTGTGTGTGAGAGAGAGAGAGAGAGAGAGAGAGAGAGAGAGAGAGAGGGAGAGAGAGTACACTGAGAAATTACTCAGGAATGTGAGGATACATGCCAACGAGAAAGAATCTGAGTCACATTCAATGGAACCTTACCCTCCCGCCTCCTCTGAAGAAATATCACAATCTCATCAGAAGGCCTGCCTGAGAGCCAAGGTGGATGGAACTAATAGAAGTCTTGTGCACCAGCTCTTGTTGGAGTTGAGTTGACAAGAAAAAAAAAAAGCTGATGAGACCTTGTTCATTTACACCCTTATAACAGACTTGTCTTGTCATGTGAGAGATGCAAAGGTTTTTATTTCTAGTAAGACATTCATAGGCTTTAAAAAAATTTATTCTTAGATTTATATCTCAAAAAAAAAAAAAACTTTACATACAATTGAATTCACACATACTTTACACTCTATTATGGTTTAATCCTAATTTGAGACGGAGAAGCACATTGGTTGCAAGTTTGAGCTCGAGACAAATCTCAAGTTAGCATTCATCCAAATGTGAATCAGAAACCACAGTCATAGACACCCGACTCAGACGCAGCTACAACTTAATAAATACTTTACAAAAATAATGCAGGCTTTTTACAGTGACGTTCTGCCTCAGAGACACAAAGGACATATTGTAAATTAACTGTGAAAATAAGATGAAATGTGCATGCTAAATAAATTCACATGAGGATGGTATACTGGGAGAAAATTGGATAGCCCTGCTCAATAACCTCCCATCTCCATCCAAACTCACGCATTCCTGAAGGATCTCATTATTCTGCTCCCACACAAATAAACAGATTTACCACAAATAAACAGACTATGGAGATGAACATGTACACAATCTAAACAAGATTCCTATTATAATAATTTTCCCTTTTAAGAGTTTAAACTTAGTTCTCCCTTTAGTGACCAAATCTTAGTTTGAGAGAGACAGAGAGAGAGAGAGAGAGAGAGAAATTATTCGAAAACAAAGCAATATTTTGTACCAGGGAAGTCGAGAAAACTTCCTTGCGCAGTCTGCCTTTGCTGGATTTTATTCCTCTTGGTTCAAATAAGCAGTAATTCCTATTCAGAGCCTAAATGTTCACGTTCTACTTGACCTAAAAGAGAATTTAAAAATGGTTTTGGCAACATTTTTGAGGTTTAGCTGAATATTTAAGCAGTGTGTTTTTTCCTCTTTCACTAAAGAGTGGGCTAGAATTCCCTTGCTTCTTCAAACTGTTTGTAGTAGTCCTCATCCTGAGGATTATCGGAGCACTTCTGCCCATTGTTTGGTGGCCTGGCCTGGTTATAGCGACTCCAGTCTCCTTTGCAGATGATCCATGGTAGGATGTCCACCTTATAGTGTAGGTCTGCTGAAAATTCCGTGCTGATGAGGTTGGGCGTTCCGGCCCCTTTTCCACGAGTGATTAGCTTCATGTGGTCATCGTAGCAGCAGTGCTGTGCTGCCAGCGTGGTGGACTCCAGCGTCAACATGGAGCGGATGCAGTAACGAGCCGTGGGCTTATAGATTTCCAGCTTCTCTTTCGGTCCACTGGCATCTTTCCAACGAAAATCTCTGCGCGTGAGAGCGTCATGTACGTCCGCCGTGCTGTATGCCACCTCAGTGGGGTAGGAGCAAGGGCAGCTGGGAAGGTCATTTGCCACCTTAGTCATGTACTTCTTCAAGAAGTCACTCTTGCAGTTCATCCATCGCTCACAGCTGTCTGTGTCTGCCAGAAATGAAAATGCAGATAGTGTTACATCTCCTCAGCTCTCCCCAACAGAGGAAGAAGAAACCAAGTGTGACTAGGTGTAATATCTAGCATTAAAGTGTGTTTTTCCCATGCTGCTTCAGAAGAGACAGGAAAATCTTACCAACACCAAAGAGCTCTGTGGCATTGAACTCATCTGTTCCCGCTAAAAGGCTGACTTCAGTAGCTGCTGTCTTGAAGGCATCTTCAATACCTTTAGAGAAATGAATGCAGAGAAAGATGAAGCCAACACACACATTTACAACCTGTCCATTAAGGCTATCTTAATTGGAACACAATTTTTTGCTCTTTACCAGGGCAGTGGGGCATATCACATGTTCTGGATTCTGTGGCTGTGCAGGCATAACCACATGACCTAGTTCTCTTTTGATTTCCATTTCCACAGGTCACACTGCATACCGACCAGTTACTCCAGTCACCTTCTCCGTCCATATAGTCTGGGTGAAAGAAAGATAAAGAGAGAGATGCTCAGGTCAGGTCTCCCACAGGCCTCCTAACACGTCCCACAAAGATCTTTGCAAATTCCAATAAACCTACAGGGGATCCAGCAGGGACATTGTAAATAGAAGTATTCACTTACATAATGGTGCTAGACAACATTCAAATGCACTGTCTGTGATTAATGGGTTTGAAAATGGAAAGTGAAATAGCAAGAAATCCTCTCTAACTCCTATTACCGTTGAGAAGACGTAATGGGTATACATAGAAACAGTTACACCAGGCAGTGCAACTGCCTCAGCCCACTGCCACCGTCACTACCACACACAAACATCTTGAAAGCAGTCCTCCATCAATGAGAATGAATGTGGGCATGTTGGGGTGGAAGCATTTCTGGCGGGAGCCCAAGCCTTCTATACACCCCTCTGCTACCATCTGCCCCTCATTATGAGCATTTTGTATGAATACAAGCCAGATAGACATCTAGTGCCGCTCTCCTCCCTCATCCACAGTTCACTGCAACCCATCAGCTGGCTGCAGCTCAGAACCCTTTGTAACAAGCTGCCATTAGCCTACTAACAGTATTATCCAATAACAGGCTGTGAAGATGACCCTTGCTGCCTGTCCACATGTATGAATACTAGGTTTAAATCCAGCAAAGTAATAGTAATAAAACTTTTCCTTGTCCATCAGTGGTGCATGAAATACAGATGAGAGCTGACCACAGCAACAAGCCAGAAACATAAAAATGGGCTATGCTTTGGGGAAAAGAGATTATAAAATCTCCTTTTTAACTCCTGTATAATGCAAGTGGATAAAAGGACATTAACCACAGCACATGCATTCCTGTTCGACCATGTTGGTTTGGGCATGCTACAACACGGGCTGGATGCATACTGTATGACTCTGTGTGTAAATTCTTCCACGGCAGATTTATCTGTGGGTTTGCTTTTGGAGAGTGTTGTGAGAATGATGGGGCAGTGAAACAGAGCTTCTGGCCCCACTCCTGCTGCTCAAATTTGATGTACAGAGGCGTTTAAACAGTGTCACATAGCGAGCTCTGCACCACAGAAGAATCCTCCTCATAAAAAAAAGAGTGTTAAAGGCTTCAATCAGAGGCTCCCAAAGGCATGCTTTGACTGACTGCACTTATTATGGTGACAGTTTAAATCGGCAAATCTGCAAATTACAGTTTCCACATGAGACTCGGTCCTTCTGTGAAAACATCAGAGATCAGAGCTCCAATAAGAGCCTGTGAGCCCGCTTCAATATGTTGCATAGTGCATCGAAAACACTCCGGTCATCCTCACCGTATTCGCTTTGAGCTTTGCTTCCTCCTCCGGTGCCTCCCCTCCTCTCCCATTCTTGCGACGGCCGGAGGAAGTTGCTATCCTCACTGTTGCTCCCGTAGGAGCGATCATACTCCTCTGTTTGATGAGTGGTGGAAGACGAAGATGATGAAGACTGGGGCCACCAGTTCCTCCAGTTGGGAGAAGCCCAGTTGGGTTTGCTTTCCTTTCGAAGGCCTTTTTCTGGCTCGTGGCTCTCTAGTCCGTCAACCACTTCGATGGTCACCTGCATTAAAGAAGAGAAGTCCACGGATTAAAGGTATTGACAGTCACGGAAGACACGTGAACATTTTTGAGCAGAATGTATCAATATTTGCCAAAAAGTGACAATTTTGCGATATCCCTAAATACGATATAAGCCCTTCCCCCCCCTTTTCCCTTTTTGTCCTAACACATGTGCCTCCCAGATGAGGGGGGACCATCACCCCTGCCCCACAGTCGCCCTCCCACCTCTTGGGCTCTCTCCACCTAAACACAAAGTTCAAAGGGCTACTCTGCCTCCTCCAGACCATGAAAGCCAGATGAATCCCAGGATCAAAAGACACTCCCCTCCTCCCCCTCGCCTTCTCCCACAGCCTCACGCCCTTGCTCAATTGGTTGCTCTACTCTGTTCCCACATCTAGAGATAGTAATACACTTTGTTCGTGCTCGGATTTAGCAGTGATGCTGTCAGAAATGGAAAGACCCCCTTGCTGGATTAGACAGGGGAATCATTTAAACATGGCAGTGGTTACTCAGCCATCTGCACCACTGAAGGACTTATGGGTAAGAGCTCACCACATATTTACATAAGCTGCCGTCTGTCTTCCTGCACATGTGTTAGCAGCATTGCTGCTTAGTGCCTGCCTTTCAGCTGCCATCATGAAGGACACGGGACCTCAATATCGATCTTAAGCTTCACTATGAGCCAAGCAGTATGAAAGGGGTTTGGGGCAGAATGAAGGAGGGGGAGAAAGAAAAGGGGGGCGTGGTGCACCAAACTATTCTCTTTCTTCCTGTTTGCTCTTCCTGTCCTGTGTGCTTGAGTAGTCATGTCTTACATGTGAATGAAAGTATCAAAGCTCACTAGCAGGTGCACAGACACACGCCATCACCTGTATGTTGGGATTCTGTCCATTGATGTCTGCTTTGGAGAGGTCGGGGAAGTTGTGCAGATCGAGGAGGAAAGCTCCAGGGCCGTCCCTGTGTACACTGCTGCCATGTGCCCACGGGAGGGTGACAGGCCGGTGGGTTAGCCGGTGTTCTTGACCAGGCCTCCGGTCTCTGCGAGCCAGTTCAGTCGAGGAGCTTCTTTTTGCATTTATTTTGTTCTGCAAAGGAGAGAAGGGAACATAACCATAATTAGTTCATGGTTTATGAATTCAGAATACTAGATGTTTCTTTTTCTTGTTTCCCTCTAGTTTTTTAAGCAAATCTTTAGACTATGGGCCCTGTGTGTCACTTGACATGTCAAGTGGCTGGACACTAAACAACATTAGATTTATCTCTCTTGCTGACAGAGGTTCATGTGGCCATGACCTCTGTCATTAATCCTGTGGAAAGACGACTTGACTACTTGGTGCTCAGGAAGCAGGAGCGGCTGAACCAGTGGGACAAACATCTCTGTGTTTGTCTGCTTCCACTAAAATATACTGTAATCTGTCTAGAGAGCCTGCATTTAGAGCCAGTGTCATGGTTAGACTATATATTTTTTTCCATTTTTAACTTACAGAGTATGCTGTTGCTTTACCATAGTAATATAATATGGACATTTTTAGCATGTTCTGGTGTTTGGCCAGGAGAAAAGAGCGATGTAAGGTTTTTCTGCTCTAGGGTTATACAGAGAAACCTAAGCAAACATTGCAAAATAATTACATCTGCCTCCCTGAAGACAGAAAAGAAACATTTGGTTTTCTGACAGCAGGGGTTATAAATTTGCCCCAAAAGGACAGTTAAAGCGTGTATCTCCTGTCAGGTATGCAAAGACGGAACAATTATTCCCCAGTTGGACAGACAGCCATAAGTAGTCAGCAATCATCCATTCTGGGGTGGCAGAAAATAAGATCAAAGAAAGCCATCAATCATGTTCCTTTTTTTTTTCATGTCCCATTTCTTCCTCCCTAGTGTTTTTGTGGCCACGCTGATGCCTGAGAATATGGCAACAGTGCTATGCAGTTGCGGTGGCCAGTCACAGACAAAGTGTCAGCTCAGCCACATTGTGGTGAGCACAAAAGCCCCCAGTAGAGCTGTTTGTGTCCAGCCAAGGTGCACTCTTGGACAGTGCACTTGATGTAAATGGATCTACACAGCAAGGGAGGAAGGATTATAAATGTACATGAAGTTTAACTTCATGTACAAATGGGACAGCAGCTGCCCATATCTAGTTACCACTGGCACCCTGTAGGTGAACAGCACCGATGGCAGTTGACCAATCTGGTATGGAAGTCATAGATTTGATTCACATGTTTGATTTGGGAAACGTTTTACATCGGATGCCCTTCCTGACACAACCCTCTGTATTTATCCGGGTTTGGGACCGGCACAATAAGGCATTGGCTTGTGCCCTCTTGGGGCTACATTAGCTGCCCATATCCATTTAGCATTCCTCTTGTTAATTCACTCCAGAATTGACTGATACATTTCAAAAAGTTTTAAAAAGTTTGCTTTATATATTTTAACATCATAATTACAATTGTTATGTAATTACACATCATTTTGAAGAGAGTCGGGTGATCTTAATTTTGCCTTGGTCCACAAAATAAAAGCAGGCTTTATTTTATACAAGATGAGTTTTTATGAGAAATTGTTTTCAAAATCCTACAATTTGCAGAAATGCAAACGGAGAAGAAGATTGTAATCAATTGTCTTAGTCACAAATGTCTTCTCTGTAACCAGTCAGTAATGGCGATGGGTTCAGTATGGAAAAAAGGTTATTTCAACAGTATAGTATGTGCACCAGCGACCAACGTTTTATGTGAACATCACAGGACTCGCTTTCGTTTTATCACAATTACTTGGGCTTTGAGATGCCCATGTGATAACCTTTCTTTCAAGTTCCAGCCTTTAGAAGTCACTCAGTGGATGTAATTGAGCTCCACTGAGGGAGAAGGCAGCACAACACGCAAGGTTTCAATCACAATGAGAATACATACAAAATACGGTAACTACGGTAACAGAAAACAAGCGTGCTTGATCTCTTCCCAGTAAATTGTATTGTTGTGGATTATACAAGTGTCTAACTGCAGACCACACAAGCCGCTCTTCAATCCAGACAATACAGTTTTATGATTCTGATGATACAAGCAATCATTTAAACCTTATGCCAGAAAGGGTTCAGCAACCACATATTTCATAACCACTTGTTTTTTGGCAGCATAAGGCTGAGATGGTTTTTTTCATTCATAATAACTATCATTAAAAGAAAGATACAGAAATACTCACTCAACTGATTGAGTAGAAAAACATCAATTTACTCAGTTGTAAAGAACTTCTTCTACTTATGTATTCTCCGTGATTGGTAGTTGCAGTTAGCACCTCAGATGTTCCAGAAAACATAAATGGCTGAAGTCTTTGCAGGCAGATTAATGCTCCACTCTCCATCCTAATCCCATATAAATCTTCACTTGTGTCACATGTGCTACATTTTGTTCCATTCTACAAATGCGTGTTGCCATGATTAACAGATTTGTTAAAGAAATACTGTGCAGTTTGTTTTCTCTGTGATCACTTGCAAATGAGTCTTGGACAATTTGGACATTTATAAAGTCTGCAGAAATTGAAAAATGACTATGGATATGAAGAAATTGACAGTGCAAGCTGTCCCTTAAAAAAATGTAAATTTTTACCTTTTCTTATCCTCGCAGGCCACAGAAATGCTAAGGATAACTATATTTCAGTGAGTTCGAAAATTTTTGACTATCCTATCACTCAGCCAATATTGAACATTGTTTTGAGATTTAAGTCAGCATCAAGAACCATGGACAACTGCACTCGTCTATATGCAGATGACACAGTCCTGTATGCTGCTGCAGAGTCGGTGTATTCGGAAGTTTCAAGATTGCCTTTCATGGCAAAACATTGTGTCACTGCTCTTTCCACTGATATAAAGTCATCATTTCATTTCAAAGAGTCATTCAGACAGTTTTTATGTCTTTACGGTGATGTGTTCAGACATGATTCCTATCCATCTCCTACTAACTGCAACGTTATTATTAAATATAAATGATTTACATATTGCATATTTCATTGAACATTTAAATTATATTTTATTTTAAAAAATGCAAAAAAGTTAGAATCCATTGTTTTTAGTTTTTTAATTTATTATGTGACTGACTTTATGCAATTATAAATAACTTCTTAATGATCTGTGAAGTATAAGTGAAGGTTGACAAAATAATATTTCATGTAATAGATTTTATAGCTTTGACAAGTCAAACATTACAAAACAGATGCCACTACAGTATTATATTGTCAGGGTGTTGAGATTCAGTTTAGAATCTGTTTGTACCAGTGACAATGGATGCTGATGGGAAATAACTCCCAAACATGTCATTAATATAATGCAGATTGTTCAAACTTCAAGCCTCTTGTAGAGGGGAAACTGTGAGACAGACAAGCAGGAAAACAGTTGATCACTTGAACAGAAACAGGGACATTTAAGCTGCCTTGACTCAAAGGTACTGGGATTTCACTAAATCTGAATTCCTGCTGGAAACATTGCAGTGTGACAGACAAACCATGAAAT